>ML677360.1:16318154-16578559 GCA_007922305.1 Dermatemys mawii | reverse complement strand
AGGGGGAGAACCCGGGCACTTCCGAGCCCAGCCTCCCAGCCACAACCTGCTCCTGCCGCCGCCGAGCCGCCTCCTCACACACACCCGGGCGGGGGGAGGAGCCGCCCCACAGAACGCCTAGCTGCGCCTGGCACCTGCCGCTCCAGGCAGAGGGCTGGGGGCAGGTAGCGCATGCGCGCCGAGCACTCACAGACGCGCGGGAGGGGAGTGTCTCGGTGCACCTGCAGCGAGCGCGCATGCGTACCTGTCGCCCGGCGAGCGAGAAAGCAAGCAAGCCTAGGCGCACCTGCAACCAGTGCGCGTGCGCCCAGTGTTAAACCCTGCTCAGCTACTTTCCAAAGTGGAGGGCGCAGGCGCGGCTGCGCAGGCGAGGCAGGGGGTTGGGAGGTGTCAGTCCCCTATTACTACTGAGGTCATTATAGGCAAATATCGACTCTCAGAAGTGGGATTGTGGGGGGACACAGCACACTGCCAAATGAAACCTGGCATTGCAGGCACAGTAACCCCCAATGCTGGTATTGTGGGTGCAGAGTACCCCCTTGAGCCTGGAATAGGTGGATGGTGACAGAATATCCCTCTTGGTGCTGTGAGACTGTGTTCGAGGAAATAAGGGTGCTGTAGTATCTCACCAAAGATCAGGACTGGCTTCTGCTGCAAATAAAGATAATCAACTTGGTGAGGCCCTTCGCTTTTAAGGATTCCGGCACATACTTTTCTGGACTTTATGTCCAGAAGGGACCATTAAATCGTCACCATTAAATCCTGCACATCAAAAGCCAACAAATTTCACTCAAATAGCCCTGTTGGGCCCAATGACTTCAGTCCAACTAAAGCATTTCAGTGCTCAGAAAAATAGACTGTCTTGTGCCACAGGCAGAGAACAGATTTAAAACTTTATTAAAACTAATGTTAAAAAAATGAAAACATACACAAGTTAAGAAGTAAGGTGCTGGACATCTGGAATCAGGCTGGGGTTATGGGCGATTGTATGTAAAAGTTACAGGGTTTTCAAAGTACATGCATATTTCATATCCAGCACAGATCCAGATTGGGGTGTGGGAGTTTTTTAAAGCGTTACTGTATAGGTGTGTTTGGGTACGCCACCCATGGTGTGTAGCGAGAGTCCAAGTCCGTGGCGGTGCAGGCAATAAGTATATGGGTGGGGTGCGTCCCTCTGTTTGTCAGGAAAGGGAGGGTGGGTTGCTTCCTTGGTCGGTGGTCTCGGCTACTCGACCTGATACTGACGATGTCCTGTGATGTGTTCAGTGTATATGTCCCTGGACCACCTGATGGTGTCAGACACCATGAGCCCTCTCATGAGCCGGGCGTAGAGCTGTCCGACTCCGCACGCTCTCAGTACTGGCTCATTCTGGGGGTCCCATGCGCCCAGGGCTCCTATGATCAAGGCGTGGAGCTGCACCTCGTAGCCCTGAGCTCTCACGGTGTCGCCCAGTGGGGTGTATTTCAGCGACTTCCGTGCTCGGGCCTCGTGGAAGGCCGGTGACCGGTTTTCGAATGGCACCATGACGTCTACTATGAGGACCTTCTTTTTCTCTGCGTCGGTCACAACTATGTTGGGTCGCAGGCGGCTGTCTGTCCCGGGGATGGCAGAGTTGATAGAGATCTTCCCCAGGGATGGTGGGATAGCTTTCACCAGCCAGTTCTGGATGGCATTGTGGCGGTGCTGCCAGGCTCTGGAGTGCAGCTTGCATCCGCACAGGACGTGGGGCAAGGTCTCGTTGGAGTAACCACACTTCCTGCAGCGCTTGTCCGGGTTGCCATAGCGGATGGCTCCGTTGAGGGGAATACAGTTGAGTCGGGCCCGGGGGATGAACCGCCAGTCGGCGAACCTGGTGAAGCTGTCCCCATGGAGGAAGTGGTTGCTGGCATCCCACTTGCTGGACACCTCAAACACCTTGCCCTGGTCTGGCTTCCACTTCAGGTTCTCGGCGTAGTAGCAGCGGATGGTGTCTTTCAGGGTCCTTTCCAGCATTGATCTGGCAGTCAGGGTGACGATGGTGTGGTCTGGGGTCTTTATGCGCGGCACTAGTATTCCTAGCTCCTGGTGCTCCTCACACCAACTCCAGCGGCAGCTGATCCTCTTCCCTAGGCATCTCGAGGCATTACAGGCACGGGTCCAGAGAGAGGACAAATCTCTCCCCTCTCTCCTAAATTCGGCTTCCAGGGAGCCACTGAGGTAGGTGGCGATGTCCTGCTCGGAGGGGGTCCTGATGATTCGTTTCCTGACTACGTTCCGTACGGTTTCCTCCGCGATGCTCCTCACCGTTGGGTCCGGGCACGTCAGGAGATGGACACCTAAGTGCACCTCTAAGGTGCTACAAGTATTCCTCGTTTTCTTTATGGATACAGACTAACACGGCTGCTATTCTTAAACCAGGCAGAGAATAGGATGCTGCCAATGCCCCAAGAGGCCCATGCAATGCAGGGAAATGATTAGGTGAGACATGCCAAGATGATCTTTGGAATTGATCCATGCCCCGTGCAGCAGAGGAAGGTGAAAAACTCCCAAGATCTCTAGCAATCTGACCTGGGGGTAAATTCCTTCCCAGCCCCA
Organism: Dermatemys mawii; assembly: GCA_007922305.1. NCBI lineage: Eukaryota > Metazoa > Chordata > Testudines > Dermatemydidae > Dermatemys > Dermatemys mawii. Next base: position 16,575,984 of record ML677360.1, on the reverse strand, counting down.
AATCTGAGGATCACCTACGCGCTGAGCATGTGAGTGGAACAAACTAGCCAGGTATCTAAAACACAATTTCTGATACCATCTCATATGATCACATTGATCTACCCCAACCAGTATCCTTCCTGTCCCAGATTATAACTGTACATTGGGAGGAATCCCAAATCTCATTCCTTTCAGGCAATCTGCTGAAGCCATGAAGCGTAAGATTAGTTTATAGTCACTATTATAGAACTGCGCTATGTATTTGGAATATATGGGCCACTCTTCTCTGTCAGCTGCGGGCCCAGAGAAGAAACCAGCTCACAGACTGACCCATCTCTCAAACATCTCAGGGTCATGCAAGTTGTAAAGCTTTGTATACCCAAAGAAGTTGCATCAGTTTGATTTAAATTGGTTTAACATTATTTAGTTAAACCGGTGCAACATACTGGGCAAATTTAAAAAGTTCATTTCGTTTTAGAGATATTACCAGATCCAGCAATATTCCCTATACTTAAAAGGGGAATTCTATTACAACCAGAAATATCTCTATAAATGGAATGAATTTGGAAAGTGTGATGACTGTATATTGGTTTACTCCTGGTTTGTATTTATATTTAAATATAAATCAGGATTAAACAGATAAAGGAGCATCCACACACAACGTTTCACCAATTTAACTAACTTAGTTCAAAATTACACCTTTAGCTAAACCAGTGCAATTTTGCATGTCGTAGATCAGATAGGTCTAAGTCCAGTCCTACCAAATGCAAAGAAACTGCAGCTCTCACCCTTGTTCAACTCAGCCAGACAAGTGCTGATTAGTACAGACAGAGGTTATTGTCCAAGTATTTGCCAGCAAATCAGTTGGCATCCAGTTCAAGTCTTATGCCTTCTCTGGTCTATGTTTTCTTTACACTGGCAAAAGAGAATGCTTATATGACATGCTAGTTCTTATCTATGTCTAGAGATCTTTTCTTCTCTCACACTGATGTAAACAGAAATCATTGTGTGAGCAAGGGTGGAATCAAAACAAGAGAAGGGCAGCAGCTCAACTTGTTTTTCTATGCCTGCCATCTTGTACAAGCAAGTTGCTCAGCTTTGCCAAACCCTGGTGAGAAGGTGCAGAGGAGAATACAGCCTTCCTAAGGATTTGCAGAACAATTGAATTGGCCTGCTTTTGATGTGAAAAAGCCTCCAGGAAGCTCCCAGCACTTGAAACCACCATACAGGTGATGTTATTGCTATGTATTTATTAGGTTTCTTTTAAGGACTTTTTTTTCCCTCTCTTGCATTCCAGGAGTTGTTGGAGTTCCTCACAGTGGGGAGTGGCCTCATGCTTTTGGAGACAGCCAGGGTGATATAATCTCAAGTCACTGGAACCAACCTCATAAAAAGGTATTAATCTCTAGCTAGCTTGCATCAGAATGAGCTGGTTTTATGTAAGGAAGGAATGTGAGGAACAGTTTGATTTCAGATAAAGGTAAGGAGAAGGGCAGGACTTCCATGCCAGGCGGAGCACAAGATTACAGAGCTATTTTAGTCACAGATTCCATAAAACCTGTGATTCAGACTTACTCAGACTATTCACTGCCCCCAAAGAAAGGAATGTTCAGTTTCTACCAACCTATTTACAGCCGGAAGAAATGGTCATTAATTTTTTGGTGGTTTTTTTAGCTCCCTCTCACCCACATTTACCACCAAAGTCAGAACTCTAATACCTTCAAGAATTCCACCAGAATGTAGCTTTCTCATCCCAGGAGTTACTATTTTACATACCCAGTAGCTGAAAGGTTGCATTGAGGGATAAAATTCAGATTGAAGGGGCAGGAGGAAGCTTTGGCTCATACACTCAATCCTTAGTTACTATGGTGATTGGCACTGTATCAATACCATATGTAGATTTTTATTTTAATCGCACTTATAGGCCAGGTCTACATTAAAAAAGATTTGATGATCATTGATATAGCTATATTAGTATACTTGTACTGGCAAACTTTCCTTGTGTAACTACAATACACAGTTTATATCAGAAAAAAAAATGCTTTTACTGGTATAGTTTATATTGATTCCCCAAGTGAAATAAGCCATACCAGCAAAAACACTTTTATGCTGGTAAAACTGCAGTTATATTAGCACGTTAGCTGGAATAGAAATCTCATAAATAATCACACTCTTAACTGACATTACAATAACAGCAAATGTTTGCAGTGTAGAATTAGACCTGTATTTAGCACCATGTTGGTGATTGCATCTGAAGAAGTGGGGTTTTTTTGCCCATGAAAGCTTATGCCCAAATAAATCTGTGAGTCTTTAAGGTCCCACCTGTCTCCTCGTTGTTTTTGTTGACAACAGTATGGTTCAGAAGTGGTAAAATGTTCTACTGTAGACCAGGGCTGGCATTTGCTTTTACATTTCAATTAAGTTACTCTTCATTTACAGCCTCACCCGCCTCCCGCCGCCCCCAATTGAATTTACCTTGCTTTCTTGCCTGCATATTTATACCTGCCTCTGGAGATTTCCAGAACATTCATCTGATGAAGTGGGTCTTAGCCCATGAAAGCTCATGATCGCTAAGATCTGCTGGTCTATAAGGTGCTACAAGACTCTTTGTCGCTTTTTCATTTACAGTGTCAGATCAGAATAAAGACCAGTAGATTAGATAGATTTGGTTTAATCATTCATCCACTGAAACCAATGGTAGTTTTGTTCAATATTAGCAAGTAAGTGGGAAAAAAAAAAAGTGGGAGTTGTATAGAAAAGAGAAAAATAGACATAGGAAGGTCATAACATAGGTTCTTACACTTCCTTTCCATAAAAGGATCTGAAGTTTGCAAATCATCATGTTTGGCATCAATAACAGCTTTTATTTGACACATCACCCATTCACCCTCCTTCTTACTGAAGCTTCTTCCTTCTAAAATGCAATATAGTTATTCATTACTCTTAAAGAGAAAAAATAAAAAGAATTGAACACTCTCTTTCTCTCTGCCTCAGATAAATGCAGCTTTGTCAGAACACTACATTAGCTTGGGTGACCAGATTGCTTCCCTCTTGCAAACATAGTATAGTGATCATACAGATAACCTATACATTTTCTATGACATTTAATGTTCATAAATCATGTGAAAAATGTATAGCACTAGCTAAGGGTCCACACATAGTCCTGTAAATGTACTTCATTCCTTTCTTAACAGTCCTAATGCTGTCCATGATATATAAATTTATATACCACATATTAGATAGAAAATTCTTTAGGGTAAGAACTTTGTTTTATTTTATACCTGTAAAGTATCACGCACGCCTGTGGTAATATATACATAATAATATGCCATGCTGGGTTTCTTCTGAGCAAAGCCTGTCAGTTAACCCCAACTGCCTGATGATTTGGTTTATGTGCTAATAATAATAATATTAAAGCAAATAGCAAGGGCAAATATTTGCTGTGAAATGGGCTGAGAGGATAAATCACATTTCTCAATGGCCTAAATCAGATCCAAGCAGTTTTTCATCAAAGCTCAAAGTTAAAGTTTCCATCATGCAGTCCCAATTGCCATGGAAGGCTTTTCCTGCATCAGAATTGCAAAATCTGCAAGACCAGTCTGCTTTATGTGGTTTTTGTACTGATTTTTTCAGTTAAGAGAAGTGATTTATTTTTGTCGAAATAGTATATCAATACAATTCCTGGTGGGGATTTAGTTATAGGGGTATAAAGGTATCTTATACTAGAATACTTTATTGCCTTTCTGTACAGAAATAAATATAATTGTGTCCACACTTGAAGAGTTGTACAGATATAACTATATCATATTGAAAGCAGTACAACTTCTGTGTATAGCTAATCCCTGAGTAACCCTACTCCGTCAACTCATGAGCACTACTCCTCTGCCAATTAGGTTTTTACACTATTTTTCTATAGGTGACTGGGAAGGCTTAACAAATGTATTTCCATATCCGTAAAAATCTTGAAAAGGGAGTTTACCAGCTTCTTTGTAAAATATGGAAGAAATGTATGGATCCAAAAATGATGTATTTAAAATTATAGTTTGGTTCAGTAAGCCGGCATTGTACATTATCTGTCTTCTCTACTTTTCTTAAGAATGCCCGTGATCTCACATGTGGAAACATGGCATAGTTTGGGGGAGTGACCAGAGGGATGGGACCCAAGAATTCTAATCCTGGTTCTGCTACTGACTCACTGTATGGTCTCTACTCCAGCAAATCATTTATCCTCTGCTTTGGCTATCCTCACTATAATATGAGGATAACGATATTTATCTATGTACTTGGGATTTATGAGGATTAATTTATTAGTAAATGTTTATTCGGTGGTTTATAATGTTTTATATATGTGTTATTTTCTGTAATAAAATATCATGCTAATTTGCCAGTGAGGTGATTTTTTTGTAACTTATTGATTTTGTCCAGCTTTTTAAAAGTGTAAAATTGTCTTGACATCATGCCAGCTAGTGAATAAATATCTGCGTTTGATGCTCTATGAATTATTATCCTGATTTTCCAAATACTTGCACACATGCTTAAATTTAATCACACAAGCAGTCACATTAAGATTAAGCACATGCAGACCTGTTTGCAGGATTGGGGCCCAAGTCAAATTCTTGCACATATGTATTTGTCAGAAGAGGCAGCAGGGAGAATGGAGAACAGCCCTTTTGTGGTAGGATATAGGGGACAGATATAATGCATGTTTATGTGAGTGTGTGTCCGACAGCGGTGGGTCCGAAACTTGCTTCTGTGATTATTCCTGGGCACGGGCTGTTGTTGGCTAAAATACATCTGCGTGTGCTTGTTTTGGATGTATCTTCATTATGAGCCTAAAACTGAGCCATGGCCCTAATTTATTGATTTGTTCTATTGCAGGGTGTTGCAACTAAGTAATCCAATCGGTCTTTTAAAAAACTGCTTTTTATCCTGTTAACCTTGGACTCCTCCTTACATTAAACAACTCTGGATTTGTGTAAAAGGAAAGCAATTAACTGAACAAAGTAGTGCTAATCATAGTGCTGTCCTCCCAGCTATCTTTACAACTTAACGATTTATTATCTCTTTTTATTTCTAAGTTGGCTAGAAAAAAACGGTAGATAATATTTAATCCTTTCCACCTTCAGAGTACTTTACAAACATTAATTACTTAATCCTCACAGGTGGGTGTGTACTATTATAAAGGTGGAAAAATTGAGACGCAGGGGAATTAAGGCTGTATCTGTACAAGACTTTTTCTCTTAACATTTTCTATTGCCACAGTTCCACCCATAGTAGTGCTAGTATAGTCTGATCATTGGTCATTACTTCAGTTTTGTCTCATTCCCAAAGACAGAATTTAGACTGAAAACTCCATAGTAAGTTTTTTGATTACTTTTTCTTCATACCTGATGGGGAAAGCACCTTGCACAATGTTAGCAGTATATAAATAATAATATTCACTGCAGGAGTGCCTTGTTTGACTCTTCTATAGAACAGCATTAATTAAACTCATCAACACTTCTTGCAACTGTCAGACTGTGTCCACACTGAAACTGATGGTGTAATTTACAGCATGTGAAGATGTACCTGCACTAGTTTTAACCAAGGGCTTGTCTACACTACCAGTTTTTGTTGCCAAAACTGCCGTTTGTTGACCCAAACAGTGAGTGCGTACAGACTACGAGGCAATTTTTGTCAGGGAGAATGCCTGGATTTTGCAACAAAATGCATCCACCCTCATGAGAGATTTATGTCTTTTTCCTCTATGTTTTGATTGACAAAGTGCAACTGTAGACACCATGCTTCATTTAATCCCTTTCATTAGCCTCCAGTAGGTGTCCCACAATGCCCATCCTGACAGCTCTGGTCAGCAGTTTGAATCCACTGCTCTGCAGCCAGGTAAACAACCATCTGCCCCTCCCGCTTAGAAGCCCCAGGAATTTTTGAAATTCCATTTCCTGTTGGCTCGGAGTGGAGAGGTCTTATTGCATCTTCCCATGGTGGGTTATTGCAGCAAACACTCTCCCGCTTGCACCACTGCAGAGCTGTTGGATCTGCTCAGTATATGGGGAGAGGAGGCTGTGTAGTCCCAGCTGCGCTTGAGCTGTAGGAATTGGGATACCTACGGGCAGATTTCTCGAGGCTTGTGCAAAAAGGGCAATGATTGGGACACACTGTAGCGCAGAGCGAAGATAAAGGAGTGAGGTAGGCGTTACCGTAAGGCCAGGGAGGCAAACTGTCACTCAGGTGCTTCCTGGTTCCTCCTTTCCTGCCAAGCATCTGTGTGTTTGTGTGTGATATTTCTTGTGCAATAAAAGCAAACTTTTATCATAGTAAGTCATCTTTAATTTTTTTCTACAAGATCAGATTGCAGGCACCACCAATACATGCACAGTCATTTTAATCACTTTATTACAGGAATATAAGGCCACAAATGTCACCGGTGGTCACTGTCAAAGTGCTGCCTCAAAGCCTCCCTGATTCAAATAGCTCCCCTCTGGGCTCCTCTGACAGCCCTCGTATCTGGCTGTTCAAAATCAGGAGCCAAGCGGTCTGTCTCAGCACTCCACTCCTGAGCAAACCTTTCACCCTTAGCTTCACTGAGATTATGCAGCGTACAGCATGCAGCTATGACCATAGGAATATCCTCAGTGAGTTCCAACCTGCCATAAAGGCATCACCAGTGCATCTGTAATCTGCCAAAAGTACATTCAATTGTCATCCGGCTCCTACTGAGCCTATTGTTGAACTGCTCCTTAGTGTTGTCCAGGTGTCCCATGTACGGTTTCATGAGCTGTAAGGAACACACAAGGTCCCCCAGGATCATTATGGGTATTTCAACACCCCCCACTGTAATCTTCTGGTTAGGAAAGAAAGTCCCCGCTTGCAGCTTTCTGTACAGGCCAGTGTTTCTGAAGATGCATGCATCATGCACCTTCCCAGACCACCCCGCGTTGACGTCAGTGATCCACAAGTGCCTGCACCACAGAGAAGTACCCCCTCCTATTGATGTACTCCGTCACAAGGTGATCTGGTGCCAAAATTGGAATATGTGTGCCATCTCTCGCCCCCTCACGGTTAGGGAAACCCATTTCTGCAAAGCCATCCACTATTTCACACACATTTCCCAGAGTCATAGTCCTTCTTAGCAGAATGAGATTTATTGCTCTGCACACTTGCATTAATGCAGCCCCAACAGTCAACTTCCCCACTCCAAATTGATTTGCAACCAACCGGTAGTAGGCTGGAGTTGCCAGCTTCCACACAGAAATTGCCACATGGTTCTCTACCAAGAGGGCAGCTCTCATTCTTGTGTCCTTGCGCTGCAGGGCTGGGGCAAGCTTCATACACAATTACAGGAAGGTGGCTTTCCACATCTAAAAGTTCTATAGCCACTGCTCGTCATCCCACACCTGCATGACGATATGATCCCACTATATAATGCTTGTTTCATGAGCCAAAAAGCGACAGTTTACCCTATGCTCTTTGAATGCCAAAAGCAATCAAAAGTTGTTCCTATCCATATCACGCAGAATGTCAGGAGCCTGCGAGTTTTCTACAGTTATGAATTTCATGATTAACTGCGCTGCCATCCGTGATGTCTTCATGGCAGTTAACAGAGCACAGGAGAGCAGCGTGGGATCCATCCTTTCTCACAAAGATGCCAGAGTGCACAGCAAAGAAGGGCCATTGAAAAAATGCCATGAAAGAAAGTTGAAAGTCCATGGAGTGCTGGGACAGAAAGCAATGCATCATGGGACATTTAGCACTGTCCCAAGATGTGCCATGATGCGCTCCATCGTCCCACAACACCTAGTGACAGAAGCACTGTGGAATAGGTATCCACAGTGCATTGCTCACACTGTTGATGATGGTGCCCCCACTGTGGACACAATCTGCTGATAGAGGGAACAAGTGTGAACATGAATTTGTGATTTTTAACATGTCAACTTTTGGGTGTCAACATCAGTTTTGTCTACACAAATTGGTAGAGTAGACATGGCCCTAGTTAGCTTGCTGCACATAGCAATAGGGAAGTGTTACCATGGGTTGTAAAAGCCCCCTTGGCCCTCTGATTACATATGTGCATTGCTAACCTGCACTTAAATCAATGCTGCTGCATCCTCACTCCTATTTTTAGTGAGTTAGATATTAAAGCTAGATATTTAGTGAGCTAGATATTAAAGATTGTCTACAGAAGCTGCAAAGCTACAAATCCCCACTGACAATGTAGATGTAGCCTTATTTAATCGTTGGAGGTTTATCCAGGTACTGACCCAACACAGCATGTGTATTCTAATAGTATCACAACACAAAGTGACATGGCTGCTGCCAAGGTATACACAAGTTCCAGGAGACACTGTCCTCAGTACTGGTTCCAAGGGATCCAGAGTATGTTGTTAATGAAATATGGATTCAAGGCTTCACTGTTCAGCTCAGAAGGAAATATTGTGAGTTATTGTGTCAACCTGCAAATGCTTCATACACTTCTACTGACATTTTGTGGCCCCCAGGATCCATTAATAATATACATATTAAGAAAAATAATAGTTCCATTACATTTCTGTCACATTGAAGAAGCTCAGAAACTCAAATGTCATTGGTGAAGGATTATAATTTTTTTAGCTTTTCAAGTGGGCATTAAAGGGGCAAGGCTAAGAGGTCCAAAGTTTAACCTTCCCTAAAAATAGCATATCAAGACAGACAAATCCAGCCACCCTTCAAACAAAAGAAACTGCATTGTTAAAATGTCAGCTCCCTTGCTAAGCGACCCACCAACAAACCCAGGGTGTTTGCTGGTAACTGCAAGTGTATGCAAGCCAAAACAAAGCTGGTGGATCTAACTTAAGTTTTGATGGAATCTCTGTAAGGAAACACCAAAAGAAGAAAAATCACAAGGAAAAACATTCATAAACATTCATGGTGAAAGGGTATGATCCTGAAAGCTTTTTGCAGGCAAAACTCCCTATTAAATCACAAAGGCCCAGAACCACAAAAGTATTTAGCTTTCTAATTTCCATTGACATCAATGGAAATTAAGAGGTTAAATATCCCTGTGAATCTGGACCCTAGTGACCAAATGAAAGTTTCCTAAGTAACTTATGACCCTAAATTCCATTTTAAAAATAATTTACACACTGAGTTTTAGGTGTTGTGCTGCTCAGCTTTGCACAGCCTACGTGACTTAGATGGCTAAATCCCATTTTCAAAATGGATTTAGGAGCCTAAATCACATCAAAAGTCATATGACTTATGCTCCTAAATCACGTGGACACTTTTGAAAAAATTACCTTAGAGCACTGTGGGTGCTTTAGAAATAATTATAAAAATTATAACATACCACTTGGGTTTCTGCCTCCATACCTTTTGCCCATTGCATCAAGCCCAAAAGAACTAAATGTGATGGTCCAGATTCTGATCTCAGTTACACTGAGAGTAACTCTGTTGAAGTCAAAGGTGAGTTATTAACATAATAAGGCCAGGATATGCACTCATTGGAGTTACTTGCCCCAATATAACTGAGTTCAGAAATTGACCCTATATTCGTATCTGTATCCACAGTCTTATCTGTCTAAGGTATTACCGTGCATAAGTGATATATGAGCTTTCACAAAAGATTAAGGATGAAATGTAATTAGTCTCATATAAGCTATAGGTCTGAAATTTGTAACGTATCACCGCAAACACAAAGAAAAATCATTCTACATAAGAGGGATTTGCTTTTAAACTCCCTTTAAATTAATGCAAAACAAAGGAGTCTCCCTTCAGATTAAATTTGGCAAGTCTGTTTAACATTACTTAAACAATGTCCCCCTCAGTCTCTAATAATGTATTACATAGTACACTGAATTGTACAGGGAATTCAAAAATTATCCAGTAGAGGGCAATATGCACGTTTCTTGTGCATCTGGTATTTTCAAATAGATTTATTAGGATGAAATCATACATGTAATGTATTCAGAATGATGTTAAACATATTTGGATTATGTGGGTAGTTATTATGACTGATGTTAAATATAATTTTACTTTGTAATGATAGCATTCGCTTATGCCTATAAAAACAATTGTTTCATAGTACAATAACTTATCTTATAATTAAGATTGTTTAATAATTTATCCTCTTGCTATTTAAATCAGAAGGCAAGGAAGTTAATAATTTTTTAAAAGACTACATAAAACCATGGAGTATAAATTTTCAATTCAGATCTGTGAAGATTTTATTTCTCAATGTAATTTATAAATATACATCAATGGTCATACCCATTTTGAAACAAGTGAATTTAAATGTGAGAATACACATTTTTACACCGAAATAAACTTTTACGGACCACTTTGTAACCACAATAAATTCTCTCTTTCTTTCCATATGTATCTATATATCTATCTCATACAAGACCAAAAAGACACAATCCCATTTTTCATTGCAGATCACTTTTAAGACACATTTGGTTTATGGGAGTTCAGCCATTGTTGCAGCTCCCTTGGGCTTTGAAAAGATATCTCGACCTCCCCTCTTCTCCAGTTCATCCCTTTCCATGTAGTCCAACTCCCAAGAGATGACATGAGCCTACACAGACTCCAATTCAGGAAGGTACTTAAGCAAGTGGGACTTTTCATGTAGTTCTGGATGTGCTTAACTACCTTCCTGGATCTGAAAGTCAAGGGCTTACATGCACATGGTTTATGTACTTATTTAAATAATAAATCAACATAGGATATTCTCAGGCTGAAATAAGAGTGTTTGCACTGATGCGGCTAAATTGGTTTAGAAACTGAACTAATTAGAAAAGTTCAGTTAAGGTAATTGTCCAGCTGATGATGACAGGTCACTGGTGAGACTGGGAAGGTGCGCATGTGCTGTTATTGCTGACATCCCGCATCTTCTTTCTTTTGAGAGATCTCTATACACTCCTTCCATACTCCTTAATGGGTGTTATGTGGCTTAGTTAATTAATATTTGTAAAGTGCTTTATGATCTTTAGAGGAAAAGTTCCAACATTTATTTGGTATCACATTAGCAATCCTGAGATGTGTCAGGATTTAAATACTTCCCATTTCATCATCAAAGTGCCAAAGATGAAATATTTGCTTTTTTTATATGCATGAGAAAAATAAACATATGTTGCTTTTTAAAGTGAATTCCAAAAGAATGTACAATCAGCCAGTAACAATAAATTGTAGCCTTGCATCCATTGTTTTCAAGAGTTACATTTCGGAATTCACTTTGAACCCTGTTACCTAATTAGCTGCTCGGAACATCAGTGTTCAATTTGAAAAATCTGTAGCCGAGCATTTTATTAGGATTTGTGGAAAAGCAAAATGTGAACAGAACCATACAACACATAGTCCAGAATGCAATGAAAAATAATGAAAACCAGCAACTAACACAAACACACCAGAGAAGACACAGCAAATGAAGATGATCACAAATGAATAGAATGAGAACACTAACTGGGCCAGATCTACAGCGTAAGTAAATAGGCACATGAGCATTGAAATCAGTGGCGCTATGGCCATTTACACTAGCTGAAGGTCTGGTCCATGAAGTTAATATGAACAAATTCCATGTTTAGGAGGAAATGACAGGCTCTCAGCAGAGATTGTTATCTCAATAAACAGTGATTGTTTAGGGCTGATGTGCAGAGATTTATGTATGAAATCTTCCGTGAAGGTCAGATTTTGCCCTTGTTTGCAGAGGGTAGCAGGGGAGTATGGTGTACACATCACAAGGCAGCACTTGGGCTGGTTGCATGCATGTATTTAAAAGAAGAATTTGTCATTAAGGGTAGTTACTAAGGGTGGTTATTTTGTTTTATTATTTTGAAGTGAATGTGACTGATCATAAAAACTAACACACTGAGGATAATCAAGAGGACAATTGTTAACAGAATATGCAATTTTCAGCAATCCCTACTCCCCCATGTACTGGTGTCTCTATTTATCTTGGTAGGAATTATACAGGAATACTAGTTCTTGTCACTATTCTGTTCCACACTATCAGTTGCCTTTTCAATCATATTCAGGATCCCTGAAATCTTTATGTTTAAGATTTGGTACCATCTCCCCTTCTGCCTATATCTCAGCTCAAATATCTTCCTCCTACTTTCCATACCCCCCTTGGCCCTTGAGCCCTTTTCTCAGCCAGAACCTCCTGCCTTTCTGCTTTCTCCTTCCACTCTTATTTCCATGGCTTCCCTCATGCATCTCCTTGTGCTTGAAACGCCTTAGGGTGACCAGATGGTAAATGTGAAAAATCAGATGGGGATAATTGGTGCCTATATAAGAAAAAGCCCCAAATATTGGGACTGTCCCTATAAAATTGGGACATCTGGTCACCTTAAATGCCCTCCATATTCAACTTCATAAGAAGAACCATCCCTCTCCTCTTTCAATTCCTTCATGAAGAGAGTATTAATTTTCTCCCCAGGGAAGCTTGTAAGAAAACAAATTACTCTGTCCCACTAGGTTCTTTTCACTGGGCCTGTTCTCACAAGGTGCTTTGAGAATCTTCCTTGGAGGAAAGGATGAAACATCTCCTGTTTGTTCTGAATGGTGCTGAACCCGCCAGGAGGGCTGAACAAATTGAGAAGGCCTAAACTTGGCAGGTGCTGAACACCCACAGCTCACAAGACCAGACTGCTGTGGTGACAGTGAGAGGTCTGTCATTTGGCTTCATTGTAAAAATGGGGCAGAAAACCAAGGTGAAAGCAAAATTGTGGCACCAAAGCCTGTATTTAGATTGGGAGGCGACTGGCAAAGAGGGAAATATTGGTTTGTGTGTTTGGATCTGATGTTTATAGAAGGCCGGAAAGGGTTTCGTTAAAAAGAAAAGGTGTGTTTGTGTGAGAGTGATCTGGAGGGGGGGAAAGGGATGGGGATGGGAGGGCCATTATTGCAGGTTATAAGGGCAGGAAGTCTGGATGAGAACTATGAAAGTGTGACATGACAAAACACAAGAAAGAGGTGAAATCTGAGCAAAACTGGCCTGTCTGCAGAAGGAAAGGTGCCTGTTACCGACAGTGGGTATAGGCCAGGGGTGCAGCGGAACCTGCACCAAACATGGGCTTGCTGAGCCTGCATGGGTAGCCCAGGACAAATCAGGTTCAGCACCTTCTCCGAAACCGGGGGCAAGGAGTGGGGTGGGCCGAGGAAAGGGGAAGAGTGTGAGACTAGGGGGCCGGGGAAAAGGAGATGGGAGAGGTCTGGGCTGAGGATCAGGGAGGGAGAAAGGGGAAGAACAGTGGGGAGAAGAAGGACAGGGGCAGTGCCGGGCAGGGGAGGTGGGAAGAGTCGGGGTGCGGGCGGGCAGGGACCGGGGAGTCCGCCAGGGCACGGCCTGTTTGTCATTAGCCTGCAGGGCGGTGGGGGATTGGCGGAGAGAGCGCCTGGGACGATTCCTGACGAATAGCAGAGGGTCCGGGCCGTGACCGCCGGCTCAGCATGTGCTGGAGCCTCGCCGCGCTTCCCCAGCCCCCCTGCCAGGATGCGGGGGGAGGAAGGGAGGGAGGCAGCGAGCGGGACAGGGCGATCCGCATCCAGCAGCCCGGAGCCGCGGCTTCCTGGAAGCGGAGCCCGGGGCCGGGGGAGGGGTGGCGGGGGACAGGCAGCCGCGATAAGGCGGCGGCTATCGGGGCGCCAGCTGCGGAGCCGGGCGGCAGACGACACACGCCCGGCGGAAGGTGCGGAGCCCGGGTCCCTCCCGCGCTGAAGGCAGGTAGGAGACACCGCGCTGCGGGGGGACGGACAGACCCTGCCGGCGGTGGGAGGGGGACCCGCGCTCAGGGGGCCGCTCGCGGGCAGAGGGGAGGCGTTGCCCGCCGCTGGGGGAAGGGGCCAGAGACACCAGAAGAAGGAAAAGATGCTTCCGTGGTGGTGGGCGGGGGGTTCTACCAGGTGTGTGTGTGTGCGTTGCGCCCAGGTGTGCAGGCACCTGAGGGGGGTGGACACAGCCACCAGCCACGCTCATGCATCTGTCTGTAGGAGGGGTACAGGCACCGAGGGGACAGCCCCGGAGACACGCAGATACCCCTGAGGAGGGTGTCAATGCACGTGCGGGGGAGAGCGGAGGAGCCGGGGGAGGTGGGTTGCTGTCTGCAGCAGGTGGAAAAGCAGGGCCGAGGCACAGGGCACGGCTTCTCCCACCGTGCATTTTGGATGTGTCATTGCCTGGGCTGGTTCCATTGGAATGATTCTGTTTTGACAGCATGGAGAATCGTTTTATTTGCTTATAAATATAGACCCAGGTTTTGGGTCTCAGGCCAGTTACATTTTGCCTTTGACAATGTTTAGATTCTCTGTAAAAAAAAAAAAAAGGTTCAGTTCGGTTGGGCCAATTGGAAATTGAATTGGTCATCAACTAAGGAAGCGCAGTGTTACTGGGAACAAATAAAGTTTTGTATTTGTGTTGGAGAGTGTATATGGGAAAGTGGTCGGAGCACGGTGCTGTCATTCAGCACTCCTGGGGTCCATTCTTGGCAACAGAACCAAGTCTCAATCCCTCTGTGCCTCAGTTTTCCCAGCTGTAAAATGGGGATAATTATCAAACCTATTAATGAGACTTAATTTTTGTTTGTAATGTATTAATGAAAGGCTTTTTGGGGAAGAAAGGAGGATTAAACAGAAGGATAACAAACTATGTAAAATTCAGCTTGAGGGATATTTGGTATGGAACATAGCAACACATGCTCTAAAAGCAGCTATTTGACAGTGGTAGCTAATGGAACACGAATCTGAGAACACCTTACAGATGAATCTAGCCTTGGTGTTGCTATTGATCCTCCTCATGCTGTGCTGCCTCTGCTCTTCATTTCACTTTGCCAAGTGAGTGACACATGTGCTGCATGCAAAGTAGAGAAGAGACTGCATAATACAAACCAGGACAGGATAGACCTGATGTTAGTGAATGGTAGGTCAAGTCCCACTTGTTTGCCTAAGGGACAGGGAAGTGAGTCACTAAAGATACACACACCCTGCATATGATATGACATTGCACAAGTGGCCTGGTATGTGGTGGGCTCTTCTGACGGATGAAGTATTCGCCAGCATACTGGATTGGGAGGATAGGTGGACTGTCTGGGGATGGCAGCTTCAGTATCCCTATCTTGTGCTCTGCCTTGGAATCCATTTGTAGCAGAAGCAAAATACTAATATTTCCATGTGGATGACATAGAGCCAAGCCCTGGGAATTACAGGCCAAACAGTGGAATGTGTCCTGGGCTTCTCTATGAGGTAATGTAGGGAGGAGAGGGTTCCTTTCCATCAGACTAGAGCCCTCTGTGTTTCCTAAAACTTCCCTCCACAGAGGCAATGGTTAGTGGATCCATGTCGCTGCTGTTCTATCAATCCAACCCCATTTCCCCCCTGAAATCTGTCCCTTTACAAATGCAGCATTTAGTTTCCCAAAAGAGAACCTGATATGGTAGGTGTTGTCTTCTTTTTTGATTGTAAAGCACCTACAAGATCCAGTCTACTTGGAGGGAAGGATTAATGGATTACAGGAAATGTGTCTTGTAGAGATGCTTGAAGGGTGAGCGAGTGAAGGTATGGAGCACAAGGGCAGAATGGAGGTTCCCATCAGGACAGTTGTGTGAAATAAAGCAAGGAGTTAAGTGTGGGAGAAGAACCTAAAGAGAGTTGTTAATTATGAAGTTTGGGTGGAGCAAGGGAGAGAGGGATTGGAAGGAGAGAAGGTATTTTATATATAAAAATGTCAAAAAATAGATATGTAATATTAGCTTTAATAAACAATTTAATGTTAAAATTATCTAATACAGAAGTTAAAAAAAGAGTTTCCATACATCTGGGTATAATGCTTAAATTATTCAACAGTACAAAGTTTGGTTTAAAAAGTCATAAGGCCAAGAGGAAGTCAATAGACAGAACATAATTATCTAAGCTGTTGTTTGCCCAATACTAGAATGATGACTGGCTGGTGACAACCCAAAGTTACACACAGAGCAACTCTTGCAAAAAGCATCAGCAGACCTTTACTCATTACACATGCTCAGGATCCTGAGTTTAATTTTGATCTGAAACCGGCACCTCCAATAGCACAACAGGGACATACAGAGCCATTCTGAAACACCAATTTTATCCTCTTTTTCTAACTTTTCTATTTCTGTTGCCAGTTTATTCTCTCCAAGCACCAGTATTTAAACCAATATGTTTTCAAAGACAGAAGGCCTATAGCCATGATTTTTGTGGAGTACACTGCAAGAGAAAAATTGATATTCAGACAGTCATTGAATTTGATCATTAGTGATGGAGGAAACTCTGTGATGACTTTGTTTTCTTCATCTCTGATGCTGGAAATGCTATAATCATAGTGTACAGATTCAGTTTATCTTTTAATTGAGCAAGAAGTAGGTTCGGCTGTTTCAAGTTAGATGATAAAATCTGTTTCACAGGGGACTTAAAGTGCTAAAATGGTCGTTGTTTTCACCATGTTTTACTACTACTACTCCACACTGAGCCAGTAAGTTAAGAGAAAGAGAAATGGATTCTGTTCTGTCCCTTGCATTATAAATCAAGTACCAACTCCAATTATTTTTACCTTGAGGTGTCAATCTCAGTTGCAGCCTAACTAGATCATAGACGGGCCTCATTGGGTCATAGTCACTGGTGATAATGTATTAATTAGCTAGAAAGAACCTAGCTTGCTTCTCAAAACCCAAGCTAATTTGAAGTGCTCTTTACTTGTTAACTGAGCAAATCTGATCTCAAGGCCTTAGGAGACAATAGTTTGACCAAGAGTCACTGGGATACAATTGCGACAAAGAGCCCTTTGGCACCTTATAGACTAACGGATGTATTAGAGCATAAGCTTCCATGGATGTGTGAAGATATGGGATGCAATGTTTAGTGACATTTCAGAGCAGAACTATATGGTAAGTATACTTATTGTGAGGTTTCTTAATTATAACAACAAATAGGGAGGAAAGATGGGAAAATATCATAATAAATCTCTCTACCAAGCCTTATGTAGCCTTATGGTTAAAGTGCATGATTGGGAATCAGGGTTATCCCTGGTTCTGTCCTGCCCTTTCTGTGTAACTTTGAATAAGTTGCTCTGGGTACAAATTCCAAAGCGTTTACTAGTTTTGAGTGCCTCAGTTTCTGGTGGCTCAATATGAGGTACACAAGCCACGATTTTTAGGGGTACTCAATACCTACAACTCTAGCTAAAGTCAGTGGGATCTGTGGATCCTTGGCACCTCAGTAAATCATGGCCTACAGGTATCAAGATAAGTATCCAAAAATAGAAGCACCCTAAATTAATGGCCACTTTTGAAAATTTTGGCCTAAGCAGTGTGCCTCAGGTTTCTCATCTGTGAAATTGTGATAATACTGCAATGCAGTAATGGTTAGTCTATGTTTATATGGCCCTTGGAAGAAGATAAGTACTAAGTATTGTTAGTTTATCCATTATCCAGGAGGACTTTACTCCCAAGGACATTCTGCACCAAAAAATTTAAAAATTCTGTGCACAATATTTTAAAATTCTTCAAAATTCTGAAAATTGTATTTCTCAAATAAACGTGGAGGCTCCATCATGGCATTGGGGAGCACAGGCCACTGGCTGTATGGAGGTGGAAGAGCACTGTGCAGCTCACCCCCAGGACTCAGAAGTGAGATGGCACCCAATCCTGACACAGTGCAAGGGCTGGGCGTGCCCTGGAAACATCCCAGGGCCCTGCCCGTCCCTGCCAGGCACACAAGGTATGGGCAGGCAGGTTCAGTAAGGCAGTATCCAAGTGTGGAGGGACTTAGTGTGAGGGGATCCTGAGTGTGTTGAGAGGGTTCTGTGTGGGGTAGTCTGGGTGCGGGCGGCTCAGAGGGGGATCCAGGTGCGGGGGAGGGGGGATTCTGGATGCCCAGGGGCTTGTTGTGGGGGGAGGGAGATTCTGGGTGCAATGGGATCCTGCAAGTGGGGGAGCACGTGAAGTTGGTTGAGACTCAGTAAGGGAGGTATGAGTGTGGGTGGGGTTCAGTTGGGGGTCCAGATGCTGGGGGAGTGAGGCTCAGTGGGATGGGGATCCAAGTGCAACTAGTTGGGACTCAGTGGGATAGGGATCCAGGAGCAGGGGAAGAGGGGGTCAACGGGGAGGTTCTGAGTGCAGGGGAGGTGAGGCTCAGTGGGAGAGTTTGGATATGAGGGGTCTGGATGCACGGGGGTTGGGAGGATGGGGGAGCAGCTCCCTGTTCAGGGATCCCTTCCCCTGCAGCTGAGTAACGATGGGTGCAGGAAGGGAGAGTGGGGGAAGTTTTCAGAGCTTCCTGCAGCTGGGAGAGAAATCTGGGGGTGGGTCTGACCTGGCTCTTGATGCCATGCAGGGGAAGAGGAAGTCCCGTCCTCCCCTTCCCAGCGCTGACTAGCAGCTGAGCCCAGCACAGGGTAGGAGCCACCAGCTGGGTCTTCCCCAGTCCCGCCTTCTGCCCCCCAGTGATTTACCTCTCTGCCAGCTGCCCTGGTCACCCAAAACATACCGCTGGGGAGGGTTGCATGACCGCTTTTGTGACTCAGAAAGTCATTTTTCTGCGGGAAAGCAAAGAAAGCTGCAGGAGTCATAAATTCTGCACATGTCCACTCGTGCAGAATTCTCCCAGGAGTGGGACTTGTGTCTGTGATCAGGAGGAAATCTTTGTTTCTCTCAGCTGTGAAATAAAGTGAGAATTTCTCACACACTAAGCAGAAACGGTGATAACTAAATATTCTTCATTTTGTTTAAAAATACAGTCCTAAATGATCCTCCCTCCCTCAAATGATCCCAGGAACACTTTGTCTTGTTGTTTACAGTGATGCATGAGAATCAATAGCAAATACTCTATGTCATTGTGGAGGCAGAAGAGGGTATGTGATCACAGGTGTCTGCAGAGCTATCTGTGTTTCACATTCTTGCAAACAACAAACAACAACAACACAGCACACTTCTTCCAAGATAGTTAACATTCTGGCCCAGAGTTACAGTACCAGATGTGCTGCCACGGAAATAATTTAAAGAGAGAAGGACCTTCAAGTTAATAGCCTTTATAGTGGTAAATATAAAAGTTATATATATGTAAGGGTGGGGGTTTTTTTTTGTATGTATGTGAGACAGAAAGAGTGGGGGAGAATTGTACTTTTCTTTCCTACATCTGTTAGCATTTTAAGATTCTCCATACAGGACTGGAAACTGAAGAATACTCTATTAGGGACATGATTTATGCACCTCAGAGACATTTTTATTAAATCCTGACTGGATTTTATAAACTTTTTTTCCTTGAAAAGCTGTGCATTTTGCTAGCTGATTTATTCAGCCCCATTTGCAACGTGCTTTGGAAGCAATTCCAAATAACAGTTGTTTCTTTGAAAGTAAGAGAACATATCTGACTACATAGAACTAGACCAGATTTTGGTGCTGACAATTACTAGCACATTCTAACCCACAACAGTTGACATGTTGATGAAAAGAGGGAATCTAGTTGGGAAATAACTTTGTTTTATCTCACATGGGAAGGCTTGGAATATGTGTAACTGAGATCTCAGTAACAATTGCCGCACGGGAAGGATCAGGAGTATGAAAATGGTGTTGGAGGTGGCATGTGCAGAGAGGAATGGCAGATGTGTGTGAGCATCTCTATAGCACTGAATAGCTGCCACAGGCAACATGCCTCTCTGCTGCAACAAACTCATATTGCAAAATGTGACCTAGGTTGTTTAACTATCTCTGCATGGCTTTTACATGCCACACAGGGGGCATACGCTTCCAGGAGTGGCACACACTGCCTGAGATAGCACAGCAAGGAAAACAGCCAGGAAGGCCAAATTTACATTAGGAAAGGTTTGCTGATACAGCTGTGTCAGCAAGCCATGCTAATGTGGACCCAGCTTATATTAGCAAAAAAAAAGTGCTTTTGCAGATACAGTTTATATATGGTATAGCTTATACTGGTTTCCTGAATGAAAAACTATATTAGCAAAAGCACTTATATGTCAGTCTGCAGTAAGGCTTTTGCTGATATAGAAATGTCATAAAAAAAATAATCACATCCCTGATGTTACTATACTGGAAAAAGTTTCTAGACCTGTAGGCCTGCCCAAAGAGTCTGGAAAGAATGTAAATAGGCCAAGCTCCACAAAAAAAGGCTCTTTTGTTTTCACATTTCTTTGTCATTCTTGCCATTGAAAGGCCTTGCTCCCTGCCAGCTTTGCAACCCTATTATCCCTGCACCAAAAAAGGCAACATCAGTGATTGCCCCACTAAAATCATGGGTGAAATCCTTACCCCATTGATGTTAATAGCAAAACTCTCATTGACTTTAGTAAGGAAAGAATTTCACTCTCTGTACTTTTGGTGATAGGACCTCTCCATCTGTGTGTCTGGAAGATGTTAGCTAAAAGCCTTAACCTGAGAATGGTTTATCTCATTTAACTCCCCCCCACATTGAATTTAAAACCTGACTTTATTGTAAACATGTCCCTCAGACATCTCTATACCTCTTAAATATGAGACATTTTAGTCCCCAAGTTACCTGGATTGGACACAATTTCGGTGGTGTTCCCTCACTTTCGTTGTTGAAAATTATTTGCATCAGAAATAAGGAATCAGGAAACTGAAATTATACTCAGGGTTATTTATGCTTATGGATAGAATCCTGCATCATTTTAAGTTTCCTGTATGAATATTTTTTTGTGGGATCTATCATTTTTGGGACTGTCACATACAGTATCACACATTTAGGCCTAGCCAAATTGAAAGGCCTGTACATCACCATGTGAGATCAGCTATAAAGATAAGAGACTGGTCACTACTCTTCATTCCTTATTCAGATAAAAATTCCATTGACTTCTGGGGGGGCTTTAGATGTGCAAAGAATTGGGATTTGGGCCCACAGTTGGTGTCTGCAAGGTTAGAAATGAGTTTGGGGTACAAAATTTGGGTCTAAATCCAGAGATGTTGGGATTTAGGATTTTGATTCAGCAGCTGCTTGGGACAGAGCCAGTCATAACATTAGCACACAGATCCAAACTTCCCCCTAGTCTGGGATCCCTTTTATTTGGGCCCTTCAGTAGACGGGATATGTCTTTGTATAGTGCATCACCACTCAGACACTATAATTAAATCTTTCTATGAAAATTTCTATATCAGGTGCTCATAATTTTCTCAAAAATTGTCCTTTAGGTCTGCAATTTCCTGTGGTTGTTTTCAACCCAAAATATATGTTTGGAAAATGTGAACTATGTCAGCTCAGTTATTTTGAGTTCTTCAAATGCATTTTTTTAGAAGTGCATGTTTTCCATTTACATGCTTTCTATATTTTTCTTTGAATTCACATTACTTTGTTTTTATTATTTAAATCATAACACACTTTAAATACACCCTCCTCTCCACATGCTTACCCATCCATTCCCTAACACCAGAACTGGATAGATAAACCAAAGAAGGGAGCAACTGAAAGAGCTCAGAAAGAAAACTTTCTTCTGTAGACAAGGATTTTCATTTAGTGCTCTGGTGATAACGTGAATAGGTTCACATTTCCATCCGTGCAGGTGAAATACAATTTAAACCTTTAGCTATGTGTGCTCAAGATTTCTGCAATATTTACATTCTATAATTGAAATAGCACAAAAAGGTTCAAAGGTCCAAATTATAAGAAAGAATTTGCTTTATGAAATCTGTAGCGTTAAAATGAGAGGATAGCATTTTTGAAAGATTTAGCACACAATGGTGTGGAAAATGCACATAATGCTTGATGAGCAATTATCACTGTTGTGTGAACAAAATTGGGTAATTGTGTGCGCAAATGTGGTTAAGACCTGCTCTACATGCAAAATTTCACTAGTTTAAGTAAAGGTGTAAAGTTAAACTGGTAATACAACTGTGTCTTTACATTAGTTTAAATTTAGTTGGTTTAGCTTGTACCTTTTCTTTATTACAAGTGAGAGGTAAACCAATATATGCCCAGTTTAAACTGATGTAAGAGCATCTACACACATACACACAGTTGCACCAGATTAACTGCATTGCTTTTATTTCAGACCTGAGGCCTGATCTCCACCTAAAAATGAAATTGACTTAGCTACAGCTCTCAGAGCTGTCAAAAAAAATTTCACCCTGTATGCAGTGCTTCTATATCCTGGGAAATTTTGCCAAATCTGGGAATTTTTAACAGCATGTGCCCTGCAGTTTCCCAATTTGCCCTGGAATTTCTGAAGGTGAAACATTTTACTCAAAAATTCCCAGATTTTGGGAAATTTCCTGGGATACAGAAACACTGGCTAGCACTAAAAATTTCCCAAATCTGGTGAAAATTCCCAGAGTTTGGGAATTTTTCACCAGATTTGGGAAATTTTTAGCACTAAGTTGGGAAAAGTTGGCATCACGATATAGAAGCACTGCCTGTATGATGCAGTGAGAGTGATCTAACCCCCCACTATAGACCCAGGTAGGTCAATGGAAGAATTCTTCTGTTGACCTACTACTACCTCTCTTGAAGAGATGGATGGTACTACAGCAATGGAAGAACATCTTCCATCGCTGTAGTAAGTGTCTACACTACAGTGCTACAGCAGCACAGCTACAGCACTTCAACTGTGCTTCTATATTGTTTTTAGTGTATACATGCCCTAAACTATATGGGTATACATATTTTTATACCAGTACAATACTGGGAGCAGGATCTGTAAGGTGCAGGGCTCTGTTGCCTTTCAAACCTACACTTACATTGTTAAAGAAACAAAACTTTCTACTGTAGACAAGGTCTAAGAATGGATTCTTAAAGCAAACAATGACCATACTGTGAATAACTGTTGATTTCAGTGAGAGTTTGGAGTGCTGTAAGGAGTTAAGAAATGGGTTTCTAGATTTTGAAGGATTGGGGACAAAAGGTGCTATTGACTGGGTGCACAAAATTCAAGATCATTTTGAATTATGTTCCCCTAATAGTGTATGCTGATGATACCCATAATAGTTCAAAGTACATTAGAAAGCTGAAACTATTTTTAAATGTTTTATGTGGTTTGATCCTAACTGGTTCCACTGATGAAAACACTGTATCCATTTGCCAGCAACCTCTATCCAGCACTTCTAGTTATGTTCCTTTCTTCCTTCTCCATAACTGACTTTCTTGTTTCTTAGACTCTTCTTAAAGTCGGCCTTGGGTGATTTATACTGATAAAATTATTAGAAGAGTCTGACATCACTGAGAACTTTTCTATCTCTGGCAGTCGCCTTGCCACTGTAGTCACTGATAAGCAGAAGAGTATGTGCTGGCTGATGAGGCACTATACAGCCAGTTCCTTGCTTCCAGTCCAGTTTCCTGTCACAAGTGGTTAATGACCCCAAGAAAACCAATTCTTTTGCCAGTTTACTTGGATTTTTTTTAAAATGAGTTTACAGGGTCAGTTACCATTTCTTTACTTCTTGAAGGGAATTTGTGGAGGAAATTATGCCCTATATTGCTTCTCTTTGATATTATAAGAAGTCCCAAAAGTTTTTTAAATAAAGTTTTATTTTCATCTTGCTTTATAACCCTGGAAGTATCCAGCACATCAAATCTTATCTGTCTTGTTTTTATTAAAGGATTCATGGAGGACCAGAGAAATAGCATAAGGAACTTTTCCCAGCGCTTAATTGAGTATACAAAGGGTATTGAATCTTTCACAAAGAGATCTTTTCTCTCAACTGTGAGTCAGATGTTTGAGTGAAATAGATATTAACAAAAACAAAACAACCCACCAAATAATTATAAAAAGACCGACCCCTCACACCTGCTCAGGTTTTACTCTTCTGGAGCTTGTAATGTCCTTCCAGAAATAACAGACCAGATAATACTTGAATTTCTAGTTAAAAATAAAGAGCAGAATAAAAATATATTAAAAACAAATCTTTCAGGTCTCTATTTCAAAAACAAAAGGTACATTTTAAAAAAATAACTTTTTAACCTGACTACTGGCCAAACCCAATTCCACTCCATGCATCCTGATAGATAATTTTCCTTTAGCAGTTGCTTCCCAAGTCACCGTGCTTTAAGATCTTATTAAGTGTGTAACCTTTAAGATATAATTAATTGTATTTCATTTTCTGTGGATTGTTTGCAATTAAGCATTCTTGTTTAACTACATCCATCACAAAAAAGCTCTGGAGTAAAGAGTAGAAAAAGGGTCTGAGCCAACCAATGTTTATTTTCATTATTAATCATTTATATTATGGTAGCTCCTAGATGCGCAATCCAGAACCAGAGCCTCATTGTGCTAGACTCTGTTTCCGTACTCTCTCTCCTTCACCCTCACAGAGCTGCACATTTCTTTTGCTGTTGTTGCATTCTAATGGAGCAGGCAATATTTCTTGTCAAAATCCCAGTGTGTAGTATCAGTGAACAGGTCAATAAGAAATTTAAAAAGACATCCTAGATGGATTTTAGGCAGGCTCTAAACTAAGAATCTGAGGGAAAATGGTGATGCATCTTTTCTATAGAAGCCCACAACTAATGCATTTTTCCAGTGTGCAAGCCAAATTATGATTACCACAGTCTCCCATTGAAGTTATGGCAAAGCTCCCAGTGAGTTTGATGGGAGCAAGATTGGGCAGAGTGGTAGGGATCCTGGAAACCTTACCTGTTGCTGTATTAGAAGCAGAAAATACTTTATTGATGAAAAGAAGTAGTTTAAAGAATTTTACATTTGGCCAGATTTCTAAAGCCAGTCAGAGTTTTAGTTGAATCTGACCCTAGATGATCTGCTTTGAAAAATAGGCTTTAGAGTCCTTGTTTTGCCTGCTAAATGCAAACCAGATACAGGGCCAGATCCTCACCTAGTATAAATCAGTGTAGCTCCATTGACTTCAATAAAGCTATGCCAGTTTACACCAGCTGAGGATCTGACTTACTGAAGTGATGTTCTCCATAAGCTTTGCTTCCCTTACTTGTGTGAAATATGCCATGGGATACTTTTGTACATCAGGCGAGAAGCATTCAGTTCGCTGTGGCTGGGTCCGCGGTCTAGTTTAGATGTTATCTAGGACTCAGAGGGGGCAGATCATTGAAGTCAATAGAACTGTAACAGTTTGCAAAAGCTGGGGATTTGCCACCTAGTCTGCAGGCACCATGCTTGTGCAGCTCTCAGTAATTCAAAATCTGGACAGAACTTTTACTGAATCTGGCATGTTCTTCCCAAACTCCTGCCTCATTAGTTCATCTTAGAGGGGGTAAAACATCTGTTTCTAAGTAGAACTGTGTGGTTACTGACTTTTTTTTTCTCCTGCAAAAAATCTCTAAATCTGGCCATTTAAGACCAATAGTTTCTGAGAGCTGGAGTGGGGCATTTGCAAACTTCATCTCATTAGAAACCAAACCAAATAAAATCAGGGAGTAACATCATAAGAGATTATGGGCTACAAATGGCAGAAGCTTGTGTGCCAAGACTGGATAGGAACAGTGCTTTGGTGTGATAGAAATGAAAGGGCAAAACACACAAACACATCCTTGTATTGGCAGAGATCCTTATTGTTAGGGTGACCAGACAGCAAGTGTGAAAATTGGGATGGGGGTGGAGGGTAATAGGAACCTATATAAAAAAAATACCCAAAGATCAGGACTGTCCCTATAAAATCAGGACATCTGGTCACCCTACTTATTGTCCCCTGTAAGGAAGGTACCATGGCTGGGGAACCTGTGTGTGTCAGCAGAGAAAACAAGTTATGCAGAACATAATGACAGAGATTAGTACTGCGACAGCGATGACTAGACCTCTCCACCCCTAATTCATTAGAAATCATAACTTTTCAAGCCTTGCCCGTTTGTCTCAAGAGATATTGGGCCAAATTTATCCCCAGCAAAATTTCCAAAAATGACTAATGATTTGGG
Source organism: Dermatemys mawii (assembly GCA_007922305.1). NCBI lineage: Eukaryota > Metazoa > Chordata > Testudines > Dermatemydidae > Dermatemys > Dermatemys mawii. The sequence continues at coordinate 16,550,181 of ML677360.1, read as the reverse complement.
GGACCCTTAACTTCTGGGTGCCCAGCTTGACATGCCTTAAATGGACCCAATTCGTAGAGGGCGAGTTTTCAACACTTGCTGAAAATCAGCCCTTTTTAAAGTGCCTAGTTAGGCACCCAAAATCACTTGTGAAAATATTGACCTCTTTTGTGTAACTCCATCACTACTCTGCACTTCACTGGATTGTCCCTTAAGAAAATCATTTAGCTTTAGCTGTCAACAAGGAGAAGTTAAAGTAGCGACAGAGAGTCCTGTGGCTCCTTAAAGACTAACAAAAGTATTGAAGCATAAGCTTTCGTGGGTAATACCCACTTTGTCAGATGCTTGCAGTAGAAGTATTAAAGAGTAACTCCATTCCCAGTTACCTGATGTTTTGTGAATCAGAGGGGTAGCCGTGTTAGTCTGGATCTGCAAAAGTGACAGAGTCCTGTGGCACCTTAAAGACTAACAAACATATTGGAGCATAAGCTTTCGTGGGCTAATACCCACTTCGTCTGATGTTTTGTATTCATTTACATTTCTCTATCTGCCACGTGCTTCTGGAGACTAACCCTGTTTTATCAGGCTCATTATTTTCTAGGGAGCAAGAGGAGAATGGCAGAATGTACTATACATCCCACATCTCCCATGGCCCTACTAGTTGCCAATCACATCAAGCGTCCTGGCGTACTTGAGGGATTAAAGCCCTGGTCATGTGGCTGGCATAAGGCTAAGAACCAGATTTTTAAAGGTACTTAGGCCTTGCTGCATTCATTATGGAAATGTGTAACTGATTTAGGAGCCTAAATCTCAATGACAAAAGGAAGCCAAAATACCATTGACTATTGATGAGATTTAGACTCCAAAGTGCCCATATTACTTTTGAAAATGAGATTTAGGTTTCTAAATCAGTGAGACATTATACTGTTGAGCACAATGACACCTAAGTACCTTTAAAAATCTTAGCAAGAGAGGTTAGTTTCATAATGACAAGACTAAATGAGAAGGAGAATGGCCCCTTCTTATATTTCCAGAAGTCTGTCCTGGTAGAAATTCCCATACACCAGGGGTAGGCAACCTCTGGCATGAGTGCCAAAGGCGGCATGGGAGCTGATTTTCAGTGGCACTCACACTGCCTGGGTCCTGGCCACCAGTCTGGGGGGCTCTGCATTTTAATGTAATTTTAAATTAAGCTTCTTAAACATTTACTGTATATACAACAATAGTTTAATTCTATATTATAGGCTTATAGAAAGAGACTTTCTAAAAAAGTTAAAATGTATTACTGGCACATGAAACCTTAAATTACAGTGAATAAATGAAGACTTGGCACCCCACTTCTGAAAGGCTGCCGACCCCTGCCATGCACTGTGATTTGCAGAACTGGCCTCTTGGAGATATTTAAAGGCACCTTCTGCTGCTGAACATGAAACTTCATGACTGCTTAGGCACACCTCTCCACTTTGGCTGCAATGTACAGGCATATGTATGCAATGTACCATGGGCACCTACATCACCATGGTTTCCAGCAGGGGTTAACAAGAAAGGGGAGAGTCTGAGCCCTGAAGGTCCAGGGCTTTCATAGTAGAGCTACAGGGGAAGTTTAGCTCTGAGTAAGTAGCAGGCTATTGTAGTCTCCCAGCCACAAGACAGAGACATAATCATATACACTTAGCTTGTGTGTTATATTTGTACAGGCATGCGTTTGGGTAGGGTGGGAGGAAAGGAGACGTGTGTTACAGGAGAGATGTTTGATGGAAATACTCAGGATTCCCCAGCTGACAAAGGGAAGCTTATCTGCGGCAATGGCCGTAAAATGTGGTGCATCAGTGTTAGGCAGACTTTCCTTATCAGAACTAGAAAGGGTTGTTTGCTACTTGAAAATAGTTCACTTTCTCAGCACCGTCTGCTTATTCTCTTGGTAGGATTTTTTTGAAAGTATTTATTAGAATCCATCTAACTGCAGTCTCAGATTCTACCAGAGCAGAACAAGCTATGAGTCAGGTTAGCGTGTAGAGCCTGGTGCATTCCACAATCCCTGGTTCAGGCTTTAAAGTTTGTCATCAAGCTTGAAATTGAAACCAGAGGAGCAAGCAGCGGGATCTGAGCTTGTAAATCAGCTGGTAATGGATGGATTGTTCCCTGCCTTTCCCTGAGGAAGAAAGCAAAACTCAAGGGAGGGTGCTAGAGCAGCCTCACAGTGACACCTCAGTGGCACAGACGGAGCCCTTATACAGGTGGGCATGAAGCCACCCACATACTGAGGGCTCAAAATGTGGACAAATGAGCATGCTACATGAGTATGCCACATCCCAGGGAGGGAACTAAACTGCACAGGCTTGTGGTTAAATCCAAACCAATTCTTGACATAATATTCCCAAATCATTTTAAAAATAACTGTGGGATTTATTGCCTGCCCTAATTCCAGCGAACAGTCTGGCTGGAAGAAGTGGGAGCTTTACAACCAGCATGTGGCCTGTAACTTCTCTTTTCTGCTTCAACCATCTAATATCCTGCCACTAGGTTGAGAGTCAAAGTGAACCTCATAACTAACAGCTACACTCCCCACTCCTAAAAAATAATTTCCAGATCATTGTTCGAATATGGGTCAGATTCTGCTGTCAGGGAACACAGTGTGAATCTGGAGTACTTCCACTGACTCTGGATTCACACCAGCGTGACCGGCAGCAGAATTTGGCTTTATGTGCTTAGACTGAAGCCAATTAGAAATGCAATGGCATTTTGAATACATTATTTGAAAAGCAGGTTACATTGTACTTGAGGCCAGACCTGAGATCTTGGTTGTGCTTTTTCCCTGCAGCAGTTGGTTATTTCACAGATGCCATATGCAGCCCAGGGATAGCTGTCTGAGGGGGCTGGGTTGTGATGCTACGCACTGGTGCAGGGCAAACACAAAGTCCTGAATTTGGCTGTTGGCAGTTGTGTAAGGCTCCATCTACTGTGTCCTCAGAGCTGGGTTTAAACTCAGAAGCTAGCCAATGTGGGTGGGGCTCAGTCTAATGTGGTCTTAAATATGCTTGAGTGAGCAGCAGAAAGGGGAAAGGGATTTTCAGATATTTAATTTGAAAATAGATATTTAAGGGTTAAATATATTTTATGGGTAAAATTTTCAAAACTGCCTAAGTCCCATTTGCCAAAGTGAAGTAGGCCCTTAGGAGCCCAACTCAAAGTCAGTATGATTCAGGCACTTAGGAGTCTAGGTCACACTGACTTTCAGTGACACTTGGGCCTCTACAGACCTAACTCACTTTTGAAAAAATGGGACTTAGGCTCCTATGTCTCCCAGGCCCTATTGAAACGCAGAAGTCTGTTAGGACCCTGACAGTTTCACTCGGATCCTAATAGACTTCTAGGTATAGAAGTCTGTTAGGACCCGAGTGAAACTGTCATGAGCCAGGGAGTTCTACAGCAGCATATGTGGGGGTATGGGTGTAAAAACAAAATCTTCCTCTTACAGGCTGTGGATCTGAAGCAGAATTGCCCTATAACCACTAAGCCTCAGGGCGTGAAGGGGTGGTTGCTTGTGAATCTGTGTAGTCACAGAGCTACTGGATACTTTCTTCTTCCAGACAGCTTTAGTATGGTCATACAAAGCTGCTGCCAAGCACAACTGTGTGCCAGGCTCCCCACATCCTGCACAGCAGACTGTGCCAGTCTGGCTGCCTATGTCAAATTATATTCCTGGGGAGTGTGGGGTAGAGAAGGTGCAGAGGGGAAGAAGCAGAATTTGATCCTCAACATGTTAGAGGCAAGATACAAAACTTCGAGTGGATTGGGGTGGGATTTTCTAAAGCTCTCAGTGTTGTGCTAGCTCTGCTCCCATTGGTTACAGGGATTATATCAATCTGATTTGAAAACCAAAAATAATACATTAAAAATTGTACATTTTACAATCTCTTTGTGGAAGTCTGTAAGGATGGCTTATCTCCAGCTTTCTTGGGAACCTAGATTCACGCTTTGCCTGCCATTCTCAAACATGTTTCAATGCCAAAATAACAATGTCTATCAATTAGACCTTCTGGGCTAAGACTGAATGGCATGTCACCTTTCCGCACTTGTCCTGAACTGCCTTATTTCTGTAAGTTTTCAAGGGCAAGTATACATTTGAGGAAAGGGAGACCATTTGTGTGCAGTATACATAATGCTGTGTGAAAATGGCCCTATCAGAAAAGATGAAAAAGATGACAGTCCCATTCCAGGACTTAAAATGGCCTTTCCAGCTCTAGAAAAATAACTAGAGAAAGGTTCTTTAGTTCTGACATTATTACCCAGCCATGGCAATAACATTGTTAATCTAAAAGGAAAGTTGAAAAGTTAGGTTTTTTAATCATAAATTTGGAATGCTTATCCAGTAAAGTATCTAGTGAAGAAGACATTGCTACTGAGGTCAATGGTCTCTCTAAAGAATGCCTGAGAGCAAGGATTGTACATAGTGTGTACTTTCCCACTGGATTTAATACTATGTTATATATAAAGTGGACCCTTAATTTTTTGTTTACTTTGCTTGCTTTACTTATACTTTCAAAATAACTAATAGAGTTCTGAAGCTGTCATACATCAGTAGACCTAGGGATTTAGGTGAGCTACTCATGTGTCCCAGAACTGCAAGGTAGGGCTCTGTGACAGGACGAGGACTCACCCCTGCAGGGTCTCCTGCTGGTCATCCAGGGAATCAACTCTTCTGGCCTCTAGAGCACCCCCTGCAGGTAGATATCCCACCTGTCACTGGCCTAGGATCCTTCCTAGACCTCAGGGCTCCTTTAGCTGGGGTGCTACCCCCCTGGCAGTAAACCCAACTCTCTGTAGGTCTCCCCTCCCTGGGGAACCCCCACCTCGCCTCAGCTTATGGGCTACGTCCAGTCATCATACAGCCCCTGCTCCCTGGGGCAGGCTGCAGTGCCATAGCCAGTCATTACAGGCAAGGGGGGTTGGACCTGCTGCCTTCACCTAATCCCAGTACCTTACCAGGCCTGAGCTCCCCTGCTCAGCCTGTCCTGTCCTGTCCTGTCCTGTCCTGTCCTGGGTACCTTCCTCAGCTTTCTGAGTAGCCAGGTCCTCCTCCCTCTAGGTAGCTAGAGAGAGTATCTGTCTCTTTCTGGCCCACTGCCCTCTTATAAGGGCTACCTGGGCCTCGATTACCCTGGCTACAGCTGTGGCTGCCTTCCCTATCAGCCCAGCTGTTATCCATTCCCTTCCCAGCTACAACCCTCTGCTGGGCTGCTTTTCTCCAGCAGCAGGCCTCTGCAGGGCTGTTTTAACCCCTTCAGGGTTGGAGTGGGTAGCCTCCCCACTACAAGCCCTAAATCTAGGAATGTGTATTTAGCACCTGATCTGTACCCACTGAAGTCAATGGCAAAGCTCCCCTTAAACTCAGTGGTGCAGAATCAGGCCTGTAGTCTTTCTACAAAATGTGTTGGAGTCCACTGTTCCCAAGCTTTTCAATGAATGAGAAAGCAAAACGAAGCACTGTTTGCAGCATGAGATGTAGGCCAGGTCTATACTAGAAACTTTTGACAGTAGAATAATACCAGACTGAGGTGTGATTTTTTTAAATGTCATTTTTATACTAGTGAAAGCCTTACTGTACATGCAGTACACACATGCTTTTGCTGGTATAGCTTATTTTGTTCTGAGAATTGGTATAAGTTATACCAACAAAAATACATTTGTGCCAATAAAACTGCACTTCCAGTAGGTGGATTTGCCAGTATAGCTAGCTACAGCGACAAACCTTTTCTAGGTATAGACTAGATATTACCAGAAGGTAATTCATTCTCTTTACTTAGTTTTGGTTCCATCTACAGTGGAGATTGAGTTTGGTTAAAGATGGTGTAGAAACCATTCGTGCCAGCACAGTTTGTCTGGCCAGCATGTAACAGGCATAAACCCTTCAGTCTGATCCATGTACTGTAGGCAGATTAATGTGAAGCTCCATTGACAGCCACAAAGCTCCAAATGGGCACAAGGGTTGTCATATGTGGATCTGATTTCAGAATCGGGGACATAGTTCCTTATGTAAAGTGCTGGGCATACTTGAAGCTACTTCAAAAAAGAATTAAATTGTGATAAGACAAAATACAATAACTCCCTTTGTCTTTTATAAACCTGAAGAAAGAGTGCCTTGTGTATCCTACCCAGTCAATGCCAGTACCATGCAGCTAAAGCAAAATAAATGATCAGAAAGAAATAAATACTAGTAGTAATCAAAATAAAGAAAGGGGAAAGTAATCATTAAACAGTATATGACAAATTTAAAGTGATCTATGTAGGACCAAATTTTTTTTGGGGGGGTGGGAGAGTGTACTATGTGTTTTACTTTGGATGTTAAGAAAGTTGACCCGTGACATAACACATCCTCTGCTCAGCCACTTGTGTCTGATATAACATTATTGAAGGATGGCATAGAAAGTTATCAATCTACACCTGTTAGGGATCTGAGATGATGTTCAGGCTTAAGGCCTGATATTCATCTTGAGCTCAATCTGGTCTCCATTTTTGTGGATAGTATTTTGTAGCTGTAGATAGCGGAGCCTACATTTTGGTGCATGCAATGAACTGTGGGTGCAAATATTTATTAATTATATGAGTAACTGTCTGATATGTTGGCACAAACAGGTCAGGAGAGATCCATGTACTAATATATGTATCCACAATTTATTGCAGGAAGCAAAAAGTACAATTATTTTCAGACTTGCCCTAAATGGAAGCAAGTGTGATTCTTTTAATTAACAGAAATGGGATGGTTTTACTACTTTATACAGTCACTAAAGCCTTCTCTAGCAATAGCATGATGAGTACAAATAAATTTCTTGGAGTCATTTAAAAAACCATAACTACTAGTTTAAAAGGACAAAACATCAGTAGAAATATTTGCAAGAAGTCAATGAGTCATGTTTTCCTCATAAAATTGTTGAAACTATTGTGCCCAGAAACAAGCAAGAATGTGACTAGGGTTGGAAAAGTTTAGGCATAAACACAAACAGAAACCAGGTTTTTGTTTGCGGGGGATGAGGGTAGTTTGGCTTTAGGAATATCCTAATACTAACAGATTCCGAGTACTGTAGGCAACCTGAGCTGAATTTTAGCACCTATTGCTGAGTATAGTAGAATCTTTGGTCCTATAGTGTGGTTATATGAGAATGGAGCAGCACAGTGTTGAAGTGACTTAGTGGCATTGCCACAAAGTTGTTAATATTGGGACAAGTTAGCTTATTCCCTTAAATCAAAAAATACAAAATTTATTTTGAGGGAATTAGAATCTCTATTCAGCAAAATCAGACACTTAACATTTGACTGAGTTAACCTTTGACAGTTTGGGAGATTTGCTTAAGCCTCACCAAAATGCGGATACTTATAAGTCCCTGTCCTTTTTCCTCTCAGCCCAACCCTTCTACCGGCCTTAGATGTATTCCCCTAACAATTCCATCACCCAGCAGCAGGCTCCTTACATTTGGTATGATGTCTGCTATTTTACTTGTGCTGGGCCCCAGTCAGCCACTGTCATTATATCTTAAGCTTTCTGGGACTTCTGTGATTGGAGAAGTACCTCTAAGTCTGACCCCCACAGTTAACTCCCAAAATTTTGAGATTTGAAGACATTGATCCATTCCACAGAGACTACCTGATTAGTAAACTGAGAATGATTTCCAGCTACGTTTTGCTGGAGGTTTTTGTATGAGCTACTCCTAACCTATGGAAGAACTGGTTTGAGATATGGCCAGGTGTTTTTTTCCCCCAGGAGCAGTTGTAATACAGTTCAGCCCTTTCATATAGGCACACTGGCTTGTAAAACTCCATGAGCCTCTTCCAGAGAATTGTGCTTATAAATCCTGCCTGCTAAAAAAAGATGCTACCATGATATCCTACTTAAGGCCTTGTAATCAGAAGTGTGACCCGAGCTATGAGGTCTCTAGGTCACCACCAAAAATGTGTAAACATTTTTTTGTACCATGAGATGATCTGACTTTATTACAGTTATTTCAAAGTAAAATATATACCCCCACCCCGATGTTTTATCTGAGGTTATTTCAGTTCCCCTTCGGTCTGATGAGAAAACCTTGTTTTTGCAAATCCTGCCAATGAATTTCTTTGAAACATAACCCTAAATGTTGCAACTAAAGGGACATACTCAGTCCAGCTGAGAATTGAGCTCACCATGAGTTTAAAGAAACACTGTCAGGCTTATTTAAATTCAGGGCTGAGCATGGCAGTCGCAAAGCCTGGTTTTCCTCTCATTTATATCCACTGTGCACCAGTGTAACTCCTTGGAGTTCAATAGTGTCACCTGATTTACACTAGTGTAAATAAGAAGAGAATCAGGCCCAAGGTTTTTTGAAGAGTAGTTTAGTTACAGCATCAAGTGTGATTTGGGGATCTGTAAGTTTCACGCTTCGTATCCCTTCAAATTTAGGGCTCAGACTTGCAAGTCCTTCCTGCATGGGGCCTCTCACAACCTTCCAACCCCCACAAGTCTCCCTCCTTTTGTCTGTTGTGTATTACCTCCTCCCTCAAAGCCTGCAAATCTCCTTTTAAGAGCTCTTCAATGTCCATTACCAGACTGGCTTGAGGAGTAAATAAAATAAGGCAAGGTTCTCCTCCATACTCCTCCACCTGTCAGTCCTCCCCGCAGCAACCCCAGGGAATGAAAGACTGGACCCAAGACTCCAGTCCAGCTTTCATGGGGTATGCAGGCAATAATCACACAGCTGTTCCTTTGGTTTCTTCCTCATCTAATGACTTGTTAGGCAATGACATTTTTCAGTAAGTTGCATGTTTATTTCAGCCCAATGATCATGATAATGGGGTGATTGTTCACAGAGTTATGAGCTTCTGAAAATTGCAGTCAAGAATGAAAGCTGTAAAGCAATTAAACACAATAATGGCCACCAGCCACCTACTCACAGCCCAAAAAACCCCAAATCCCCATGGTGTCTGGTTAAAGTGTGATTGGAGCACACCTGAAGGAGCCATGTGGGAGGGTTTCCATTGATTTCACTAGGAGTTGCATCAGATCCTTTAAGATCTTGTGGAGCTTGATGTACAAAGAGAAAAGATACTTAGTGCCCAGGCCCTTTTGCCTTGAGTGACTGGTGCAAAGTAGGTGTTATTTGGCCCCACTGCCTGACTGTTGGGTCTTGGTCTAACATCTTCCATCTGCTTTCCATTGGCTTACTCATGAACTCCCCAAAGCCTGGACAAGCCAGTGAAACATGCAGGATCTAGAAGTTTTAGAACTCAAGTAGTACAGGCAACAGTTAGCTGAAAAGCTGTAGGCAAAATGGTCACTTCTCATTAAGGTTCAAATGATCAGATGGAAGAATATATATGGGCATGGTTATGTGAATTATTTAGTTACTGTTGCTGCAGATAATATTTAGAGGCCTTATGCTAGGAAGGCCCTTAGCTTAGCCTAGAATTCAGGAGACATGTTCAAAATCTCTCACCTCTCCTGGAACGTGCAAGTGCTTTACATAGGAGGATATGTATCCTCCTCCTCATCCACTGGAAAACAGTACAGGGAGGTTAGGTACCATGCCTGCATTTGCACAGCAAGTCACTGGGTAGTGCCAAAAATAGAACCCTCCTCGCTGGACTCCAAGACTGCTGTGCTATTAATTGAAGCCATGCTACTGAGGTGAGAGCCACACTAAGCTCAAGAGATCTTGGCCCCAGAACTCATTCCACCGTGCAAGGCACATACCTGTCACCCCTGGAGTAATTTGGTCACAATTCCATGAGGGCAGCCTTGTGGCATTTTCCTCTTCTGCAGATATTTCTGCAAAAGGGGATGCTCTGTCTCCTACATTTTACTCAAGCAAAAATTCCCCATTGACCTCAATGGGGGTTTTGCCCGAGTAAGGAGAGCGTAAGAATGGAGAGGAGACGTCAAGGTTTGGCCCTCTTTATGGCCCCATTATAAAAAGAAAGCAAAGCTGCTAGCTATGGTGTTTACATTACACCAGCCTGTGGGGGGCAGGAGGGGAATTCTTCTGTATATTAACTGCCTAGGATGATTTTCTACAGCTGTTTTGTGGATGTGTCTGTTACTTGTAATACAGTATGAATTCTATATATATATTACACACACACACACACAGTGGAGAACATAATTCTCCAGGAAACAAAAGAGTTTGACTGATGGGAAACAGAACTGAGGGATCCCAGGGAAATTAAACTCGCCAGAAGGGGGGAAAATGAGCCTGAGTTTTACTGATAGAAGAAGAGGTTCTGCCATAGGCTCCAATACCACAAACAAGGGCTCCGATCCAGCCTTTAGATCCATGCTGGGGTGGTGTGCGCACACCTGATCCCCGTGGAACTCCCCTCTGTAGGGATGTAGTATTCGGTTTTCATGTCCCTGATTGCAGGACTGGGCCCCCCCCAAGCACTGTTCTGGTACCCCAGACTGACTTGGAGTACATGGGTTGCATCAACCTCCTTCTTTGACAGTAGGGCTGTTGCAAATTGTAGGAAGTGCTGCATGAGGTACTGGGAGCCCTCCAACCCCACTGGCTTCTGCAGCAGTTGGCCTCTTCTAGGAGGAGGTCTAGAGTTTGCTAAACAGATCAGCAAATACCAGAGGGCGTGAGTGTGTTTCAGATGACTCCATTGTTTATTAATTATATTGTGTGACAGAGAAAATGTGTTCAGCAGACATCTCTTTTCTTCTAGCCAGTCTAGTGTCTGCCGTATTGTTCAGTGGTTTCTCCTCCCTGCCGTGCAGCACTGGCTCCACCTGAACCGCCAAGCAGATTTTGACTCATCTGTTTTTCTGTTTATTTTCAGGAGGCGACAGACTTTGTGACTGGTTAACATGTCAGTGAAACTAACGTTTGTCTCTCCCAGCGATGGGGGTGGAATCAGCAGGAGCTGTTCCTTTGCTGGGTTCAGCACGGTGCAAAGCAGAAAGTTAGCGTAAGTAGAACAAAAAGTGAAAACAAATACATGCATCCTGAGAAATCAGATATTAGACAAAGGTCAACACTTGCCAACCTAAATCCTCCCTGCATAAGGTGTGCCTTACTCATTTAGGACAAAAAAAAGTTAGTACAGTTGTTGTGTACTGTTAAACAGCTACTTCATCATGCTCTAGGGATGGTTGCATTTCAGTGGCAGATGAAGCAACCTCTGCTTATAGTTTGCATATCAATTTTAGTTTGCAAACTGCTTTGGGATGGAAGGTGCATCTAAAGTACTACTTATTGTTATCATTGTTACCCAACATTTCTGCAGAGTCAAAATGAGATTAGACTGTATGGATCATCCTTCCATCGGGCAGGAAGAGCGCAGCAGAGTTCCCCTAAAATGGGTCTGGAGTGTTGAGGACAAAATTGTACTTACCAAGTATAGTGAAGCAACAACTCACTGGTGTGGCACCTCCTGCTGGTTGTCTGGGAATTAGCTCTTTTCTAGCATACGGAGCACCCTGTGTAGGCCAGTGTCTAGCCTGCTGCTGGCCCCATGTCCCTCCTGGACCCCAGTGCTTCCTTATCTCAGGGTTTTGTCCAGCAGTACCCCCTCACTCAGTCTCTCTTCCCAGGGGAACCCCCCCACAACCCTCAACTCACCATTGCCAGTCATCAACTAGCCCCTGCTCACTGGGGCAGACTGCAGTATAATAGCTACTCATCATTGTCAAGGGGTTAGACCTGTTGCTTTTGCCTGTTCCCAGGCTGTATCGTGCAGCCCCAGTACCTCTGTAAGCCTTCACCAAGGCCTGTAGCCTAGGGGTTTACCAGGCTGGAGCACCCCAGCTCCTCATGCCCTTTTCCCCAGCACTGCTCTGTTTTGGTGCCTTAGTCCCAGGCAGCTAGCCCTTCTTACTCCAGACTAGAGTGAGACTTCTCTGTCTTGTGGCTGACAGCTCTTTTATCAGGGCCAGCTGGGCCCTGACTGAGCTGGCCACAGGTGTGGCTGCTTCCTCACTCAGCCTACCTTGGCTGCTTTTAACCCCTGTTCTCCAGGAGTGGGGCAACCAGGGCCAGCTCCAGGCACCAGCTTAGCAAGCAGGTGCCTGGGGTGGCAAATGGCAGGGGGTGGCATTCCGGATGCTGTCAGGATGGCACTCAAGTGGCTTTCCATGGCTCACCTGCAGCAGCTCCCACACTCTTCCCTCTTTGGTAGAGCTGCCTGGGGTGGCCAAAAAGGTAGAGCCGGCCCTGGGGGCAGCTACCCCACTATGCAAGAAATACCTGCAAAATCTATTTTGAAAACTTGCCACTAGATACTGATTTAAAGGACATGCCTGGGAATTAAAAGGGAACTGCTCACATCTCGCACAGGAAGCAGGGTTGTGACAGATCCATGTTTGGATGGGATCCCAAAGAGAACACTGAGTGCTGCAAGCATAGAGGGAAGAACCCCGCATCGAAGCTTGGAGTCTGTACCAAAGCAACAACCCTCTCCCAGCAGCATGGTAGCGACTAACATGCTTGTGGCCAATGCCATCTATGAGAGGAGACACAAAACTTCCTGACTCCTTACAGTCATTAAAAATCTTATGGCACTTTTCAGCAGAAGAGGGGTGTTAGATTTTAACCAGGACTTTAGAGCTAACTGAGGTAATTACTTTCAGTGCACCTAAATTCTTCCTGAAGTTATTTATATTAAATGGCATCTAGAGGCCCCAGATGAGTTGGGATGCCATCATAATAGGGATAGTCTTTTGCTCCTGAAATAGACAAGACAAAGGGTGAGCAGAGGCACAGAGAAGATTAAGGGAACTACCCAATGTCACACAGCAGTTCAGTGGCACAGCTGGGACCAGAACCCAGTTCTCTCAGTCCCAGGACTCTATCAGCAGTGTGGTCTAGTAATCTTTGCTGCTTGTTCTAAATCAGGGGTCAGCAACCTTTCAGAAGTGGTGCGCCAAGTCTTCATTTATTCACTCTAATTTAAGGTTTCGTGTGCCAGGAATACATTTTAACCTTTTTTAGAAGGTCTCTTTCTATAAGTCTTTAATATATAACTAAACTATTGTTGTATGTGAAGTAAATAAGATTTTTAAAACGTTTAAGAAACTTCATTTAAAATTAAATTAAAATGCAGAACCCCCCAGACCGGTGGCCAGGACCCAGGCAGTGTGAGTGCTACTGAAAATCAGCTTGCGTGCCACCTTCATCACAAGCGCCATAGGTTGACTACCCCTGTTCTAAATTATTGTGTAACATTGCTAGGTAGTGTTAAATGACTGCCACTTCCACCCAAGAGAAGCTTGTGTTCCCATATTGCACTGAGTGATTCCTATATAGGGTGTGGTGACCAGACAGCAAGTGTGAAAAATCGGGGGAGGGGGTAGGGACTAATAGCAGCCCATATTTTTTAAAAAAAGGCCCAAATATCAGGACTGTCCCTATAAAATGGAGACATCTGGTCAGCCTATTCCTATATAATCTGTGAAACATTTTTAGGATAATAATGCTATATAAGTGGAAGATTATCATCAGCTCTGGCTGGCAACATATTCCAGAAAAATACCAAAGGGAACTGATTTGAATCATACAGAAATGCTGAAAAATGGACTACTTTTAGTGACACAGTTCTTAAAGCAATCCTTGAGTAACCACTTATATCTTAGTAAAGCACCTGGCACTTCTTATATAGTACTTCGTATTTTCAAAGCACTGAACCAACTAATTAACCTTGTCACCAAATAAAGCATTTATAAAATTATGAGTTGAAATGAGAACCTGACATAGGTTGGTAACCTAATCTGTAAATCTTTGCACATGAATTCATGAAATTCATTATGGAATCTGAATAATAATAGTCCCAGCATAAGTCATATGTCTAAAGTCACACTGATAACTATGCTGTCAAGAAAAACACAGACAGTAAATTACATAAGCAGATATGAGCTTGACATATATTGTGGGAGTTCTTACAGGGAAGGAGTCTAGCAGGCAAAGAGTTGAACAGCTGTTTCTATAACCAAATCACCTCCAGCAGGCAAAGAAAGCTCCAAATAAGCAAGTTTAGATTTCCCCTAAGGGAATTTCCCTAAGCATTTCTAAACAATCAGCCTTTATGCATTTTTTTTCCTGTTTGCAAAATCCCATTGCCTCTTAACTCTTTCACTAGAGGAAAGTTTTGCTCAGAGATGAGGAGTCAGACGTTTATTTTGAGATGATGCTAAGTGTTAAGAGCAAGACATTGCTAGGTGAAACACCAAAGGGCTTTCCCCAGCAAAGTGAATGTATTTGCTCATTGCCTTTCCCTTCATAATCTCTCCATCACTGACTAACACTTTAGTATGACACCAGTAGGAGATCACAGGTAGCCTCACTTCTGAGCACACTCTGACCATACATTGCATTTCAACAGCAGTTTCTATCTAAAGCTCTCAAAGTGCTTTAGGTACATTAATTAACTTGCTTCCTAACATTCTGCAAGGGAGATACATAGTTATTCTCAAGAGTAAAATGGGGAAATTAAGACATAGAAATCCCAGCTCTCAAAAGTATTTAAGCACCTAACTCCCTTTGAGGATCTGGACCAGAGTGATTAAAGAACCTACCCAAGGGTCATAGAGCAAGCCTGTACCACAGCTAGAACCAATCCCCAGGCCATCCTTCCTCACACCTCAAGTTTCATGCACATTCTTTACGGTGACCCATTGTATAATTCATAGGTCACCTCTAGAATTCAGAGTTTTGTCATTTCCCCAGGTGTGTCCAATCCAGGATTTACTCAGCACTCAACAGCTGGGGGAGCCTCAACTAAGTCCAACCCAATGACACAATCTGAAATCTGAATAGATGTCATGAGTGGGGAATTTCCCGAGATTAACTTTCTCAAATAAAGGCTTGGTTTAAAGGAGGGAGTTAAAGGCAAATAGAAGGGAGAATTAATCAAACCAGCTACAAATAATCAGGGTTTATGAGCTTATAAAGAGGGAGGTAAATCAGCCAGGAATCTATTAACAGGAGACAAGCATCAGCAGTGGTTTCAAAGCCTGTGCTGGGCTCTGCTTACCCATAACAGCCTCTTTGAATTGGTATGGTAATTTCCAGCTTTTTATGCTTTCTGTATATAGAAATGGATTTTACTTCTGTGTGTTCCATTCTGTGCATCTGATGAAGTGGGCTATAGCCCACAAAATCTTATGCTGAAATACCTTAGGTTAGTCTCTAAGGTACCACAAGTATTCCTCATTTTCTTTACAGATACAGACTAATATGGCTGCTAATCTTAAACATAACAGGTATATGACTAAAGACTACAGGTGCTATTGTTCTTCATGTTTACACAGCAGGCCCATTATGTAACTGTGTACAGGATTTCTGAGCTAAGTGGGATTTAATTGTTAATTGCTTTAAAAAGATGTAATGTATCTGTCATAGAAAGCCAGCTTGGGTTGTGGAGGAGGAACCCTAGATTTAAAAAAAAAAAAAAACAACCCCAAAGCCTAGTTTATGATCTGGAACTGGTAGACTTCTGGCATGTTTCAGACCCAAAATATAAATGACCTGAATATTTAAACAGGTGATGAGAGCAGCCAAATAGTTATTTCTGAAGTCCTTTTAAAACATATCTTTGTTAAACTGCCTAAGAGTCCAGAACTGATCTGGTCTGTTAACTTACTTTTATTCATGTATATGATCTCTAAGTGTTTTAGTGGATATCACTAGCTGATGAGAGTGGACCATTTGTCAAGGGATTAGTGGACCTTGGAGAACAGCGGTGCCTGAGAGCTGATCCTGACTCTGACCCCAACTTCTTTCCTGACCTTGAGTAATCCACAAACACCTCAGTTTCTCTATTTTACAGACAGGGATAATAAGAATTGGGTCCCAGTTCTACAAACCTACCCTGTTTGAGTAGCTCTGTTACGTTTAATGGGGCTACTTGTATGAATGTGTTTACAGGATCAGGGTAAAAGCGATCTTGTGAGCAGATCACAAGGATTAATTACTCAGTGTTTGAACAGCAGTCTGTGAATCAGTAGTACATAAAAATGATCTGTTTCTGGTTCCCCAAGATAATGGGGAATTGCATGTTTAATATAAATTCAGACCAACAGAAGAGCCACACTGGACTCCTAGTGGTCTCCCTGGAAGCCAGGAAATTCAAAATTAACATTCACAAGCTAATCTTCTCTATCTTCCTTTGGTCTCTCATCCTAGTGAGCTGTAGCCACTTCTTGGCTTTGATGGATTAAAGACAAACACTGAACCACTTTCTGTGATGGATCTAATACAGGTCCTCATGCTGCTTCCCTTACAGACTTAAGTAGTTGTACTGTTTTCAGAGACACTACTCCTTTAAGTAAAGGTCTGGAGGAGCAGCTCTATAATTAGCATTGTAGTAGCTATGTGTGTAAGACATTCTTTCAGCTCTGAGGTGGTGCTGATTTTTCTTTTTTCACTACAGAAAGTCTCTCAGCAGGAATTCAGTGAGATCTAAAATGTCTGTGAAATCCTCCAAAATGTATCCCTCCCTGCAGAGAGGGGCTATCATCTGGGATCCAAAGCCACAACAGGTGAAGAAAATTTTTGAAGCTTTGAAGAAAGGACTTAAGTAAGGACTTTTCAAGTATTAATTTATTGGCATTTTCTTTCTTTAGTGTCTTTGTTACTGCCAAAACTTTGTTCTTTATACTCTAGCTTAATGGCCCAATACAATAATCCTTGTAATCAATGGCAAAGCTCCTATTGTCTTCATTATTTACAAAACTGGTAAACACACTACCTCGTGGCAAACACACTTATTTGAGACTGAATCATCCCTCATGTTAAGGATTTTATCTTGCTTCTGTTAATGGTAATAGTTAAACACCGTGATATCCATGGGTCTAGCATGGAGCTCTAGGACCTTCATTAGATACTTAGCCATCACTGAGTAGACAAAGAGTAAATGGAATCATAACCTTCATGTGTCTTTATAATTCCTCTCAGTGCTTCTAATCTGTGGGAATCCTGCTGGCACACAGCTCCTTCAAATACAACATTGACATATCCAGGATTTTATTACCATGAGATTTTTAAGCTAAGAACATCATGAGAAAGTACTGAAATTATTTGCTATCAACTTCTTAATTATGTCTCGCATAGTTAAAACACTTGGTTTCCCTTGAGGACTAATGTCTTAGCCTTTAAAAAGATATGCCAGTGACTAGTTAATGGAATTATTTTAACAAAAATTCTAAACCTAGAAAGAAAAGATTTTGACTGATATTTTATTAGGGCTTGGGGAGACTAAACTGTCAGATTAGAGTTATGGTCCCAGTTCTCTGAGGAACATCACACAGGCAGACTCCTGCAACCTCCTTGCAGAACTGAGTAACTAATTAAAACTGTCTGCAGAAAACAGCTGCATCCAATAATTTAAAGGCCAGATTTTAAGCAGATTCAAATTAAATCTATTTGTTCTTATTGGAATGTGTTTTGTTTTAAGATGGTAACAGCAACTAGCCCTTAAGTCTAATAACTCTTCTGGGTGCCTCCCACTGAGTATCTTAAAATGCTGCTGAAACCTAAAATGATTTAAAAAAACCTCTGTTATCAGCAAGTGTGGAGAGCAGAAAATTGAATGCTGGGGTCACTTTTGTGTATTAACAGGAATGTGTTCATAATAGTTAGAAAATAAAATACACCACCAGAGTAATTTTGGAAAAGTGCAGGCTGTCTAACATAAACACATTAAGCTGTTCAGGTTCTGTGGCTTGTAAAGTAGCATTTTCCAGAAGGTGAATATCTACAGCTTTTTTAAAAAATACAAAGAGGGAAAATAGACTTACTCAAGTCTGTTTTGAATTAAAACAAAGTTGGAAGAGGATCAGCTCAGGAGTTTTGTCTTCTGGGAACTTCCCTGGGGCTCACTGAAGCCAATAACTGCTGAGTTCTCAACACTTTTCAGGGTAAGGCCCCTGCTTTTTAATGGGGGGGAAGAGGGGAAGCAACTGTAGTGTCAGGAAGTAGCCAGTGGCTGCTCTAGGGGACAGCAAAGGTGGCATTCGGTCCCCAGCTGCTCAGATAAATAAAGGGTATGTTTAAGAGGTGCTGACTAAGTACTGATCCTCCCATTGACTTTGGCTGGAGCTGCAAATCAGGCCCAGAGGGCTGAAATGTTCAGTGATTCAACCCTTTGGCCTTGTGAGCGACAGCTGGCTAGCGAACTGCTCAGTTCTCAGTCATCTCTGTAGCTCCTCCCCTCCACTCCCCAGATGGTAGCTACTGCTCCAGCTGCAAGGGTACAAGGAGCACAGGATCTCTAGAACACCATCTTCCTGATCCAAATGCTCCTCTGGGAAGCTGAGCAGGAAGCCAGTAGCATGGCCCAAAGCCACCTTCCCCCTCTGAAGAGACAGAGGCTGGGAGATGCCTCCCTCTCCCACTTCTTGGTTCCCTGCTGTGGGGGGCCAAGCAAAGGGGAGGTGGTGGGCAAGAAGTGAGACAAGGGAGCAGGCCCAGGCATTGAGGGCTCCTCGGAAGGGATTGTGGCTCGGGCAGGTAAAGGGTTGTTCTGAGGGGAAGAAAGGTGATGCAGGTAGGCTTCTGCTGGGAGGGCAAGGGCACACAGACATACAGTGGAGGTGTAAGGAGCCGTACTGTTTTGTTTGCTATGTGCAGCACTCGTCAGCACTCAGGAGCCTCCTGGGCCCCTGACCCTCCTTTGAATGCCTAATGCTGAAAAGTGCTGTACATAGGAGCTGTACTATTTTGTTTCCTTACACCCACACGGTATGTCTGTGTGCCCTTCCCTGCCCAGCTCCAAGACCCGCATGTTCTGTTTCCCCTATACCAAGAACACCACCAAAGCCGCCTCCTGAGGGACAGCCTGTCCCAAGATGGCAGCTGTTGCAGTAAGCTGCATGCTCTGCCCGCTCACTTCCACTTCTGCTGTTTCTTGTTTCTCTTCATCTAAAACAAGTCCCTCAGAAGGAGGCTCTGGCTGTGTTCTCAGAGTAGGGAAAGCCCTTTCCAACCTCTGGCTACTTTTGAGGTGGGGGCTCAGAGCATCTTTCTCTCTGCTGCCTTAAACCTGTTCCTGGGAGTATCTTACTGCATATGCTAGAAGAAAATATCACTTTGGGTTTTTCCTCTCCAGTGAATACCTGCAAGTACATCAGGCTGAGTTGGATTATCTGTCTGCTCGACACAAAGATACAAAAAGGAACTCCAGACTGGTAAGATGCTTCTCAGTACATATTAATCGATTAGCTGGTTTAAAGAGGGCAGAGTTTTTGAAACAACCACTGTCTCTTGCCTTTGGGACTCAAAGGGGCTTTCCATTTGTTAATGCTGAAAGTGAGAGGCTAGTACTATACCTATTTCCTAAATTTCTGGAACTGAGTGTCCTGCTTTGTTCTCTGGATTGCACTCCTAACTGCTGATTGTCTGGCAAGTAATATACATGCCTGGCTGTGTCTAGAAACTGAGGAGAAACAAAGATTAGGCAAAACTGGTTGGAACATTGAGTAATAGGTCCTAGCAACTCTGATTCTGCTACATACAAAAATCCCAACAAAATCTTTGCTATTAGTAGTACTAAGCTGTACAGAGCACTTCAAACTCTAACTTGAGACTGTCCTTGGGAACACAAAGTAACCTTCCAAGGCTGGATAAAGGATTCAAAAACCTACCTCAATCAATTTTAAAATCCTTACTATTTCTGAAAAATCATACTTGAGGTGCTTCAGTTTGGGCACCCAAAAATCAAGACACTGAAACTAAGAGGGTACTTTTGAAAATGTTGGCCTTGCTGTCTGCCCACTGTATTGCACAATTCTGCTTACAACATTGTAACTCTCTAAACAAGGACTTGGTGCAGTGTGAGCAGTTGTTCTGGCAGCAGATGTGGAAATGTCTTTATGTGCAAAATAATTCACAGGCAACTTGTCATATTTGTCTTTCAGGCTTTCTATTATGATCTGGATAAGGTAAGCCCTCATTCTTTTGGTGGGGTAGGAATGGGACAGGTCACAGAAAGCAATGAACAGCGAAGTGCAAGTACTGATACTATATGCTCACTGTATAATTGAATGTGATATTAAGTCAATGTTTAAATAGCTTTTAATCCTTTCTCTTTCTAAAGCAAATTCGCTCTGTTGAAAGGTACATCAGAAAACTGGAATTTCATATAAGCAAGGTAAGGGGAGTTCTAGTTGTTCTGTGTATGGGAGATATATGCTGCTATATAAAACTTCTGATTAGAAAATACTTTCATGATGGCTTGTTCAAGGGCAGTATGCTGGGACTTCTAAAAGGTGTAACTGCTTCCATTCAGAAAGGAGAAGGGGTGTGGTGGGTTGTTTTGGAATGGCTCTATTAAGACTGAATCCTTGGCACAGCCCAGCCTTAGCCTGCAGAACCAGTTTCTATATCCTACCAGCTTACTCAGAAGAAAAGTGCCATTGGGAGGAGTTGCAGAGGGTGGTTGGTGTGTTTTGTTTTGCTTCCTGGAAGCCTAGGTGCTGGCACTTAATGGATTCTGCCAACCTCTTGTCTGATTTTGCAGGCCTCAAAAATATCTTCCAAACATGGCACTGCATGTTTCCAACCCAGAACTGGGTGACTGCCCCATCTCCCTTAGTCCACCCCGCAATTTTTACCCTCTATGCCTCGTGGCTTGGTAACAATAGAATGAATCTGTTTCCTGGATATCCCTAGTTTAGTCATGCCCTCGCTAAACACACACTTGAGAGCCATGATGTATCCTACACACCCATCCTTTCAGGGCCATTCTACCATGACTTAGACGTAAGTAAGGGATTGGTTAGCCTGACTAAGTGGAAGCCTTTCTCTGGGCTAGCACTGAAGTATCTATGCCATAGGTCTCCCTATATAGTCCCTTAATGAGTCAAAACAAATTGAGTAGCCCCATCTTTATCCACCTCAACATGTTCCTGTTGACTCTGAGTTGCCTCCTCAGTGTAGACTTGGAGATAGGAAGAATTTCCCAGTGGTTAGGGCATTAGGCTAGTACCTGGGAGGCTGGGGTTTAATTCCCTGTTCTGTCACTAACTTCTTGTGTGACCGTACACAAGTTACTTAGTCTTGTTGTACCTCACACTGCCCCTGCCTCATATGTATGTTGTGAGGAGAAGTGAATTAAAGATTGCAGGGCCCTCAGATTACCACACTAAGTACCTTGGAGAGCTGGATAGAATTCTAGGGCTACTTGTTCTGTGTCTTGTATCTGGTGGTGGTGGTTTCCAAAGGCTGGAGCCCTAACTCTCTAGAAGTAATGCTGGAAGAAAGTTGGCCCTCTGCTCAGATTTTGGGGTCTATGGTAGACCAAACAAACTAAGGTAAAGAAGCCTGTGTAGCTAAAATAGCAGAAAAACAATACTCTACCCCCAAGAAACTATTTTCCCATAACCTTCAGTTGCAGATTTATGTTATCTGCAGAACAAATAATTAGAGGCTTTCAGGCTCTGGGGTGCATTAGTAGTTTTTGTTGGTGCTGGCTGGAAATGAACTTGTATTTAAGCATTTGGCCATAGACCTGGGACAGACTGTTAACAGTAACATGTTTCAAGGTTCTGTAGGACCCTCTCATTAACATGCTTTTCTTGTACTGTACAAAACATCAAAAAATCTTTAGCTGGTGAGGTTAATCCTTCACCGGCTCTTCCTTCTATCTGAAATCTTGGATCCACTTCATTGAAAAGGTTTCTTATAGTAAGGGGTACAAGTCAGTGCTAGAATATTGGGATTTTCTCTCTCAGAAGTGGAAACCTCAAACTAAAATTCCTCATGTTAATGTTACTTCCCTCAACTCACTAAAATTGGAAACAGACACCAGAGTGGTGTAAAACATGGAATTTTTTTTTCTTCCTATTAAAGGTAGAAGAACTATATGAAACTTACTGCATCCAGTGCAGGCTGCGAGATGGGGCCTCTAATATGAAACATGCCTTCTCCTTGGCTCCTTCCACCAAAGCCTCCAGAGAGAGCCTGGTAGAACTTTATAAGAACCTCCAAGAATGCACAGAGGTAGGAGAACTTGGTCAAGCATCTGACAACTTACCTGACTGTCTGAAGTCAAAGCAGTACCAAGAATACCAAGACATGCTATTCTGAACTGTTGGACCTCCTGTGGCCTGGGCTCAGGAAGCAACCTCTAAAATTAGATGAAGATGCATAAGATCAGCTACAACTCACAGCTTCCTCTATAAAAATATTCTGCTATCTAACTTCCCCCTTAATATGCAGTGAAATGCACTGGGTAATGTAGTTTGTTTGCTTACCATCAAATGTATTCATGAAGGGTGCATAGAAAGTCCTCTGAATTTGATCCCTAACATTAGGGCCTAATCTAGCTTTCATAAGAAATTATTGTGGGGAGGTGTGGCTCCCATTGGAAGTCAATGGAAAGACAAATTGTAACCTACTGTGGGAATAAGTCAGAGTAAGTCTACATTTCGAGCTGGAGGTGTAAATTTCATCTTGAGGAGACATAACCACACTAACTCCGGTGCTAGCATGCTCAAACTAGCATAGTTGTAACAGTACAAGCAGCGGGAGGGGCTACCTGTCACAGTAGGTGCCTAGGGTCTTGGACAAAATTGTGCTTTAGCTAGTTAGCCCATCTTTCTATTTAGACCCTAGCCACAGAAGCAGTACATCTCTTTCAAGTGCACTAGCTCCATCAGAACTGGCACTAAGGTCTCCTCAAGCTGGAATTTACACCTCTAGCTCAAAGTGCAACTGTACCCTAAATGGGGAAGACTATGGGAAGCATATTACTTAAACAATCTTGCTCCTCTGCAGAGCTGGGATATAACTTCCCATCCTGAAAGTAGCATTTATTTTAAAAAAAATCTGCCTTGGTATGCAGAAGTGAAAAGTGTTAATGGTGTCTGAAATGTATGTTCTTTTGCAAACCTCTCTCAATCAGTCTGATGTTTTTCCATTCAAGAATGGAGACAAATGGCTGCCACTGTCTCATAGTACCATTTTACTCCACTCTTCTGTCAGTGGAATTTGTCTGTCTTTCTCTTCCAGGATATGTGTCTGATTGAAGGGGCACTGGAGGTGCACTTGGGAGAATTTCACTTGAAAATGAAAGGTAGCCCTTGTACTATTCTACAGCATTCATCACTTGAGCCAAAAGCTTTTCAGCCTTGCTGTATAAAGGCCTGATCCAAAGTTCATTGAAGTCTGGGAGCTGGGCTTTGGATTGGGACCTAAACTGGCTTTTAATGAGCCTCAGTTTTTCCCCACTGATGTGAAACAAATTTGTCCTTGCTCAGAAGCATTCTTTTATATGTGAGTGTTGAAGCAGGACTTCTTTTTTTTTTTTTCCCCCCACCCCTATGCAAAGCTTACAATATTAAGTAAGACAAATAGCCTGACTTGCTAACAACTCCTCCACATGGATTTAGCTGTAAGGGGAAGTTAATCAGAGTGTCACATCGGTGTTTAAGGAAAGCTGAGGTTTGTTAGTAGATATATTGAAACTCTCTCAAGCTGCAGACACTGGAAGGGGTTTTCTTTTCTTTTCAGGGCTGGTGGGCTACGCACGTCTCTGCCCAGGGGACCAGTATGAGGTGCAGTACACAGCAATCCATTTTCTCTAACAACTTGCAAGTATGGGCTTTCACCTGTAACGTGCAGGTGTGAGTGTGGGGATGTGTAGGCTAAGCGAGGGTGCGGGGAAACAAGAAGCTATGTGGATGAGAGCAGTGCTCAGTAGCTGTACAGAAGTCATTACTGCCTCCGCATGAAGGTGAAGGACTTGGCTAAGTGCCTTGATAGAGGTCAGGGTCCAGGTACCCAGGAGACCTAAGTCTTCCAGAAAAGCTTCTTTGGGGACCTGCTTGGAGTCTAAAACCACCTTGAAAGAGGGTAGCTGCAATACTGCTGCCTATCCATAGGGTAGATCTCAGTTGGCATAACTGCCCTGAAGGGCACAGAACTCCATAATGGTGTGTACAAAGCCTATGGCTTTCATCCCAGTAGTTTCAGTTATAACACACTTTTCTTCCTGCCACTAACAACTCCAAATCACTTTCAAATCTGACCTGCTCTGACGTGGGACATTACACATCAGTAACTCATCCTTGCTTTTACAAAGCATAGCAATCAAAGGAACAGACCATAGCTCTGCAGTGTGGGGAGGAATAGTGCCATTCCATACATTATCTTGGGATTTGCTGATTCTAGCTTCCTCTTCCCGGTGTGGTTTCTAGGTGTTTGTGCGACTGGGACGCCAGAAGTGGAAGCTGAAGGGCAAGATTGAGACAGATGACAGCCAAACATGGGATGAGGAAGAGAAGATTTTTATACCCAACCTCCATGAGAAGTTTGAAATAAAGGTAGTTGTCTGCAGTGGCTGGATTGGAGCCATTGGTTAGCAAGTAGCTTGCCTTTCTACCCTCCCCCAGCTCTCTGCCTAGCAGAGTGTTAAAAAAACATGAATTTTCACAGCTCCATAGAAACAGCAATTAATCAATGTTCTGCTTGCTGAGCTGGCCTCTGATCTCTGCTTCTGCTTTCTTTCCCAGGACTCTTGTAAATGGCAATTGGATTAATGCTTCTGCTTTTCCATATATTAGAATGACCCCTTTTTAAGGTCTGCATCCAAGACTTGGTGATTAGAGGTCCATGGCTTGGATGGAGTAATTGTATCGCATGCAAGATTTTTTAAAGATTTTCTTATCCTGCTCCAAAAAGTGTGTAACTCTATGTATACTGTGTGTGTGTGTGTGTATATAGATAAGCCAAACTTGCCCATTCCTGGGGGTTCCCTACATGACCTGTCTCCAGTCCTAATTTCTTCTGTCCCAGGAATACTCTAAACCCATGTAATATTCTATTGGCACTAATGAGATCTGCCAGGCAGTGTGTTGGCCATAATTATTCAGTATCTTTGGTCAGGATTCTGATGTTTGGCATTAGAGTGGCTCATTGGAGGACCCTTGTATTCTTATAGGGTGACTAGATGTCCCAAATTTATAGGGACAGTCCCAATTTTTGGGTCTTGCTCCTATTACCCCCACCCCCCATCCTGATTTTTTTTTACACTTGCTGTCTGGTCCCCCTATATTCCTGTAACAGAGTCCTAGACTCTGTCTCCCTGCTATACTGTACGGATGCATCCTGTCCACCTGCCCACTGCTAAAGGACCTCCCTCCCAGCCTAAGGGGAGGATCCACAGGTCCAGGATTCCGAATGATTGCAGGAGACAACTAAAGATTTTACAGGGCTAAACAAAGGGAACCTGATGGGGACATCAAACAGAGAACCCCTGCCAGTGCCCACTGCTCCTCAAAGCTGTCAAGGGAGCCAGTGGATGCCACCCAGAGGAACTCTGCCTGGATGCATAAATGGACTGAGGAGTGGAAATAGGTCCCACAGTCACAGGAAACCCTGTCAGCTAACCTCCTCTCCCTGCTTTTGTAGATGGCCATTTTGGCCAGGGCTAGGAGGAAGTCAACAAGGAGGTTCCACGAGTTTGTGGGGCCATGGATAGACAGATGCAGGGTAGGCACTTCATTCTTTCGCTTAAGTAAAAGTTGGATCTTGCTGTTACTATTACTACTGCTGCTTCCACCTGTTTTACATTACATCCTGACCTGGCAGTTGCTGCTGAGGAGAAAATTCCTGTTGTGATCTGGAATCCTCTGAAGGCCAGATCCTGCAGTGATAGCTCCCATCAACTTAGATGGGAGCTGAGGCCAAAATAGACTGCAGGGTTGAGCTGGACCCTTCACTACAAGAGTGAAACACATTGTTTTGTAATGCCAACATAGGGCTTTCAGTGCCTGGAAGCCATGCAAAATAGCTATTGCAGCACCCCATCCCTTCTGGCAGCATGTGAGCTACATAGGAAAGAATTCCTGACCTCTAGCCAGTAGAGCTTTTAAAAATGTTCTTAAAATGTTCCTGCCCGCCCCCCACTGCACAATGAGAAGCTTATTCAGATGCATATTTTCTCATATTTGCAAAAACATGAATTGCTCTGTATGCCAGTGAAGATGACTTGCCTCAAAGTTTGAGAGGTTAGGACTTGGGATTCATGCCAGTTGTTTAAACCTGACTGACTCTAATTTCTTTGCTTTCCCTCTCCACCCCAGTCTGAATTAGGTGAAATTTTCAAAAGTGACTTAGGCTCCCAATTACCATTAACTCTCAAATGGGACGTACATGCTTTTGAAAACTTTACCTGCTAAATTTGTCCCATGGTCCAAAATATGGCAGACACCTTGATGCACAAAAGTAGGAATATGCTTTTGTCCAGCAGCATTTCGGTTTGGGGGTGGGGGGTGTTACCAGCCTCACTTGCCAGGACTGCAGACTGACTTGAGAATGGGGAAGCTGCCACTGCCATTGCTGGACTCAGCTGTGGCTGAAGAAGCAGTGGGTCAGGCTGCAAAGCATGTGTAATGGGCTAGAACTGGGATGAGCTACTGACCAGTTAAGGGTGGGCTGCTTGTGAACCATGAGAGGAGAGTCACTGAAGATCTGTAGACTTTGATGCTGAGCTCAGTGGTAGACAAGGGCTGTGTCCACATTCTGGAGGTAGTTGGTGACTAGAACAGCCTTAGAGGGAGATGCACTAGATTTTTTGGGTCAAATCCAGGGATGGATGAGGTGTGCTGTAAAATGTATATCTTATAGCAAAATGGGCTCCAGGATTCCAGGTGGTTTGTCTGACACAGAATTACTTGAATAGACACTAAAACTAGAATTTTCAGGGTGCCAAAGTTTAGGCTCCTAAATAAGTGGAATGACTTTCACTTTCAGAAGTGCTGGATGCTCCTCGCCCCCATTGGTGTGAATGAGCTGCGTACGGCTCAGCATCTGTGGACAATCAGCCCGTTACTATTTAGGAGCCCAAACTTGCACATCCAGGCTTGAAAAAATTGGCCTATGGCCTCAAAGAGCTAATCCTAGGTTACTATGTTCACTGCACACACAAACTGATATACTGGCCAGCTCCTCAATATGGGTGGTAGAGAACCTGCATGTCAAAAAAGCATGAACTGGTCTCTGCCGTATCCCATGAGTCCAGCCTCCCTAAACTCCTCAGCTATCCTTCCTGTGTGTCAGGTATCTGGCAAAATGAAAATGGGTTTGTGCCTCTGTAGGTCACAGAGCTGCGGGGACTGACCACGATTCTAGTTGGCATGGTAATGTGTGACAGCATCGACTTCTTTACAACCAGGCCTCAGGCGATCATTGTGGATATAACTGAGCTAGGCACCATCAAGCTACAGCTGGAGGTCATCTGGAAGTGAGTACAACTCCAAATGCCAAACATGGTGGGGAGACGACAGTTAACATGGCCTTAGTGCTTGGGATGGGTGCTACTTTAACAGCACTCAACACTGCAGTCCTCTTTCTCTTCACACAACAGGTGCAGCCTAGCTAGCAGCAGCGCAAGCCTCCCCACAGCACCCCCAGCCAATGTGTCTGAACTCTGATCTGGAGGGACCAATCCCAGAGAGGAGAGGATAGCTCCTATCTCCATGGCCCTTCAGTTCTTTGCTCTGTGTTGAGGCTGCCAAAAATGGAGCCAGCTGAGTCTGGCTTTTATTTAGGGTTCTGCTTTGTTCAGAGTCTGTGTTCAGTTTGTGGTGTAGGCACATCTCTGAAATGCAAAGAAGGGACTTGACAAATGAAGCTGAAAACAGCTCTTAAACACCATCATATGAATATGGTTGAGGTTTAGAGAAATCACTACAGTTACAGGGGCCAAACCCTCCTTTTAAAATGAGGTTTCCTCAAAGGTTTGGCTGCTGTCAAAAAGTCAAGCGTGACATGGTGATCACAGTTGCAGGTTCTAGTGTTTGCTAGTGCATGGTTGTGAAACACTATCATGATCCCAGTGTGATTGCTTCTATGGTGCATTGTGCACACTGCCCCCAAAGAGTTAAGTGGTACCTGTGATTTGATGTGTGTGTTCATTTTAAATTTGTGAAGTTTTATAGTAAACTACTAATACAATTAAAGGAAAATTTTCATTTTATGGGTGCTGCATTGATAGATTTCCTGAATTCTTTTCTGCAAGGTGCGCATTAAAATCCTCACTCCAGAAATCTTAATTTGCACCTTGAGCCCCTCCATAATTTACAACCTGTATGAAGGCTTTATCATGGGCTTTCTGCAGGTGTAGATGCCTGGAAGACAGTCACTGTATTTGGTATCCCCATAATGTAGTTGAGGCTGATCTATACAAGAGGTGACCACATGGTCCTGCCTCTGTGACTGTAGGATGGCTGTTTAACAACTGTTCTCTTCTGATGTCAGTTGCTGGCATGTATGAGTTGTTGTAGCTCCCTTCTGCTGAAGAGAGGGCACAGTGTGTGTTTTTGTGTGTTTGTGTGTGTGTGTGTGTTTTGTTAATGATTACTCACTTTTTAAATAGCCATGATCTGCTTTCCTGGTAAGGCTGAGGTGAGAGGAAAAAGACTTTCTCACTAATCTGCTATGACTTTTTCACTAGTGCAGATGCTCACCATAACTCATCTAAACTTGAAATGGAAAACCATCTAAAACTGGCGCCCCCTACCAATATGAGAAGGAAATGGCTTGCAAAGCAAGCCAAGCAACCGACCTAGTCAGCATTTAACAGAACATGGCAGAGCTTCAATTTTCTTGAGAAGCAGAGGCAACCACTGTCATCCTGTGGATCAACAGTTTGGTGTCTGTAATGAATCCAAACTACTCATGCTGGGAGGCAGCTGTGTGTGAGAGTCACTGTCAAATGCATTTCATATTTGCAGTATATTGCAAACTCTCATTTTATACTTACAAAGCGCTGGTTGCCCCTCTAGTACAGCAGAATGCTAACTTACACTCCACTACTTCAGACCCAGGTATGTTTGTGAAGTAACCAGCAAATCAATGAGAGCAGCACCTTTACTGCTGGCTGTTCTCCGCTCCATCACTATCAAGGCTGGAAAAGGGTCTTGGAATATATTTAGTAACAACTTAAACTAACATGCAAAGTTAAGCTCTGAAGGACTTGTGGGTTTAGGCCCCTCTTCAGGAAGGGGGAACAACCTGACTCTAATTCTCCTGAGTACTAAAACCCCAGTTCTATTTCTAAGAGTATTTGGAAACCTAGCTTGACTTCTGCTTGGGTGTTGTCTTTACACAATTTCAACTGTTGGTATTCAAAGAGCATTCTCATGAGTCTTTCAACGCAACAGTAAATAAGTAGCTGAACTTTCAGGTAGCTCTCTGGAACATATGACATTCATGGAGTATCCTACACTGTTTTCCAATCCTTTTTGCGAGCAAATCGTTCCTCACATACGCTGCAATTTTCTACCACACCTGCTGAGCTCAGTGGTGTTGCTGTAGTTCAAAATATGGGTCTGGTCAAAAGCATCTGCAGTTGTTTTCATTTACTTAAAGTGTTTTGAAAACAAGCTTATGTAGCAGAGCTCAGTGCCTGCACCTGTTTATAATGCTCTATTTTTTTTCTCCTGAGAGGTAGTGTTAAGCACCTGTGTGTGTGTGTTTGTTTTGTTTTTGGGTGGGGTTTTTTTTTTTCTGCAGCTGCTCTGAGATTTGCAAGGGTCCAACATTTTTTTCTTTAGGAACTAGAGCTAGTAATTCGCTTGATAGCAAAGCATCATTCCACAAGCACTGACCACTGTGGTTCTGATTGCTGATCTCTGCATTACCTGCCATACCCTGGGGTGCAGGAACAATTTTTATAGTGGGTCTGCTAATGATGGAAACCCCGGTTTTCATGTATTTGGTGTGTTACTACTTCAAGCTAGAGGGGCACTCCCAGCACCCTTCCTTCCAGCATCACTAGTCAGACCTATGTGTGGCTTTACATGCATGCCATTTGCAACTGTAAGCAAAGGCCATTGGGATAGTATTGGCCAACATTTTTAATGATGTGACTTTTTAATGCTAAAAATGTGGTGGCTTTTTTTGTCAAAATAGAAACTTTCATGGTTAATGTCAGATTTTTTTTTTTTTAAAAATAGGGGGTGACAATTTTTTTTTTAAGGGTTTTTGCTTGAACACTAAACATTTATATTTTTAGCAACCGTAAGTTTTGAGAGTGGAGGAGCAGCAGCTTGGTATCTTCAGGCTTTCAACAAAAACTGAAACTTTATTTTGTTTTCTTCAGAAACAGTCACTTGCAAATTTCATTACAAGAGCAAACACAGCTCTAAATGCTCTACTTCTGGGCTTAAAATGAGCAAGAACATTGCATTGGAAAAAGTGAGCTGAAGTCCTGAGTGCATGGTTCCACTATGCCAAATGAGTCTTTAAACCTTCTCTTGTCATAGTAGCTCTGAAGTTGGGGGTGCATTGTACTGATAGTTCTTCCTATTTAATTTTCCTTCTCATCAGCAAGGGCCAATGCCTACCAAGGATGAACACCGTTGCTTTGCTTCTAATCCTATTCATGCTGTTTCTATAATTGTGCGCACACAACATCCTGCACCTCTGTGGGAAGGAATGATAATACATCTTCTTGGTCTGGGATTTTGTTACTCCATGAGGTCGAGGGACTATATTTAAAAACTCCACTAGGCAAAGGGTGCCTCTGCCTGATCTCTCTAGCGTGCTGTTGCTTCTCTTGGCCCTTAGCAGCAATCAGTGTGCGAATCACGACCGGTTCTAGGCACCAGCAAAGTAAGCATGTGCTTGGGGTGGCACATTCATAGTCCCTGATTTTTAACCAGCTCCCACATCATCACCCCTCTGCTCCTCCAGCCACACCGCTGCCACGCTGCCCCAACCTTTTGGTCCTCCAGCCGCACCGTGGGGGCACTCATCCCTCCGCACATGGGCACGCCGGCAGCAGTGTGCATGGAGGGGCAGTGGTGGCTTCTCCGGGTGCCTGCTCAGCTGAGGGCCGGGGGCCGGACAAATTGATGCTAGAGACCAGATTCGGCCCCCGGGCTGTAGTTTGGCTTAGCTCAGGCATCTCTAATACTGACAATTTATGGAAAGGCTGCAAAACACCATGCCTCTGGACTGCATCAACATGCAGAAAGCCTTATAAGCCAGTCACTGTCAAAGCCAATTTTGGAAGAACTTAATGAGGCTGTCAAGAATGCTGGAGACACAACTCATTTTATGTGAACCAACATGGCTATTGCATCATACTTTTTATTTAAGCAAAAGATACCACACGCTACAAACTAGAGGCCTGTGTTAAGTGCAATGTCACTTGTTAATCCTGAAGTTGGACACTGGTTCGGAACAAGAGTGGTAAATGCACGCTATCTTTCTGCAAAAAACTCAGCTGACTCTCTTGAAACGTGGGGCAACAGTCAAAGACTCAGGAGTTAAAGTGAAGAACTCTTACTATATTCAAAATATGTGCATACATGGCCAACAAATGCACCACTGCAAATAGGCATCAAGTATTAAGTCATTCTGTATGTTATCTTGATGTCTGTGGTAGGCCCATAGATGCATTCTAGATGTTCAGATTATAAGACACATCAGCTGCATCTGTGACATCTTAGAAGAATTAAATGCGTGTAAATTGAACCCCCAACAGATGGCTGCTTGTGCATTTGACAGAGCTACACACTTCCCTAGAAGACAAAGTGGGGTACAAGCTTTGCTCAGAGAAAAGTGCAACCTTAATCTCTCCTATACATACTGTAGAGGCCTTCTACTCTAGCTAGCACTAGTACAAGCTGCAGAATCTTCAAAAGACATTAAAAAGCCACAAATTTAATGGCTTTTTTAATACTTTTTTGGTAAGACTCCCAAAGGACAGAACATTTTGAAAAACAAATAGAAGATACAATGGGACTGAAATTCAAATGAGTCCAACTTGGGAAAACCTGCTGGCTTTCTCATGAGTGACTCTTGCAGTAATTTTAATACAGCTGCCAAGTGTTTGTTACTGGCTTTGGAAAGTATCCACCAAGATAGGACAGATCTAAGTAGTGAGGCTGGTGGCCTACTTTTGTTACTAAGGTCAGAAAAGACTGTCGCCATTCTCTCTCTTGTAAGTCTACTGTTGAAACCACTTGAGTCATTAAACAATGTCATCCATGCTTCTAGTACAACAATAGTAGATCTTTCTCCAACAATTGATCCAAGGATAGCTTCTATCAGAGAGATCTGTCGAAAATGTACTGGAAGAAGCAAAGACTTCAGTCCAGAAGTTGACTAATGAAGGTGTTTATATTGACTCCATAAGTGAAGAGGACAAGAAGTATATGTTAAGCCAGCTGAAAAAGTACACAGACTTGATTCTTGCAATCTACAATAGAGATTTCTGGATTCTACTCAACTTCCATGTAGGTTTTACAGATGCTTGTCATATAAAACTCCTACAGGGGAGAGGAGTGAGGCACTACCAGCAATGGGGCTGCCATGTGATCAGGACAGAATAGAGAATTTTGAACGAAGAGTAGAATATCATTCGACGAATGAAGATTTAACTTCAACTTTTTTATCATAACTAGTGATTTAACCTAAACTTTGTGCTATGTTTCCTGATATGAAAGTAGGAATTAATCTCTTGCTACTTCCACTCACAACAGCTACAGTTGAGCATATTTTTTTCTTCAGTGAATAGAATTTTGTCTTCTGAAAGAAGTCACCTTCTGCCTGATCATGGGCATATCATGAAGGACTGGAAGTCACATACACACAAGACACCAAGGAGTGCAAAATTACAACAAGAAACGAAGATGGATGTAATGTTTCATAGTAGGCTTGAATAGCTATCTTTAATTTTTGTGGTGATTTTAAAACATAAGTTAAATCTAATAAAAGGGTTGTGAAACATTTTTCAGTTTTTTACTATGGTGACATAGCTCATCTTTGCCCTCATCAGCCCTCACTCCTTCCTGTGAATATTCCAACCCCCACCCCACCCCCACTGTCAGTTCCTGGGGAAAACATTGGCCTTGCGTGACTTTTTCCCATCCTCTCCCCATGAGCCACATCCATCCCATGTTACTGGGGGTGGGGAGTGGGAGAAGCTCTGTCTTCCCTATGCTGTACTGGAGATTTCTGCTGTATAGACACCAGCCAGGAGACCTCAGGAGATGCAGCTGTGTGGAAGGGCAGGATTGGGGTCAGGCTCCTCCTGTGTCTTTCTGGTACACTGTACTAGCTATAACTGCATCTGCATGGCATGGCGTATTGGCTTCTACCATCCTACCTGCACCACTGCTGGTAATACTTGGCAGCATTGGTCCAGCTCTAATACATTTTTGCCTCCAAGAAACAAGAGGTTTTCAACTTGGTGATGGCCCAGCTGTGAACAATGTTAATATACATCCCTGTGAGCTAATCCCCACCCCAAGGACTCTTGATGCTTACCAGAGAATTTCTGCTATATTTCTCTAATGTGTAAGCTTTGCACAATACTTTAGTATCCCCCACAAGCAGCTTCTCTGGAGCACTTGCACATGGAACTGGCCAGCTCCTATTCTCTGACAGCTTATCGGCTGAAGCTGTTTTATGCAGAGGAATATTTGCACAGGGATAAGATAAGGGTGTTTCCATTTTTAAAAATAAAACTAACAGCTCTCTTCAGAGCAACATCAGCTCCCCCACCTCCCCTAAAATGACTGACTAATCAAGTCCAGTTGTGACACCCACACTTCCCTCCTGGGCCAGCTCCCATCCCAGTAGCTGGGGAGCGAGATCTCTGACTGCAACTTGTTTTTTTTGGTTTTAAAGTGTGCATGCTCTCTTAACCTAGATCACTCTGCTAAACCTCCTACTGCTTCCTTGGCAGAATTCAGTGGGTTGGGGTATTTCTTTCTAGACTGCAGCTGGAGATAGGCATGACTATGCTAGTTTTAATCGAGCAAGCATGGCTAAATGTGGCAGTGAATCTTGCATCATCAAGGGCTTTGTCAGACTGGTACTAGCTTTTTCGCTACCCCAGGCGGCGAAATCAGAGCATAGCAGTCGCTGCCGACGGCAGAAGAGGTGGTGAGCTACTGCCAAAATGCCACCAGCAGCAAAATTGGCAAGGAGCACTCGCCACCACAATGCAGCAGACAGCGGAATACGTGTTGAGCTGCCGCTAATGCGCCACCCGCCCGTTCCTGCTGCCGGCCCTGGGCTTTGTGATGGACTGTACTAGGCCACCGGAACTATGGCTCGATTCTGAACTCACATTGCTAGTCCTGGCTAGGATTTGCAGTACCTCATCTTCACTGCTACTTTAAGCTGTGCTAGCTAGATTAAAGTTAGTGCAGGTATGCCTACCTGAACTAGGCTCACACCTCCAGCAGTGGCATAGACCTACCTTAAGAGCTTTGTAGGAAGTGTGGGGAGGAGGAGGAAGAGGGAGGGAGGGAAGCTTGGGTTGGAGAGGACATTGATGCTCTACTGGCTTGGGAGAGGGACCTGGTCACTAGGCCAAGCCAACCAGCAATGAGAATCACAAAAGGAGGCTGTGTTTTTCCTCAACACTGCACCTCTCACTGTGGGATGATGGCACCATCTGGCCCATGGCAAGTTCCATAATGGCTGCAAGTTTGTGGAGTGCACCCCTCCTGTCCTCTGAGCTTGTCTCATCTTTTGAATGGAGTGAAGGTGGAGGGTTGGAACCTGACAGAAACCTTTGGTTTGACAATACCTGCCTTTTGGGACATTCTTAAGGGCAAACATGGTGGGAAAGAGAATCAGACTGAGCCAAGGATCAAAGCTACTCAGACATGTAGATGTAAACGTAGTGCTGCTTCCCCAGCAAATGGTAGTTGTACAGTTTAGTGCTGTGGCTGTTTCTGTGCAGTTCACTACTCCATGGGAACAGCAGGGCTAAAACCCAGATCTTGCTACTCTAGAAGCTCAGGCTCTTGCCACTTGAGATAAGGAAAAAATCTGACTTGTTTGTAGTATAGGGTCTGGCCCATAGTTGAGCAGCTCTCGTTCTCTCCCATGCAGCAGTATGGTCTCTTTCTCCCTCTCATTCACATGAGCCGTGTCATCAGTTCATCCCTGTACTTCACAGTGTTTTCTCACTGATGTGCCCTTATAGAGTACATCTAAGGGTATGTCTACACTGCATATTAAACCTGGGCCTGTACGACCAAGCCTTATGGACGCGGTGTTCCCAAGCCTGTGCTTGAGAATCCACAATGCACTGTAAAGCTGGGTTTATATTTACTGGACTCGGGTCTCTCAGCCATGCTAATGTGTCTATACTGAGCTATGCAGACTCTCTGACTCAGCTCTGTAGTTTGACCTGTGTCCATACTGCAGTATGACAAGGCTTGGACCCATGTCACTGTAGGACTTGGGCTCTGATGTAACCCCCTAGCAGGATTCTAGGACCCAAGTCCTTGCTAATGTGAGTCAGACTGATTTGTGTATAGACAAGGAGAGGCTGGGCTCAAACCCGAGTCAGAGCCTCGTCTTAATATGCAGTATAAACATACCCTTCATCTTTTTTTTCATTTCTATAGGATTATATCAGTCATCACAAGATGAGACTGACCTTAGCTTGACTATCATTAAATCTTTACTTTGCATTATTTATTTTTACTGCTGTGTTGCTGTATTAAAAACTGAAAATCTTAAGCAAAAGGATTCTCCAGCCCCAGCCATCCTCCTTCTAAGAACAAAATGCTGTAGATGAAAGCAGTTTGCCTCTGTCAGCAGTCCATGATGTTCTCTGGATAAAGTGCTCTTGCTGTCAGATACCCGATTTAGTTAATTTGCTGCAAAGTGAGAAAGCACAGATGGCTGCTAATCTGACTCCATGGAACTGGCCTGTTTGACAAACTCCAGCTGCGTGACACTGGTTAATTTAGCTAATTGACATGCATTAGGCTGACATTCTGATAGTGATACTTCCATGGTGAGATGACAACAGCATGTTCCAATGAGGGACACTGCTGTCTGCACCAGAAATGTTTATATTCAGCCTTCCGCCCTTGCAATAAAAGGGAAATAGAACTTGGCTTTGTACTGAGGGCAAAAGACTCCATGTAACTAATTTGCACCCACTATTGTTTGGATTGTTTCAGAACTCCCCGGGGCTCCAGTTGAGTGCAAACACCTTAGCTTTGTGGTTGGTCTTCATTTAAAATATTGCCTGTGGGATCAGAGATCACATGAATGATACGTTCCCCTTGTGCACAAAAGCACACATGAGAGGGGAACAAATGTAATTAAAAATGCCCTAGCACTATCAAGAAGTGGGGAGTCCATGAATTTTCCTCTCTTCCTCCACGTTGGGGTGCATTGTTGGGTGACGGTTCACCCAGCTTTGCCTTAGAGTGCTTATCTGAGGGAAGCTTTCCCAGCACATGCATCTGTTGGCAATGGGAAGAGTAGTGACCTTCCCTGGAACACGGGGGACAATCGGCAAGTGCTTAGAATAAGGGTTGTTGGGCTCTTTACAGCACCGACAGCATCTTATAGGGATAGAGGTGTGGAAGTTCCCTTCCCAGCCATAACTGCATGAACCGCATCTCCTGCCTTGCACAATGACATAACATCCCTGTGGCAACTACAGCCATTGTGTATACGT
Organism: Dermatemys mawii; assembly: GCA_007922305.1. Taxonomy (NCBI): domain Eukaryota; kingdom Metazoa; phylum Chordata; order Testudines; family Dermatemydidae; genus Dermatemys; species Dermatemys mawii. Next base: position 16,513,788 of record ML677360.1, on the reverse strand, counting down.
GTATGTAGGATCAGGACTGTATTTAATATCTTTTTACTGGCTTTTCAAGTGATAGGGTTTTGTCCTTTGTGGAAAAAGTTAGTTACACGCTCCTTTTATCTTTCATTTAACATCCCCCGCCCATTTCTGGAGCACCATGCAGCCAATATATCATTCTGCTGGCCACCTGCAAGCACCCTGCGGTTCATGGACCATAGCTGGGGAACTACTGTGTGGGATATAAGGCCCCACAGAAAGAGAGGGAGCTCTCATCAGACTCCGATCTGATTCTGGGAGAGAAGCCAGCTCAGAGTGCTCTGCATTGATTAGGCTCTGCTGTGATCTCCATGCCTGAGGGATGAGGTTATTCAGTACTTCTCTCCCTGCAAAAGGATGATGCCCCACTGTCTCCCTCTTGCAGTTCATGTGTCAAGGGAATAAGTCAGAGGGGCCACCCAGCTCCCTCTTCTTTTATCCTAGAGCTGGGTATTATTTAATAAACTTCAGGGACCAGAATAATGTTACAGGGCTCAAATCCCAATAGCTGTTCCTGTTGCTAAACATCTAAATGCTTCCTGGCCTTTAATAACACTTACACCTTTGTGTTCCCTGCTCATAGTCCATTTGACACAGAGAACCTCTTTTTGTCACCTGGAACTACTGCCAAGTTTTCTCTGGGTAGTAGGAAAAGCTCCTTATACAACTGGACTCCGCCGAACACTCCCAGCTTCAGAGAGAAATATTATCTCGTAAGTATGATGGGGGAAGTAAAACCCTGTGCCCAAACAGCGAGCTGGGGCTGTGTATGGGACATCAGATTGCTGCAGAATAGAATTGGGCCCACCACAGACACAGGGCAGTATGGTGGTCATTATGGGCTGTTTTTTTTTTTTTTAATTTAACCCCTGTTGTTTTCAATCCCATTTTAGAATCTTGAAATGCAAACATTTTTTCCTTGCCAAATATTCCCCATGTGCAGCCAGGCATAAATTAGAGCAGTCTACACTGGGAACTGGCCAATCCCAGGAGCAGTGAACCATGGTGGTGGCTTAAAGGTAGAGTGTAAAGCATCCCCTTCTCTCCCCCCCACAATCTAGTGCCAAGTGCAGTTCAGTTGGACCAGAGAATCTCGTATGTTTCTAATGGAGTTTTCACTTAGTGTTGCTGCTTTGTTCCATATGTTCCTGCCTCTTAATAGCACAGACATGTAGCAGAGACGTGTGTGCGTACATTCCCCTGCCCTCAAGACAGGTTCCTGTATCAGCCTGGCAGTCAGGTTTATGTGCTCCTGCCAAACCTGTGGAGGGAGTACAAAACATTGCTTGCAGATAGCCCAACTGTTTGCAGAAGACCTATCTAGTTATTTAATGTGTGTGCTGTATTTATTAATAAACTAATCATGAAAATTTAATATTATGTTGTATTGGGCTGAAGGGAGGTGTAACCGAGCGGCAACTCATCCCTGAGGCGCCTCCTGCTGGTCGTCCCAGGAATTAGCTCTTCCAGCATCCAGAGTACCCTCTGCAGGCCAATGTCCCGCTTGCTCCATGTCCTCCCAGACTCCGGTGCCCTCTTACCTGGGATGCTGCACCCCTGCAGTACCCCCATGGGTCACTGGGTCTCCCCTCCCCAGGGAACCTTCACCCACTGTCCCCACTTTGCCTCAGCCTATGGGCTACTGCCAGTCACCATCAAGCCCCTGTTCACTGGGGCCAACTGCAGTCTGTATAAGCCAGTCATCATAAGTAAGGAGGGTTTGGCCTGCTGCCTCTGCCTACCCATGGGCTACCCCCTGCAACCCCAGTACCCCTTCTAGGCCTCAGACTAGTCCCTGCAGCCTGGGGAGTTGCCAGCCTAGAGCTCCCCAGCTCCTCTGGCCTTTCCCCCCAGCCCAGCTCCCCTCCAGGTACTTTCTTAAGCTTCTCCAGTAACCAGGCCAGTCTGCTCCATAGCTAGAGGAGGAGACTCTCTCTCTGTACCAAACTCTGGGCCCTTTTATCAGGGCCAGCTGGGCCCTAATTGATCCAGCCACAGCTGTGGCTGCTCCGCCCCAGCTTCTTTCACTTGCAGCCCTCTGCTGGGCTGCTTTTCTCTAACCACAGCCCTTTGCAGGGCTGTTTTAACCCCATTTCCGCTGGAGTGAGGCAGCCGCCCCACTATAGGAGGATTAAACTGATTTGTTAGGGTCCCTTTGGAATGAAAAATGTGACAGGCAGTGGCATCTTAGACTATTTTTAAAAAAAATCAGTTTAAAGTTCTTTAAATGTGGAGTTCTCTCTGCCTGTCTTCAGCTCTTCCCTGAGGCAAGATCAGTGTAAATATTGGGCTCACGCATGGCTTGCTCTGACAGGTCCTTCTGCATGGGGCTCAGTGGTTTCTCTGTTTGGCCACGATAGCTTTGTCTGTCACCCCAAATCTCTGCTTAGGGGCAATGTGGGGCTGAGGGTCTTTCCTGGGCTCTCCATCTCTGGGTAAATCTTGTATTTATCGAGTACCTGTACTTACACTTGACTCTGTTTGCTGCAGTCTGTTTTGCAGCAACGAATGAACCAAGGTGGCATGAACGATGAGGCGCGAGCCCCCTGCATACTGAGCTACTTGGCTGACTGTGACTTTGACGTGCATCTAAGGAATGACAACCACAGCTCTGAGGAGACTGACTCATTCAGCTCCCAGGATCAGAAAGGAACAGAAACCAGAAGTGTGACTCCAGCTTCAGACCACAGGACCCTTCCATTGGTTCTTATACAGGACACCTGTGCAGAAGGAAGACAACACAAGTCTCCCAACCACACGACTCTAGATATCCTGAAAGAGACACCCTCCATGGATGGAGCTCCAAATAGCCCATCCAACCCACGGGACGTTAGCAAAGATGGCAGAGAGTCTATCAGCCAGCACTGGAGTCACCAGCCTGTGGAAAAAGAAAATGTCCTGTCTGTTGGTCAGAAAAGCATTGAAGATGACATAAAACCAGCCAGAAGCACCAGCTCCGTTGAGAAGCTCCTTCAAGAAGTGTTAAATTTGCTGAAGTTGCGGAATCCAGGACAAATCCAATTGGAGGAATTGGAATACCAAGTTTTATGCATCAGGGACAAATTAAAGGTGTGGTGTTATTTTTACCTTTGTGCAATAAGCTGTACTTTTTGTGGTTCATTATTTTTCCTCTTACTATTCTAAAGGCTCAAAACCACATGATGGAGTATTGATTACTTCAAAATTTTCAGTGGCACATTCTCAAAATGTTGGTTTGACCATCGGAACTCAGGCATTTCTCAGAAATGGTTGGAAGTCAAGAGAGCTAGCTAAATGCAACAACATTTTTGTCTGTATAACATCTCTCATGCACTCTATCCCAACATGCTTTGCAGAGGTGAATAACAGAGGGAAGGATAAATTAGAAAGCAGAGTATAATCAAGGCCTTGTGTTCTCTGAGCCAAACTGTACCTAAATTCTGTATTAAGGTCCCTGCATTGTGGGATACTGTTTAAGGCCTTCTTCACCCTCAGAAAGATGACAGTTAATCAGATTAAAACTCAGTTTCTGTTTAAGCATGGGCTTTAAGCATGGGCTGCTCCTTTAGCGGAGAGATTTTGTTAGGGGGTGGGGTCCTGGGGGGTGGTTAGGGTCTCTAGAGGGGGCGGTCAGGGGACAAGGAGCAGGGGAGTTTGGATGGGTCTGGGATTCTGAGGGGGGGCAGTCGGGGCGGGAAGTGGTAGGGTCAGATAGGGGGTGGGGGCAAGGCTGTTTGGGGAGGCACAGCCTTCCCTACCCAGCCCTCCATACAAGTTTTCAATCTCGATGTGGCCCTCGGGCCAAAAAGTTTGCCCACCCCTGCTCTATATCTTAAGAAGGAGAAAGACAGGAAAGTTGTACCAAATACCAGGAGCTGCAGAGCAGGAGGGTCTTAAACTCACCCTAGTGAGGTTGTAGTAAACCCAAAGAGAATTTTAAAACTGGATAAACATTTTGAACTGAAATTTTGAACGTTAGTTCCTGAAATGAGTTGGCAAAGTTTTTTCAGGATCAGGGTGATGTGGCGGAAGTGTTTTGTAAAGGCCAGTTCTTCTGGTGTGTTGTGAATGAGCTGATGGGAGCAAACGGTCCCATGATTGAATAACTGGTGATTTGTAAATCAGTATGGGTTAACTGCTGGCGGGGGAACCAGGATCCTTGCAAAGAACAATAATTTATTTCCTATCTATCAACAGCTGAAGACATCTCATCAGAAACATTCATCCATGGAGAGTCTGATGGTAGAGATGGTGCTAGAAAATTTTGACTTTTTAAACATGGACTGCAGTGCTGATGAGCTTTCCTTATTTGGAAGCATAAGGACAGACAGTACCAGGTGAGGAGATCAGTGCAATCCCATTGGAGGAATTGACAAGAGGAAGATTAGGAGTTAAATACACAGAACTCAGTTAGGCAATGACTGTTTAGGGTGTAGAGGTTGGTGCCCACAGTGTGGAATTGTTTAGGATACTATGAAATTTACAACTTAGAGCAATAAGTGAGCTGAAATTTGGGAATGTTTAGGCTAAATATCTGGAAAAGCTTTCTTCCTACTTGGCTCCCGAATGAGATAGTTGGGTTATTTAAAACTAGCCTTCAGAAAACAGATATACGGGTATGATGGGGAACAGTTTTGCAAGGGAATAGGCCAGAAGCAGCTCACAGATCTTTTCCATTTTTTCCTTCTACTGGGTTCAGTTTCATATTTCTGACCCTTGCTCATAACACTTAAACTTATCCTTTGGGATTGTGGGCCTGATCCTGAGAGGTGCTGAGTACCTCCAGGTAGACCAGATTGTAGAGCACCCTTGAACTGGAGTTGCTAGAGAACAAGGTGTTTTTATTTTATTTTGCAATACATCATTCCAAACAAGCCAGCCAGTCAATACACTTTATCGATGGCAGTGTCTTGTTTGGATGGTGGTCCTCATGAAAACGAGGTTACAGGATTCGCTGATATATTGTTGCCTTCCTGACATGAGAATTAGAGATTTAAATCTCCATCTTCACCTTTGTAGGAAGTTTGCACACAATCAAGATATCAGATTGTTAACAGGCTTACTGCTCCTATAGAGCATCAGTTATTTGTCAAAAGTGTTGACCACTTTGGTGAGTTTGGGGATTATTATTGAGAAGACAGAGAAACTTTCACATTCATTTGTTCAAGATATAGGAGTTAATGGCTAGAGGTGCCTTGTGGGTTTTTAAACAACTTTTATTTTTTCTTGGTGTTTTAGATCCTTCTGCTTCACCGCACACAGTGGCTGGTTAACATTAACCACTTGTCCCCCTTTCTTAACTTCTCTAACAGCACTTACAATGACAACATACTGGGCTATGACACGAAAACAGAAATGAAAGAATTAACCACAGGGAATGATGATTTAGACAGACTTCTGATAGTTCATCTGCAGTTGTGCAAAGCTCTCTTGCAGGTAAGGAATGACATATGGATGAACCCATCTGCAGTGGATTGATACTTGCCCAGATCCCGGAATGTGGTGCAGGCACTTTGCATTGTGCAACAGGCACAACGTTGGCATAACCAGCCATATGAGAATCCTCCTTAGCACAGGATTCTCTGGTAGCATCGTGTAGGAGTAATGGTTTCTATGCCAGAACCTTCTTCTCTGGCTGTTGGTGAAGGGGACATAGTTGGAGGGAGAGCTGGCATGGCTAGGAGAGACTTCTGCCCCAGCACTTGCTGCTCTATTTGCCTTTCAGATCTCAAGGCAACTGGAATAGTTTAGGGCAGCCTTCCCCCATCTTTTCCCCCATTCCTGAGTTGCACTGTGCACTCCATGGCCATAGCTGAGGATCTGGGCCATCATTTATAACCACCAAGCAAAACCAGAGCTGGCAATTTATGAGGTTATGTTATAAAGTGGAGTGACTAAGAATAGAAATGCAGATCACTTGAACCAGATTTTCACACTACAATGCAAAGATCTATACAAAGGGAAGTCAGGTGGGCTACTAACCTTTTTGGTGAAAACTGAAACAAAAAGATCATTTAAAACTTCTCCCATTTCCAAATTTTCTGTTGTTGTTCCTCCCCTCATTGAGTAATGGGTCTACCCTGTCCTTGGTCTTCCTCTAGCTTCTAATGTATTTGTAGGATGTTTTCTTGTTACCCTCTATGTCTCTAGCTAGTTTAATCGCGTTTTGTGACTTGGCCTTTCTAATTTTCTCTCTACATATTTGTGTTATTTGTTTATATTCATCCTTTTTAATTTGACATAGTTTGGACTTTTGGAAGGTCTCTTTCTTCGAGTTTCAGATCATTGTAGGTCTCCTGGTTAAGTCAGGATGGTCTCTTGCCATACTTCTTCTCTTTCTTATGCAGTGAGATAGTTTGCTCTTGTGCCCTTAATAATGTCTCTTTGAAAAACTGCCAAGTTTCTTGAACTGTTTTTCCCTTAGACTTGCTTCCTATGGGATCTTACCTACCAACTCTGAGTCTGCTAAAGTCTGCCTTCTTGGAATTCATTACCTATATTGTGTTGTTTTCCCTTCTACCGTTCCTTAGAATCATGAACTCTCCATTTCATGATCACTCTCACCTATGCTACCTTCCCCTTTCAAATTTTCAACCAGTTCCTCCCTAGTTGTCAAAATCAAATCTAGAATAGTCTCTCCCCTAGTAGCTTTCTCCAGCTTCTGAAATAAAAGAATTGTCTCCAGTATATTCCAAGAACTTGTTGGATAATCTGTGCCCTGCTCAGTTATTTTCCCAGCAGATGCCTGGGTAATTGAAGTCCCCCATCACCACCAAATCCTGTGCTTTGGATGATACTGTTAATTGTTTAAAAAAAGCCTCATGTACCTCTTCTTCTGATTATATGGTCTGCAGTAGACCCTACTATGACATGACTGTTGTCTTTTACCCCTTTTATCCTTACCCAGAGACTTTCAACAAGTCTGTCTCCTATTTCCATCTCATCCTCTGCCCGTCCAAGACACAGTACAAAAAGTGGATTTCTATGAGAGGCAGTTGTCTTCCCCACTGGCTGCTGGAGGGTTGATCTCTGAAAGTCAGGGGTTCAGCACTTCTTGAGTTTGCTCATTGTTTTCGTCTCAGTCACTGAGGAAAAGTACACTTTGTTTCAGAAACTGGTTTTGCCAAACATAGCCCGAATTGTTCAGGAGAGCCTTTTGGAAGAAGTGTTACGGCAGAAACAAGTGCTGGAAACTGTCTCAAAGCTCTCTCTTCTGGAAGTTGGGAGCTTCACCTCTGTTGAAGAAGGTGAGTGATGTGTGTGTGATGCCAAGGCACATGTAGGAGACCAGAGAGGCCCAGGTAACGTGGTATTCACCTCAAAGGACAAATCCGGGATTGATTCTGAAGGCTTTAAAATAAATTCCCAGTCAAAGCAGCGTTTCTGGGTAGGTTGTAAACCTGAACAGCTGGGACTCAGATCTTTCTTGGTTATAAAGGAAAGGGTTTTTAGAATTTCTTCCCCAGGCAATATTTAACTAGCCGCTGTATGTACCAGGTAAACCACAGAGCTTGTGTATTTCATGTAAAGGGGCTTTCTCCACCCCATATGCAAGGGGGCCATAAGTGTTTTAAATTTTGAATCTGAAGGATTTTCAAATGTGCTCAACACTGGGTTAACTCAACTCCCCTTGAAATGAATGATAAAACTCCCACTGAATCCAGTGGAGCAGAGTCAGCACTTTTGAAAATCCTAATCTTTGGTTTTAAGAAAAATGGGTAATTATCTGGGGCCAGTTTGGCACCTAAAGGTGCAGATGGGTGTCCAGTAGGATTTTCAGAACAGGTGTTTCCTCACTCCCATTGATTTCAATGCCCTGGTGTTTTAAAAACCCTACTATGTGTATATTTGTATTTTTAGGTGCCTAAATGCCTTTAAAAATCTGGCCCTTGGACATCAACATTATCCCTCCCTAGCAAAAGGGAGTGAGTGAAATAGCAACACAAATGAGATTATTAGATACTGAACTATGCAGGTTTTTATTGTGATGATCCAAATTAAACTGTTGACCAGCTCCTACAGGCCTGCAGGCCTTACTCAGAAAAACTCCCTGGAAACCCAGGGGAATTTTGCCTAAGCAAGGACTTTTGGATTAGGCCCCACATTTGGATTTGAGAAGGAATTAGCCCCTACGGAAGAGGAGCAGGGGCTTTTTCACTTGCCCTCTAGAACATGGAGCAGGGCCAGGTGACCTTATGATTGTAGATCTTCGCTCATCCTACCACCTAACACGTGACCCTGTTAACTTGCAAAATAGTGTAGGAGACTGTCTGCAATCGTAATAGGTTGATCATGGTCCAGTGAGACAATTCAGGATGCTAGAGAAGGGGAATCCCTAGTAGACCACAGTCTATGTCCCTGCAAAGGCATGAGCTAGGAGCCTGATAGATCTCTCACTTACACACTGCTATGACAGCATAGAGCCCAAGCCAAAGCTCATTGAAGTTTATGGAAAGACTCCCATTCACTTTAGTGGGCTTTGGGTCAGGTCCTCAGCGAGTCTTTAATATATGGGCAATAAAATTCTGTTGTAAAGAAATCCATCTCCGGAATGTAAATAAAAATAACATTCAAACATTTGTTAGACATCTCATCTGGTGTCTCATGTCTCATTTAAAATGCACTCCAGCTCACTTGCTGACTTTGTAAAACTTCATTCTACAGTTATTCACAAGGCAAAAAAGCACAAGCAGTGTCTGAAAATCTGGAGTGAATTCACAGAGCCAGGAAATATCTTGTTCTGTTCATCGGAAAAATTCCAGAATCCACTGAACTACATATTAATGTTCAAAGTGAAGGAGAAATATCCAGGACATCTAGAAGCAGGTACCAGTTAATTACTAGAAGATAAGGCACCTGATTTTATTTGTACACTGAGTTTAAGGTTGTCCCTGTAGGTTTTTTAAAATGACATAGAACTTGTTTTTTGTAAACTGTATTTAAAATTCAGGCTCCATCCCCTTGATTTATTACTTATACTATAAAATGACCATATCATGCTGCACATGCAGCTTGATGAGGCATTACTTCTCTCCCATGACCTTATGGACTGTTTGCTTTATGTTTTATAATAATTTTGGGTGGGATTTACCAAATCACCTAAGGAGGTTAGGAGTTAATGGGAGTTAGAAACCTGACTCGCTTGGGTACTCTTGAAAATCCCTCCCTTCTATTTGCTATACCAAAGAAGTTACAGTAAAAACTTGCAAGCATTTAATTGCTGAGATAATTATGAGTGCTGTGCTGTGTTCTATCTTCTGTGTTACACACATCTCAGAAAGTCAACGTGGAGTTCCTATTATTTCTTGTATTGGCAGTGGTGCCCAGAGGCCCCTGTTGGGATGAAAGTAGGGTGATCAGATGTCCCGATTTTATAGGGACAGTCCTGGTTTTGGGGGCTTTTTCTTATATAGGCACCTATTATTTCCCAGCTCCTGTCCTGATTTTTCACACTTGCTGTCTGGTCATCCTAGATGAGAGCCCTGTTTTGCTAGGTGTTGTACAAACACCCCAGATCTTCAAAGGTATTTAGGTGCCTAACTCCCAGAATCTGGGCCATCATCCAGATCCCCAAGAGTTTATCATTTAAATATTCTGTATGTCCCCCAGTAGCCTTGTGGTGATGTGTGAACACTGCAAGTAAAGCTCAGAACAGCCTGTGTGCAAAGGGGTGTGCTCACGTGGACACCCACATGCAGTGTCCCCCTGTAGGAGAGAAAACAAAACTGATAAAAACTGACTGAAAGACAGACACAAACAGCATCTGACATTAGGACCTACATTTGGGAAGACCCCTCTCATTTAGATTTTAATCCCAACACTGAATGCACAGTATGGCCAGCAATTCCCATAGGACGATCTTTCTAAACAAAGGAATTGCCCTTATGCAATCATGGTTTTTCCAAAGGGCTGCTAAACATGTGTACAGAGTACTTCTTTGTTTTATATGGTAAAATCATGATACTGTGCTTTCCAGGTGGGGAAACTGAGGCCCAGAAAGGTTTAGTGGCTCTTTCAGGGTCCTACAGCTAGTTGAGGGCAGAGTTAGAATTAAAGGTTGCCAGTTCCTGAGTCCCTGCATTAATCTTCTTAGACCAGGCTGCTTTAATTGTCTTTGAGGCACCTTAGTCTCTGAAGTGCCACAAAGACTCCTCGTTCTTTCTGCTGGTACAGACTAACGCGGTTACCCCTCTGAACTCTGTTAATTGTCTTTATTACCAATGATAAACCCTGATTCAAAGTCTGTTAAGTCAATACAAAAACTCCGCTTGACTTCAGTGGGCATTGGATGAGGTCTGTTTTGTACTTTGGCTGGACTTTTCAACATGGGGTCGGGGGCTGCCTTCTAGTGAATTTCAGTGAGATCTAGGCCTTTACTTCCTTATGTTCTTCTGACAATTCCTGCCTTCAACTTCTTCTTGTTAAAACTGTAAATGAAATGCATTAGTGCAAAGTATCCTGCCCCTCAGCAGGCCTTCTTTGTTTGCTCTTCTCTGTATGTCTGTTCAGTGCTGCGAAGGCTGCTGGAGCAAATCATCACCTGCAGTGGGTTGCTTCCCTCTGGGAGCCCCCGTGAAGAACTGCTTACCATATTCCAGTTTCACAGCTACCTGGAGAAAGAGCGTGTTACAAACCTGGAGAAGCACTTGGCAGAACTCATCAAAGAAGGTAATGGCAGGCTGCCAGGTATTGCACTCAAACAACCCTCAGGCTAGCTAGCTGGTTGCTGGAATGGTTTATGGGACTGTATCTGTCCCAATCCCCAAGGGATAATTTTTGAAAGAGTAAGGATACAACCCTATCATCCTACAATTCAACTCTGTTTTCATCCTTTCTCCTCACTGTGCCCATACAGTTTCAATTAGAGCAGGAAAGGCAAAACAGGCTCATAACTAGACAGGAAAGGAACAGATTTGATGCAAATATTTAGCTTAAGTGTCTGGCTTATGTCTAAGTCTGCAATATAAGGAGAGACCAAACTGGCCGCACAGTAAGCTGCCGTGTTCCACAGCTGAGTAGATAGTTTACGGTATTTCATGGTCATAATGGCTGTGATGAGAGACAGATCAGTGGCATTAAGATTCCAGGAGTAACTAATATGCGTTTGCTGAGAGCGCTACTGTCATGATGAAACCCAGTCCACCCAATACCTGGAAAATCTGAACACGGCAGATACTGGAGTAGTTTCATTTCCTCTGGGCCATTCTGGCCTGTTCAGTGCATGAATGCAATGGAAGCTTGTCTGCTATCTGGTGTAGGGTTTCAAAAGGACAGTTTGGTGCATTATTTTAAAAAATAGGCACATTATTCTCTCTCTCTGGTACAGTTACACTCCTCCTAACCAGTGCAGCCGTATCTTTCACAGACGTTTGTTTTAACATTTCAGTTTCCCTCTTTTTTAGTAATAGTCAAATCGTCACTCTTCCGAAAGGTTTCGAATTCAGCGAATGTGTTTGTATTAATTTAGCACTTATGGGCCTCAGTCGAGGATCAGGGCCCCATTTTGCTAGGCACTGTGCACATATATTGTAAAAACATACTCCCAGCCTCAGGGAGTTTCCAAGCTAGGTTTCTGAGGCGATGAAAAGGACAAATTGGGGGAAGAAGGGAGGATAACAGAATGGTAAAAGGAGCAAGTTTTGTGAAGACAAAAGTACTTGCAGCTCACCTCTTGCCTAGTCATGTACCTTGCAAAGTAATTTTCTGAGAGACAGCCTTGCTCAGTAGTGATGTTCATAAGGGGCACACATCTGAGGGAGGAGACAAAATTGGAAAGGACTTCTCAGAACCAACTCTCCATAGACACCGCACACATTTGTAGCTGAACTGTGATTCTTCCATTTGCAGTGATGCTAACTGAGGAGCTCCAGTGTCCCGGGCGACTTAAGAAAATCAAGAAACTAAAAGGGAAGCGACTGAGCCAGCTCCAGCCTCTACCCCAGACTTTACGACTGCTTGGGATTCTGCAGTTAGATGACAACCGCCACGTCAGCAAAGCAGCAATGACCTGTCTCTCTCGGGCGGCAATGAATAAGAATTTCAGGGAGAAGGTATTAACTAAATTGGGCAACTTCATGGTTTCTCACTAGTTTTCAGAGTGAGATGCTACAGTTCAAGGAATCTGATCTCCCCGAGAGCAGCAGTACTTTGGGGGGAAGGAGTTGTACTCTGCACCCTGCTTCTAGGTAGCTCTCAACATTTGCTACCCCAGTGGGTGCAGGGTGAGTTAAGGATCAAAACTGTGTTCTCTTCTATTCTGCACTATTGACCCCCCCATCATATTCCATCCCAGAGACTGCTGCCTTTCAGCATCAGAAGTGATTCTTGTGTGTTATTTGATCAGTTTCAGATATGTAAAGCAGCGCTGGATCTCGGTCCACTTGGCATTCAGAACACTTGAGAAGTTATTTGTAGGGTAACTAATACTCAATCTTATTTTCTAGGCTCTGCTTTTTTACACTGATATTTTAGCTGTGTGTGATGCAAAAATACAGCAAGCTGCATGTCTGGCTCTCAAAAACCTCAGAGTAAGTGTTTGACTGGGTAACTGGATTTTTATTATGTGGGGCTGTGGCCAGATGTATGGCCAAAAGTTCATCTTCATTTTTTCTGGGGGGCATTGTTCAGATTTTTCTTTATATACACATGAGGAAACTGGGGTTTTCTTTAGCTCCAAACTGTTTTTGCTGCTACTTGCGGCAACCAGCAGAGAGCGCAACTGTCATCTAAACCCTCTTAGAGCTGGGACGACAGCTAGAGTACAGAGAGTAGATACGAGTGGTCTTAGTTACTACTTCACTCTTAATAGAGAAAAGAGTGGGACTGGAAAACAGGTTCTGATTGGAGACATTTTAGCTTCTAGGAAGGTACTAATAATGGAATCAAACACAGACTATAGTTTGTGCTTTTGCTTTAAGATTGGCTGATTTATTAAATAAATTTCTCATCCTTTTTTGAGAGTAACTGCTCATCAACAATCCCAGCACGCTACAGGCATTCTTGTTTTTTTAAAAAAATCTGTCCGTTTTGTATCTTAAGTTACCAGCAGAATCCAACACAAAATTAGCAGAACTTATCCTGCACAGAGGGGTTCAATCCTTCCACTAACTTCATAACCAGTTAGTTTGCACATAAGCAGTTGTTGTCAGCACAACCTTTTTTATAAGGCAATGCAGTCACAAGATAGACCACTAACTCTTACTTTTTACGAATGACTTTGTTAGAAAGCAGTCTTGGGCCTTTTGTGTCTGCAACCGTGTGATAACTTTGCTGACTCTACGCTCTTTAGGCCTGGTTCAAACCATTGCATTATTTCAGTTTCATGCCAGTGTAACTCCATTGAAACTTCAGGTACAGTACTGGAGTAATGCTGTGGTGAATCACGTCCTATAGCTTCAAAACTTTAATCTTTTGAGACTAGGCTAGAAGGTGGCAAACCTATGCACATGCTAAGAAAACCAACCTATAGCGGATTTGGGAGGATGTGGGGGAAGGGAAGGAGAATGGAGCACAATCACATTAGTATTGAGATTCAAGAAGAGATGGCAGTTGAACAGCTGGTGCATGGCTGCATATTTATGTAACAGCTAGTACCTTGGTGTTATGGTGGGAAAATTGTTTAATAAGCAGTCTTGATCATTTCTCTCAAACAGATAGTGCGGCAGTTTTTTCTTTTCCCAAACAGGCCCTAGAAAGTATTGAGCAGATTGCCAGCCTGTGTCAGTCTGAAAAAGAGGACGTACGGAACGCTGCCAGGGAAACAACACTGTCATTTGGTAAATGTTTACTGCAGCTTTAAATAAAGATGCTGAAAGGAGAGTGACAGATGAGCTATTAAGAAAACAGAATAGGCCTAAAATTTTACTAGCATGTTCTTCAGTAAAAGAATATGTTTAAGGCTGAGCTAACAAGTATAGACGCACACTGGGTCAGAACATTACAATAATGAACATTTCAAGACACACCGGGTCAGAATATTACAATAATCTTAATGCTACATATGTGCTAAGGCTTTGCATATACACAGGCCCAGAAGACAGCTTGAGGGGAAAGTGCTGTACAAACTATTAACCATTGTAAAGGGACAGTGAGCAACAAGATAATTTCAGGTAGGTAACAAAGCATAAAGTTAAAGGTATTCCAGCATTGCTATCAGTACTATTATTAGCAATAAAAATATTAGCATTTGGTACACCTGTCTTCTGGGAATGCTGTATGTAAAAGTCCACCCTAGTTATCAGTCGGGTTAAAGTCTTAGTGAATCTAGGTAGGATTTGATTTTAAAATATGTAGTATGGACATCACTGTTGTAAATAAAAGGGGCCAGTTGCACATATTGGACATATTCAATGGCATTACAGCAATGTAAAACTTGATTGATTGGGAGGCGGGGGGGACCGGCTCAGAAAGTAACTGCCAAGAATATCAGAGGGGTGTATTAATTAACTTGCACTTTTCATAGTGAGAGAAATTAAGCTGTGATCTAGTTGCCATCAAGGAACTGAAATTAGGTTGGCAAAGATGGGATCTGATCCTATGCAATTACTGTCTGAATGAGGCAGGATGGGAGTGTATATGTAGTAATTAAAGAGACTCCAAGTACCTTTGGCATAGCTAGTACCAATTGGCTTTGCTTTCACTTGTGCTACATTTCTTACCACAGCTAGATTTGTGGCCAGTGACTAGACAGTTGTTCCAGGATAACAAGAATGGTTTCATTTTAAGATATTCCTTTATGATTCATCTGCATTCACACCAAATTTTTCAAACCTCTAGCGCTTTTGGGTCTCTCTTTTTTTGGATGCACCAAACTGATGCCTTAAAGGTGCCTGAGTTTTAGCAGGTAGATGGTCAGCCATTTTTGGAAACTGGGTCCCTTTTAAAGGCATCTCAAGTTGAGCATCCAGAAAACACTAAGGTGCTGAGTTTCAAGAGTGACTGAACACCTAAGTTGTAACAAGGGCATAAGAGGAGATGCAGAGCTATGGTGAAACTGCAACTGATCTTCACCTTCTCAAAGCTGCCCTCACAGATTTCTTGTCCTCACTCGGATTTGTCTGTCTTTATTTGTAGGTGAAAAAGGACGACTAGCCTTTGAAAAAATGGACAGAGTTTGCTGTGCGTTGAGAGACACTGTATACCAAGAAGCTGAAATTGAAATCACAATATTTTAACCAATGAAATGCTGAATCTGACCTACAACGCAGGTGGCTACAGAAGGATTTGGTTTCCATGGTATATTTTCCATTTACCAATGGGTGGTTAAATTAGCATGCACAGGTATCTAGCAGATTTTAGAATATGGAGTGAGAGCATCCATTTGGAATGTTAGGATTAAATTTCACACAGGAGATGAACCAGAATGCTTCTGACACTGAGCTAAAACCATGAAGTATCACTAGGTGGTGCTAGTGTAAATCCATCAGCCCCTCAGGCCCTGTCTACCAGGAAGCACAATAAACCTTGAAAAACTCAGTCTGCAGTTCCCACATAGGAGGCAAAGGGCAAGTTTAACAGGAGAGTTAGTAACATGTTTTCACTAAGAATCCTGACTCCATTTCATCCCCCGAAAGCCTCAACTCTTCACAGATGGTTTGGGGATTCATGAGTGGGAAGAAAGCAAAGGTAAAGTGTAGCCTTGTGACTGGCAAGTGACAGTACTGCCTCTATCTTAGTGCAGAGAGCATAAGCAGAAAAAGTTTAGTGTGAAAAGGTGGATGTTTCCTTTCTGCTTCACATGTAGAAACTCTGAACTGATGCCAATGGGCCTGTTTGTTTGTTACCCTCCCAAAGTGTTCTCCCCTACTTTAGCACAAACTACTTAAAAATGGTGGATCAGCTTCTCAGTTGGTGTGATAGGAGCATAACTCCACTAGATTACAACAGCTGAAGAGCTGGTCCTAAATGTACCTTCCCTACAGCCTTGGAGTTTTGATTTTATGGATACAAAACAATGTGGATGTGGACAGTGTCACTCATGAGCCAGAATACCAAAATACAATTAGGCAATGGATGTTAGAGCTGCAGAAAACTAGTACAAGCTAGCTCCAGTAGCAGCATGTACTGAAGTTATAAACTAGCACTTGTTCTGTCTGAAGTCCTAGCAGCTGGGATGCACTTTAAATCATCATCATTTCTAGGCTGGTCTGTGCTTTCTTGTAAACTTGACCAAGACCTCAAAAGTTCACTGGTTTCTGGAAGCAGTGTAAAAATGTACAGTAAACAAATTGGGATGTCAGTACTTCAGGGGCTTCCTAAAGTGCTTCAAGCAAAGAGATGTTTGAAATTAACTCTAATCTGAAACCAGATTAAGCATAGATAGGAGGGAACTATTGAGGGAATGTTTCTTCAGCCTCACTTGTTTATTCAGAATTCAGAACATGCCTATACTTCACATTTATGGAGTAAAGTGTACTGAAATCAGTTGTATATGGACAGCTCCTGGTAGAAGTGTCAAGTTTTTAATTTATACACTTACTCATTTAATCTTAGGCAAAGGTTTTAAATCAGGTTCCTTAATCCATCCTTGAGCACCCAGCAGGGGCCTGATTTTCAACAGAAGCTGCTGAATACTCAGCACTTGCGAATAAGACCACCCACTTTGAGTATTCAAATGTGGGTTTAGGAACCTCCTGTGAGGCACCATACTTGAAGTCTTGGTCTTTATGTATATATTATACAGTATATTGTGCTGTGTACTTTCCTATTCAGTATTTATTTCTATGTTGGTTTATATACAGTTTTCTAAAGTTTTAAATAAAACATGAAATGCTTGCCTTTTTGCAAAAACAGTCTGTGTGCTGAAAACATGGGGGCAACCCTTAAACAGATCCCTCAGAGAACAAAATGAGTAGAATAAACCACAGCTGAAATATGTGCAAAGCTATATCACATATTAGTTCTATGGTCACTGCTTATGAAATATGAACCTGAATTTAAATTGTTTTAGATGCCAGGAGTTACTTTGGAAGCATTCTCAGCTCATTTCAAACTTGACAGTCACTGAGATCAAAAGAGAATAAAAGTCTATATAGCACCTGCTCTGGCTCATTTGGGGAAATAAACAGAACATAGGCCTGGCATTCAAAGTCAGGCTGAAACTTTTTGCATAGGTTACTGTTCCACTCCAAGCAGGAGAGTTCTCCCTCAGCCTTACACATGCTCCACTTAATTTGCAGACAACATGCACACAGTTGTAATATTTGCATATATTATAACTTCATCCTTGCAAGAAAACAAGGAATAGCTTCTGTTTAAAAGTGAGAGGGATTACAACACAAGAATGAAGCTGATCCAAGCTGCAGTCTGAGCTAGGCTTGATGCAGTTATACTGGTGTGACTCAGTGTCACACCCCATCTCTTCGACACTGGTGCTTCTCCCATGTCATTTTAAGGAATTACTGGGAATGGCACCTCAAGGCAGCTTTACTTAAGTTGTACACAAATACAGAGCACAGGAATGTGTACAACCACCACTCTCATAATGGACATTGATCTACTGGGAATCAAGAGGCCTGAAGTTTGTCTCATTAAAAAGTCATGAAAAAGCACAGAGTACTTGGAGATGTCATATTTACATCTGCAGGAAACCTTGTTGAACAGGTTGCTGTAGCATATAGTCCCATCCTGAAGAACAAATTTAGCAAGTCAATCCACAGCTGCTAAACTGCTGTAAGAACAATTACAGTGCTTTAGAGATCTTTAATGTTGCAGGTTGCACATCATAGAGTTTACTGATATGACCCACAGATTATGTATTTAAACTCATTTGAACATCTATGAGCAAGTTGATTTGTAGTGAAAATGCATTTTTTTTTAATTTTTTTTTTTTAAATAGCAGACAGCTAGTTACTGGCCTGAAAGCAAGTTTTCTGCACTACTGGAAATATTTTTAAAGTTTTCTATTAATGTGAGAAATCACAAAATAAGCAGTCAGAGGTGAAATCCTGTTGATAATCCAAGGGTCTAAATTTGTGAGTTACTATATCTCTGCCTCCATGATAAAACAGGAAGTGGAAAGACTCATACATCCGTTCTTTAAAAAAGTTTTATTGTTGCAACTAAAATGAGAACTGAAAACTTGTATGGGAAATTGAAAAACTGTACAGTTACTGACAACTGTGAGGTTGTTGCAGCACCTTACACAAAAGACAAGATATCTGAAAATGTATTATACCAAAACATGTAGCTTTTGTTTTTTATTTTTTTTATATTTTTTTTAAAAAAAGTTTATTCTATGGCAATCTGTAAAAAAGAAAGACCTGATGAGTACATATTTGCTTAAGGCATATAGCAGAGCAGCTAACTTTCTAACAATTTGAACATGGATATTTGTCCATTTTTCCAAGAATAGGTTAATCAATACACCCACTTTGAAACACTACTGTATATACACACACCCAAACTACTACATACATATACAGGACATCAAAACAAAATGCTTACAGTTTAGCATTATAAGCCTTATACACACCTCACACGGCATTCCACTGCATGTTCCCACTACAGTACAAGGCCGCCTTGACTTCGAACAGATGAAAGCCAAGTAATGAAGTTAGCTGGGAGAAAGGGGCACATTTGTTAAAGCTGCTTTCTCTCTCTGTATAGCAAGATGTGTCAAAGTTTTTCTTTGTGGAAAAGGTTGCAAGTACAGTACAATTGTGGATTCTAAGGAGGAATGCTATGCTTTCATCAACCCCAACATTTACATTTGTCCAAAGAGAGGAAAATACTCTAAGTCCCATTCAGTTTATGAGCCACTCTTTTATTTCACAAGTCTTACTTTGTTTCTAGAGATCAAGTAGGGCTTGATGGCACAAAGCATTCACTTGAAAGCTTGCTTTATTGGTGACCTTTCCAAAAGCAGAGTTTCCCTAAGTGCAAGTTTCTGAAGGCAGCACAGCAAATCATTCTGAAATCGTTGAGATATTTGTTGCCAAAATTGACTGGAGGTGAGGTGTGAATATGGCTTAATACACACTTTGGAATGTTTGTATTATACTTACTCAGCTGAAATGAACTATGCTAAACAACTGGGTTATACTGAGTATGCAGAAATTCAATAGAAAATCGTGCCAAATATTAGGCAAGTAAATGTTACCTGATAAACACCAAATCAATGTATTGCTGAATGAAGACACTTTCAGCAACACCCTTTGAACCACAGCCACGTAAATGATCAGATCATGCAAATATAATTTGGGCACATCAGTAAGCAGAAGTATAAGTTTTTTCATTTTTCAAGCAATGGTATTTAATCAGGACACTAGAAGACTTTACATGCATTCTAATACAAAGGGGGTACAAATGTTGCCTTACAACAATATTCTACCAGATGGCGGCGAGAATAATGGAGACAAAGCAATCACATATTGTATCTTAAATACACAAATGATCCATTATATATTATATCATTTTTCTATACTCAATTTTTCATGTTTCCAATAATATACTAAATACTGACTGCTTACAATATTCCCTCTTTCAAGTACTGGTCTGACCAACAGTCTCACAGGTAAATTTTTAATTCCCAGTACTACCTGAGGATTTATTTATTATTGTACTTTTGAGAAGCCCTTGATGCAAGCTTAACATTTGAAAAAACCCAAAACAAATAAAAACAACGCTTCCACCCCAGTCAACACCTTATGGATTTAAGGAAAGAGCAAGAGCTACTGGCAGCTTTGAAAAAAATAAATATGGAGTGAAAGGACTGTTACACAATATACTCCATAAAGATGTTTACACTGAGACCAGTGATTAAGTGCTATACAACTAGAATGCATTTAAAAAGCACTGATTAGTAACACCTGCAGATCAGCCATCATGGTTTAGTTATAACCACTACTGCTTTAAATAGTGAATTTGCTTCTAATCTCTGCCCTATGAGCAAAGATTCTCTCTATTATTGTTTAAAATGTATGAATTTCGTACTCTTGAAAGGAAAAGACTAACAGCATTGATGAGAATTAGGTTTAATGCAATGCAAGCTTCCAGTCACAGCTCTGCTAATGCACTTCTAACACTATTCAAGTCCTGAGCCTACTCAAGAGGCGCCCAACCAACGGAGCCAACTGTGTCACCACTGTTGGGTTGTTTTGTCCTAATTTGTACTCTACACTTCCCAGCTCTTTTCTCACTTTGAGCTAGGGTAGGAACACCCCCATCTGTAGAGCTGCAAGGCCTCAGGCACTTATGCCCTACTACCCCAGTAATCATTTAACAACAATTTCAAACCAAACTAAAAGTCCACATTGAAATCTTTACTTAAAAGAAGATCACACAATCGCCTGCATCATGATAAGCCAACTGGTATGTTCAAAGACCAACATGTCTTCTGTTGATCTTTTACGTTTGTTAAGGAAGCTGCCATGGTATTAATTGCTCTGGATATATTGAAATGCTTTCCAAATCCCCTCTCATATCACTCTGGAGTACGCTCCTTCTCCCTCTGGTGTGTGCACAAAGCACATTACCTCTTACAAGGCAGGTTTAGAGTGAAACTGCATTTTTACATTCCAAATGATGAAGTTTAAAAACTGGTCCTTCTAAACGCCAGCTGAACAGCTGTAAAATGCTGGTGGACGTGTTTTGGTTGAATTTCCCCTCCTGCTTCCCTCCTCCCCCACATCCCAGAATATAAAGGTAAAAACAACTCAACAGAGATTGGTACAATGTAAGCAGGCATAGGTGCAAGTAGAGTGCAACAAAAAAAGTCAGTGGGGAAATACAATTTTTTTTAAACCACGTTTGACATGTTGGGATACCCTGAGCAAACGCAGAAGCCTGTTTTTATAAAAGATATGTAAAACAAGAAGCTAGTTAAGAACAGTTATGCCATGATTAAATATATCAATACCACAGGCACTGCCCACAACTCAGTCTTTAATAGATGAAGTGGGACAAAAAAGAAGAGCCCTCCCCCTTCAAAAAAGTTTACATTCTTTAGATCTGTGGATCCTCTCTCTTTTGGGGAACTCAGTAATAACAGAAATCATGTATTTGGTTACAACACTTGGAGAGTACAAGCAAGTTTCACTTGTGCCTAGTTTCTTTCTGAAGTAACACAAAGAAAAAGAACTGGCTTTTAAAAAAAGGCTAAAAACAACAATGTGTTGTAATTCTATTATTCCATGAAAAAAAAAAAAGAGAGACTTATTTGGCATTTTCTCTGCTTACTCCTGAATATTTTAAGGCCCTGAGATTAGAATATTATGTTCTTGGGACCACAGGGCTAAATTAAACCCTAGTGCATCAATTCTCTCTTTAAGCCCTAACCAAAAGTTCCAGCCTTCCAACCCAAGGTATATTTCCACTGAGACAGGGCTCAGCTGCCTCCATTAGATTTCTTTCATAGAAGCGGATTACACACAGTCAGATTGTTGTTGTTCTCTGTCTACTCCTTCTTGCTGACATGTCCATCAGTGAAAACATACCCTGTAACAGAGATAAGCCCCTGCTGTGAGGACAGTGAACATACAGATATTCACTAGAAATGGCTTCCAAGTTGTCATCATGTTCTCCTCTTCCTCCTCTATGTTTTCTGACTTCACTGGCTCTTCTTTGTGAGGAGGGACACACAGATTTTCACCAACAGTTCTCCTCCTTGGTTCAGTGTCTTGACTAGTGCTGAGGGATGAAGAAAGAAATATTCAGTACAGTATTCTCCCCTGGAGAGGGAAGGTGTGCAGACACTGAGGCCCAATCCATGGACACCTCATGGACACTTACAGATGAAGCTGTAGATCAGTTGTCACCAGGAGATTTTACACTTGATGTACAAGATGTATCCTTTTAAAAATTATAGTTAGGGTTTTCAGTTAGAGATTTAAGCTGATATTTATTGCCCTGAACAGCTGGGTGTTGCTAGTAAACAAGTTGCTTCTTATCCCAAGTTGATTGCCATAGCCCTGATGGTACCCAAGCATCTACCCAGTTCAGATTCTCCACTCTCAGGCCACACATCCGGCCATCATCCTTACAAACAGGAATTCCTGACAGTGAATATATTCAAAACTATACTGTGCCCGTAAAAATACAAACACTAATTGCACCAAAACGCTGAACCTGTTATCACCAAAGCATGCACAATTGTTAGAGCAAGACAGTAGGGATTCAGCTCTGTATAATACACAACATGCCCCTAATTAAGGGATTAAGGCTGCAAAGTCAAGCACTTAAAAGTAAAGAAATGCCAGAATTAAGTTTGCTTGTGTAACCTTAATATACCCCCCTTGTGTATATGTATTAGGTTAGAGTAGAATTACAAGATCACATACTATTTTTCTATACCCTGGAAAAAGTTGTTTTAATTATGTATTTATTTTTTCACTTAGTTTCCTAGTTTAAAAAAAAGACAACTAAAAAATAATCAGAAATTCCATCATGTGGCATTACACTGACTCCCATAGAGTCATCAGCAGGGAGTTCTACAGGGCAAGCATGTCCTTTTATAAATAAAAATCATGATAAAAATATTATGGAGACCAGCTTAAGGTGAGGAAAAACTACTGAACATGCCTCATTGTGTGTCAATACTTACAGCTCTCAGGGTCACCCTCCAGCCAGTTTCACAAGGCAAGGTGGCTCAGGGTGCTAATTTCCCAGCTTTATTTGCCAAAAAAGTACCCCCAAAACTGTGGGAAATGTTGCAAGTTAAATGCTCCTGTTCCTAGCATTCCCTTGCAAAACTGGGTGTGTCCAAGGTGTGATCATTTTTTTCATTTGCCTCAGATAGCCAACTACAAACCCATTCTGGGAGGAAAGGACAAGGGGACATCAGAAGTCACCAGGAGAACAGTTGAGGGGAGAATTCCAAGGCTATCTTGGACAAAGACTGACAGAAATAGATCAATATCCACTACATTAAAAACCAAGGATTGTTACAGTAGAATCTACTGGAATCTATGGTAACATAACACACTATATTTCAGATTTGTGAAGCAGCAGTGACATCTAGTGATTAAACACAAACAACCCTTATTTCCCCACTGCTCTGTTATAGGTTTATTCTTTAGGTCAGGGGTTGGCAATCTTTCAGAAGTGGGGTGCTGAGTCTTCATTTATTCACTCTCATTTAACGTTTTACATGCCAGTAATACATTTTAACATTTTTAGAAGGTCTCTTTCTATAAGTCTATAATATAGAACTAAACTACTGTTGTATGTAAAGTAAATAAGGGTTTAAAATGTTTAGGAAGCTTCATTTAAAATTAAATTAAAATGCAGAGCTCCTCCAGACCAGTGGCTGGCCAGGACCTGAGCAGTGTGAGTGCCACTGAAAAATCAGCTCACCCCTGCTTTAGGTCACCCCTGCTTTAGGTCAAACACTTTAGTCTAGGGCAGGCTGAAAGGGAGAATAAATTCTCTGCCAAAGAGATTTTTTTATTTAAATTATCATAATTGATTTGACCTGTAGTAGAAAACAAAAAAAGGTTCCCTAGCATGAAAGATACATATGACAAGAGAACTGTAGATTTTTAAAAAAATTGGATGAACTGCATCTTTAAGGCAAACAGGTGCTTTGATACTGAATGAAAGTTGTCCATTCCTATGTTCTAACATAGTTAGATGACTGAACTGACTCAAAAGGACATTTTCAAATGTTGCCAGATATACCTGATGAAGTATGTAGAGCACCAGATACCTGCACTAATTGGTGTGGTTGAAGCTAGCTGGCTTAACTTCAAGCCAAAGGCCTGACAATCCACCTAATGTGTAAAAGAGCCCTGTATAACCAAACCCCTTATGCACCTATATGTGAGCTAAACCATGCAGTCATTGTGCCACCTCCATCTTTCATCATAGCCTAGCAAGAGCTGTCAGGTGGCTCTTGTATCCTTTTCATATCTCACCTGAACAAGCAGATGGGCCTTTGTAAATAAAGGGCTATCATCCTGTTCCAGGAGCACTGTTACACAAAAGCGTCAAGTTCTGTCCAACATGCTTTATAGGTGGTGCCAAGTGGCTCAAACAAGGAAGTTCCTACATACTTACAGCTGTGAATCTACAGCAGATTTCCTGGAACAGTCAAAAACATCAGCCCAAACAACCTGACTGAATTACCTGTCTGTACCCAGCTGCACAGATTTGCCATCAGGTACCATCTCCTCCACAGTGCTGACTGCACATCTGATCTCTTCCTCTACGACCTGGTGCTTAGGGAAAAACTCTGTGTGTTCATGCATCCGCCCGTTGTGCATTTCTGACGTTCGCTTTGGTGGCCTCGGGGGTGGAGGAGTATGTTCTGGTGGAGGGTCCAGGTCTTCATTGGAAAGCTCTTTCCACTGCTCCTACACAGAAGAAAGAGGCTGTTATGCTCTATCATAACATTTTATATTAAAACCACTGTAATTCTAACATTAACATAGCAGAGGCTTTACACATTAGTCATTGTTTTACTTTCAGGGTCACTGTTCAGATGCATTCACCTCCCACCAGCTAAATATTATGCCCACGGCCCAACCACACATATGGAAAACATTAACTGGAGATTTAGTTTAGTGCTTTACCCATTTGAAAAGCTCTTAAGTAGCAACACGAATCCCATTTTGTGCTGTAGTATTACTTGGCAATAACTTAAACATGCATGCTTCAAAGGAGACAACACTGGAAGAATCTACAGTATGTTGGAAAATTGGTTAGGGCCTAAATGGAAGACTTAGCAAAACAGCACCACAAGGCTCACACAGCAATGGATATCTCCCAGCTGTTGCCCATCGGGTCACAAGGAGAATTTTCCATGTGACAGCAGCTATTGTGGGCTATTTGTACTGGTACAAACACATCAACATGCGTAAAACAATGCATTAGATCCAAAAGCATTGTGCATTACTCAAGAATTTAAGTTAGTGGACAAGGATGGCATGTACTTCAATGGTTCATTCAGCCCTCTTAACCTTATTCAACCATGCTAACTTCCCTCATAACATTTGCCTGGCTACATGCCATTATGAAGTCTGTGGATCTTAATCTACTCTACAACCGATATTGTTGTATGCTGTATTGTAGCTGTGTCAGTCCCAGAATACGAGAGAGAGAAGGCGGGGATGTGATATATTTTATTGGACCAACTCACCCACCTTCTCTATGTACAAATGATATGCAGACAATACTCACCTGCACCGAAGCATCTCCCATAATAAATTTTGCTCCTTCAATAACAGCTAAGTAAGAGAAACGAAGTTGATCTGCTGTCTGTATAAGCCCCATTCTGTACTTTCTCATTTCTAAGAGAACTTGCTTAATGTCCACAGAAGAAGGATCTTTCCTTTTGTCCATCTGAAGGTAAAGATTTGAAAAGTGCTTTACACACATAACCACTCAAATGTGTTTCAATACAACTCATTTGCTGCATAGGCTTCAAACTGTTCCCATGTTAACGGGTATGGGGATAAAGGTAACGTGGGACTTATCAGGCCTTCACTGCTTAAAAAAGAAAGATGCAGTTTTACCTCAGGATAACTAATGCATATGAGCTATCTCCAAAGTAAAAACAATCAGTAAAGAAGGCACTTTAGTTTTACCTCAAGGTAAATTAGGCAAGGACCAATTTCTTCACAGGGAAGACAAAACCTAACTTTGCAAGTCATTCTAACTGGAACGTGTGAGAGTTTTCTTTCATACTCCCACAATGGCCCATTCAAAGCTCAATTTGCTTTAGCTTTAGCTTTAGAATGAAAATATATTACCAAAAAGACAGAAGTAGAAGTTGAGTAAGAGACAAATGTCCCAGGGAAATGTATGTCACTATATACCACAATACATGAAAGGTGCCATGGCTCACAATTCCCAGAAGTAACTACACAAAGTTTTAATTCACTCCTTATTCCCATCTAGAGTGAGTGGTTCTTACCAGTAGAAGACATGTATCAACCAAACAAAAAGTTCCCGATCTTCCAATTCCTGCACTGCAATGCACCACAATGGGTCCATGCTCAGGACTCAGTGAGCCGGACTCTCTCACTTTGAACAGGAAGTTGAGGAACGAAGCAGGAGATTCTGGGACTCCAAAGTCAGGCCACGTGGTATAGTGAAAGTGCAGAATTTCTCTAGTTTCTTGTGCCTGTAAAATATGTTTCCAAGCTACAAGAATCTCTAGATACAATTTAAAAAATATTCAAGCACTGCTACTGTGCAATAACATACTAATCAGAGGAAAAATACCACTCATTACATGTTCATATTCCTCCTAAGTGACCAGTTTTCATAGTATATTACATTCAAAGGGATTTTCCAAGATCAGTCTTGATGCTACAAACATACACATCTACATTCTACAATTCATAAGGAGAGGGGCAGGATTTCACTTGGACTGCTCCATATTGAATTCATGCCTTCCTGCTTTCTCTTTTCAAATTTTACCTTGAAAATGATTCCCTTTTAATTTATGATGGACTAAATCCTACTCCCTGTAGTATTACTATAGCCTTCCAGTCTCCACTCTTTAACCATTCAGCAAGAATACCTGCTTGCTCATTTTCTGCTTTCCTTTAATCCAGGGATCAGCAACCATTGGCACGAGGCCCGTCAGGGAAAGCTGCTGGCGGGCCGGGCTGGTTTGTGTATCTGCAGCGTCCCAGTGGGAGCTGCTATCAGCAGAACCTGCGGATGCTGCAGGTAAACAAGCCATCCTAGCCTGCTGCGTGCCAAAGATTGCTGATCCCAGCTTTAATCTAACCCAATCCATTTTCCTATGAAGTTTTCCCATTCTGCATTTAAGAGCTGCTCAACCCAATTCTAAAGCACTACTTGCTTGTAAAATATCGTGAATGTCTAAGAAGGTATATAATTTACAAATAATTCTCACCATAAAAGCCTTGTGATGTTTTGAATGTAGGACAGTAGATAAAACGAAATTATACAGAGTAATTTTACAGTTTATAGCTCAGATGTTCATTTTATCCCCATATAAAATGGGCACTACAGCCTTCCAGTAGATGGGCTGGCTGAACTTTTTGGAAAATGACATATCTCAAGCTGGTGCAGCAGACTTGTCCAAAGCAGGAACCTTATATTAGCACAGTCTTTTCCTTCACAACCAACCACCTCTACGAAGCAATCTCAGAAGGCTGTTAAGACTGATGCTCTCAGCCTCATGAAATCTTGAACCAAAGCTTTTGAAGTTTGTCTGCTGCAGACACTGTAACTGGGGATGTTTTTCTGACAACTTCCGAGTTCTTGCTAGTATATAGTTTGTCAGGTACAAATTTCACTAGCCAAATGGGCCTATTTTCAGCTTCCTGCAAGAGGGAGCATAGAGCATACAGCTATTAGGTGAGGGGGATAAGCATTCTCTCCCAACAACAGGCAGTACTAGGTTTTAAAAAATGAACTAAAAAGGCAAACTGAAAACAGCAAAGTAGAGCTGTAATTAGCATGTCACTAAAATGTATTTGTGTTCCATGTTCACTACCTGTCCACATGCACCTGCTCCAACACAGGTTTGGGATGCTCTGTGGACTTCGATTTTAATTGCAGATGTTAGTTTTGATTAGACATGCTCACTGCAGCTGCCCCTTTAGCCAATCTCCTCCAGCCTAGTTTCAGTGCCAGGCCCCTTCCTTTGCTCTGAATGTTTCTGCTAGGACTCCTCTCTGTTGCATTTATTCATGTGTGCAGTGTATCCCAAGCTTTGCTTTGCACTGTTCCCTCCTAACCCACATTGCGTTTTATTTCGTCACCACCAAAACAAAAATGTTACTGCGAGTCCCTTTTTAGGAACTAAGGGCCTGAGCCTCCATGCGGTTCTATGGGGCACAGAGTTCCACCTGCACAGAGCTCATTGCAGGATCAAGCACTAATGCTGCCTGGGTGTTGATTTAGGGGGTCTAGTGAAGAACTGCTAAGTGGATGGCAAAGTGCTCTCTGGTCGACCCTGGTAGTTGACCTCTCCGAGAAGAGTAAAGTCAGTCATCCGGAGAATGTCTCGTGTTGACGCAGCACAGTGAAAACACCGGGGTAAATCAACCTAAGCTACATCAATTCCAGCTCGTTATTCACATAGCTGGAGTAGCATAACTTAGGTCGATTTACCCTCTAGTGAAAATGAGCCCTAAGTGAGGCAGACTGCTGATTCCCTTGCTGAAGGTTTTCAGTTGTGAAGATTTAAGTCAGTGTAGGGGACAAATTTCAAGAGAAGGTGTTTTCAGAAGAGGTTTTTAAAAAGCTCCATGTAAACATTCCTTTGCAAATTGAGGATGGTTGAAGTTCTTGGAAGAGCAATCATTTCAGACACTCCTGTAGAGAGGTACTGAACTTTTACACAGTGATGTTATAAAGGTAACACTGCCCTAATGTACCACACTGAATCTACGACTAGGTCTATACCTGCAGCCGTGAGTCCATACACTGCATGTTCCCGTAGCATGGGTATAAAAAGCAGTATAGATAATGAGGCATTGCTTAGACGAATAGAGTAAAGACATCCAGAACCTTAGGGTATGTACTCTACAGGGGTTTACACTCCCAGAGCAGTGCCTCCTCTATCTACACTGCTGTATTTGGCAGAGTAGTGTCCCGCTGCCTCCCTGCTGGGAGAGCCTTTCCTCAATGCAATGAAAGAGTCTGGCAGTGGGAAAAGGCTCTGGCAGCTCCCTGGCCAGCCTCTTTCACTGCCACATACACACCCCCCACAGTCTGGATGCAGTCTGCTTTTCATTGCAGCGTGTAACTACACATTCCCTCCAAGTAGCTGTCACCGTAGAGAAGGTCTAATGCTGAAGACTTTACAATACAATATCCATTCATTCAAATTATGTTTCAAATTACAACAGTTAACCTCATAAATGTTAATATATGTTGATTCTTTACACCTTGGAGTTTAACTTCTATGTTGCCGGGAGAATCAAAGGCTGAAAAGTGTTCATCTCAACAACCAGTACAGTCTAGAGCAGGGGTAGGCAACCTATGGCACGGGTGCCAAAGGTGGCATGTGAGCTAATTTTCAGTGGCACTCACACTACGTGGGTCCTGACCACCAGTCCGGGAGGCTCTGCATTTTAATTTAATTTTAAGTGAGGCTTCTTAAACATTTTAAAAATCTTATTTACTTTAAATGCAACAGTAGTTTAGTTCTATATTAAAGACTTCTAGAAAGAGACCTTCTAAAAACGTTAACATGTATTACTGGCACACAAAACCTTAAATTAGAGTGAATAAATGAAGACTCAGCACATCACTTCTGAAAGGTTGCCGATCCCTGGTCTAGAGCAAACTGCATAGGCATTCACAGACCAGAGCGATGCTATCATATTGAGAACCCCCTGAATCACTTATGGGCATGTTACACAATTTCAGCATCCATTCCCTTTGTACTCAGAGCCTTCATAAACCAGGATCAGGAAATACAGCTCAATGATGGGAATTCAAGGACCACCTTATTTGACTGGTATGCTTTCCATACTTACGGTAAGGTTTTCCAATTCTAGCTGTCGTACTGTGTAATATGATTTTATATCTTCAGAAATCAAGGTTAACTTCAAGTTTGTATCCTCAAAGAGCATTTCTTTCTCCTCTTTCTGTGGCCAGTACTGTGCACATTTTATCTAAAAAAGCAAACAGAAGACAAGCACTAGTCACTTGGGTCTATGCTAAAGGTGAGGAAAGAGGAGTGTTCCTTAATCCAGAATTTTTTAAGTTATTATTAATTATGTGTGAATGTGGCACTAAGGAGTCCTGAGGTCTAGCATATTGCAATAAATTCAACCATGCATATTTAAAAAGGCTAGTTCTTATAGGAGGGCCTCTTGCTTCCAGTACATTATACAAGTACTATCACAGCACATCTTGGTATCTTCCACACAAAGGCCCAGAGGCTGATCCTCACTGTACCCCTGGAAAATTCCCAGAGCACAAAGGTGGCTTAGGGTGGATGTAGCCCTTCTACTCATCCCTTGGCAGAGGGGTGTGCTGGGGTTGGGGAGGGATTGGGGCTGTGCAATGCTGCTGTAAGTCAGAGCAGCCCCCACAGAATCTCATTAAAAGCACCCCAATATTTTTTATTTGGACCCTGCATCAGTAGTCCGTGTAGTATGAAGAGATTCAACTGGATCCTATACATTTAAAAGCTGGGGGACTCAGAAGAACTTCAGAGATCATGATTTTAGGCAGTTTCACTTTGCAACCAACAAGCACGTAAGATGAGGTTGGACTGAACATCTGAAGAGAAGAGATTACCATAAGAAAATGAGTTAATAAAAGACAGCACAATGTAAGTGTGGTAACTTATTTATAGAATCCATAATATTCTACATATAGAAAGTTACAGCATTACTAATTTGAAAGTAAAAATGTCAGATGAGATTATGGGGTATCCATTCACTCTCCACAAAAGTAAAGTAGTGTTAGGAGATCACTGTGATTCCATATGGCATAGTTTAAAAGTTACAAAACTTTAATTGAGCTAAAAAAGGTGTCTGCAAATATTCCTGCTACCTAGCTTCTGCCTGTACATAGTAATTTTCTCAGTAATAATTTTCCAGGAAACTGAAGGTCTGCACCAATAAACTGTTGACATGCTAGAAACTTAAATGAGTCAGCCAAAAACACAAGTAGTGCATTTTGCTCTGTACAAAGGGGAAATGACACTAAGGGATCTTGTTAGCAGTATACACAAAGTCTGCAAACGTGTCTCTGACCTCTAGACCTATATGGATATTATGAATGCTGACTACTAAACTGCTACTTTTCAGAACTTAACACAGCTCCTCCAAAACATGATTTTGATCAGTGTTCCAAATATTTGTTTGCAGAGGAAATGGACTACTGCACAGGGCTAATGCTTCTTATATTAAATTGTAAATAAAATGGCCTTAATTTGGAGTGGAACAAAGTTGAAATAAGAAAACTGGTTATTAGAGTTTATTACCAATGAAAAGTAAATCATTATGATGGGGTGGTAATAAAATGTGAGAGAGCTGTGTGTAATGGGAGCTGGGATGAAAAGAGGATTTACCTCGAAGGGAAGTTTGAGACATTTTACAAATGGCACTTTATTTGTAGATGGTGAAGGAATTTCAGGCCAAATCATAAAGGCCTACAGTGCTTCCAACCCTGGTTAAATACTGAGCAGGATGACAATATGAAGCAAGGATGTGTTATAATCTTCTGCAATTTTTTCAAAATTAAATCTTAGAAGAGAGTAGTTAGCTTCATGTGTAATTTCTATACCAAATGGCTCTGCAAACAATGTTTTGCTGAGTTCCACTGAAAATCTCTCACTGCTGTTTGTTGAGAAACATTAGCCCTCTGCCCTAAGGGATCTTCATAATTCTTTGCTTTGTTCAAAATAAATGGGAGGGAGTGGGGCGGGGGGGAAGAGAGAGAGAAAGAGGAGAGGGAGTGTGAATGTGGCTGGAGATGGAAGGATGATTAAAACAGAATTACTGCAAATCCCCTTTGAAGGTTCCATTTCACTATTCCCATTGCTAAAAAAAAGCAAAAAACCTCAAATCAAGAGCAGAGTTAGAACACAGCTCGCTGCACAACTGTTTTTCTGATGACCAGGAATTCTTTCCTGGTTATGCAAGTGTGCAAGCCTAGATCCTCATTAGCGGGCACAACATGCCCACTTATCCTCTTCTGAAATGGCCTTTACAGACAGCAAAGGAACTAAAAATATCGTAGGGGCTAAAATCCACATTATGGGTTTTTAGCCTGTGAAAGTTTATGCCCAGATAATTTTGTTAGTCTCTAAGGTATGTGGCAAATTGCCGGCACTATTATGATGGGTCCTGCGCTTTCTCTTCTTGTGGAGGTTCAGGGCGCCATTTCTTGCCCCTGAATAGGGTATTAACTGCCCCACTAGTATCCTAGAGGAGGGAAGTGGAGAGGGAAGGACTCGGGCCTGCCCTCTACTCCGGGTCCCAGCCCAGGGGCTCTGAGGATAGTGGTAAACCACTTGAACCAGCTATTCCTTCCCCTGGGCTACTTCTCTCTCCTACCCTTCAGATTGTGGGGTTTCCTGCCCTCTCTCTGCACAAGCCAGGTGTCCCTTTAATTAGCGTCTGGGTTGTCTTAGCTCACCACAGCATTTCTCCAAACTCTCCTCTGCTTTCCGCTCCCACACCAAACACTCTGCTTCAACTCCTTCAACCTGCTCTCCGCTCCAACACCAATCCACTCTGCTCCAACTCCTTCCCCTGTCTGATTGAAGCAGGGATTTTTTAATCAGATGGCTGGCTTCAGGTGCTCCAACCAACTTCTAGCAAACCTTCTTCCCCTTGCAGGGAATAAGACTCCCCTCTAATACTCTCCTGCTGCCCTCTGGCCATGCTGCGTCACAGTGCCACTAGCACTCCTCATTTTTTGCTGATACAGACTAACACGGCTATCACTCTGAACAATTCTCAGTGTACAGTTCTATTCAATCTTCAATTACTTTTGAACCAAATCTGCTTCACTGGCAGACCAGCTACTGTCATCACAGTATGGCAGTTTCCATTAGCAAGCAAACTATGGTAACTTCTTCTGAGCCCATGGCTGCAGAACAAGTCTTGAACCTAGGGACGGATATTCCCCACCACCTGCCACGGAGCTAAAACACCCCTCCCACTGCCTCATGCAGTGGATGAGAAGTGCTAAGAGCTATTAGTAGAGCCTGTGCCCCCACCTGCTTATCAGAAAGTCTGAATCCCTTTTGCACCCGAAGGGGACAAGTGGCCAATATGTACAGAGATGGCTGATGGATTTCCAGATATTTCACTAAATTAGTTTCTGGTGATCATTCTCTGTTTGTCCTCTCATTCCCTGTCCCAAGCTATGGGAAAATTCAGGTATGTAGGAGGCAGGGGTGAATTGATGAGCATAGGAATATGTGGATCAGAAGGAGTGGAGCAGGACAGTGAAA
The DNA here is from genome assembly GCA_007922305.1 of Dermatemys mawii. NCBI lineage: Eukaryota > Metazoa > Chordata > Testudines > Dermatemydidae > Dermatemys > Dermatemys mawii. The sequence goes on along the minus strand of ML677360.1, from coordinate 16,480,949 downwards.
GAAACCTGGAAATAAAGAGAAGTTAGCTAACATCACCCTGATCAGTTTCTTTACACATTGCTCTTCTTTCTGTACTTTGCCTTTAGATATAGATTGTAAGATCTCTGGGGCAGTAAATTAATCTACAGCTACTTTTAATGCCCCTGGATAGTGCCAAATTAACATAAAAGGTCTTATATAAATGGGAATCAGGGCCACAGTCTCTAGCCATTACCAAAGAGGAAATACACAAGCATTTAGACTAGCAGGACTGACGAGAGAAACCAAGTTAGCGTTCCTGTATGGAAAACTCCAGTTGCACTCAGCCCTTAGTTTAGCTGAATTCGGGAGAATTTACCAATCTGCTATTCTGAACTGGATGATTTCCACATATCCCCCAGAGCTAACCAAGATCCATTTTCAGATACTCAGCTTCTGAATCTTAGATATGCTTTGTTGGACAAAATTTTGTACATGCATCTTTCTGCTACCATTATGTTTTGGTTATTTATTTGTTTTTAAATGCACACAGCTAACACACATATACTTACTGATCCTTTTTCCATCACTCTGTTGAGCATGACAACACCACGACTTTTCTGTTCCCAAACCATCTCCCAAAAGTGACCACAAGTATTTGGCAGAGGACCCTGCAAAGACAGATAATCTTCTAAAGTAAGCAAGATTTTCTGTGGAAATAGATTAGAGCACTGTACTCTAACTTTACAGCCTAATGCATGCAAGTAACTTCTCATTTTAAGTGTCTGAAATGCAATACAATAATTTTAAGTTCTATTTTCCAACTGTGAAGTCACCAGTTTAAGTGTGCTATATCTGTTTCCCCAAAGAAAATAGGAAGAGAGAAATGGTCTTATTTGCAAGAAGAGAACTGGGAGTGAAAACCCCCCCAGAGAATTTGCTCAAAAAGGACAAAACAGGAATCTAATGGGGGAAATAATCTCACTCTGACCCAGTCAACGGGATTTAAGAGTAAGTAATTTGCAGAACTGGGGCCACTGTGATTGACAGTAAGAATATATTGCAGGTAATAAAGAACTTCTAGTAATAATGTGCCAAAGTTACTGACTGATGCCTAGCAAACAATGGTCAGTCAAAACAATGAGCCAACTATTTTGGACTGCTCAAACACTATACAAAATTAGTCAGTCTTCTTTAAAAGCTCCTCTATCAATTGTTCTTTAAGGGGTAGTCCTCTTCATTAGATCCCAAAGCTATCTACTTTCAAATCACCTTCTCTTGTGTGTCAAGATTCTCCTTTACCCCTAATCTCTGTTAGTTAATCTATGTAGTGGGGAGATATACTACCACCACACATCTTCTTTGGTTGTTTTTTCACTTGTTTTTTGATAACCTCCTAGACTAACAAAATTGTGCAGCTGTGATATCTTACACCTTGCATGGCTCAAAAACAAAATAATGCGGCATGGTCCTGGAAAAGACTAACTGGATTCTCAGTGGCCTCATTTCAAACTGATGAAAGAAACACTGTTTTAGAACTGATACAAGCTAAGTGTCCCTCTTACTTCCTTGCCCTGAATAAAATAACAAGTAGATCTTATCCACAATCATTTTTCCTCATTTCCTAGGACAGCACAGATCCTAATTAACCCATTTCTTTCTCTTTTTTTTTTTTCCTAAAAAGAAGTCTACTTCTGTACTACAGATTGGTGTTGATTTTCTGAGAACAAGGAAGAAAGAACTCTTGACTTCTGCTAAAAAAATTAATCCCAGTTTACCTTCATCTAATAAGCATAGGAGGATGAAATTTTGTGGGTTTTTTTTTTTTATACAACATTACAGACGACTGTTTCTTGGGAACTGAACTATAAATCTCATTGTCCAAACAACATTAAGGCAAAACAAGAATTCTGGCACAGGCTTAGAGATAGCAATTAACAAGTCATGCTATCAAGGTATAATTCAGTCTGATTACATACAAAGATACAGAAGATTAGATTCACAGGAAATGTAACTCAATGGTGCTATTTTTTATATTTTTTAAAAAAACCTCTAACATCTGTTTTTCTACACTTTTCCTGCCTCTATTTTTAAATGAAATTTATAAGAGAAAATAGTTAACAGCCTGACCTGAAGAAAGTTTAAACTAAAAGGTGAGACTCCTCACTACTTCTAAATAGTATGCTGGTGATATAGCCTGCTCAGTAGATACACTACACATTTTTATACCTTATCTAGTAGAGAACTACATTAATAATAGCTGCCTCAACACAGCAAAGTATTGGAAGGATCTTTCACTAGAGTTACACATCCAGGAACGTGCTACTGTTTGAAGACTTAGGATTTTAATAGTCCGTAAACTATATTTTATAACCATAAGTACAGTTACTCCCCACTTAAAGACCTCTCGCTTAATGTTGTTTCGATCTTGCATCCCTGCTCCTTTACAGAGCATGCTTGTTTAAGTTGTGCAATGCTCCCCTATATCATTGTTTGGCCGCTTGCTTTGTCCACAGCTGGCAGCCTAGGACAGGAGGCTGGGGGAAGAGCAAGGACACGATGCGCAGCCTCCCCCTTTCATCCCCCGCCTCCTGAATGCTGCAAACCAGCTGACTGCCGCAGGGGGGGAGCAGGGGAATGCGCTGATCTGCAGCAATCAAACAAATACAAAAAAAGGATAGGCTGAATATGCAGGATACAATTTCAAATACAAATATTGTAAAACCAGAATATTAACTGGTACTACACTTAAGAATACAGGCATCTTACAGTTAATATTCCTTGTAATATTGTTGTGTAAAGGAGCATGACAAGTTAATCAAAGGGATGGCAAACTGGCAAACATAGCCTTAACGTCAAAGTCTTGATGAAAGGATTTCAGAAGAGGATGGTCAGAGCACCTGAATTTTCATTTCCTCATGAATCAGGCTGTCCCAAGTATTTACATGAACACCAGAAATTAGTTTGAAGTGTAAGTTGTGAGAAATTTCTGAACTCTCAAAATAACTTTGCATTAATTTAGTTATGGCTTTAATTAGAGAGATTTTATAGTTCGTGAATGCGTGCCTATGTCAGATTTATCAGAAACCTGGACACATTACTATATGGATTTTTTATTTGAGATACAAGTTTCATTTCCTGCCAAACTCCAGTTACCTTAATGTTTTGGATGTCTCTTAAGAGAGCTGGATACTCAGGATTTACCATTAGATGGGTTTAGAGTCCAACAGACATAAAGTTTGACATCTAAAGGATGCAGTCTCTCAAATGGCAAGACAGATGCACTACTATCTAAAAAAGGATTCTCCATTTATTCTGGAAAGTGTACTAAGGCCATATCTAGGAAAACAGGTCAGGCCAAATCCTGGTCTCATTAAAGTCAATAGCGAAATTCCAATACACTTCAGTGGAGCCAACATTTGACTTGTGTTTAAAAAGGTGTTACACTACACACTACTATCCTAGTGTGGATGCGGATAAAAAGTTATAGACTAAAAATACAAGAAAGTCAGAATGAACTATTAGAGCCAGTGCTGATGTACAGCTTGAGTGACAATACGATATTTGCAAAGTCGCGTTTAACAAAAAAAAATAAAAAAAACCCCAAAACACTCTTGGAGCTGTTGGTCTGAGAAAGGGTAAAATGATTCTATCAACTACTTTGCCGTTTGTTTTTTCCAGTAGTTACCTGGGTAAGGATGTAGCTTCTTTGGGCCTCTTCCATTTTTATCAAGCTGGCATTGATATAATCATTGTCACCTTTGGTTAGCTTAATTCGACTGTGGTCAACTGTAGCACAGACAATCAGAAAACAGGTTAATAGCTTCATGGATATATTATGATCCATGGCCAATTTCATGAAATGCTAGGACCAAAACCATAATTTTCTAAAAGAACAAAAAGTGAAACAGTAACAATAAAGGATTGTTTCGGAATGAAAAGTTGTTCATACTTGCTATACTGGGAATGGACAATAATTAGTACTATTTTATTGTTATAATACAATTAAGGTCCAAGTAAAAAATAGTTGTGAAGTGTGGAGTATTTTGCACATGCAATGATCTCAAACCGGATAATTACACACACAGAGTTATATATCAAGCTACTGCTTGTATATGCAATCAGCATATACAAAACTAATTATTCAACTGTATGCATATTTTTGCAGGTCTTTGTGAAAAATCAGACCCTTAAAATCTGGATAATAGATAAATTTGAAGCTGCATGTATCAGCAGGATAACCATCAAATAGAAGCCTTAATCTCTGCTTATAGGTCCTACATTCAACTGCAATGTTTCCTAATCTATCCACTCCACCTATGGAACGAAACAAAAATTACTTGACACTTTTTTACTGCACTTCTGTTAGTTCCAAAGCTTGCAGTATTTAGGACTGTCCCAATGCATAAGAATTTCCACATTTTACAGGAAAATCAAACTTATTGGAAGCAATACCATCTAAAGGAAAACAAAATTACCAATTGTCAGCAAAAAATAAGACTCCTGAAACTGATCAATAAGCAAAGCTATGTGCATCATTATAGTTCCTATTGAAATTCTTGAAAGGCTCAACTGAATTTTAGCCTCTAAAGTGACTGTACATGTTTTCCAGTATCTGGAAATATCTGTTCAGATGCAATATATACAGAAATCCTATGAATGCAGCACACACCGTAACTGTTCTTTATGTTTCTTCTATGCAGTGCTAACTACTTATGCTAAACAACCTGTTCCATCCCTTACGTAGCTGACACCGAGTACATTTCCTAGACAGGAAGAAGAGCTCTGTGTAGCTCAAAACTTGTCCCTCTCACCAACAGAAGCTGGTCCAATAAAAATATTACCTCACTCACCTTGTCTCTCAAAACAGAGGACATAATTAATATGCACTCGGGATGAGGGGAAAGTCATAAAGGTGCATCATGATTAGGGTTTCTGGTTTATTATAATTTAATTTTTCAGGGTTTATTTTTAATTGAGTTTTGTAAATGCCCAAGTTGGAGTTTTTGGGGGCTTTCTATACATTACTCAAAGTAGTATATATTGAGTAATCTCGTTGCAACGTTCCCTAGTGTACTTTAACACACTTTTTCAAACAGCAATATGGTTAAGTGTACTAAGGAACCTCTAATGAACATCAGCAGGACCAATTATTGTGCAAGAAATTAGTGCGCGTTAGAATTCACACTCCTGTAATCCACATTACCAGTCTGCGTAGAAAAGCTCCAGAATACAAGTAACCATTTCTGGTATTTATCCAATAAACGCTGATTGCATTTTTTGCATTAGGGTGTTTTGCTGGTGTTTATTAATTAAGACTGAAAATCAGAAGCCCTTATCATGACCCACTCTATGCAGGGAAAAAGAGATAGAGGGCTGAATATAAAGTTTTATCAACAACATATATTAGGAGCCCAGAGTTTCTGAAGTGACTAAACTAAAAGCTAAGTTGGCTGGGTTTTTTGCTTCCTTTTTTCCTCTCAAACAAACTTCCAGTTATGTTTTGGCAAGACTCCTCTTGTCTTTGTACAGCTACAAACATCCTATATTAACTGGTAGCATGCTATGTACTAAGATATATATACACACACACACATATATACACACACACATATATATATATTTACAGTAATGGAGAGGATAACAGTACATTTAATATTGATAAGAGATTTGTGCTATCCTACCCATCCTTCTCCTCTGTCCCCAGGGATCTGACCATAAGACAACTGTTTTCCTGCAAAGACTTCTGTCCATGAATACTGCAGCTACTGCACACTGCTGCAGTGTAATCCCATTGATGTACCACACTATGGTGTATTGTGATATATCTCATGTCATTAAGTATATTAAAGCACAAGATTTAAGTCATAGATGTGTAGCCATCCATTCAAATACCTTCTGAGAGAGAGATTCTTAGAGGTCAGCAGTCTTAAAATAATTGTGAAGAAAGGATACTTACAGGGGCTGACATCTCTGTACCTGTTTCGGTTTTTGTTTCTGGGATGTTTGGCCACTTTACATGGAAAGTCACTGGCTTCATGCCTGATATCCTAGAACAAAAGAAATTAAGATGTTTGAACTTGCCAGCAATTTGCATTAAAAGCTTACAGTTCAGTGCGTCTGTGAGGGAGGGGTTGTTGATTTTATTTTATTCTGTTGTCACCTGCAAGGGTCTGCTTATAATGGCATTTTAATTTGCGTGAGGGTTTTGGACAGCAACTGTTTAGAACAAATGTTTTCAGTTTTAGATTAAACACTGAGGTAAGATTATTTCTTGGAGTGCAAGACACTGACTCATTGTTGGCTATGCTAACATGCTATCAGCTTTTCACAAAGGAAGAACTGCAACACTTAGATATTGTGCTTTCAGACGAACGTATTATACCTGATGTACAGAATTGTGCAGACATATGGCATTACATAAATATTTCCACAAAGTTATTCATCGCTCTCAGCTACACATTAGAGTTCACTAAGAAAGATGGTTAGAAATAGCTATCTGTAAAAATTCATCTGTCATTTAGTATTCTACACATCACCATTCCATATGTCTTTATTAACAGCCCAAAACTGCAGCGATGTCTAGTTAAGTTAATTTGGATCCTTATGTCAAGTCATCAGCAAGCTATCCTGGAGCTGACAAAAGGGGTTCTTTGTACTCAGTGCATACTCTACATAAACATAACAATGCCATTCCCCAAGCTAATGCTGAGAGAACTATCCAGCTCTTCCTCTAGCCCAGTGGTCTTCAAACTGGGGTGCGCGCATCCCCGGGGGTGCGCAAGACCACTCCCGGGGGTGCACAGCCCGGCAGCTGGAGAAGCCATGCGGCTTCTCTGGAAGCGCCGAGGTGGCCCCAGCGCCAGGAGCAGGGCGGCTCCTCCTGACACTGGAGGCCATTGCAGAGCTTGCAGAGGAGCTGCCGGGGCAGCCCAGCTCCTCCTGTCTTACTGGAAACCCGGGAGGTTTCCAATAAGGCAGGCGCCACGGCGGCAGCCCCGGGCGCCGGGTGCCAGGCACCACGGCTGACACCTGGCCCCAGGAGCTGAGTGCTGCGGCGGAGATGGGCCCTAGGAGCCAGGCGCCGCAGCGGGGACCTGCCCCAGGGGGGCAGTTAGGGGACAAGGAGTGGGGGTTAGAGGGGACAGTTGGGGAGGAAGTTGGAAGGAGTGGATGGATGGGGGCGGGGCTAGGGCGGGGCTTCCCCGTGGGGGTATCTGCTCAAAAAAATTTCTACTAGGGCGTGCACTGCCAAAAAAGTTTGGAGACCCCTGTTCTAGCTGTTTTTCATATGCGTCTAGCCTCAGAGAAACTCAGAAGAAATAAAGAAGCAAAATACTGCCCAACTTGAACATAAACCCTTATTTATAGAAATTGGGCAGACATACATGTTGTATGCTGCATAAGAGTATAACCTTGACAAACGTTGTTTCCAGGACCATCAGAGAAGAGATCATGTCATTCATTGAAGGTGTTTTGATTTATTTTTGTAAAAACACACACTGAGGCTGGAACAAAATTTGAATGAAAACTGCAGGAAATGCACTCACTGAAGAGTTCAGATTTAGCTATTACCAGGAAATTTAAGGAGTCCCAAGACGGACATCTGGTATGTGTGTAAAACGTAGTTTAGCATGGATCAAAGGCCACCCATATATACTGACGATACTAGGGCAAATTCATCCCTTTCCATTAGGGTTGAATTTGAGACACTATGGTTTATGTGGTTAATCAAATTAAACTAAATTTTACATTCAGAAATTTACATTTCTAGGATCATAGTCTCAGCTAGTTAAACTGGTGTAGCTCCCTGACATCAGCAAACACCAATTTATGCCAGCTGAGGATCTGGCCCTTTGAATTTGGACCAAATCACTGGTACTCTAGGACTGTGCAGCGCAGTAAAGTTAGGTATACAGAGAAGTGCTAAATCATAGGCCACTTTGGACAAAAACATTCCTACCAATTGCAAGCATTCAATTCCTCCCCCCCCGGCCCCACTCCTCCCCAAAGATTGAGCAGCAATCTCTGAGTATGCTGTACAGTCTACATTGCATGAAGAGTTATATTTTACAACTACTTGACCCAAATTAGTACAGTGATCTGAAACAGATCCCTTCTGAATAGGCCTAGACATCAGCTGCTATCTTTTTATAACTTAACACATGGACGTCTGAACTTTGGATGGAGAATGTAGGCTGCCAGTATAGTGAATGTAGTCTCAACTTCAACAGCACAACATCCCGGGAACATGAAGCCTCTGCAACATACGAACATAGATTCATAAATTCATCATTTTTTCTTTTAGTGGTTTTGCTACCATGCCCAAACTGAAAAAGGTTTTCTAAATCTATTCCCCACCAAGCCTACGTAGTCTTTTTAAATGTAAAGAAAAAGACTCAAGGTTCATATGCAAAGAAATCAACATGTAATGTAAGCAAAAAAGTCTATATGGTTTTAATTCAATCCAATATACAAAGCAGAGGCACTAACCTGCCTTGTGCCACTGTAAGCCAATAATGGCTGCTAAGGATCTAAACTGCTAACATCAGCTCTTTTTAAAGAAGAATTGCAATGATGCTTCAGTCACACAAAGGAACTTTAATAACTGATAGAAGATACTCTCCACCCTCCCAAAGAACTTATTGCCACGAATACCATTGAAGCCAAGCATTCTTATGGAATTGGTTAAAAAGTATTAGACATTGATACAGACTATAAGAATATTCATAGATACAGGAAAAAATCCTACACAAAATGACAAAGCTGCTTTTGGGGGGGGTCCAAGTTTTTTGTCAGCAGGAGACCTCGCTCCTGCTGACAAACAGCAGCTATGCTGCATGCCTTTTAACAGTATGGCTGTAGTGGCACAGCTGTGTCCCTAAAAGGTGCGAAGTGTAGACAAAGCCTTAATAAAGGCAGTTTTCTCTTTTCAATCCCCAAGGTAGGAAAATATGCTAAATTTGCATTGCCTGAAGAAATACCATCGTAGGAAAGCTAGGTCAAACAGATGCGTTTGCTACTTAGATCTGAATGCAGGAAGTCAGTAGGCGCTCTTGTTGTGCCTGATTGGGTAGGTCTATACCCCTGGCTGGCCCACGCCAGCTGACTCAGGCTCATGGGGCTCAGGCTTAAGGGCTGTTGAACTGCAGTGTAGATATCTGGGCTCAGGCTGCAGCCCAAATGTCTGTCTGCATGTAATTAAACAGCCCTTAAGTCTGAGTCAGCGGGGGTGGTCTGCTGCACATGTCTAACTGCAGTGTAGATGTACCTGTTGTGGTAAATCACTGTCACGGAGGGGGATACTTTCTCTCAGGGTAGCTCGAGAAACTCCTGGAGCACTTTCAAAGCCTGTCCTTACTTTAAACTGGATTCTACATTAAATGGGGAGCCAGTGTAGTGAACAGAGCACCGCAGTGAAGTGTTCATAGGGACCTGTGATGTTAACTGTTGTCCTGAAAAAAACATCCAATCAGCCCATGGGGCTTCATGCTAAATAGCAAATTGCATAAAATAGTCAATCTTCAAAGTCATGAATGCATGGATCTCAGGAACCAGATACATATCTGAAAGAGGTGCTCTCATCTGACGCGTCTGATGGTAATGGGTGGTAGTTTTTTGTTTGTTTGGGCAATGGTAGCTCTTTGTGCAGCCAATGGTAATGAGAAGTGCCGCAGAACAGGAAGTGACTCAATCATAGCACAGATGCCCTCAGTGGAGGGAGAAAAGTCTTCTGTTGGCAAAATTACTACATAAAATTGGCCTTTCTAGGGTTTCTTGCACTTTCTCTAAAAATTCTGGTATTGGCCACTGACAGAGACCAGTTACCAGATCAGCAATTTCAAAATGTCAGTCCTATGGTAGTATAATCTACGTAGGAAGTCACAATAAAAGGAAAATAAGTACTCTCAAATATTCAAAACATGCAAGTCATGTCAGAGTGACACAGTCAATGTCAGTATAATAAATGAAAGGCTAGTAGATGAATACAGGGATTGATAAGAATTATTAACAATTTCTTGAATTACATTCAAATGGTGCCTCTACAGTGTGACTATCATTTGAAAGGAAAGCATAACACACTTTAAAATGTCATGCATTATAAAACTTGAGGACTAGAAGTGAAAGTCAGTTTTCTGAAGTTAAATCTTCTGGTTTTGAGTATGACTCATTTGATAGCACTCACCTCATGGGTTTAAGTCCTGTACCCGCCACAGATATTTCAGGGCAGTGACTTGTAGCTTGGGAAGAGGAAGTCTGTTGAAATGCTGTACTTCAGATGAGACAAATCAATGTTTTTCTGCCCATTTCTGATCTAGATCTATCGTAATGATACAGGTAAAAGTTAAAGATCTTCCTGTGCTTTTCAAGACGGGAGAGCTGCTCTCAGCTACTTTAGAGGCCAAATGGGCCCCAGGACTCGGTAAGTGGAAAAGTCATTTAGAGTCAACTTTCCCCTCAAGCTGAGCACACTTTGGTCGGTGTTTCTGGCCCCTAGTACTATTAGAAGCTTTACAAAATACCATAAAGCTATGTAACTCCAAACATTGAATTAAGTCACTATATATAGATAAGTTCCGCTTTTTCATTTTACTTTTAGGCCACCTGCTACACTAAGTTCTACAGTGCCCTTCATCAAAATATATCAAGAGTGCTTTATATGCATCCTTATTTTAGAGGCAGGAAACTGAGCCCACAGAAAAATTAAATTCCACGTTCACAAAGATATTTAGGGTCCTAACTTCCACTGATTTAAAGTTAGGAGCCTACATACTTTTGTGGTTCTGTCAGCAATCATTCAGGTACATTGCAGTCATAATCATATGGTGGACATCACCCCCTTGCAAGCATTCACGTGTTAGTATTTACAATTCATTACTGTTTGAGTTTGAGAGGTGGGGAAAAAAGGCTCGGTCCAAAGCCCACTGACCAATGGTTTGCATCTGACCACAAGTCTGTAGACAGCATGATTAATGGGTAAAATGAAAAATATTTTACCCATAATCCCTTTGGGAAAATAATTTCCGTACAGCATAGGATAAGAGATCCTATGTTATCTTGTCACTCACTGCTGGTCTATCTCTGGGAAACAGCAGTTGCCAAGACTTTATGAGCACAGCTACACTGAACCATAATAGTTTGGTGTACACTGAAATAATCACATATTTAACATTTAAAGCTTCCTTAATGCTGTTTGTAATCAGCACAACACTAATCTCAAAAATGAATGAATTTTACTTAAAACAATCAATTTCCGAATCTCCATTTACTGATACAGGTTCCACGAAGAAAGGTGGCACAATAAAATAAGTCACAATTAGAAGTTAAGGGAAAGCTGCTGCTCTTTGGAACGTTCCTTTGCTAAGTGACTTCATACAGTTCCACAGCTTTTCCCTCCTGAGACCACAAGAGAAACAAGTGTTGAGGGGTCTGGCAGAAAAACAGCTGGATTAATTGAGGGGAAAACCTTTTTAGGCTCAAAGGGAAAAGGCAGGATTTTGCAGAACTGAGCACCAGTGACCATGGTCCTTCTCTAAAGAGAACACTGGTGAGTCAGAATATGAAGTGAATATTATGATAAAGCATTCAGGAACACACTGGATGAAACTGACATTCAACCGGTTGGGGCAACAGGAGTGGCTTTCCCTTTTTGTGCAGACACCTGCCTGATAAACTTGTTAAACAGATGTCAGTAGCCCGGATGTAAAATTCTTTAGGGATGTAGCTGTGGACCACATATGCCAAACGGTTCATTCATTCACAGATATTAAGGCCAGAAGGAAACATTATCATAATCTAATCTGACCTGTAAAACAGTTTATAAAATTCCACCCAGATTCATGAAATAAAGTCTGACAAACTGTAGAAGTTGTACAACTGAATAAAATGTTCACATCACTTTCTATGACTTTGGTTATAGAGATTTGCTTGTTCATATGTCTGGGAACTAAGTAAGCCAGTGAGTGTGTACTTACATTTCTCAAGAGTTCTGTATAAGGCTGGCTGAGCAAGTGATTGCTCCATGAGGTTAAGAAATTGTAATCAAAGATCTACAACATGGTTTTCCTAAAAAGCCCCTTGCTGATTCAGTACTATGTGGGCAATTTGAAACAGACTGCAGTGATGCAGTATAAGCAGCACTTCCATATCTACAGTCAGTTGGCTGTGGTTGCTGAAATGCCTAGCCACCAGAATGCGTAAACTAGGCTTGAATGTGCCATTAAATTGTGTCAGCATGTAGGAAAGGGCTTTAAAGAAACCTATACCCATTTTGATTACCCTAGCAATCAGACATCCCTAAGATAGGGCTTTGTTGTGCATCATGAACAAGGTGCAACTAGTCTAAAAAAATGTAGACCCAAAATTTAGAGGACCGTAATTTGCAAAACCCATATTGCCTGCTGTGATGGAGTGATTACCCCACACCTGGGGTGAATGGGTTAATGTGGGCCTAGCATAACTAATGATGGAACCCATCTGAGAAGGGACTGGGTGGTGCTATAAACAGAAGACATATGAAGCAGAAAGGGACTGCAAGGAGAAACACTCTTGACAGTAGGGAGTGATGAGATCTGTAAGGAACAAGAAGCTCTTACAGAGTGAGGAGAAAAGCCCAGGGACAGGCTTCATCAGGGGAAGTCCAGGTAGGTGGTAGCAAAAGGGTGAAGTGTAGAGAATGAACCTGGGTTCCCTTACCAGCCACTGCTGTGTTATACGGGAAGTCAGACTAGACAAATAATCACAGTGGTCCCTTCTGGCCTTGGAAACAATGAACGCTTACATTAAAAAAAAAAAAAAGTAACTATGTTAAGAAAAAAAAAAAGTTGTAGAACTGAAGTCAGTTGAGCTAGGCTTTATATACCAGCTGAGGATCTGACAATTTGTCAGTCCCCACATATTACAGCCTTTTGTATTTCTGACTTTTTAACTTTTTTTTTTTTAAATCAATTATGCTTTTGATCACTTGTAGAGAACGCTCTTTTTTAAAAAAAAAAAAAAAAAAAAAGTCAATGAAGGTCTAATCAGGCTAAAAGATATATGATGTCTTCAAAATTTAAATAAATTAGAAGGTTAAAACATGAAAAATAAGACTAAGAACATAAGTAGTTCACCATAGGTGGCAGGAATACAGTGTTAAGATAGTTCAAAAGGCTCATAACACAACAGCTGAACAGGAAACAAAACTAAAACAGGAGCATCTATATTAATAAATATCTTGCTTCTCCCCTCTTCTTCACTTGCACAACTCTGTTTCCTATTCAACAACCCCTTTCACTGCTCCTGAAGCGAATGTGAAGGGAAAATATTGGAGGTGGAGACTGAAAAATAAAATGGCTATTTGACAAGTATTTTTGCAGAGGAAAAGGTTTTACTATTTACAATATCGAGCAAGAATCAGTGCCAGGAAACAAACCACAGTCTTACTATAGCGTCAAGATACAAGTAAGTTAATTCACCTCCTATGCAGTTTAGAGAAGGGAAATGACTCATGAAGATCAGATACAGATCTTAAGTTCCCTAAAGATTGGAGGTTTTCAGATCCAGCATTTTGGCTCAGGCTCATCTCTAGTATATTGGGCACATTTGAAAATCCAGATGTCCATTTAGGTCCTCTGCATTAGTCTGTATAGCAAATTCAGATCCAGATTTAGAAATAAAATTTAGTTCTTACAATTTTTGCACAGTGCTGTTTGGATTCCATTAACACTTGTTTTTATTTTATTCTCCCTGACCCTTAGGACATTTCAACCTTTTATAGGATGACATTTCAAGAGAGTTGCTACATAACATTTTAACTCCTGGACTGAGAAGTGACAGTGTCAACTTCTTACTTACAGTCTTCGTTGTTACTTATACAAGGACATCACCAAAACCAAATGTTCTCTGATAACATACGTAGCCTTTCTGCAAACCTAAATATTTTTGTGAAAAATGCTTGAGGGGAAAAAAAAAAAATACTAAGCACCTAACGAGGCTTCTCCCACATCCTTTAAGACAATGAAACTAGATGTTTCTGGCTGCACACTCAGAGTACAATCATCAAGATGGTAATCTTTTCAGAACTAGGACTCTCATTGTGTATGGGCTCTAACAGAACAGTAGATAGCCCTGGAATGAATGCAGAGATGCAATTCAGCGGAGAGGTTCTAATGACATAACTGATGGAAGGCGAACTGTGGAGTGACTTCATCTCTTGTGTTTGCCCAAGGTCATTATCTTATTACATATATAAACACACAATTACTTTACACTGAAGTATGTTTTTCTACACATGAAATCAACCGTAGGGGGTTAAGGGAAAGTAAGAATCAGTACAAAACTCCACTGTACCTTTAATATTTTTGTAATGTTTAAAATGTTGTAGAACAGGGGTTTTCAACCTTTTTCTTTCTGAGCCCCCCTCCGCCGCACATGCTATAAAATCTCCACAGCCCCGCTGGGCTACAACTATTTTTCTGCATATAAAAGCCAGGGTCTGCGTTAGGGGGTAGCAAGTAGGGCAACTGCCCGGGACCCCACAATGCTAAGTTGCCCAGGCTTCTCCTTCATCCCCAAATGGTGGAGCTTGGGGGTCCGTGTTGCAGTCTCATATGGTGGGGGCTTGGCCTTTCTGCCCTGGGACCTAACAAGTCTAATGCCAGCCATGCTTGGCAGACCCCATGAATTCTGCTCACGGCTCCCCAGAGGGGGCCTGAACTGACGGCCCCTGGTTGAGAACCACTGGTATAGAATGTAGCCCCAATTTTATATATAAAACATAGATAATAGTTTGCGACAAACCAAGTTTTAAACTCTCAGATTATTTCCTAAAGCCCTTCCCCCACTCCCATGCTATAAAAACCACCAGCGCAGGGCTCCAGCCTCTGGGTTTCAGGCCCACCAGAGGAGAAGTGGGGGGAAGAAGAGGAGCCACCAGGGCTCAGAAATATTTACTAGAGCTCTGTTCTGGCCGAATTTAAGCCCTGAGACAAACAGATTTTAGTTTTTAAATCAAATAGTTAATTATCCTTTCCAAAAAATCAAATCAATTAACTGAGAAATATGAGAGGAACTGACCATTTTAAAAATGTGACAAAGCAGGACTGCTCTCCCTCACTGGCTCTGCAGGAGCTCAGTATTTGTGAAAACTGAGCAGATGATATTTTTGATATCAGAAGCCTAGAAAAAGTCTGTGCATTTTTTAAAGTTAGCAGGATGGTGATTTTTATTTGCATTTTAAACTAATTTTCTGCAAAACTGCATCCAATACTAAAGAGAATGAGCCTGATTTTCAGCAAAGCACATTGGAATCTTAATTCTCACTCAGCAAAAATTTTGATACAACTAACCTAGTCACACGCCGTTTCTCAGCAAAGATTAAGAGTGATACAATGAGGTTCCAACTACACTTACCAGAACACTGTCAACCTAGGAAAAAACTAAACTACCTGGTTCACTTGTTTTGTCAAAGGTACATCTTGGGGCATAGATTTTGAATTAGTGAACTAAATACTAACACACATTATATATTTTCAAAACTTGGACTTCAAATGCTTTAAGTTCTCCTACCTAGGTCTAAACTTTCTAGAACTGAACTGCAGCCTTACAGTATTGATTGACAAAGACATTTGAATTTTGAGTATTAGAAGTTTATTGTATTTATAAATCCTGAAAAATTTCATCCTCACATTATAAAGCTATATAGTGGACTACATAGAATATTTAAAGGTTAGAGATACGATAATCTTGTTCAAATAGTTTCAAGGATTCTTTTAGAGCAAGGGCAGGAGATTGCAAAGTTGAAAAAATGCTTGATTTGATCTTGTGCATAGGCTTTGTCACTAATCTGTTTACATTAAACAATGCTAGCAAGAATCACCAACATAAAAATCTCACTTACTGACACAAACAAATAATAAGAAACCTTTAACGGTATATTCAAATGCACCAAAGTTTGCAGCAGCCAGAGGCCAATTTTTAGCAACAGAAACAACAGAATAAACATAGCACCAACACTCACTATGAAGTATGGGCTTAATCCAAAACCCACTGAAGTTAATGGAAAGAGAACCTTTGAGGAAAAACTATTGATAAATGCAACGCCAACAAACTAGGTTACATGTATATTGTCATAAGAAATGAGAATTGCAGCTGTCAAACTTTATACAATGAGAACTGTTTCAAAAGCAACTGCATTATAGAAAAGAAGTTCGGATGCTCTTTAATAGACAAGTTATTTCTGAAATCTATGAAAAGTGCCATAAATTGTCACATCTGCTGTCCTGAATTAAAGGATGGATCTGTTCTACTCTGAAACACTAAAAGAGAGTTGATAACCTTTTACAAACCTAATAACTAGATGTGTACCTGCCTTAAGATTATTTCATATGAATCAACACTGCTTTTAATCAAATCTATTCTCTTGTACATAACCAATCATTTACTTCTTTCAAAAGAAGAGAGGGTTACTGGTATTGCCTATAACTCAAACAGAAAATAAGTCCACAAGAATAAAAAACTCACTTCATGTATTTGTGGTCAATATAGCCATTGTTTCAGTTCCTACGTTCTTTGCAGCTTAAAAACAAAAGATTTTCCTACAATAAGGCACACGAGTAGCCTCAAAACTGATCTTTCACCACACTTAAGCAAACTTGAAACTGTAACAGTATAAGCAAACTACTTTCAATTTTTGGTGCAAAGAATATTTCAAGGTATTTCAAGTGTCAGGATTGAGTCTGAATCATTAAAACAAGGATTACAACACAATAAGCACTGAGCTGTTTTGAAATTCTATCCCATCTGGGTTCTTACACTGAACTCAGTTGCTGAGTGACTTCCAGAAGTGCATTAAACAACATGACTAAAATCTGTGGTATTTCTCTCATGCTGCTCTCCCTTGGGGAGAAGCGTAGGGACTGTTTTGTTTTGCAATATTGTAAAAATGTTCTTTTGCTTACATGTTGCCACATGTTTGTTAGAGAAGGCAAGACTCAAGAAATTCAGCTTGTACTCAGAGTGGAAGGTGGTGAGCTTTGACGGTCCCAAAAAAATCTGGCCATTTATTTTGGTACCCAAGACGATGCTGAGCTATTCTGAAAATCTGGACTGGATTGTGGGTGCCGAGTCCTTTTGAAAATTCTGGCTTACATCAACGAAAAAAGCGTGGAGTATGTCCATTCCATTTGAACATGAACTATCTGTACTTTAAGTTAACATTATAGGAATTACTCTACCATTTCTGTTCGGATTCTAGTCTCATACTTTTATAAGACCTGATCACAAAAAAATTTAAGAAACCTCTGAAGGGACTGGGAGAAGATGAAAAAAAATAAAGCAATCACTTATGTTTTGTTAAAGTCACAAGTTTCACCTGGGGCATAAATCAATATTCAGAAAATGAATCAGCCGTGTCTGATTTCTTGTAATTGATTTCAGTATATTGAAACCACTACATATAAGGCATTGAACCACAAGAAGGTTCCTGTAAATGAACACAAGCACAGTAATTAAATCCTGTTTCATGAGCAGTCTTCCCCTTTCACGTGCAACTTACCTAAGTTTTAGGTGTACACAGCACTTTACAGATACAGAAACAGTAAAGATCTAATGCAAACATTAGGTTACACGCAAGATATGTGTAACGCTGCAAAAAAAGAACACACTGCAGCGAGTTTCAGAGCCTAGGATCAACTGACTCAGGGTCCCAGTACAGGGCTAAAAATAGCAGTGTAGACATGACCATCTGGGCTCTGAAACCTGGTGAGGGGGTTGAGACTGGAGCTCAGGCTCTGAGACCAAGTGGGAATGTCTACACTGCTATTTTTAGCTTGACAGCACAAGACCAAACCAGTTGACCCAGGCTCTGAGACTGGCTTCCACAGGTTTTTCTTTTTTGGGGGGTGGGGAGAGGTAAGGAGCAGTGTACCGTAGACAAACTCACAGTTGAATGTGTTATTCGTAAAGCCGGTTTTGAGACTTTTCTATGTTATCTCATAAAGGAGTATTAAATTGTGACATTAGCATACAAGCTCTACTCTGGGGTTGTAGCACTTGGGAGATTTTATTTCCATTAAGGGAATAATTAGCACATCCCCAGTTTCCTGTAAAGGTTCCTTATTATTGGCATGCAGTATTTAAAACAGTCACCACTCCTGCTCATATTGCAATACCTTGGAGACCTGTTGCAAGTTTCCTTCGCCTTACTCCTTCCTTTAAACCAGACACACTCAAACCTCAGTGGTTCAGGAGCCAAAGTAGCAATCAATATTACTCTGAAGAGCCACAGTACTGTGAATTTATTGTTTCATTTATTATTTTTATATTATATTTTGATACATATAGGGTTGCCAACCTTCCAGGAGTGTCCTGGAGTCTCCAGGAATTAAAGATTAATCTTTAATGAAATAATAGGTAATGTGATAAAACCTCCAGGAAAACACCTAACCAGAATTGCCAACTCTATATATTTTATTCTCATAGTGAAATGACTGACCAACTCTTATTTTATCAACTACAACTGGTTAGCATAGTAAAAGCATCCTGACTGGTTCATAATTAAATGAAACAGTGTTTTAATATCATGAGTTGCAAAGAGCTGCAGGACACGCGTTAAAAAGCCACTTACGGCTTGCAAGCCTCAGTCTGAGTATCACTGCTTTAAATCCTTTGCTCTAAACTGGTTTGCCAAGCTTTCCATCCTGGTAAGTTGGCTCCTTCAACTTGAAAAGTCCTGCAGATGGGGGCCACGCTAGTTGCCCTTTATTGTTTTTGAATCTCATCTTCCCAAGAGACACAGCAATTGCCTTAAATTGAAATTGCAGCCCCCTGCCTACCTGCATATTACAAAATTAAACCATGGAAACCCGGATTTTTGCATGATTGTTTTAGAATTTAAAATAGCCCTGGCATATCTATGACAGTAAGACAAACGTGCCCTGTTCCCTCCATTGACATTTTGGCTCCAAATAGATTCCTGGAAGCAAGCTTCCACACCATGTCTGCACTCAGCCTCTTCAACTGAGGAACCTCTCTGCAGTAACATTGCGGACTTTGTCATCTGTAAGTAAAGCAGGAATACAGACAAGTCTTGCCTGTCTTCTTTTGATCTGTACACTTCCAGAAACTTCCCAGCTGAACATGCCCTTACGTAGGTATGCAGCCACCCTCCCAATTTTAAAGTCTGTGATACATGAATATTTACATTGACTCACCAATACTTGAAAGAGTGACAATAACTCCTTCTCTCAATCAATTACAGATGTTGATATCTTCAAATTAAGTGATCAAGTGAAACCTAGTAAGAGGCTTCAAGGCAACCAGATCCATGGTTTAGCTTTGTGGTCTCACCTTTTGCCCTCAAAGACACTGAGTTTAAGAGTGCATTATATTGTACTTAATGAAACAGACTGAATCCTTGTATTTTACTGCTTCTCAAGCTCTAGTTGTAAAGATTGCATTTCACACTAGAATATCTGCTTGAAGTTCAGAGAATGGCAAACGAAACCGATCTGTGGTATATGTGTCCTTTCACCTTTTCCTGGAAAGTATGCTTGTCTTTTAATCAGCTTAACTACATAACAGCACAACACTGCAACCATTTGCTCAAGACAAATGTGTCAAGCAAATTTCTAAAACGTTTTTTTATGTCCTCTAAAAAACAAAAACAAAACGAACACACACCACCAGCAACTTCAGCGTACATTTCAAAGGAAACATTTCCAGTCCTGACTTTCAGACATCTTTTTCATTTTCCGTTCTTTATGTCCATATTATTTATCAGCTAGTTTGACAAACTGATTCAATTTACTCTGCACCTTATAGTACTTCCTGGAATCAACAGTTTGTAGCTATTGCAATGACTAATGCAAGTTATACTACTTCATTCCACACAAAGGTAGTCAAAGCCCTGCATGCTGAAACCTATCACAGACTGAATTTTGTTACTGTTTTTAATATGCTTCACTGTAGTTGGCATGCCAAGAGGACACAGGAGCACAAGTTTTACTTTTATTCAGGCCTTTACATAATTTTATTATAAATTTAAGCATATAAACCTTATCCCCAAAATTAAATGGTCTAGTAAGTTTTAAGAGGTAAAAAACCCCACATTAAATATCTCTGTGCTGGACTTACAAATAAATACATTATACTTGAAGTATAAACACACTGCTATATTATATGGCTGTTCCTTGGACACCTGAATGTCAACTTTTGGAATATGCTGTCACTAGAGTCAAATCAGATTAAAACATTGATGGTTCAGCAATCTGAGTTCTTCACTAAGAAATTTGGGGGGGGGGGGGACTTTTTGCCAAGTCAAAATAACTCTTATGAAGCAACACTGAGCTTACTAATAAATTTTGCCAGTTCACAAAAGGCTTTTCCAGGGTATCTTGAGGCTCTTGGACGTATCAGGTCACCAAATCACCTGAGACTACAATGAACTGATGTTCCTGAGTTCTTGTTGGCACCATTTGTGCTCTTCAGTTAGACAGACTTACATCTATTATTGTTCTCATTAATTATGTGATTGAGTTTGTGACATGGGAGAGGGAGATTTTGATCACCATTACTTTAGGGATCTAGCTTCTGTGGGAATGCTCCCTTTGGTTGACAGCCATGAAAGAATAATTGTACTCTTCTTCTGTCAGTAGAAGGAGAGGCATTTCTTGGAGTTCTTTTTGGCTCTTGTGGGATGCATCTTCCTAGGTCTCTAGGGAAAAATAAGAGCTTTAGATTTTATTTTCTTCCTTCCCCTGACCATTAAGGTTATAGAACAGGATTGTCCTTGGCAGTGGCTATCATTCAGAGTAGAAAATGAAAAGGATGTCTGGAAGTCCAGGCTGGAAATGTTTCCTTTGAAGTGGCTGGGGAGGGGTCAGGGAGAGCCTAAGAGCTGCACTTCAAGATTTTAGGTGCCCTTATATCAGAACCCAAACAAGCAGAAACAAAAGGATTGCTACTTGCGGGAGTCAGAACTGCTTTGTCCTTTGAATATCTTATTTTCTAGGGCTGGCCTAGAAATCTATTCCTACTATTGCAGAGGGGTGTGCTCTAGTGTGTTGACCATGATTCATCTGTAACTACTGACCTCTGTACTTGATGCTTATTCACTTTTTGGACGTTGGTCAAATTGCACCACCATATTCTATGAGAGAGAGATACCACCTACTTTGTGGCCTATTATGAGGATTGGAGCGAAATTTAAGTAAGTAACACTCCAACTATATCAGTGGTTCTCAACCTATTTACCATTGTGAGCCGCATACGCAGCTCTTTGTATTACATGGGCTGCATCCTGAGGATGTCACATGGACCACAGCTGTGTGCCAACTGGGCTGCAAGCAGCCTAGAGGTTGAGAACCACTGAACTAGATATTCAAAAAGTTGCCACATTTAGGTTGCGGCCATGCACGACTTTGGAAAGTAAAGAAATTTTAGGATGTAAATCACTAATGTAAATCACCAGCAAGATTTCAAAGGAAGCCTTTTGCACAACAGATGTAGGCATTAGAGCAGGGGTAGGCAACCTTTCAGAAGTGGCGTGCCTAGTCTTCATTTATTCACTCTAATTTAAGGTTTTGTGTGCCAGTAATACATTAACGTTTTTAGAAGGTCTCTTTCTATAAGTCTATAATATATAACTAAACTATTGTTGTATGCAAAGTAAATAAGGTTTTTAAAATGTTTAAGAAGATTCATTTAAAATTAAATTAAAATGCAGAGCTCGACCTGACTAGTGGCCAGGATCCTGGCAGCATGAGTGCCACTGAAAATCAGCTTGCGTGCTGCTTTTGGCATGCGTGCCACAGGTTGCCTACCCCTGCGTTAGAATTATCACATTTCAGTTCACTACTCTTGACACACACGTTTTAAACCTTATCAACAAGTCACAGCACTTCAAATACTAGTAGTCTCCCATCAAGGGATTTACTAAGCAAGATTAAGTTTAGTGCATTCATTGCTAAAGTTCTCCACTAATGTATTTATAATACAAATTGGTTATAGTCTATAGTAAAGTGATGTCATGGCCATGAATGAAGGGAACAGTAGCTTTTATAAAATCTAAATTCATTTTTTGCATTGGTCTTCACAGCTGAGGATGTGAGGGAGATTCCCGAGCCATTCTTTTTAGGTGACAGATCTGAGGAACTATCCCACATTGAGGTATTATTAGAGGAGGTTTTGAAACGAATTGATAAATTAAACAGGAGTAAGTCACCAGGACCAGATGGTATTCACCCAAGAGATCTGAAGGAACTCAAATGTGAAATTGCAGAACTACTAATTGTAGTCTGTAACCTATCATTTAAAATCAGCTTCTGTACCAGATGACCGGAGGATAGCTAATGTGATGCCAATTTATAAAAAGGGCTCCAGAGGTGATCCTGGCAATTACAGGCCTCTAAGCCTGATTTCAGTACTGGGCAAACTGGTTGAAACTATTAATAAAGAACAATACTGTCAGAGACACAGATGAACATAATTTGTTGGGGAAGAGTCAACATGGTTTTAGTAAAGGGAAATTATGCCTCACCAATCAACTAGAATTCATTGAGGGGGATCAACAAAGATGTGGACCAAGAGGATTCAGTAGATATAGTGTACTTAGATTTTCAGAAAACCTTTGACAGGGTCCCTCACCAAAGGCTCTTATGCAAAGTAAGATTCCTCGGGATAAGAGGGAAGGTGTTCTCATGGATGGGTAAGTGGATAAAAAAAGATAGGAAACAAAGGGTAGGTATAAATGGTCATTTTTCAGAGTGGAGAGAAGTTAATAGTGGTGTCCTGCAGGCGTCTGTTCCGGAACCAGTTCTATTCAACATATTCATAAATCTGAAAAAGAGATAACTGGTAAGGTGGCAAAATTTGCAGATGATACAAAATTACTAAAGACAGTTAAGACCCAGCCAGACTGTGAAGAGCTACAAAAGGATCTCTCAAAACTGGGTGATTGAGCAACAAAATGGCAGATGAAATTTAATGTTGATAAATGCAAAGTAATGCACATTGGAAAACAATCTCAACTATACACATAAAATGATGGGGGACTAAATTAGCCGTTACCACTCAAGAAAGATCTTGGAGTCATTGTGGATAGTGCTCTGAAAACATCCACTCAATGTGCAGCGGCAGTCAGAAAAGCAAATAGAATGCTGGTAATGATTAAGGGATAGATAATGGCAACTTCCACCTTTTCATGTTTTCTGTGTGTATATATATTTTCCTACTGTATGTTCCATTCTATGCATCTGATGAAGTGGGCTGTAGCCCATGAAAGCTTATACTCAAATCTGTTAGTCTCTAAGGTGCCACAAGTACTCCTTGTTCCTTTTTTAAGAAAACATCATGTTGCCACTATATAAATCCATGGTACGCCCACATCTTTAATACTGTGTGCAGATGTGTTGACCCCATCTCAGAAAAGATATATTGGCATTGAAAAAGGTTAAGAAAAGGACAACAAAAATTATTAGGGGTATGGAACGGCTTCCACATAAGGAGAGATTAATAAAACTGGAACTTTTCAGCTTGGAAAAAAGAGATGGTTAAGGGGAGAATTGATTGAGGTCTATAAAATCATGACTAGGATAGTCAAAGTAGGTAAAGAAGTATTGTTTACTGCTTCTCATAACACACAAACTAGGGGTCACCAAATGAACTTAATAGGCAGCAGGTTTAAAAACAAACAAAAGGAAGTATTTCATCAAACACCACAGTCAACCTGTGGAACTCCTTGCCAGAGAATGTTGTGAAGACAAGATCATAACAGGGTTCAAAAAAGAACTTGATAAATTCATGGAGGATAGGTCCATTAATGGCTACTAGCCACGATGGGCAGAAATGGTGTCCCTAGCCTCTGTTTGCCAGAAGCTGAGAATGAGCGACGGGACAGATCACTTGATTACTTGTTCTATTCATTCCTTCTGGAGCACCTGCCACTGGCCACTGTCTGAAGACAGGATACTTGGCTAGATGAACCATTGGTCCAACCCAGCAGGGCCATTCTTATGTACTATATGGACAATTCTTTAGCAACACTTAATCCCACTGCTACCAACTTAACTTCCATGTTTACCCGAGTCTTGTGATACGCAGTATTTTCTCCTAAAAGCTCTAGTTATGTACTTACAGAAGAATTTCAGCGCTCTCTCAAAAAAACTCCACCTTAGCAAAGAAATCTTGTTCTGTAGTGCACTGTACAGGCATGTCACTTCTCACGTGAGAGTTCCGGAAACCACGTATAGCCGAAACCCCATTGACTTCAAAAGTTTTTATATTTTTATTTCCCCCTCCCTTTTTTTTGCCAACTGCGTAAAGCCAAAATCGCGCATGTTAAATGCACCTAAGACATGACATGCCTGTAATCAGTTTCCTACTGACTACAGCACATCTTGCAAAATACCTTTCTGTAAGTATAGTGAATTAGTTTTGTTATACAAGTACTTTTCCCCAAGAAACTTTCATTTTCATCTTGTGTAAATCAGACATTTTCCATTACCATAGCCACATAAGTGTTCTGATTTGAGCATGCACTGTTTTGAGCTGATAAGTAACAAGCTTGCTGATCTCAAACTTGTCTATTTCTCCCACAATGATAAATCCTACAGTTATATATTTACATCAGCTTTAGGAGGTAATTGTGTGGGTACTGTTGAGAACTAAGGACATTATCAACTAGCTTACAATAGCAATTTTAGAGTTCCTAGTTTATTCATGGTAGTCTCTCAGTTTTCATACTGTAAAAGTTCCAAAGGTACTTTCCTCTCATTAGCTTTTAAAAGTCTATTATATTACTAAGCTTTCACAGTATGGTACCGTTATAATATAAAATGCCACAGGTTACTTGGACTTTAGAGATTGACCACTATTTTTTCTAAAATGTTTAATTTACAAAGGCACACATTCTTCTTTGACAACACCAAGTAACTCTCTCTCTGGCACTTTCAGGAGACCCTGTCTTGAAAGGAAAGAGTTCTGATTCATAGCCATTTGCTAAAGAACATATATTTCTGGTGTAGACCTCTGGTTTGACATATAAGTGCAAAGTTTCATTAATGTGCACAGAAGAGTTAGCTACTATACGTACGTAGCAGCTAACTTATGAAACTGATGGATATGAGGATACTTTCCATTGCCAAACTATCTAGGATTTGCAGCAAGACTTTCTGCAATCTCTCTCCATTTCTATAAAGAAAATAAGTTTTTATTTGGAGATTCGTGGTACTGCATGAGAAACCAAATTATATTCTTTTTAGCCAAACTCCAAATATAAATGTTATATCTGGACTATCTGTCCCAAGTTTCTGCCCAATAAGCTCTTGCAGATGCCAATACTCCAAGGGTGTTATTTTCAAAAGTGCTTAGTGTTGACTTAACTCTCCTTCCATTCAAGTCAACAGCAAAATGTCCACTGGGTCTAGTATCAGAGGGGTAGCCGTGTTAGTCTGGAATTGCAGAAGTGACAAAGAGGCCTGTGGCACCTTAAAGGCTAAATAAAGTATTAGAGCATAAGCTTTCATGGGCTAATACCCACTTGGTTGGATGCATGCACTTCCACTGCATGCATCTGACGAAGTGGGTATTAGACCAACGCTGATCATTTAAAAATCCCATCCCAAATTCTTAAGAGTGAGTATTAAAATGAAAATATTGGTAGTACCCCATGTACTAGATTAATCCTTTACTACTAACCTTTCCTTTTCAAAATAAGACAACCTAAGAGAAATGGTGCAATATTAAAATCACTTGATGAAGGCTACTCACTGGAAAAAAAAGAATGCTATCACACTGTTGAGCCATCTGACATCCTCAGAACAGTTTTCCTTTAATTTAAATATACTACATCAGTTCATTTTATCAGGGTGCTACAAACAGGCAGGTGGGAGGAGAGAGAGAATAACCAATGCAAAGTGCTATACTCTTATCTTATCCTCTCTGGGTGAACAATAAAATAAAATATAAAATAAAGCCCACCAATAAAATCTGTGTTAAACTCTTGAAAACAACAAATTTTAGGGTCTAGTGAATACTTGTGGCATGGAAGACTATGGGCTTGTTAAATTTTTCACTCAGACTGACCACCGAATACTCTGAAATACTCAACAACTGAAGTCAGAGTCTGAAGGATGAGAATCTTTACTTATTGCTTAAGCACATGCAACTGTAATTACTTTCATAACTTCAAAGAGTGTACTGCTAGCCTAGTCAATTCAAAATTGAAGGCTAAAATAAGCCAGTTAGGTTTAATAGATTTGCACAACTAATATTAACAGAATAAAAATCTTGTCAGTACTAGGTATAGCACACCTAATACTTTATGAAGATATCAATGCTAGTAACATCAGTACTTTTTTCCCCCACTTCCCACTGCTACAGAACACATCATACAGTAAAGAGTTCCAATTTTCTTTCCTCTCGCATAAAAATCAGGCATCTTAGAGACAGTATTAAAATTACAGGAAAGGGAATCACAAACTTTTAAATCGGAAGTTGTGAACATATTAAAATAAGATGCAGATCTTACATCTAAAGATTTTTGCATCATACATTGGTCTATTAGTTATCTTACCCAAAAGGAGTGAAGATAATTCAAGTTTTCCACAGATTTGCTTTAAAGACTTAAAAAACCACTACACTAGTGAAGTGTTTCTGAATATCAGATAACTCAATACAGGATGATGGGTTGTAGCACCATTACACTCCATCATGCAAGAGGATTTCCCTTTTTTACACTGTTCATTTCTTCTGGTTGAAATTCTGTGGTATTTTAGTGTTTTACAATCTATGGAGTAAGAGTGTTCCACCACAAAATTAACCCTCAGCCCATGTCAAATGGCAAACAGTGGAGGTAAACCCTATTTGTAGAGACAGAGGTATTGTCACACTGTTAGTAAAAACACATAGCATTATTAGGATATTCAAATCCACATTTTAAAAACTGAGTGCATGCATAAATATCAGGATTACACATGCATTAACTCACCCTCAGTATTACAACAGACCCAGCAAAGATGCGCACTTCAACTAGCAGTTTTTCATTACATTCCTCAGATCTCAATTTGCAGCTTTCAAGTAGTTTTTCATTTAGGTAACAGCTAACCAATAAACTCCAAGTATTTATTTTAAGCTAGCTTTATCACTCGTTCTTTGATCAAGTTTAAATATCAGAGAGGGGTGTGTATGTTAAGAAGCCATTACACTTCAAAATGGCATGGACAGTTAAATTTGTTCGTAAATCTATTTTGTAGCATATTTCTGCTGATTGGGACAAATATGGAGAAAATGCGAATGCAATTATTACTTAAATATGCAAATTTGGAATGCAAATTTAAGTACTTGTTGCAGGCAGATTTCAAGTTATTGAATGAGGCCCTCTTTCTTGTTACCAAATCACTTATGCAGCTCACAGTAAAATTTAAATCCTCCTGGGAATTAAAAAAAAAAAAAAAAAAAAAAAAGAGTTGGATTAGGATTACTCCCATTTGGGTCTGTATACTTTTATGTAACACCTGGAAATTTTATATTAATATTCTAAATGAAAGCCTTAATCTAACAGATAAACAAACTGTGTGCACTTGAAGATGAATATTTAGAGTGTTGCAAACTCTGGTCTAAGAAAAATCAATACTTTTCCTGAAGAGAAACAAAAATGTAAACACTGAATGTATTTACTATAAATGGAGATAAGCATCACCAGCTCACATAAGCCTAGTTGAGTGAAGCAATCTAGAGACATGCATCTGACAGAAGAGAACTAGCTTCTCTTCTCTGTTTCTAAATACAAATTCTTAATTTCTTTATGCTAAAATTCTATGCTTTTTGCTACAGAGAGCAGGCTTCTCTTATGCAATGGAAAAAATGACTCCATTTGTGAAAATTGGTGTTTGCTAACATGCACCAAGAAAGAATGCTTATGGAACAAAGACATAATTTGAAGGAATTTGATCATGATTGAAAATTAAATATATTTTCCAGTTCAGTATGAGATTAACAGTAGGCTCTGAATATGTTGCTCCATCCATGGCTGACAAGCAACTTAAGAAATTTCTGTAGAAAGACAAAGACAGCTGCCTCGCCAAGTACAATGAAAACAAGCCATATTCTTGCCTCTTATTCTACATTTAATTTAGCATTATTTCTGTAATTTACAAAATGAAACTAGCACACAGAAACCATAGCAAGAATAAGGCAAAAGTACACTTACTATAGTGATGGCACCACATACATAGCTTATATACACAAAGACCCTATTCATGTAAGGATATGTCTACATTGCTAAGAAAGTGTGTTAATTTAGATTAAAATAGCAGAGAAGACAAGGAAACTGAGCATTTAACTGTGGCTGAACTGGAGCTGCTAACCTCAGGATCCCTTACAGCCTCTGTCTCAACCTGCTACCTTGAGTTAAAAGCTAAAGTGCCTGATCTTCACTATTATTTTACTTCGCTTGCTAATGCAAGCTAAGAACACACTTTTGGGGGCAACGTAGACATACCTCAAGAGAGAAACTGGGCCTTACGCAGTTCCTTCACCTAAAGAGTGGAAGCAGCCTGGATTCAAAGAATGACACTGGTGCTAAATAGGGTTGTCTTGATGTCAAGAACAGTCTTTCACAGATAAACTAATAAATTAGGGCACCACTGCAACACTCCAGTACATTAAAGACAAAAACAGGACTAGGTAAGCCAAGCATGCCTGGGATTTTTTTTAGTTGTTTTCTTCATGCTAATAATTCAGATCTCTCAGTTGAAAGCAAGTTACACAGGACAGAAACACATTCATTTCATGATCTATCCTATTAGCATTGTGTCCAAAGAAATTTACCAAGGAACGCTACTCTGCAAAGCCAAATGACTAGCAAGAACTTGCATCTCTATATTTAGGGAACTCTCTTCGGAAACATAAAACTCCTATTACTTCCCCTATACTCTTTTACAGGCCAGACCACACTGCCATGCCCATTCCACCACACCCTGCAACTTGACTATTCTCTTGCTTGTAAAGTTCCACTTCCTGTCAGCATTGGCCGATATCAGCTCTCAAATTATAAAGCATGTTTAAGCAAGCTTACTTCAAACCCCCATTAGCAGTGCTAATGTTTAAAGAAGTTCACTGAATAAGAAGTATGCTGTATATGCACCTACAGAAACATTACTTAAGAATGCAAACAAAATAACGGTAACAATATATACAAAAAATGCTTAGATACATTAATTTAATGACTACCAGGTACACAATAGTGTCCGTGGATAATTAACTACTAAGCTTGCACATATGCACAGTAGCACATTTTGCTGGAAGTGGGAATGGAAGCACTGTGTATTTAATGGCAGATTCAAAGCCTAGAGAACCAAAAACACAGGAATTTACATATATAATGTCTCGGATATGGAGAATGCACACTGTGGGGAAGGTTTCACAATTAAGACCCCTTACAGGACAGGCAAAGACCATAAAATTCTGGAGTTCACAGAGCACAGGTATAGTGATAACTGAGAAAGTTTGGAATTGTTTGGGGGTTTTTTGGACAACTACTGTTGGAAGCACCTCTAAGTACCAGTATTATCTTATTTACTGCTATTAAAACCATCTCAACAAAGGCACATAAGCCTCTGTGAGCAGCACAAGTGACTCATCTTTGCATAGTCCAGAACATAACAGATGCAGAAGAAAAAACTAAGGAACTTCCTTTCCTGTTGAGTGTGGCTTAATCCTGAAAGGAACCATCTTTCTTGGCCTCTGTACAGAGCATAACATAGTGAGTCTCTGCTCCATAAAATGATAACATAACGTAGGTGTAATACTTTCCATCTAGGAAGCTCAGGTATTCTTTTTGATTAAATACACTCATTCCATAAAAAGATTTTCCTTTGCTCTGCATCCTTCTTGACACACTTTCAAAATCTAGAATCAGAGGGGTAGCCGTGTTAGTCTGGAATTGCAGAAGTGACAAAGAGTCCTGTGGCACCTTAAAGACTAATTAAAATTTTTTTTAGAGCATAAGCTTTCGTGGGCTAATACCCACTTCGTCGGATGCATGAAGTGCATGCAAATTTGGCAGACCAGTGGCACCGCTATGGGCACTCGCATGGCCCCACAGTATGCCAACATCTTTATGGCTGACCTGGAACAATGCTTCCTCAAATCTCGTTCACTCACGCCCCTCCTCTATCTACGCTACATTGATGACATCTTCATCATCTGGACCCATGGGAAAGAAACTCTGGAAGAATTCCACCACGATTTCAACAGCTTCCATCCCACTATCCACCTCAGCCTGGACCAGTCTACACAGGAGGTCCACTTCCTGGACACCACGGTGCAAATTAATGACGGCCACATCAACACCACCCTATACCGAAAACCTACCAACAGCTATGCCTACCTTCATGCCACCAGCTTCCACCCCGGGCACACCACACGATCCATTGTCTACAGCCAAGCACTGAGGTACAATCGTATTTGCTCCAACCCTTCAGACAGAGACCAACACCTACAAGATCTCCACCAAGCTTTCTCAAAACTACAATACCCGCACAAGGAAATAAGGACACAGATCAACAGAGCCAGACGTGTACCCAGAAGCCTGCTGCTGCAAGACAAGCCCAAGAAAGAAAACAACAGAACACCACTGGCCATCACCTACAGTCCTCAGTTAAAGCCTCTCCAATGCATCATCAGTGATCTACAACCCATCCTGGACAACAACCCCTCACTTTCACAGGCCTTGGGAGGCAGGCCAGTCCTGGCCTACAGACAACCTGCCAACCTCAAGCATATTCTCACCAGCAACAGCACACTGCACCATAATAACTCTAACTCAGGAACCAATCCATGCAACAAACCTCGATGCCAACTCTGCCCACACATCCACACCAGCAACACCATCACAGGACCAAACCAGATCAGCCACACCATCACTGGTTCATTCACCTGCACATCTATCAATGTAATATACGCCATTATGTACCAGCAATGTCCCTCTGCTATGTACATCGGCCAAACTGGACAGTCCCTACGAAAAAGGATAAATGGACACAAATCAGATATCAGAAATGGCAATATCCAAAAACCTGTAGGAGAGCACTTCAACCTCACCGGACACACCATAGAAGATTTAAAGGTCAGCATTTTGCAGCAAAAAAACTTCAAGTCCAGACTGCAAAGAGAGACTGCAGAGCTGCAATTCATTTGCAAATTTGACACAATCAATTTGGGACTGAATAGAGATTTTGAATGGCTAGCTAACTACAAAAGCAGCTTCTCTTCTCTCGCTATTCACACCTCCAGTTCAGCTGCTAAAGGAACACCTCACCCTCCCTGATTAGAGACAACAAGTTGGTTCAGCCTCATTGGACTAACCTTGTTATCTCCCACCTGGTTCTTGCCTACCTATTTATACCTGCCCCTGGATACTTCCACTGCATGCATCCGACGAAGTGGGTATTAGCCCACGAAAGCTTATGCTCTAAAAAAAATTTTAGTTAGTCTTTAAGGTGCCACAGGACTCTGTCACTTTCAAAATCTAATATTTTTATAATTGTACTACTCATGTTAGATTCCACATTTGCTACAATAAGCAGCCTACATAACCTAGTATCAGAAAACATTTAAAATCTTAATCTCCTAACTTATTCCAAATCCTCCATATCTAGGGAAAACATAAGAAACTTGTCAAACGTTGTACTCTAGGGTTACTTCAGACCATGGACGAGACAGCAAGTTCAAAAGTTGAGGTGGCTTTCACAGGGTGCCTTGCCCCTCTTAGGAGTAGCATGCCAGCTCTGGTGGTTGTGTTGAACTCATCTGTGGCAGCATTAGTTTATTGGTTTGGGGCTTCAGACTGTGCCATCATTTCTGTTGTGAGAAGCAACATTTGAGGAGCCAACCCCGTCCCCAATCCATGGAGCCACTGCTACCTCCATCTTCCCCTTCTGCCTCAGCATGCCCACCTCAAGAAACTACTAGGCACTAACTGAGAAGACACGGTCTCACTCTTATACAGTATACATACCACATTTCTATGACTTGGCTTTTAGCATCTGAGTTCATAGTTGCAGAGTCTATAATAACAGCTCTGCTACAGCACACGATGACTAAGAGCTACCATGGTCACAGGAAAACTCTTTGCTTTAAACTACTGGCTGGAAACCAACCCCTCTTTGTTCTGACAAGTCCTCTTGAGAACACTCATTGACAAAGATGGGGGACTCAGCAGTTGAGTAATACTGGCAGAGCACTTGAATCATGCAGGGTGCAGCTGGTGGATCACAGCAGATGTTATCTTTCAGGTACTTACTATGCCTGAAGTTTTAATGTTACTTATAAAACAGTATTGATAAGAGAAGCCTTGTGCTGCACTTACGTGATGCTTCTGGAGAAGATCAATATTGCTGATTTAATAGCACAGTGTTCATCAAGTCTTCACTATTTCTTGTGAACCTGGCACGCTAGCATCACCACTATCTGACACATGCAAGTGGGCATATTGCAGCTTGTGTGGAAAACATCCCTTTATCAGAACTTTAGCAAACAAATATTGCCCTGTGGTTCAGTAAGTTGTGTAAAGGAGGAGAACAAGGATAGTTTATGGAGATCTTTTAGATTAGTGTAGTAGTCACTGAACTACATCTGTACTTGTCAGTTGTAGTATTTCCTCCATTTTGAGGAGCTTTATGAATTGGAAAAAAGTGCCCATGTTATGCACGTAGTTTTTACGGTTTAAGATGCAATTTAGTATTTGTACAATTCTCCCTCCAACTTCCATCCCTCTCCCAACTTCATCCTCTTGCTATCCCAGTCAATCTAGTGTTTTTGTGTCAAAGGTCATAAGTATATTTTCCCTCCACTGGCCTGCACCTTGTACAATCATTTACACCTGCCATAAGTGGGTGTAAAATGCCAGCAGTCAGAATGGTAGCAATTTATATCCATTTCACACTAACTTTACACAACTGTAAATGACTGTACACTGTGCAGGGCAGTGGAAAAACATAGACCTCATGTAATAGTGGAATTGGGAACATCTGAATCAATATGGGTTATTTTTCTTGCCAGCAAAAGGAAGTAGAATCTCTCTTAGTAAAAGATTCATTTTAAAAATAGATCTTATCTATTTTCCTTGTGATCACACTTAAAGGTCACACTGTTTATAATACTGGAACTTGTTGCTGTGGAATTACAGAGTGATATAAACAAGTAATTTTCATTGAAATGTGTACCAGAAAAATAGTGAACTCAGAACATTACTCTGTATATCGACCACTTCCTCCTGTTCCACAAAGAATCTAACAAAGAACAGCTTTCTAGTTAATGCTGAGACACATTCTATATTTGGTAAATTAAGCACCATAGTGGAAATTTGAAGTTCTGAGCTGGAAAGTCAAGAAAAATTATCTGAAAGATCAAGACCAGAGAAGCATTCAGGATTTTAACCTAATCAACAACTGTGCTTTAAAAATAAATGAATTCAATGAGCTAGTAAAAAAAATGGTACATTTTCTGTTTACCAGACATTTGACAGTTTTCTTTCTGTCCTTAACTGTACCTGTGCAGGTCCACTACCATTATTGAGGCTACGTGGTGAAACCAAGGACATAATATGCCTACAACTTATTTTTTTAAAAATTGAGAGATGATTCAAATTTCTTACACAACAGGGGGAAAAACACAGAGCTACACACTCAACTCTCATTAAATCACTGATGCCTAGGATTAATATCCTCTGAGGTGGGACCTTAACCCTCAATGAACATTTTACCCTCCTGCTGCGAAGGTGCCTTTCTTCTTTTGCCTCTTGATTTGTGTTTGCAGTGCATTCACCAGAATGAACAGCTGAATCAGCTATAGCTTCAGACGGTGGGAGTAGCAGTTGTGTGCACAGAAGGAACACAAAGATACTGCTATGGAAGGGAGGAGACAGCTGCTGAGCAGAGCATGCTGCTTACTGTGTTCCATAGCATTATCGCTTGGAAAAAAAAAAAAATGGAAACGGGAAAAAAAAAAAAAATAGAGTTACCTTACTGCCTGGCTTGCGTATCAAAGCAGGAAGCAATCACGAAGTGACAAGATGATGCCCCGAAGCTCCACAGAGGAGGAATACAGCCTTGGTCTGCAAGCATGACAGTCTTGGAGATAGGCTTCCATAATGTAAATACTGACATATTATTAACAGTACTGTCACCCAGATAAAGCCACAATACATACATCTAAACCAGATTAAGTTTTCATTTAATCCAGCTCTTAACCCATTTCTCCTCTCCATCCCTAAAATAAGTCTGTCCAGCCACATATAGCTATGAAGACTAGGACTATAACAGGGTTTAAGAGAGAACGGGATAAATTCATGGAGATTAAGTCCATTAATGGCTATTAGCCAGGATGGGTAAGGAATGGTCTTCCTAGCCTTTGTTTGTTAGAGGGGGGTTATGGATGGCAGGAGAGAGATCACTTGATCATTACCTGTTAGGTTCTCTCATTCCAGGGCACCTGGCATTGGCCACTGTCAGTAGACAGGATACTGGGCTAGATGGACCTTTGGTCTGACCCAGTACAGCCTCTCATGTTCTTATATAAAGAACATTTGTCTCAGTTTTTCCATTCAAAGGATTAACTCTTTGGAAACTCAACAGATATGCGCCTTAAAGCAGTAATTTCAAAAGACTACTCTTAAAACATTAAGACAGCATTTGGTTTGCCATTACTGAGTCGAAAGGAACAGATAATAGACAGTTGGTGAAGAGGCTCTAAGGCACTGGCTAAGGTGGAAATATACTCGCATGAACCTCCACATGAGACACAGAACAGTCAGGAGCAATAACAATTTGCCATGGCACTATTTTTTTAGAATTAAAATCCATTTATTTTTTTCAGATATTAAAAAAAAAGTGATCAATCATAGCCAGCTCAGAGGCTCTGTTAACATTTCCACAAACTCTGATGCCCTTTACCACCTCACTACTCATGAGTGGAAGGTCAAAAACTACTCATGGAAATAATTTGGTCAACATCTGATATTTTAGCACATCAGTTTGTATGAGGTAGAAAATGGAATTAACTTCCCCAAAGTTAAAATAAAAAGGCCTCATTTAAAAACATCTTTTGGAAGATCTTGCAATATGCTGTTCAAACAGATCTTTCACTATCTTTCCCCATTCTCCTTCTTAACATGTTAAGATCTGTCAGGCCTGTACAAAGAAACTTCTTTTAAGTTAGTTCTTGAATTTCCCTGCTTTCCTGGCATATCCTCAAAGAGGACTGCATCCAATTCTATTATCCCATTTCTTAGCATTAGGTTAATCTGACCAATACTGCTTTATAATTTTGATTTCATGCAGTATCTTCCATAGTTTAGAAAACCAAATACTCCTGTGAACTTAATGGTTTATGGGACAACATATTAATCTATATTGAACTTATTACACAGTCCAGTTAGTTGAGAATGTGGTGTCCGTCAGAATGCCTTCTGCACTTCATTTTTAATGTGATAAAGAACAGACTGCCAAACTCGCACCTGTCAAAATGAATTTTTAGCAGAGTCAAAGATCTTTAAATGCCAAATCATCCAAAAGAGGTAAGCTGTGAGGCTATCCTAGCCCTCAGAAATTTTGAATCTGATTTCTTTTTAAAATCTGAATAACTAGCTAGTTCATTATGCTGTGAAATCCTTCCCCACTGAGCAAATTAGCTATTTAGTAGTTTTCATCTGCTGTGTGCATTGTATGAAATCTTATTTCTGTTTTCAGCCACTATACATTATGAAGTTCAATAGCAAAGACTGAAAATAGCAAGCAGTATACAAACGAGTTCAGTGGTAGTTAGCTTTTTGCCCTATATAACTACTTTATTTGCAGTCTCCTCTCCTATCTATATTACTTACTTTGTTCGGATTTCTGTCAAGTTCAAATGTTGCTGCAAAGTTCTATTATCTATGCCTGACTCTCTGACTTTGTGTAGCTTTGGTGGGTGGGGTGAGAGAGAGAGGGGAAAATTAAAATACTTCAAGAAAAGAATACACAAGTAAGCATGGTAATGTTACGGATTTAAAATTAAAGCATGATATAGAAGTCCTAAATTATGTTTTTATCAAAGTCAGAGATACTTCATCTCATGCTCTGCCTCAAAGTAGCACAGGAGTAGGTAACCTAGGGCATGCATGCCGAAGGCAGCACGCAAGTTGATTTTCAGTGGCACTCACGCTGCCCAGGGCATGGCCAGTGGTCCAGGGATGTCTGAATTTTAATTTAATATATAACTAAACTATTGTTGTATATAAAGTAAATAAGGTTTTAAAAAATGTTTAAAAAGCTTCATTTAAAATTATAGAAAGACCTTCTAAAAACGTTAAAATGTATTACTGGCACCCAAAACCTTAAATTAAAGTGAATAAATGAAGACTTGGCACACCACTTCTGAAAGGTAGCCGACCCCTGAAGTAGCACATCAAGCAGAATTTTAGGTGTTTCACATTTAGTAATTAAAAACATATAGATGAACATAACTATTTTGCTGCTGTTCTCTGCCACAGCCTGTTTGCAGTAACAGAGCACATTTGGCAGTAATCAAATTTATGTTAACCCTTCCTTGTGCACAGAAGCTAGTCACTTAAAACTAACAACCAGGTCCATATAAAGAAACAACTATTAATTTAGTTGCAAACCCAGATAATACAAAGCAATTGCTAAAATCTGAAATCCAAGCATGTGTCTCTTCATATTGCTTGTTCCCCAGCGTGAAATTGTTACTCAATTGCTGTAGAAATATAAAATGTGGTAGAGTAGAAAAGAGGGAAGAGGGCACTAAAAAAGTGATACTGGGAAAATTTTGAACCTATTTATCTTATTATCTTTCGCTTAACAAATGCACTCAAACTCACTCCATCAAAGCTTTGCAACATCAACTGCTGTGAAGCATCTCTTCAAATCAGCACTTCATGGACTTTGTCTTTGAATCAGACTGTAAGATCCTGTTGGATAGGAACTATTTCTTACTATCTGGAAAGCATAAGGAAAGCCATTTAAAGCATGCACAGAATTTTTCCAGAGCATTCACTACATAAGTTCAGATGAATGAAGCTGGTATACAATTTATTCATAAGTTATGTAATATATTAACATGAAAAATTCTCACCTCATTTGCTACTGACTTTATACTCCAATTTAATAATGCTGTGATTTCTGAAACTATAGCCTTCCCAAACAGAATAGTAATGAGCCTAGTTGGTTGGTATTCTGATGTATTCCCAGATGGATGGTATGTTTTCTATTACCAGTGACAGAATCACATGCATTTCTGAGCTGCTTTTATCATATAGTACAAAAAGAGGTTTGAGAAAAGTTGTTGAATCTTAGCTTGTGTATATGGAGACTATATCCAAGTTTCATTATTTGATAAAGAATAACTGACATTTGTGCATCCTGCCTACCAAACCACCACACGCAGGCACACTGATTCTGTATCATACTGCCTCGGCAGTAAGCTTGTCTACTGGTTTTGGAAAGAAACAATGTTTCACGATGATTGGTTAACTTGTTTCCAATGCAAGACACTAAATCACAATTTTAAATTGTTGTAAACAGTCAATTTAAAAAAAAAAATTAAACACCAAAACCTACAGATAAGATCAATTTTAATGCATTAGATTACTTTGAATATTTCTTTGCTCACTATGTAATTTCTCTCTACATTTTTATACTGCACTCATATCAGAGCATCTTATAAATTAATAGTTATTTAGAATAATGCAATAATGCATTATCTCCCATAAATGTAAAGAAACTTGCTTGTCTGAGCGATTGGCTGAACAAGAAGTAGGACTGAGTGGACTTGTAGGCTCTAAAGTTTTACATTGTTTTGTTTTAGAATCCAGTTATGTAACAAAAAAAAAATCTAAATTTTTAAGCTGCACTTTCACTATAAAGAAATTGCATTATGGTATTTGTACGAGGTGAATTAAAAAATACAATTATAAATAAAATTATAAAGTCAGCACTGTACACTTTGAATTGTGTTGCAATTGAAATCAATGTATTTGAAAATGTAGAAAAAATCCAAAAATATTTAATTTTTTCTATTTGTTTTCTATTGTTTAACAGTGCAATTAATCATGACTAAATTTTTTAACAGTGATTAACTGAGTTATCATGTGAGAGTTAACTGTGATTAATCGACAGCCTTAGAGAAAAGTGAAATTTAAAGTGGCAAGATCTCTGATCACACGCCAGAAGAAAGATCCACAGGGTTGGACCAGCCACCAGGAAAGCCTGTTCCTCATCTCTCACAAATTTAACCCTTGCAGTTTAAGATTTCATAGTTATGTAGAATGCTGTTGAGAAAGAATGTGTTCTTAGTGGTCTAAGACTAATGTAACAGAATGTGTAAATACTGTTACACCTGCCAATGACAATAAGGACATTAAACCACTTGAAAAGTGGTCATCTAGTTCCATTGAAATCAATATTTTTAGAGCTTGCCTTGTACAATGACTGTTAAAGACTTCTTGCAGAAAGGCTTTTCAATAAATCATGTACATCC
The DNA here is from genome assembly GCA_007922305.1 of Dermatemys mawii. NCBI lineage: Eukaryota > Metazoa > Chordata > Testudines > Dermatemydidae > Dermatemys > Dermatemys mawii. The sequence continues at coordinate 16,442,474 of ML677360.1, read as the reverse complement.
TCTACACCTACAGAAGAGAGCGGAAAGGATATTATTTTTCATCTTCCCCAGCTGTCGAAGAACTGGGTACTTTTTCCTTTTTAAACCACAATCATACAAACAGTACTTGAACTTGAAGTGAAGCACAGAACTTAGACACTTGTATATGCACGACAAACTATTCAAGAGGGACAGTGGGCAAGCTGAATTTCAGCAGGTTGTTTTGTTTTAATCAAAAAGGGATATGTTTCCTGAATTTCATCTGAATCTTCACTTTACAGACAAGAGAACTGGTTTTAATCTTCCAGTCTTGGTGATTTTTTTCTTAAGAAGTGCAAACATTTAGGGTAGGATGACCAGATAACAGGTGTGAAAAATCAGGATGGGGGTAGAGATAATAGGTACCTGTATAAGACAAAGCCCCATATATCAGGACTGTCCCTATAAAAACATTCACCTGATGAAGTGGGTCTTAGCTTATGATCCCAAACATCTGTTAGTCTATAAGATGCTACAAGACTCTTTGCCCCTATAAAAACAGGACGACGTCTGGTCACACTAATTTAGGGTAATTGTTGAGGGTAAGTGATAGGTGATCGTACACTGCAATTCTCAACAACTATTACATGAACATGTGCTAATAGTTTTATTTTGAAAATAATGAAGTTTTACATTATATGAAATGTGCACATTTCAAGTGTATAGAGACGCCAAAAGCCTTCGGACAATCTCCGTACACATTTTTTTTTTTTTTGAAGTGTCATTTTATAGTAACCCCTTTCCTGTGAATTAATATATCAAGAAATAGTCCTTTTAAAATTAGCAGCAGGAAATATAAAATTGTCATTAAAACAAACCCAGGAACATTTGAACTAGCCATTCAAATTATTTTTCAAAAACGCTTTTAAAAATAACACTTGTGTGCCAATGTTTATCAGTCTCAATTTTAATGAGATGTAGCCTCCTACTCAGTCCACATTCTCAAACACTTTCACTCGGTACAGAAAGGCTATTCCTCTGACAGAGACAAAAAGGCCTCTGTTCTGCGAGAAAAAACACTCAGTTGTAAAGCAAGAGATAATGGTCAAAGGAGAAAATCCCTGTCTGATGTATAACTCCCACTATTATAGCAACTCAGCACTACAATAGTATGGTGTTAGGGCTCATGATTACTATTTAAAAGTATCTGATATGCCACTCACTTATATGCAAATTATGCCTAGAGCATTATCATCATCTTGCTTGTATTTTTCTGGCATGAGTAGTAAATGTCCATGTTTTCTTGGCAAACTTAGGGTATAATTCTGTTCCCATTGAAATCCATGGCCAAACTCCCATTGACTTCAATAGGAACAGGATCAAAATCTTACTGAAGAGTTGTTTCTTTCCTTCCCACAGTACAGTAATTAGGTCTCGAATCACAAGTGTTTTATAAATCAGTTTCACCATAGATATCTAGTTTCTGACTATAATTCCATTTTACAAGTGGAAAAAACAGGAGGTACAGCTGCTAATTTACTTGCCAAACACAAATTTAGTAGCAAAACTGGTGACAGAACTCAGGACTCCCAACTTTCAACCCTGTGCCTATCGTCTGGGCCTTGCTCTCATCCCACCATGAAAACAATATTTTACTTGTACATAAGAACGGCCGTACTAGGTCAGACCAACAGTCCACCTAGCCTAGTATCCCATCTTTTCACAACAGCCAGCGCCAGATGCTTCAGAGAGAACAGAACAGGACAATTATCAAGTGATCATCCCTGGTCACCCACTCCGTTACAAATACCCAAGCCTAGTTTGATTTATATGGAGTCCAACACATCAAAGCATTTTGGAACACTTGGATAGTAACCACCTGTAAATTCAGATACTGGATTGCAACTGCTATTCCAAATCATATCCATTATTATACACCAAATCAACATTCATACAAAAGTCAGAACTGATGCTCCCAGTTAGAGTATCCACCTAGAAAGCAGCTACAGTTTCTCAACTTAAGTGCCAAGGACTAGAAGCCCACAGTTGCACCCTCTGGGACAAGCCAACTTTGATTTATAATTCATATTAGTTTAATGTGCAAGCTGGGTCTTAAGATAAATAAAAGGTTTTGTTTTTCAAGTCACAAACTTCAGTTTAGTTGCCTATGGGCATTTAAAACTAGGTAGGTTAAAAGATATTAAATCCTAAGCAGCATATTTGAAAAGGTACACTGTCAATTAAGAAAGTAATCTGGCCAAACACTTGATCTACCATTGATACAAGTAACTTGTAGGAGTCCTATTATCGAAGGATTAACAAAAATATTTCTCTTTCTGCATTTGAGAGCAATTTGTGTGTAGCCAATTTCACTGTCTCCTCTTTATAACCAGTCTCTTACAACAAAGGGAGAAAGAAAAGAATGTTAAGAAATTATGGAAGTGTTACTATAAAACCACAAAAAGTAGCATAGGGATTCAGGGATTTATAGTATCTGAAACTAATTTTTAATCTTTTTTTCTATTTGTTAGATTTCAAGTAGATTGTGCCCCTTTTAAAAGTGAACTGAAATGGAAAGACATCAGGCTTTTTGCTTCTTTATTATATATGCTTATTTTAGTGCGAGTAACACAACATTTATAGGGAAAATCTGCCAATATTTGAGCATTTCCTTAGACATAGCTGATAGTTATATATTGGGGCCTATAAAAAACCCTCCTGCATTTTGAAGGACTACTCCTTACAGCAATCTCATCTTGCCTATTTTCTTGGAGAACTGTCATGTTTCACTGTCCATTTACTGTTACGGCCAAGCGTCCTCTTTACATCATACACCCTCCCTCAACGGCAAACCTAAATTTTGCTTAGCTTCAGGCTTTTGCTTCTTGTTGGGATATCTTCAGAGGATGAATTCTCTTCATTCCTGTTGATCCTTTTGAAGATATTTATGTACTAAACATGTCATTTACCCGATCACACACCACTTGTTTTCTAGATTGCATACCTTTGCCACAGTCTCACATTGCAACGCTCATATTTAAATTTACTGTCTACCCTTGTCCCTAGTTCTTTCTTGAACTTGCTGTTTTTCACGTAGAGGATCCTAATTTGTATGTGTGGTGTAAATCATACTTATGTCATTGTAACTGGTCTAGAATGGCTTCTCACTTTATTCAAGTATTTTCTAAACAACAGTTTTTCTTTGACATTGGCTTAAGCTAGAATGAGATTGGCATCCTTCCAAGAAAAAGGGCCCAAAGACAAAACATCTCATGCTCTACAGTTTTTGTGGCAAACAGAGCTGGTTAAAGTGTTGAGAGGATTTTTTGGTCAAGAAAAATGGAGTGTCTTACAAATGTTTTCCCATTTTTCAGCAACCATTTATGGTGAACCAAAGTAGCTCCATTAAGTACTCAATGCTGTGCTGATTATCTCATCATGTTTTGTAACGTACACACAATATCGAAGTACTTCATTTCAGAAAGACTGTCTCCTTTTGTGGTTTTCCTTGCAAGACTTGTTTTTGTTCCTTTACAATGGTTATATTCTCTCAGCTGAATGTAGCTCCCTCTTATCCCACTAAAAAAGTGCATGAGTTTTAGTGGTCACATGGCACCAATGACCAAAGATCTCCTGATCCCGCAGAAGACAACAAATTCCTACTTAGCTTCATCAGCACATATGCTTATACAGGGGTCAAATGGCTATTCCCATCATCTACAATGAGAGTGAACCAAGCTAGCCATGTCTGCTATGGCTTTGAGCTTCTTGTAGCATTCATTATTCCTACCCTATACTAAATGCAACTTGGTCAGGCATCTTTGTCCAAGAATATGAGCCAATGAGTCTGTTTGTTAGTTGCTGTTAAGCTTCATTCATGGCAATATGAAGAGACATGGTCTACATCCTCCCCCGGACACTCAGTAGTTAGCTTGATACCACTTAGACCAGCGGTTCTCAAACTTTTTGAGACCGCAACCCTTTTTACATGGCTCCTGTGCTGCAGCAGACCCTTGTATGTCTGCTGAAAAGCCGCCGAATGCATTACTTCCGCATTCGGCGGACATGCCGAGCACTCCCAATCGCTATTTTCAGACGCGCTCGGTATGTCCGCCGAAAAGCCGCCAAATATGGAAGTAATGCATTCGGCAGCTTTAAAGCGGCGCCGGGAGCTCGCGACCCCCAGTTTCAGAACCCCTGACCTAGACACTGGAAACTTCTGATAAGGCTAGTGATCTGTTAAACCGGAGGAAGAATATCAGGAAAAATTTAACAGTATCCCTCCAGATTGGAAAAGCTATGTACATATGTCTCACTATAGCGCATTAATCTTTGCATGAAGGATGCTATACACAGGAAAGTTGCATTCACAGCCCATTAGAGTAATCCATTCTCATGACAGTCAAAGAATTGACTGTAGCAAAGCCCACATGTGAAAGAAAGAAGTGCATCCTCCCATCTAAATTAGGTTAGAAAAACATGGCTACTGTTGATATTTGGAAACCCAGAAGCAACTTGGGCCCCAAAAAGAGACTTAGGTTACAAAGAAAACTGTATTAAATTGACCTGAAATGTCTTTGTTTTCTTCCAGTTACATCGCTCAGCCTCCAAACATCATCTTAGTGTTTCAGGGGAGAACTGAACCTCGCTAGATGACATTAGAGCAAGTTACTGAACCACACTGGCCAGATGAGATGGAATCTAAATTTAAAGCTGACTGTTATGGCATACTGAAATGCTTTTTACTTATCCCTCTAACATCCCCTTAGCGACATAAAAACAGAAGAGGATGACAAGTCAACTGGCGAAACCCCACAAGACTGCTGTCTCAGCAAGAGAGTCATTACTCAGAACTACACTCCAGGATATTTCAGTAAGAAAGAAGGAGAGCTACTAAAGAAACACTTTCTTCTTCTACTGGGATCTGCAGTCATATCTCCATTAACTCATGGCCAATGGTACCAATGACGACAGAGCCAAAAGAATCAGCACAGACATCCAGCCTTCATCCACATCACAGTAGAGAACTCTAACCAAAAACCGTGGTAGTCTATGCATCACATACATACCACCACAGGCTGCTTCTTGAGCTATCCAGTGAAGACCCCTGCCTAGCCTGGTTCGTGAAACATCAGTGAAACACACACTATTACTCTTCCACCATGTGTGCCTTTTACTGCCTCTTTGCAAAACAGGTCAGGAGTAGCACACGTGTACAACAGGAGGAGCCTTTTACACTTAGTGCACCATCTGAGCTTCCTCTTTACTTCTGGTTTCCACCTATTATATATATGATCCCTATTACTAAAGTAATTACCTGATTAGCCCAGTCATTACCACCTGATGTCAGTAATTCCCAAGGAAACAGGTTAAGGTTGGTACAGCGTATAGAAGGACAGCAGATGCAACTGGAGACAGTGACCAGAGTGCTACAGCTAGCACTCTGTCACACATAGCTAAGCCCCAAATGACTGAAGGCAGTGGATCACACCCACTGGAGTGTTGGAGAGGGGTGACAAGCTGTCAATTCTCTATTTACCCTTCACAACAGATACAATGGACATTTGTTCTACAAGCATCCCCATGCTGCCCAGCCAACATGCCCCTACTCTGAGCTGATACTTCAGTTCCATGGCCCTGTTGAGACTGTCAGCAAAAGGTGTCAGTTAGTGTTCCTGTGCATGTCACTGAAGAACATGACCCACCAGTGACTTATTTCACAAAAGCCAAACGGCAATCCGATTTTCTCTTCTGATCATTACCAACTCAAATTCAGCACAAGCTGATAACGAAAAGAGCTCAACTTAAAAAAAAAAAAGACATGAACATCCAAAGCAGCCTTTTCAAGCTGCTTCTACAGCCCAAATCAAGTAATGCTTCCAAATATTGTGGCTGTTATAGCACAAGTCTATGCTCCCTATTGAGTAAGGACTTCAGTTTGATGACGCAAGTTAAAAGTGGTGCAGCAGCCACAACTGAATTTCTTTATTTCTGCTCTCATAATTCACAACCTTAATTTTAGACCAACTTCACAGTACATTAGTCAGTTATTTCCTGAGCACTGGGTCTGTGACACATCAAATGTTTCAAGAAAAGATTAGAAAAAAAATATAATGTCACAGATTCACATTACTTTCAACGGACATCAAGTTTGGAATGCTGCAGGAAGCCAAATACTCAGACCAGTAGCAGATCTTCACAGAAGTGAACCCACAATTGGGTGTTCTTTCACTCTTCATCTCAAATTTTATGAAGCAAACATCTTCCACATAGCAGCTCAAAATGTTCCATTAAAGATTTTTTCTACACGCTGCACACTGTGGATATGAAACAAACTCAATTATGCCACTTCTGTAAAACTCTATGGCAAGAGACGTTCAGAGCGAATGGGTAGAGGAGCCCAATTTCACATACTGATCCATTCTCTAGATCATAGCAACCTGGTAGTATATGAACTAAAACACTGTCAAATACCTATTAAAAGACCTTACAAAACATCAACTTGGAAAAAAAAGAAAAAAAAATAAATTAGAGGCTTGGGAAGAGATAACAACCCAGTCACATGCATCATCTTTGTAGAGAAACTAGACAGCAAGGCACATTAACAGCAAAAACTTTGTTATTTTATAATAATGCCACGTGATCTCAGTGTATTAGGATCTTGAGTTTATCAGCCTAGCTGTAAGTGTTCCTTATCCTCTCTCACACATCCTGTTTATTTTGGGGATATATTGTCCAGGGAACTTGATAAAAATAAAATAAAGGGCAATGTAAATTAGGACTGCACACTGAAAATCCACCACACTGCCAGTGAAATAACAAATGCATCTTTTTCTGAAGTCTGACACTATGAAATTGAAATATTTTTGGGTAATTATAATAGCAAAGCAATTTAAATATGTATTTTATCTAATGCCATTATTGACAAATAACTTCTACCCTGGGAACACCATACCGTTATACACAAATCTATACCTAATCAGTTTTACATCCTTTGTATTATTAAAATGATTTAAAAAGTCACATACATGCAACAGCCACCCCACCATCACTCTATTGGGAAAGTGGGCTAGTGTGTGAGTATGACTTCATACCCCCTCAGGGCTTAAGAAGAGGTTAAAAGGCAGAGAAGGGAATTTATTGCCTCTCCTTACATTTTGGGTGGGTGGGTGATGGTACAGGGATGGCTGAGAAAACGTACACCACAAACTCCTTCCCTATCTACCCTGAGATTGGAGGGAGAGGGATTCTAAGGGTATCAGTTCTCTGTTCTGCACATCGCTAAATTCTCCCTCCAGGGCCCCGTGCAGGGAGCTATATTGTAGAGCTAGATCAACGAAAGAGGGCAGAAAAGCTCACCTCAGGGCTTTGCACACAGGACTGGTTGAGGACACACTATTCCCCCCGGAGCCTTGCAACAGGCCAGGGTATGGGGTTTTTTTGGGCGAGGGGAGTTGGGGGGAGGTGGAAGAGGGCAGGTTTCCTCCCAGCCCAGTGCAGAAGGCTGTACAAGGTGGGAGAAGGGGCAGAACGGCAGTCCCAGGAGTCCCAGATGGAGGTGGGTTTTGGAAAGAACCAGGAAGAAAAGGGCCGGACCGCCCTTCCCCAGGGCCCTGCACAGCGGGCTGGCTGCTTGCGGGGGAAGGAGATTGCAGCGCTCCCCCTAGAGACCCATGACACGGGAAGGGAACTTCCGAGCAGGACGGGGTTGGGGTGGGGGGGAGCAGAGCTCGTTCCCCAGGGCCCTGCACGGGGCGCGGAGCTTCCCCTACCCGACCCCGAGAAAGGAGCTGGGGGGGGGAGGTGACCGCACATGGGGAGGGGGCCCGAAGGTCCCCACCGAACCCCGAGCAGGACGGTAGTGGGGGAAACAGACGACGGCGCTAGAAGCAGAGTCCCCCCACCGGGGCCCTGAGCCAGGGGCTATGGAGAGACCAGAGCCCCGCGCCGGGACCCCGGGAGGGATGGGGACAGAGCCCCCCCCCCGGGGAGGGCAGCGAGGCGGCGGCGCTGGGGAAGCCGGCCCGGCCCCTCACCTGGTAGATGAGGGCCCAGCTGGCGGCCTGGTCGAGCCGGTGAAACTCCTTCTCGATCTCCATGGTGGGGGCCCCCCGGGCCTGGCCCCCCCTCACCGCCTCCGCTCCCTGCTCCTCCGGCTCCAGCTGCTCGCGGGGCCGCCGCTGCCTGCTCTGCATGTCACCCCCTCCCCGGGCACAGGAACTACGCTGCCAGGCCGGCCACGCCGCTTCCGGGCCCGCCCCCGCGGGGGGAGGGGCGGCCCGGGCCGGGACAGACAGACCGGGGAGCCCTGACCCCCGCCCTGGCCTGGGGACTGACAGACGGGGAGCTGTGCCCCCCTCCCCAGGAGTGGGACAGACGGGGGAGCCGTGCCCCCCCTCCCGACAGACAGACGGACAGGGGACCTGTGCCCTGCCCAGGACAGACAGACAGGAGAGCCGTGCCCCCCCTCCCGACAGACAGACAGACAGGGGACCTGTGCCCTGCCCAGGACAGACAGACAGGGGAGCCGTGCCCCCCCTCCCGACAGACAGGGGACCTGTGCCCTGCCCAGGAGTGGGACAGACAGGGGAGCTGTGCCCCCCCTCCCGACAGACAGACAGACAGGGGACCTGTGCCCTCCCTAGGACAGACAGACAGGGGACCTGTGCCCCTCCCCCAGGCCTGAGGACTGACAGATGGGTGGTACCTGTGCTTTTTTTCTCAGGCCCAGAGACAGATGGACAAATTTGGTGACACTGTTACCTTGGTTATGTCTAATTATACCTGGGCCTGTACAGATGGGTGGGGGTGAGGCTGGGTTTTCACTTTTCCATTCCTGGTCTCTGGAGTCCATCTGCCAGCTCAGACGCATAGTTCACAGTGCCACTCTCCGCACTCCTCTCCTTGCCAGGTGAATCTGTGTACCATTCATTACATGTACCCAATGTGCCACTTCATGTACATAATTAGTTTTCAAAAGGGTTAACATTCTCCCAGATCCAATGAACTATGCTTGCTGCCCCCAACCCCAAATAGAATTCAGTCAAAATTTCACACTCAGACATTTGTATGCTACGCTATGGGGACATGAACATTGCCATTTTGTGATGCACAGATCTTTCCCCCAACCCCAGCGTGAGATAATCTCCAGGTGGCAGCTCTTAATCCTTAGGATCCATCTCAACGTCAGTCCAGTCAGGCACTGGTAGTTTAGCCAATTACAATAGTTTACATCTGTCTAGCACTTTTAATCCTGAAGGATTGCTTCACATGCGCTTCACAACTGATCCATTCAGTAGGTTCCACTCAAATGCAACTGACTCTGTAATGAAAGGCAGCATCTTTTATCAGCCCACACCTAACATCATTCTGGGCTTTGATTCCATTTAGTCACCAGTAACAGTTACTGCAACACATAGGGGACATTTGCTTTCCAAATACAGGCCTACTTAGGACAGTATCAAAGCCCATGATGCTATGACTGCAGAGAACTGAATTACTGCATTACAAAAGCTTTTCATAAGCAAAGCTAGCATACAGACTTGTGCATTCTTGTCCCCTGCTCTGACTTGATAGATAAAAATCAATACAGACTCTTCAGTCAAGAATTCATCAAGAAAAACAATTATCTGAAGTACTGTTATTATAGAATAGTTGCCCCAGGTCACTAAGAGCCATATGCTACCTTGAAGAATCTGGAGGTCTGCCACAGATTGAAGTGAGCATTCACCCTTTATGGTGTAAAATGAGCTCAAGTAAGTAAAAGAAAGAATTTTAAAAAGTCACTAGGTATGGACACATTTAAGAGTCTATACAAATATATACATCTGTAATAGTTCAGATTACTTGATAAATATGTAACAATAGGAGTTTTAAACATATACTGTCAGGTACTTATGAAGTAAATGAGGTCGATTAAATGTATAGTTCAATTAACAATTTGATTAAATCAATGGGAATTTTTTGTTCTGGGGATTCAGCATTAAATTATTGGTATAAATTGGATTATAAAGATTCTCAAGCATTTATATGTATATAAATTATAATGTCTTTGGATAGTGGATAACTAATCACTGAAGTGGTGAACATCTTGTCCCAAATTTTCAGAAAATGAACATCTGAATTGTGCTCTCAGTCACTGTAACTGCATGTACTGCTGTGCTGTTTCGACATTAAAATGTGTGCACAATTTTAAAAACATGGGCCCAGATGCATTTGTAATTAAGGTCCAGGTATTAGGTTTGCAAAAGGTTAGTTAGGTGTGCAAATACATGCATAATAGCCTGTGTACATCCCACATGCAATTACACTTGCAAATTGGATAAATTATACACTTTTTAGGTGGCACATAGATACAACAATGGCACATGCATTAAAAAAACTTAAAATACTTCATAAACAAATGTAATAGAGCATCTAGTGTTTTAAAATCTGAGTCCAGATTTTTAGAATTTTATGTACATCATTTCTAAAACAAGTTGCAACAACTGTTTGCACAAATCATTTTAACTATGGGCACAAATGACCATTTAGATGTCAAGAAGCTGGTGACTTCTACCTGCAACCACCAGAATGGTTCTTAAAATGTCTAAAAATCTGGGCTCAGTAAGTTAAAATATAGGCATCGGCGTCAGTCTACATTAAAGGCTAATGGCCAGATTCACAGCCCTCGTTAAGTCCCCTTCGTGTTGCTGGAAGAGTGGAAAGGGCACTAAAAGCACCTTATCCAGGCATCAAAGATATTCCCTATGTAGGAGAATCCTTGGATTTTTCCTGGTCTATGTGTAGGGCCTCTGATTTTAGATTTAATTTATAAACACTGATAAAACATCCTGATACAAAAACAAACAAAACAACAACAACAAAAAAACTCAACAACGAAACCAGTGTTTATCCAATAAATCCTTGAAAAACACCAGAAATGGTTACTTGTATTTAAGGGTTGTCTACACCAGTGGTTCTCAAACTTTTGTACTGGTGACCCCTTTCACATAAGAAGCCTCTGAGTGTGACCCCCCTAATAAATTTAAAACACTTTAAAATATATTTAACACCATTATAAATGCTGGAGGCAAAACAGGGTTTGGGGGTGGAGGCTGACAGCTTGCAACCCCCTCAGGTAATATCCTCACAACCCCCTGAGGGGTCTCAACCCCCAGTTTGAGAACCCCTAGTTTACACAGTGCAGTAATGTGGATTATAGGGGTGCATTTTCTAAAAAGCACGAATGTGTTGCACATTAATTGGTTTATGAAGATCTTGCTGGTGTGCACTAAATGTTCCCTAGTGCAGTTTAACATAGTGCTGTTTGAAACAGCATTGTTAAAGCACACTGGGAAACATTACAAAGAGATTACTCATTACAGTATATGCAAAAAGAAAGTCCCGAAAAACCCTGATTTTTAGACATCTACATAAAACTCAAAAATTGCTAAAAATAAACCCTGAAAAATGAAATAAATAAACTCCCCAAACCAGACACCCTAGCTATGTGTCAGGAAGTGGTGAGTACAGAGTACACAGCAGTCTGCCTAATCTTTGGCCTGCACAACAGTACTTAGGGGTCCCTGGTTAACTTTTACATCTCCCATATCGTAGACTGAACTCTAAGCACCTGCAAAATTTCATTTTTTGAAATGAGTCTTTTTCTGACTTATATCAATTTTAAAAAAGCGTTTGGAAAAGAGCAGAACAACCAACCAACCAAGAACATGCTATTTTTTCACCAGTCTGAGACCCAAAAAATGGCTTACTCCATTTCAGCCATTAGATACACATTTGTATCTGGGGCCACAGTTAGGGTGATCAGAAGTTCCATTTTTATAGGGATAGTCCCAATTCTGGGGTCTTTTTCTTATATAGGCTCCTATTACTCCCCATCCCCGTTCTGATTTTTCACATTTGATGTCTGGCCTAGTCACAATATTTCAAATTTAAAGATGACCAAGTTTAAAAGAGCCACTGTAATAAATCCCCATAAAAAAAAGTCTGTAAATAAGATACATAATGTTCCTACACTGTGGCATTGTGAATCTAACTCTACATTTAAGTTTAATAACAAGTAACAGTTCCAGCAGGCTTGATGCCCATTTACAACCGGAAAGATTGTCATTCCCATTCAGCACACTTCACACTATCAAGCTTCACACAATTTTCCCATTATTCCACATTAACATCTCTGTTTTATTTAACAGAAAGACAGTCTTGTGTTAAACAAAGATGATAGTCTATTGGCAGCTTCTGAAATGCTCTTTGGGTCTTGAGCCTCAGACATTCTTTGTCCTTATTTTCTTACTAACTGGTGATAGTAGGCATTCAGAGCGTTCACTGTGAAACCTAACACAGTTAAGCCTTGATCTCCCCCACCCCAGCAATGCTCCAGTGTCAGATAAGGTGCACACGCTGCAGTGAATAAGAGTCAGACCCTAGGAGTTGAGAGAGACCAGAATCAATTAGCACCTGTAGGAGCAAGAACAAAATCTAATACAACCAGACATCTGTGCCTTAAGTTTACATAATATTGCATGGGCACAAGTTCCTAGGACTAGAAAGCAATTTGGTGTTAATTAATTAGCTGTTTTGCTTATTTTTATAAAGGGAAACTGGTAAAGAATAAAGGACAGAATCACTTTTTTTCTAACACTGAACAAGAACATTTATTAGAATAAAGGAAACCATACGATCCATACTTAATTTACAGCTTCTACTTTCTCCAGCCCTGCTCCTATTTAGACACTTGCCAGCCCTCCTAACAACCTGGTGTCTAGCTAACTACAGGTTAGAAAACACAGCAGATATCCTCATATCACCTCTTCTCCTTTTTCAGTATAAAACAAGAATTAATATTTAACAACAAATTATAGATGCAGATGAGTCATTTACTTCACTACTCACTCAGATGTAGACATCTTTTGTGTTTGTTCCTTCATTCACCTGTATTTTCAAACCCCAAAGGTGTAGAGTCCTCTTCAATAATATTAAGATTCTTCTCAACGATAATATGACTCTCTTCACAGACATTGCCTGTTCCTTCTGTATGGAGTACCTAGGTAGGTCTCACACAGGTATGCTTTTTGGGACACAACTTCATCCAGTGGTAGTAGCTGATGTTGTCTAATAGGTTCCCTCATCCATTTTTATCATGACTGAATCAGCTGGTTATAGCTTGAGTCAAGTCAGACTGTTAAAGGAGGTGAGGCTCATGGGTGCTTTCTTCTTTGAGAAAGGCCTATGAGACTTATCTCTGAGAGTGACCGTGTTGTTCTGTATTAGGTTTGACAAAAGATTTTATCCCCTCGAACAGGCATTAAAGAATGTCAAAACTTTAGTTTGCCTGTTTTCCTTGTGCACAGCTGGCAGTCTAGGTTTCAGGGTCCATAGTTCTGGGGAAGCCCTGCCATCAGGACTTCCTTGGTGCTGGCCTGGGGACCCCAGGGTTATCAGTCTTCCTTCTGTGGACTGAGAGTCTAGCAGCCCTGATATTCCCTCTGGGCTCCTAGCTCCATGGCAGGGACCAAGCAAGCCCTGGGCAGGGTTGATGAGAGACAGAGACAGGGACAGGGTGGACAATGGTTTCAGGGCACCAAGCTCATGGTGCCCCTAAAATGTTTGCAATGTACATGTAAATAAAGTGAAATGAGGGGCCATGATATACCAGGGCCTTAAATTTTTCTCTATGAGCCTCTTTCAGGAACCCTGTCTGGAGTCAGGGCTCATAGGGCCCTGCTGTGCAGTGGGAAGTTCAGCTAGGCTAAGGCTTCCAGACTCCCTGCTTGGACAGCCTGAAAGTCTTATGATCAGCTTACAGGATCCATGGGCCTGGGGTAGCCCCCTCTGTGTGGATTGCCATGACTTTGTCCATCTCTAAGGGAGAAGTGACTTGATTTCTTTGTATAGATACTTACAGATGGACAAGATAATTGTAGTGGGAGGCTGTGACAGAGCATGTTCCCCCTCAGAGTTAATTAAATAGTTAACTGGCACCAGAGAGCTGTTAGTGTACTGGGTTGCACCTGGTGGGTGGGCCAGGCCCAACTGAGGATGAAGCTCTGTTGGGGAGGAGTTGAGTAGTGAGCACAGAGGGAAGAAATCCAGACAAAGAGGCAGTTGTAGGTAGAAGAACTCTATAGTTGCTCTCTGATTGCCAAAGAGTAGAAAAAAGTCCTAAAGAGATAGGCAGATGTATAGTAAGCTGATGGAAGGGCTGTGGGAGGTGCTTGAAGGAAGGCTAAGAGAGGAAAAAGTCCCAGGGAGTGACAAGGAGTCTGAGGGAATAGACCTTAATTGCTTGTAATAGGGTTTCTGAACTGGAAACCAGAGCAGAGGATGAGTCTGGGTTCCCCTACTGGTCTACCAGGAAAGGAGGTGAAGAAAACTGCTGGCACAAGAGGGGCAGGACTATTGAGTTTGGAGCTGGGCCTCCAGGAAGAAAGCTCTGCAAAACAGTAGAACAGTAGAAGGACAGCTCTCCAGAGCCTGGGAAGGGTGAGGAGACTGTAGAAGAGTAAGCCCAGCTGAAGGGGCAAGGAGTTGGACTCTTTGCCCACCCTGGAACAGATGGCTCTACCCATGACCTAGCTGGAAGGTCATGTCACAAGATGAGGCAAATCATCGGAGGGCTGGAGCAGAAGTCAGCATTAGGTGCTAAAGAAGGAGAGCCAGCTATGCCACATCTAGCCAGAAGGGGTGCACCAGAGGTTAGTCCACTTCTTGACTGAGGCTTTTCAGTGTGTCTGATAAAGATGTAATGTTGCAGGGGCTGAAAGCTGAAATTAGACAATTCTACCTTAAAATAAAATGCAATTTCCTAGCAGCAAGAGTGATTAAACATTAGAACAATTTACCAGGGAGCTGGGGGAATTGCCCTTGCTGGTGCCTTTACAATAAGATTAGATGTTGCTCCAAAAGATATGCTCTAATCCAGTTTCTGGGAGAGAATCTGTAGCCTGTGTATACAGGGACTCAGTCTGGATGGTTATGGTAGTGTCCCCTCTGGCATTGGAATCTGTGACTCTATGAATTCCTTGTTCATTATCTTTCTTCCTGGGCAGTGGGAGAACAAGCAGCTCTGCATTGTCCTCAATGTACTTACAAAGCTGCAGCTTTGTATTAAGACAGTGAATATAATATAATCTCATGCTTCAGGGCTTCAGACAGTCACTTGCAGGGATCAGGAAGGAATTATTTTTCTTGATGTATACTTGGATAGATATGTTGTGTGGCTTTTCTATTTTGTTTAATCCTTCCTCTAAAGATGGGACTAGTGCTCTGAAGTGGTATAGAGAATCATCTCACTTGGATGCATTACTGTTTTGCTTACATGCTCAGGAGCACATTCATTGTCAGATTCAGGGTCAGGAAGGAATTTTCCCCCAGGTCAAACTGGCAGGAACTTTTAAATTTTTGTTTTGTTTTTGTCTTTCTCTGCAGCATGATGTATGTTTGCCTGCTAGGGTTATCTGTGTCCTGCTCTCTGGAATGGCCTATGACTGTGAGTGTCAACTTCAGGGCCGACTCTCAAAATACAGGGCAGACACCCCAAGATGGTTGTATGTTCTAAAGTTAGATTTCATCTACCCAGTAAAAAATGTGCACTCCTACAGCATTATAACAGTCTTACCATGGAGTCAGACTGAAATGCCCAAGGAGACTATCTTGCTACCCAGGCAAGCTGGACTATATGATAAATCACAACAACTTTCAGGTTACTCCCAGCCCCAAAGAACCGGTTACTTGTACTCTGATCTCAAATCAAGGATAATGCCAGTACCCAATCCGGTAACTAACTAAGAATAAATTTAATTAAGAAAAGAAATGTTATTTACAAGGTTAAAACAGAAAACATAAACACACAAATGCATTAGTCTTAGATTTAAAAAGGTGACATATAGATCTGCTTATTACAGAACCTTATGTCCTTTAAAGCTGACCTATGCCAAGTACCATGGGGATCTATTGCTTGCGTTTAGGAATCTTTGCCCCTCAGAGTTCAGACAGCAATAAGAGACCAAGTTTGAACTTGTCAGGGATTTTTATCTTCTTCATCCCAGAATCCAAGCTGGTGGGATGAATTCATGCTCAGGCCTCCATTTCCTGGGAGAGCGAGGAATGCAATAAATTAGATTTCTGTCCTTTGATACTACACAATGCCTCATGTGCCTTCAATGGGCCATCTTATGTGAAGGGTAGCACTTTATCTTAATGCATCTTTTCCTGTTTGCATTGTAAACCTCTGTCTGACTCAAATGCTCAACATACCTTTATCCATGGTATTAAGTTATTATGAGTAGAATTAATGTGCAGCCTTCTTCAATCATTCCGTAAAGTCTAAATACAGTACATCCTTATAACACTGCTCTAACCATACTAACCCACAGGTAAGCCAGACTGTTTTCCAGCTGTGCATTTGTCAGTGTTAATGAGACTTGGGGCCAGCATCTGATCTTACCCAGATTGTGATGCGGGATGTCATCTAATCAATTCTCTGTTATTGCAGGAGCCTTGGGCATTGTTGGCAATGTGGTTTCTCCTGTTGTGTGCTACAGGAAGAGAACAGTTTAGTCTCCAGAGGACTAAAATTCTTTGGTTTAACTAAAGTAGTTGGGCTTAATATAGGGTATCTATATGAAATTTAATGGCCTGTGATATAAAGGGGGTTAGACTAGATGACCTAATGCTCCTGTCTGGCCTTAAATTCTATGAATGGTATAAGGTGTTGGTAACAGAGACATGGACCTTTTTTATTACTAGTTTTGTACTGACAAAAGTCACTTTAATGAATGCAAATAGGTGGCTTGCTATGGATAATGTTCTTCATTTAGGCACAGCTCTAAGCAATGGCTGTGCCACATCAGGGGTAGTGCTGGAAAGAATGTTGCCTCACAATACCCCTCCCAATCACAATGCCTCCATACCCCCCACCCCCGGCTTTGGCGGGGGGGGGAAGGAGGAACTTATACCTAGAGCAATCCATTCCCACCTGTTCAGCTCAGCAGCACAGATCCCATTCACTGCTGGAGTACACGGGGATTCAGTGCAAACTTTACCGTGTGTGCCAGAATTCTTGGTCTGGGTAGCTTATGCAGAGGCATAGCGCTTGTTTACACTGGCAATTTACAGCACTGCAACTTTCTCACTCAAGGGTCTAAAAAACACCCCCTTGAGCGCAGCAAGTTTCAGCGCTGTAAAGCGCCAGTATAGATAGTGCACTAGTGCTGGGATTTCTGCCACGACCACATAAGCCCCGTTAAAGTGTTGCTGCACGTTGCCAGTGTAGACTAGTCCTTAAAGGCTCTTTGTTTCATTCTGTGTATTCCTATATGGATGACAATAATACTGTGCTGGCATGTTGAGACCTGCTGCCAATCTGCTAATCTGTTGGTGCTATTGTCTTCAATGTGAAGAAATGAGGCTATTCCTCTCCTACTGAAGTATCAAAATGAAAGACTTTCATCTGTGTATCATAGGGTTATCTTCTGAGATTATTTGTTACAGACTCGGTTCTCACACTGGTGTAACTTTGCTTACTTGGAAGTCATAAGTAATTCCATCAGCTACAGTAAGAAAGGTCAGACTTGGTATGTGAGTGAGGTTTTGTTGTTGTTTGTTTAGATCTGTGTGATTCCCCCTCCCCTCTTGAAAAGCTATTCCTTTTGTAGCACCAAGAGCCTCCAGCTGAGAGTGGGGCTCTGCCCAAACACGCAGTAAGACAAGTTTGAAAACTAAATAGACAAGGCAGAGACAAAAGGCTGAAGGGGAAAAAAGAGGTGAAGTGACTTGCCCATGGTCTCGCAGCAGGTTACTGGCAAACTCTGGATTAGAACTGGGTTGTTTTGACACGATGGCCAGCACCTCACATACTAAACCACACTGCTCCCACAACATACAAGGATTCTTTTCTGGCTGACATTCTTGTTGTTGTCTCTGTTTTGACATTGGCACAGCAAAGGCAAACAGATGCCAGGAAGAGGGCAGAACACTGAAACATGCTGTTCTAAATAAACTTGTCATAGAGGAGGTAAATAATAAAACTAAATGAATAAATGGAGTTCAGCAAAGAAAGTGGCTCCGTGACACAGCAAAAAGGTGTTTGCCGGTGCTAGATTCTCAGAACAGCAAAGGGGCAGCAGGTTTGGTTGATAAAAGCTTTTTTAAATGTGGGGTGGAAAGAAAACAAGAGTTAGACTCCTGCTGTCAACTTACAACACTAAATCAATCTCATGGAGAGGAGCCCAACTGTGAGTGACTGGGCAGGGATGGGGGAAGCATGCCTCTAAATTCTCTGGCTTTACTGGGTCAGTGGACACTGAACTTTGGCTCAGCTTCAACCCATGAGGAAGTCAATGGGAAATGCTTGGATGTTGTTTGTTTATGCAACCATCACCAGTATCCTACTGTCCTTTGTAGTGAAGCCTTCAAATGATTTCCTGGTTTGAAGGATTCTTCTAGCCAGGGACTAAGAGCTTTAGAATGAAAGGTGATAAACAATTGTAAAATACTATTAGATTACATTAGTAATCTATAATGTGAGAGACCTGTGTGTAGAATATTTTCCCTCTGTGGATTCCCAAATGCACCAGTGAAATGCTCTTTGACTTTACTGCATATTTTTAGAGAGAAGTCGATAAACTATTTAAACATGAGGGTGATGCAGTGAGTGGGAATAACCGTGCTTTCCCCCCATCCCCCTTAACTGAAGTGCAGTGCTGGAGCTGTTGGGGAAAATGTGTAAAGCATTCTTTTAAACAAGACAGCTTGCTTCTAAAACATTTCTGAAGAGAAGACATGGCTGTGCAGCAGAGTAAGCCCTTCTGAGTTCTTATCCGTTGAAGGGACATTGTTGACTTGACCTTGTCCAGTAATAAATGCAACTGCTGCTGTGGAGGTGGGGAATTCCATTAGAGAGGAGATAGATGGAGGTTAGAGGACAAAAAGTAGTAGATAGAAAAAGTCTAGCTTCTGTGTCTGCAGTAGGCAGTTGTTATCTGGCGTTTGAATATGGAAAGCCCTTGCTTCATTGCAAACAAAGCATTTTAAGGGTAGGAATCCTGGGACCACTGGGGCCTAGAATACAGTGAAATCACTGCAAGTGGGTGCGGGTTGTGTGGAGAAAAAGCAATGCTGACTCGCACAAGGGGAGGGCCCAGGTGGAAAGAGGACCCACTCCATAGGAATGCAAGACCATGGCTTGACTGTGAATAGAAGGACAGCACACAGTTTCACAAACTCTGCAGACCCACAGAGAGAAATGCCCTAATCGTTGAATGTCCCTCTGTATCACCTTCCAGTCTAGATTCTCAAAGTGCTTTGTAAATGTGAAGTAACTAGGGTTGTCAACTCTGACTAAAGCTATTCCAGGAGATAATGCATGACATAATGTCATTTTCTTAAAGTATCTTGTTAAAATCTCCTGGTTGCTTTCAGTAGTCACTGGGAGATGAATGCCAATTCTGGGAGACTCCAAGCCAATCCTGGCTACCTTAGAAGTAACTGTGCCTCATGACCCCTTGCACTCAACCCCAAGCTCACTAATACCTTGTGAGATAGATGTGCATTGTCCCCATCATACAGACACAAAATTCAAGTACAGCGAGTTTGGATTACTTGCCTAAGGTCATAAGCCCAGGTTTCTTGATTCACATTTCTGCTTTAAATAAGACTATCATTATCTGGGGATAGAGGGAGAGTAGCAGGCTAATGTGTGGTGGGAGCTGGGGATAATCTTATTTCTAATTTGAAAACAAATTAAATCATTTTAAAGAGCACTTTTTGACAAAAATAAAACCAGTTATCAGGGGATTTCTCATTTGGTGGTGAATATTTTGGACAGCGCCATCCACTGGCAGCGAACAGATAAGATGTTTTCTGTTTATCTCCAGTGGCAGGGGCCTATATTCTCAGAGCCGAAGGTCACAGAGGGTTCTATCTCTGATACCATATGTTTGTGGTTTAGCTGATGACAACTGTGTTGTTTTGTTCAGTTTGTGGCCCTTGATCACTAAACCTAGTTTTGGAAGTATAGCTCTCAAATCTTACTAAATGATTCCTAATACTCCTTCTCCCCCACCCACAACTGACCTTAAGCTAACTAGTCTAGAATGGCTTCTTGGCTTTCCATAAATTATGGCAATGCTCTTACCACTCTTCAGACCTTGGCAATTTAACTTGGCCTTGGAAAACAATTCTAATTAATTGCTCTGAGCAGTGAAAATGAGTATAAGAAGACATAGTGGGCAAGGTAATATCTCTTATTGGACCAACTTCTGTTGATGGGTGAGACAAGTTTCCAAAAGAAGTTGGTCCAATAAAAGATATTACTTCATCTACCTTCTCTCTCCAAATCCTGAGACCCATATGTCTACAACAACACTGCATGTGGGAAAAGACAATAAGCAAAAATAGAAGTAACCACTTGGTGTCACTCTTTTCAAGCTGTTAAAGGTGCACAAGATGGAAAAACACAGAATGCTGGTTTTTGTTTTTTCAGCTGGTATCTTGTTGAGTAAATACTGTAGTAGAGTTGACCAGGAAGTGTTTAGCCTGTTACACATCCAGCCCTGCTTTGAAATGAGAATACTACAGAACAGTTCTTAATACAGTTCCTTTGATGCTAATTTTAGATACCTGTATTACACTGGACAGTCTGAGTTTTTACCCCATGCTCAGCAGATCATGTAGTCGAGTTAATATAGAGTTCAAACTCACTTTCTCTGGGGTTTGGCTTCATTGGTAACTCAAACCACAGCTAGCTAGCGATTTATATATTTGTTTATATTGTGGTAACATTTAGGAGCTCCAGTCATGGACCAGGGCCCCACAAAGCTAGAACAAAGACGCTCCCTGACCCAAGAGCTTAAATTATTCTTTCAATAGCATCTTCTTCCTGAAATTGGCCATCTCTACAACTTCTGTACCACCTGTCATGTAGGTATCTAGAGGCCAGGCTTGCAAAGGTATTTAGGTGCCTACAGATGCAGATAGAAACCTAGTGGGGTTTTCAGAAGTGCCTAAGAGGTATCTAAGCACCTTTGCAAATTTGGCCCTCAAGTCCCTCTGTTCCAAGATATTCACTGTAGTTCTGTCCTAAATATGCAGGAGATCAAACTTTAGTGGCTTTATGCAGGTTTCTTACACCTGCTGAAAGAGTTAGAACTCGGTCAGCTGGAGAACTTGCCCCTGTTACTTATACACACTGTAGTAGTGAGGTAGGATTTTTAAAACTTGCTCATTTATCTAGTAATTTGACGTATGAGAAAGCACAGTTCTAGAAGCTTTGCATGACTCATTTTCTCTCCCTTATATATGCATGCACACACAGATATAAGTATATAGTATAACAGGGAAAAATAGTAACTACTTATGGAGAGCTGTAAATGATCTGCAGAAACTTATTAACTTTACTTTATTTATTTCTCACTGAAATCATATATCAAGCCAGTCCTTCATTTAAATTATTGTGATGCTTGGTTTTATTGGTGATTGTTTTCATATTGAAGACTTAGGATGGGAAACAGGGGAACCTATTTGTCTTACCTGTCTATGGAAGTACTTCATAAAGGCCTGAGGTGTTCTGCGGGCTTGACTCAATGGGCTAGTTGTCTATGTGTAGGGTTTTATTTACCGATGTTAACACAAACTTCTGCCCTGGATTGTACAGAATTGCCAAATCCAAAGATTTAAAAAAATAATGAGACTATAAAACGATGAATTTTGGATTTTGTCTTGCTTTTGGTGCTTGAGCCTTAAGGATGCCTGTTTTCAAGCTTTTTCTCCAAACTGCGAAGGCTAGAAATGTACGGCTTCTCTTAAGTGTAAGCTAAGTCTTATTTAATCACATGACTTCAGTAGCTGGGACTTTAAGACAAAAATCCAGATATGAATTGGCAACATCATATTTACCTCTTTGGAGCCAAATAAATTGAAAATCTAGAGTTCTGTGAGTATATAACCAACAGCACTGGTCAATTTTTTTATTTTCTAGAAGGTTGTTTATCAAAAACTGGCCTTAATGTCAATTTTTCAGGAAACATTTCATTTTTGAATTTTCCACATTTTGTGAAACTTTTCATAGTATTTGCAACTAATGTTTTAATCAGTCACTTTCAAAACTGTTGCAGAAATTTTTGGTTTACTATACAAAGCTTTTATAGAAGAAAACTGGATGTTTAACTGGCTGTTTTGGTAATTAAAAAAGACTTGTAAATGACTTTGAAAAACTTGGTTAAAATGTTAATATACAAAATCACAATTTTGTGAAGAATAAATTTTGTACCCTGTGAAGTGGAAAAAATTTCACATAACACATTGAAATTTTGAAATAGTTTTTACCATTTTCTGACTAGCTTGATTTTATAAATGTTTTGCCCATAATTGCTCTTTAAGGAGGTTAGATGGCTTATAGCTTTAGAAAGCTTCTATGCCATTTCTATTACTAGACCACTAATTCAGATTCATGCTGGGTAAAAATTTTCAGAAGCACCTACATAATTTAGGAACCTAAGTCTCATTTTCAAAAAAGTATCCTTGGAACTCAGGAGTACAAGACCCATTGACTTTCATAGAGACTTAAGCTCCTTATTGCCCAAACTCTCTTTTGAAAATGAGATGTAGGCTCCTAAATCACATAGGATTTTGTTTTGTTTTGGAAATTTTACCCCAGATCAAAAGAGATTGGAAGTTGCTAACATCTATTACTTGTTGGGTGACTCCATACACAGCTTTATCATGAAAAATGCACTCTTCCTACAGGCAAAATATTTTAGTGTGAGATGTTTCTTGCAAATTTGACCCTTGCCCATCTTGACTTGTTTGTGAACATTTAATGTTTTTCTTGCTGGTATCTGATTTACTTCCTCTCTCCCCCAAATCCCACCCCTGAAGTCTGTATTCATGCCATCTTGATTTAGCACTAGCACAAATGGAGAGGAAAAATCCCTCTCCTATACCTTTAGCTGAGATTGAAGGACTAATGATTTCATGAGAGAGCCTAATCTCTTGAGCCCAGGTTTGCAAATCAAGAAGTCAAATTAATCTTGTAAATGGGCAATCTCATCTGAAGTGAGGGGGCCGTATCGGCTTATATTTGACTCAGAAGGCTTCATACTTTAGGACCATGTTTCTCAACTGGTGTGCTGTCAGACCCAAACAGATGTGCTGTGGATAATATATATATAATATATATTTTGAAAAGCTACATGGGAGAACAAAAAACCCTTCCTTTGTATTTTAATTAGTGTTGGAATCAGATTGCATTCTGTACTTTGCTCTCTGGAACAAGGCGCCTTTCAAATCTTATGCATGTACAACATTCCATTCCCCAAAGCCAGGGTATAATTGCAAATCTGAATCCTGTGGAGCAGGGGCAGAGGAGGGGGAAAAAATGGTGGGGGGAGCTGCCTTCTGATTGGCCATCTGCCTCACTGCCCTGCCTCCTCCAGGGGCAGAGCAACCAATCAGATACCTATTTCCCTTCCCTCCCCTCCCCTCCTGCGAACAACAGGTTGTCTCCTCTGCAGCAGGTAGGGAAAGAGCCCCTGGAGCTGCCTCCCCCCAGCCTGGAAAAAGAGTGGGGATCCTGCTGCAGCCCCCCACAGTTGGGAGGGGGGAAGAACCTCAAGAGCAGATGTGAGGTGTGGAGGCTAAATTCAGGAGGGGGCTGGATGTGGGGTGGGCAGGCAGAACTGGTGGGGTAAGGGTGCTGGGGGTACAGAATTGAGGTGGAGAGACTAGACTGGTAGAGGGTGAGGACAGAACTGATGAGAGCTGCGGGGGGCAGAACTGATTTTGCAGACTGGGGCTCAGGATTCGTTTGGAGGTTGGGGGGCAGAATTCCTGCTGGGCTGGGGCAGGCAGATGTGAGGGTGAAGACCCTGGCAGCAGAGGCCAAAATCATCTTACCCAATACTGAAAAAATATAATCTCCCCAAAACATCTGGTTATTTACAATCTCCTGATTTTTTTGGAGTCGGACTCATTTATTTTTAGATCTCTTGAGGTTGGCAATACTCTAAGTGTGACTTAATTATATTGCGTTTAAAAACAGCAGAGAGAGAGAGAGAGTTAGACATGTGCAACAAGACTATTTTGGAAATGAGAAGAAACGATTAATTGTTAATTGCTTGTCATCCTAAAATATTATTCTCAAGTGTATGTCAGTCTCCACTGAGCATGTTTTTTCCAGAGTTCTTATATTTAGCTTTAATGTTACTTTCCACTGCTGACAATATTAATTCTGGCACAAAAGACAGATCATGATCTAATGTTAGCTGTCATGGTGGGTTGCTTTTTTTTAAACTTTAACCTGCTTAGCCTCATCCTAGATTGGTTCATGAATATTCATGAACTCATTTGGAGACACTGTGGTGGTGTGCCTCAGAGTAATTAAAGGTATCAAGATGTGCTGTTGCAGAGAAGAGGCTGGGGGTGCTTATCCTCAAGGAACTCAAACTTGAACCTCTCAAACTTCACCTCTGCCTAGTCTGGGCAGTTAGACCCCGTTTGAGTCTAACTATTGGAAAAGGCGGAGATGCCTCAACCAACTTAGTCAGCTGTGTATGAGAGAGGGGGCCCAAGCTGGATTCAGCCATCTGCTTGCTGAGTTGTCTTCTGGTTCCCCACTGGCAGCTTGGGGCAGAGAGGTAGGACTGTGATTGTCAGGAAATAGACAGTGCCTATTTCAGGGATAGGCACTGTAGGACACCAGCTTTAGGACAGTGGACTCCTTGTAGCTGGTTGGCAGGCAAGCTCTGATTTGTTCTTCAGGCTCCAGGTCTGAGAAGGGGACCTGCACTGCGGGCTCTCGTGCTGTGCAGGGGCTAGTTTGAAAGGGTGGTGGACTGGAATTTCTTTTTGCTCCATGGCTGGGATCCCTAAACCTGTCAAAGGAGGGGGATCAACATGTTTTTTGCTTAGGACATTAATCTCTTGAGAAGTGGTCTTAACTGATGGTCTGTCACAACACTGCTAGCTGCTGGGGAAATGAAGCTAACAATATTCATTCATCCATTTATTTTATATAATATATATGGTTGCAATCACCAGTAGCAAGGTGCCAAATTGTGCATGTGTGTGTAATTTATTTCTTTGGGGTTTTTTGCTGCTTTTTGAGATTTCTGATCTTAACCTTGGACCCAGTAGAGGGAGGTAGAGAAAACAGTGGCAAGTTTTAGCTGCAGAAGAACATCTTACCACTTGATGGTGCTGTAGTCCATAGTATCCCACAGTCTATTTGTGCTGCATAGACTGAATAGTTTGACTCCTAATAAAAGCTTTAGGTCAAGCACCAAATAATAAAGAGTAGTAACTAGAGCGATATCTATTGCTACTGGGAAGCAGTGGTAAGTAGTAGAAAATCACACTTATTCTTAAATGGCTGTCTCTGTTTTTGAGCATCAGATTTTAGAAAGCCCATCTTGAAATTCTGCCAAAGTTGATTCCGTTTCTGAAGTACAGAAATGAAGTCCCTTGCAGTTTGATGTTCAGTTGAGGGCATTAATGATCTCACAGCATGTTTTGTAATGGTAGAAAACTTACCCTAGTGCTCTTGACTACACTTCTGTTCCCCTCCCTCCAACCCATGCAAGTGTGCTGTAGGCTCGTTGTTTGCTTCTCTCCACTCCAGAGAGGGCTTCATTGAAGTCATACTGAGTGAAGTACCCCTGAGGAGATAAAATATTCCTTCCTCCTCTTCTCACTGTTCATCTTAGCAGTGATGGCTAATCTGTGTATGAAATCCACTTCGCTGTATTCCTGAAAAAACACATATGATAGCTGAATCTACAGGAAGGATGGGTTTTCCAACCTGCCCTTATAACTGGGCCTACGCTCTTGAAAGTGCAAATATTTGACCTGCAATTGAGATCAGGTCAATGTTTGTCCCGCACTGCTTTCACATGTCAGTGACTGGAACATCTCTGGCCTACAATAAATGAGTATTCACACAGAAATAGGGCTACATTTCTTGAGAGGTATGTAGTGCACATGTGTGTGCATGCAGCCACCAGCCATTTGTGCGTGCAGTGCCGTGGGCTGCATGTACAGTGATAGTAATGCACATGAATCATAGCACTGGAAGGGACCTCGAGAGATCATCTAGTCCAGTCCCCTGCACTCAAGGCAGGACTACATACTATCTAGACCATCCCTGACAGGTGTTTGTCCAACCTGCTCTTAAGAGTACCCAATGAGGGAGATTTCACAGCCCCCCTACGCAATTTCTTCCATACTTATCCACTCTGACAGTTAGGAAGTTTTTCCTAATGGCCAACCTAAACAGCCCTTGTCGCAATTTAAGCCCGTTGCTTCTTGTCCTATCCGCAGAGGTTAAGAAAAACAACAATTTTGTTTCCTCCTCCTTGTAACAACCGTTTGTGTAGTTGAAAACTGTGATCATGTCCCCTCTGTCTTCTCTTCTTCAGACTAAACAAACCCAATTTTTTCAATCTTCCCTCGTAGGTCATATTTTCTAGACTGTCTATCATTTTTGTTGCTCTTCTCTGGACTTCCTCCAATTTGTCCACATCTTTCCTGAAATTTGGTGCCCAGAACTGGACACAATACTCCAGTTGAGGCCTAATCAGCGCAGATTAGAGCAGAATAATTACTTCTTGTGTCTTGCTTACAATACTCCAATACAACAATCCCAGAATGATGTTTACTCTTTTTTTTTTTTTCCCAGCAGTGTAACACTGTTGATTCATACTTTGCTTGTGATCCACTATGACCCCCAGATCCCTTTCTGCAGTACTCCTTACTAGGCAGTCTTTTCCCATTTTCTATGTGTACAACTGATTGCTCCTTCCTAAGCAGAGTACTTTGCATTTGTCCTTATTGAATTTTATCCTATTTCCTTTAGACCATTTCTCCAGTTTGTCCAGATCATTTTGAATTTTAATCCTATCCACCAAAGCACTTGCAACCCCTCCCAGCTTGGTATCATCTGCAAATTTTATAAGTTTAACTTTATAACTTTATAACCCTATGCCAGGGGTCAGCAACCTTTCAGAAGTGGTATGCCGAGTCTTCATTTATTCACTCTCATTTAAGGTTTCGCGTGCCAGTAATACATTTTAATGTTTTTAGAAGGTCTCTTTCAATAAGTCTGTAATATAGAACTAAACTATTGTATGTAAAGTAAATAAGGTTTTTAAAATGTTTAAAAAGCGTCATTTAAAATTTAAAGTAAAATACAAATCCCACCCAGACTGGTGGCCAGGACCCGGGCAGTGTGAGTGCCACTGAAAATCAGCTCATATGCTGCCTTTGGCACATGTGCCATAGGTTGCCTACCCCTGGTCTATGCCATTGTTTAAATCATTGATGAAGATGTTGAACAGAACTGGACCCAGAACTGATCCCTGAGGGACCCCACTCGATATGCCCTTTCAGTATGACTGTCAACTACTGATAACCACTCTCTGGGAATTATTTTCCAACCAGTTATGTATCCACTTTATAGTAGCTCCATCTAGTCTATATTTCCCCAGTTTGTTTATGAGAAGGTCATGCAAGACGGTCTCAAAAGCCATATTACAGTCAAAATATACCACATTTACTGCTTCCTCCTCCCCCATCCACAAGGCTTGTAATTCTGTCAAAGCTATCAGGCTGGTTTGACGGGATTTGTTCTTGACAAATCCATGCTGACTGTTGTTTATCACCTTATCTTCTAGGTGTTTGCAAATTGATTGTTTAATTATTTGCTCCATTATCTTTCCGGGTACAGAAGTTAAGCTGACTGGTCTGTAATTTCCTGGATTGTCCTTTTTTTCCCTTTTTATAGCTGGGCACTATATTTGCCCTTTTCCAGTCTTCTGGAATTTCTCCTGTCTTCCATGACTTTTCAAAAATAATTGCTAGTTGCAGACCTAGTTGCACAGTTGTATACACTCAAGCCTCTCTTAAAAATGTGGAACTTCTAATCTGATTTTTCAATACTTCATTATAAGCAGGCTTACTTTACGGGGTGGAACTTGCCTGTTAATGCACTCACATGCAGTGCAACTGCACTTACAGGCAGTGGAATAAGTCTTCAGCAGCTTCAATGTACCATAATGTTCTAGCTATAGGTAAACCTCTGTGGAGAGTGGCATTGGTTTACGAGAATAAAGATGTTATAACAGGATCCCAAAATAATTGCACCCAGTTTTCTTGTATAGATGGCCAGCTGCCTAAGATGGGGCGGGGGCTCTGTCCGTTGAAGAATTTTTGGAGTGTGTCGTTCTTCTGCCTCTCATTTCCCCCCTCATTATTTCCCCTCCTGAGTCTAGTCTGACTTTCTCTTTAGTCCAAGAAGAGCTGGATGTGGCTCCTTTTGAGTCTAACATACCTCTGTGTTGGCAGGAGGTACACTCACTCAAGAGCAATGTGTAATGCTCTCCCCCACATTCCTCCCAGCAGCTGTGCGTGCTCCACCATATTACGTAGCCCCTTACCCCACTTCAGGATCTAAGCAGGAATCCTTGATGCCAAAGATTTTTAATGCTATTCCTAATTGATGATCTAGTTTTAACAGTCTGGTGAACAGGCAAGCAGAGCAATGCTGCTGCAGAGAAAAGAAACGTCAGCTCTCCCTTAGCTTTACTCATTGCTGCCTGCCAGGAACCAGTCTTCTCTCTGGGAAATGTGTAACTGTCTCTGAATGGATCACCTGGATCTTATCAACTCAAACACTTCAGAGTTCAGGCAAAGAAGCCAAAGTCAATTTTTGCTCACTGTTTAAACCCAAAAATAAACAGAGCAAGAGAAAGGAACAGTTGAGGGTGGTGTGGAGCAGGGGATAAGTAGTGGGAGTGGAGGGTATATTGCTAAGCTCCATACTGGTTTGGGGATAAAATCCCTGGAGGATCAACTCACCACCTAAACAGGTAGTGGTGAACTTATGCAATACAGAGCTGTTGTGGGGCAGGGTAGCAGGCAGGCTTCTGGTCAATATACAGGGGCAGATGTTCTAACAGACCTTAAGGGGCACATGTTCTGACAGCTGGTATAAAGCCACCAAGATATCAGCCAGAAGAAATTGGGTATGATTTTGATTTCCTCCCTCTCCCCTTCAAACATCCATTCTATGCTCCCATTAAATTATTTTCAGATCTAAGATCTGTGCAATGTTCAGATATGGCCTTTTGTGAAGCAAGAAATAGCACAAAACAAACTAGTTTAACTTTTCCAGAGGCTTCTAAATCTAATTTAATAGGGAAATTTTATGTTATGGCACTTGCACCTTGGTGCGTGTGATACTTTTTTTAGGGCCTGTCCTCAGCCCAAATAACATGCCCTCATTTGTGAGGTCTGCATATAAATGCAGCATGAGCAGCAATAATGAGCACCCATGTGTTGTCCAGCAGCAGCCAGATTCCTCCTCCTTCAGATTGCTATTGCTAGGAGTATAAAGAATCCATGTGTAGCTGTTATTGCTGGATTAGGACATGTGCATAAGGCGTGCAGACTAATGCCTCACATCTAGTTCCTGTTTTTCCATAGGTTTTGGGGGAAGCCAGAATAGGAGCAGGAAAGTTTGTTGATGTGTTCCTATATACAACTGGAATTTAACCTCCTATTTGCAATAACCTAGTTAGACATCATCTAAGATTTGGGGTTGTCATTTACTGAGGCTTGGTTTATACTACATACCGTGGTATAGAATATCAGGGTTGGAAGGGACCTCAGGAGGTCATCTAGTCCAACCCCCTGCTCAAAGCAGGACCAATCCCCAATTAAATCATCCAACAGATTTTTTTGCCCTAGATTCCTAAATGGCCCTCCCAAGGAGGGAAGCTCACAACCTTCAGTTTGGTAGGCTAATGCTCAAACCACTGAGCTATCCCTTAACACCCCAAGCACTGTAATTATACCAACCTAGCCCTCTTGTGTAGACAACACTACGCTGGTCAGAAAGCTTCTCCTGACAACATAGCTCTTGGTTCTGGCAGAGGTGGAGTTATTAAGCTGACAGGAGGACTCCCTCCCATTAGTTTAGAGCATCTTCATCAGATGCACTAAAGTGGATCCGCTGAACCAGTGCAGCTGCACTGATGTACATTTGTAGTGTAGATCTGCCCTTAGTCAAAATGCATGTTTAATGTACATTAATAGATTTTCAGACACTAGATATTTTTCCTGTGTTCAGTAACAAACATTTTGTGCCTGATTAGTTAGGCATGTGGATGCATGTGAATCAATTTTGCGTGTACAGTTACCAGGCTTCTGCAAATAAATCCGTGAGCTGTATGTGCACATGGCTAACAAGGCAGTAAGCAAGGATATGTGCCAGGCTATCACAAAAGAGTGGAGCAGAATTACATAATTTACATGGGCAGGCATGGTAATAAGGAGAGGGCAGGTGTGGGCACATTTTTCCAAACATGCAAATTTGTGTGCAAATCAGTCTCTCTGGCCATGGCATTAATAAAAGAGGACATGGTGTGTGAATCACTTATGAAAGCTTCCTTCTAGATGATTAAATCGAAAGATCTCTTTATTTTTAAATGTGGGAGGCTCTATGCAGCAGCAATGAATTCATCGGTGGCATTTCTTTGTATTTTATTATTCCTGTTCACATTGTATAAAAACAGGAGGAAGTGTAGCCAAAATGGTTTACGCTGATCACTAAGAAAAATGTCACATATAAACATAATGGCTTTTACAAAATGTTGAAGCATTCCACCCATCTCTGCACGGAGATCAGTGTGAGCAGGTCACTATAACCTCTTTGAAGAGCAGGTCTGAATGACAACAAAATTAATATGTATTTAGGGCCTGCTTCTGCAAACCATTATTCACGTGAGTAGTCTCTGCTCGCAGTGGGATGATTCCCATGAGAGGTCCTTCACGACCTGGCCCTGTTAAGTGTATTTGTTTTAACTTTGTGTATTAGGGGATGAGAAGCAGGTTTCTATTAACACAGGCAGAACACCTCATACCCAGCCATATCTTATTTGAGACATTTACTCTGCCTTGCTTGTCAATTTCACTTCACTTTTTCATTTGGAGTGAAAACTTTTCATATGACATTGCTTAAACATTAGGTTTCCCATTCTATTTTGTCCCTTAATGTGTATGCACAATACCACCACTTTGTATGCAATTGCAGCAAGTTTACTTACAAATGTCCAGCTTTCAGTAAAATTTTCAAAAGGGAGTAGGTAGTTTTGCAAAAGGTACTCAACTTTCAGTGCAGTATAGGTACTTCTGAATATTTTATCCTAGATAAGTCAAGGTAACTCTGTACCCTTTTATGTGCTGAAATACTGAAAATCTGGGCCATCACCAAGTCACAATTGAGTGCTAAAAGACTGAAAAATCCTTAAAGGGTCATTGTCCTCCCTGCAGTCTGACAGAGCTCTTGCTGCCCAAATACACACTCGGATAATGTATGTCCGATTGCATGTGTGCTGTGTTCTGTTAAAGTGTTTGTCACTTCAGGATAGGTCTGTACTTTCCTCTGGAGCAGGGAAGAGGGTCAGGGCATCTTTCAGAAGAGTAGACGATGCAGTGAAATGGAAGCATCAGAAGAGAAATCAGTATTAAGGGCTCAACATTCTGCCTGCATCCTTTGGGATTACAATTACAGATTTGCAAGTGCCAGGAAAGTTCAGATGTGAACTGATCTAGCTTAAGGTATTTTGCAAAGATTTTGTCCCTTTGTGATTTTAAGCAGCTTCATAGTAAAGGTGTTTCATTTTCTACTAATTTCACCTGCTTCCACAAAACACTGAAGTATGTGCTTAACATTACTCACATGAGTAATCCCTCTGAGTTATGTATGTACAACACAAGTACATATGTTGTTGAATTGGGTGGAGTGGGGGCGTCACAATCCTGAAAATCTGGTGCTGTATTTATTTTAAAATGTAGGAAGTGATGCAGTACTGTGAAAGTTCTCCTAGACACTATCTGCTATGCTTTTCTATTGCATATTAGGATGTATTACGTTTGCTAGATTTCAGTTAAAGGTGCTATAAAATAAAAACTGAAGGCAGCAGACAGACTTGTGTTTCTTCACATAGTGGTTCTAGTGACTGAATGTAGTGCAATACTCTGCATTCCTAGTATAAGACAATATAATCTAATTCCTCCCAGGTTTACTGTTGGTGGTGAATTCCATTAAGTTTTGTGACCTGAAGAGTTATGCAAGGCACAGATCTGGCCAAATGGTAGAACTGTCAATCTGGATCATGTTGAGCAGTTCCCATAGACCATCTTTCAGTCAATGAATCTGAAGTGCTTAACTAACATAACTAATCTTTGTGCTGAAGAAGAATTCCAAGTGATTGTCTGAGATCCTTCTGCCTTCCTTTGCTCATGGGACAGGAAGGCGGATTCTGGAAGTGAACAGCTGGCTAGAGAAGTGGTGTAGGGTTTTGGTTTTTGTGGAACATTGGTTCACCATTTATGGGGAGAAGGGGCTGTATAGTTTGATCCTTCTTCTACTGAAGTGGAGGCCATCCAATCTTCTCAATGACAAGCTGGCTAGACTGGTCAGAAGGGTGTTTACCTCTCCCCTTTTGTTGTTAGTTTAAGATATGAGCACTTGGCACAAAATGGAGAAGTTGAGAACAAAATTAATCAAAAAACAAGGGACATCAAGAGTAGAAATTCTTTTATTGGCTACGTACCATGCAAGTAGCTTGGGTTCCAAACAAGAGATACTGAAATTGCTCATTTCATGAGCATAAATTTGATTTAGTTGGTATTACTGAAACTTAGTGGGATGATGCCCATGACTGGAATATCCTAATCAATGGTTATAATCTATTTAGGAAGGACAGAATGGGAAAGGGAGTGGCACTCTGTCAAAAAAGGCATTACCTGTTTCAAAATCACTGACCACTCAGAAGAAGATGATAAAGCACAAGATGGGGCAGAGATATTAGTTGGTGTTTGCTGCCGGACATCAGATCACATTGTGAAACAGGACGATTAGGTCCTTATGCACCTGCCTATAAGATACAGGGGAAAAAAGCTGTGTGGTTGTGGAGGACTTCAATTTGAGTGACGCATGCTAGAGGTCTCATGCTGCCAGTACTAGAACATCCTTGGGATTTCTAAATATTAGATGACCATTTCCTAATTCCAAGCATTATATCCAACACAGGGGAATTCTATATTAGACCTTGTCTTGACAGATAAAGAGGAACTAATCACAGAACTAAAAATTAATGGTAACTTAGGTATAAATGATCATGACTTGATCACATTTATAATGTGCAAGCAAAAATGGTCCAGACCACTGTTACTGGTCTTTAAAAGGTCCAATTTTCACAAAGATGAAAAAAATTGAATCAAATCAGTCAGAAGAATTAATAAAAAATTTGAATAATTGGGAATTGTTTAAGAATATTTTACTACATATCTAGAAAGCCACAATCAAGGAAGAATGCCATATTGGTTTAAAAAAATCCCAACTTGGTTTAGAAGTGAAGTCAAGTCAGCTATAAAAACTGAAAGAAATGGGAAGTTAGGCACTGTAGAAAATTGATAAGGGAAGCAAAGGGTGTGCACAAGAAGAAATCTATAGCCAGAAAACTTAAGGAGTTGTGTTTTTTTAAAAAAATATTTTCAGAACATAAAGAATCTTAACCATGGTATTGGCCCATTACAAGATAGAAATGGGAAATTATTATTTACTGAACACTTCTACCTTTTCTGTAATATTTATGTTCTGCATTTGGGGAAAAAACAGAACAGTTTCCCTTTCACTATATCTCAGGAGGATGTTAAATAGCAGCTACTAAAGTTAGACTTTTTTAAAAAAATCAGTATGTCCAGCTCATTTCCATCCTATATTGAAAGATATGGGTGAGGAGCTCTCTGGGCTGTAACTTTGATTTTCAAGAAATTTTGCAGCACTGGGGAAGTTCCAGAAGACTGGAGGAAAGCTAATGTTGTGCCCATATTTTAAAAATGGTAAATGGGATAATCTGGGTAATTATAGGCCTGTCAGTCTGATAGCAGTTCCAGGTAAGTTAATGGAGTGACTGATATGGCCACTTGATTGGTCAAGAAACAAATGGAGATAAGATAATTAATGCGAATCAAAATGGGTTTATTGAAAATAGGGCCTGTCAGACTTGATGTCCTCAAAATATTACATGTACAGTTGATAAAGGGAAGTGTTGATGTAATATAAGACTTCAGTAAGGCATTTGACTTGATACCACATGACATTTTGATTAGGATTGTGGATTAATCACAGTTATCTCAGGCAATTAACTCAAAAAAATAGCAAGTAATTAACTATTGGAACAACTGACCAAAGTCATGGTGGATTCTCCATCACTGAACTTTTAAATCAAGATTGGATGTTTTTCTAACAGAACTGCTCTAGGAATTATTTTGGCAAGTTCTCTGGCCTGTTATACAGGAGGTCAGAATAGATCACAATAGGCCCTTCTGGCTCTGGAATGTATGAATAGCCAATAGCCTGGTAGGTAAGGCAATCATTATAGGAAGTAAGAGTCCCTGCTCCAAATGAGACAGGGGTTGAACCTGGGTCTCCCATGCCAGGTGAGAGTCTTCCCCACCTGGCTATTCTGTGTGTGTCTGACTCTGGCTTTGACTAGAAATTCCATCCTCACAGAAAGTTACTCACAACTGACATATTTAATCAAAATGAAGCTGTTTTTTTCCTTTTCAGAATCAGTGCCTCTTTGACTAACTCCACTCCTAGTCCTCAACTCTGACCGCTAGACCATACTTACAGTGGTGGGTAGATTTTCTTTTGATAAGTAATAAAGTAGCATGTCTCTTCTGGAGATGAGCTTGTTAGACAAAACCTGGATATGTATCTAACCAGGCGCTGTTAATTTGTGATGTGATGAAGTATTTGGATATCCCAGGGCTAACCTAACCTACAATTGCTAGAAGGCCATAAACAAGTATGAATTTGACCTTGTTGTGGACATTGTTTTGCTGCCTACACTCCATAAATCCCCAGTATTGTTTGCACTGCAAATGCTGTCTGGGTTGGTGTATGGTAGACTTTGTAAGACACTTGCTGAATTGTTTCCACTTCATAAATGTTTGATGGACAAGCAGAGAGTTAACTTTCAGAGGATTTTAGTTTGGTACCCAAAACATGATAAAATAAATTGCTGGGCTTTAGTAGTGAGTCTGACTTACACCAGTGGAAAATCTAGCGCATAGTTCACTCCCACATGTGTATGTTGTCCTGCAACTGTGACAAATGTATCTATTTTTTTTACCACTGTGGTAGAAAACGACAGTGAGACCCACTCATAAATCAGCAGAATTCTGAACACAGTCAAAAGTTGCTCACAAAATGAGTTATTTCATATGGACTTTCCTTTATCACTGGAAGGCCATGCCAGCATGGTGGTTAATAGTCCATTAACAATAATGGCAGATACTGTGTTGCTATTCTCACTGGCTTATGCTGTCACCTTATAACCAGCTTGGCACACTGGTTTATGGCCGCAGTCCGGCATTTTGAAATAATTGGCAAAGTTCCCATTGACTTTTAATGATCAATGAGCAGAATTGGGCCCTTATTGTTGGTTAGATAGAACTACCAACTATTGTTATGCTTTTTAAAAATGGAATTATACCAGGGATGAATTTGATCCCCGAAGTCTGGCAAGAACATTACAAGACAGACAGGTAGGGAAAATGTAAAGGGTCTTCACTTGGCAGTGTCTGGTTCTTCAAGGCTAACCAAAGAGATGGCAAATTTTTTCATAAAATTTCAGGGAGCTAATATTTTTTCCATCTTCACTTCGGGCTTTTTT
The DNA here is from genome assembly GCA_007922305.1 of Dermatemys mawii. Taxonomy (NCBI): domain Eukaryota; kingdom Metazoa; phylum Chordata; order Testudines; family Dermatemydidae; genus Dermatemys; species Dermatemys mawii. The sequence goes on along the minus strand of ML677360.1, from coordinate 16,406,772 downwards.
TTTTTTTTGCAGCACCCAAACTGATGTTTTGCTGTAACCACTGCCCCTTTGAGAGAGATTTTGTAAAACATCAAATTTCAGAATCTCTCTCGTTTTGATGTGAAAACTGATGTATGTAGGTTTCAGTGCTGACAATATCAAGGTTTTCACTGGAAAAACAGGACTGTTTTGCACTCCAACTGATGCCAAGTTTTCTGTGAAATGGCAGCATCACCGTGAAGCACAAAGGCCACCTGTTTGTTTCCTTTGTCTGAGAGAGACCTCCACAGCCACCCCTCTTACAAGCTTTTCTGTACCAATGTAGAGTCATTTAAATGTAGAGCGCTTTCTCTTGTATGCACATTTTTCATGCATCTTCTATTTTCACTCTCCTTAGCCTGTGCAACCTAAAGAAGATGTGCTGCGTCTCATGCATCGTACAGATGAGCAATGTCATGGGATACCTGACCCACTTACTGGCTTGAAGTCCTGGCATTGCATCAGTAGTTCAGATTTGGGGCTGTGCACACCCAAAACCAAAAAATGTGGAATTGGACATTAGGAGGATGCAGCTGAGGGTGGTTTGATTGTTTGCAGGCCCTGCATGTGTGTGACTAGCCCTGGTGAACAGTGGTGACCGATTCATATTTTTCCAATGGGGTATTTGATGGAACACTTCAAATGAATAATATGTATGATACAGCAGTTTCTTAGGCACTAGAGTAAGGCACTGGTTCCATTTGGGGTGGATTTAAAATCCAAACTGGGATCTAAATTTTGCATCTGGCCCCATTTTTAGATCAGACTGAAACCCAAACTATGGAGCTCTAAAAATCTGGATCTGGAACTGAATGTTGCATCTGAACGTTGGGTCCCTCTCTATAGCAATTCATAACACCTGTTTTCCTATCTGCATTTTAATTGCCATAGGCAAATTATAGTGCATGATGGATTATAGGTAGGTTCCTACTGAATTCACAGCCATGAAAAATGTACCATTCCTATTCTGCCCCCGGCTCCAACTCATAGTCCCCCTGGGGCAGGGAGGGATGGGACTCACAGACGCAGACTTTCCAAAGTGTCCGGGGTGCTCGATCCTGGCTCTGCCCCAGGCCTTGTCCTCTCTCCACTCCTTTCCCTAAGGCCCCATCTCTGTCCCACCTCTTCCTACCCCTGCTCCACTCCCATCCCAAGCACTGGCCTCTGAGTCTGAGTTTGTGGCCATGATCTCAGCATCTCTTGACTTCCCCTTTGGGGCTGGAGAGCACATCTAGCTGTGTTACTCTGCCAGCTGGTTAGCCTTCCATCCCTGTGGGCAAGCTGCTCTTAAGGGTACTTGGGGGCTGCGGGGAGAAGAGCGTGCTGGGGAGCAGGGGCATTGCTTTCCCTACATAATGGACTGAGACAATCCACGCCCCAGGAATATGATTCAGGAGCACACTTTGAGATGGGGACTCTCTATACTGGCCTACACTTCTGTTGCAGCAAACAGTCTCGTTTGCCCCTTGCAGAAATCATTCTGGTAGTTTCCGTTTGTGCACACAAATGCATGATTTGATCTATCCAGCCTGCAAAAGTTCTGGGACAACTAAGTACTTTGGAAATATGGCTCTTAATATTCAGATTCTTGAAAACGAACCCCCCCAAATCTGCCCTCAGACAGAGCATTATGCTTGTGATTTAAGTCAGAGACGTCAGGAAAACTGGATTTGCAACTCCTATGACGCCCTTTAACTCTCTCCAGTTGAGAGAATGACCTAATGATAGGACACAGTGTTCTTCAGGACAGGATCCTGATGACATTGCCTGGCATTTCTACTTTTGGCCACTCTGTTTTTTTAAAATTTTATTTAGGAAGATTTTACAAGTTGTTGCCATGTAAACACCAAAAACAAAACAATCGTTAGAACAGTTAGCTCTTGTTTAAAGAAACATACAAGAATATAGTGATCAATCTCTCTCTCTCTCTCTCTCTCACACAGGGTGTTCCCATATTATAGTGAGCATTGTTACACTACCTACAATATGTTATTTCTAGAGACTTTATTAAATTGAGTGAAAGCTCTAAATACATATTTAACAGACCAGGCATGTCTTTCAAATATCCAGTTTTTCAAAAAAGTTGGACAGGTGTGTGTTTTTTAATTTTTGCAGGTGACTGAGTTGAATAAAAGGTAAACCACTCAATTTTAATAAATCTGAATTCTCTGTAGAGAGACATTCTATGGAGAGTCTCTCAATTAATGGGTTATACAGGAAAAATGACACATGAGAGATTCCTAGGATACTGGTTCCCCAGTTTATGATTTGCATGGAATAACTTTCTGTGCTGCTTTGAGCAGGGTTTTTTCCATGCCGGCGTGGGGTATATTATTCCACATGTTTGTCTAATTTCAGCCTGACTAGTTCCTCTGTGTTGTGTGTTATTGGAATCTGGAACTCTTTCCTGCACACGTGTGTGATGGCTGCAAATGCTCAACTTTTTATAGGGATTTGGACTCTGCTTACTAATGCTGTGGGACTGATGGTCATAAGCTGTGCCAAGAAGGAATGTATGGTAACTGATAAAACCACAGGCTTCTGGAATGCATGCCTCTGCATGATCGCCTTTTGGCTCCACAGTGCAGAGGTATGTCTTGAGCTCTTTCCCAGACCCCATTCCTCTTTTGAACTGAACAGGAACTCTGAGAAACTCCTGCCCTCAAAGAGGCACAGAATTGCTTAGGGCCAGGTCCTGACAGTTGCTGAAGAACCTCAAATCCCTTGGCTTCAAAAGAGGTTGAGTGTTCTCAGCAACTTCCTGGCAGAGGCCAGCAGCTCCCAGGATCAGTTCCTTTGTCTGGAACAAGAAATTGTGCAGGCACCTCCAGAAGATGCTTCTTTGGGGACTGCTGTATCAGAAGCCAATTCACTGACATTAGCTTTAGAATGGCCCCTCTGGAAGCTGTATTTCTATACTGAAAGAGAAAATGCAAGATATGTGGCTTATTTTTGACGATTCTAAAAAAACTTCCAAAGAATCAGTGCCAAAATAATCAAATGTGGTTGCCTCAAGTTAAATGCCTAAGGCACCTAGGGAGTTAGGCACTAAGATCCCATTGAAAATTAATGGGATTTGAGCATACAACTCCCTTACGTGCCTTGGAGAGCTGAGTCTGAACCCATACGGGAGCACCTAAAAAAGTAATCGTATTTGTGAGGCCCTATACCCTCCTGGTTCCCAATGAAGTTACCTGAAAGCCCCCAGCTCTACTTTCTTTATCACCCTCTACTCCCTGGGGCTGCCCAGACTCAACACTAAATTTTCTGTTACACTGTGGAAGACTCTGGATCTGCTTCTTGGAACCCTCATTGCATTCTCTAGTGCTGCTATTCAGAATCAGCACTTCATTTTCTTCTCCGGGGAGCCCTGTGAAAAGTATACCAGCCTGCAGAATGTGTGTGTGCATCAGGATCCAAATGCATTTTGCATTGTTATGAACAATTTTACAGCCCTTGGTGCCAGTGGTGTGCAAGGTGGATCATAGGATTGGGGATTGAGTGTGTGTTTCGATGCAAGGGGATGCATAGTGTCTTCAGGGCACAAGGAGAAGCACACTCCCACTATCCTAATGTACATTGGATAAAAGTTTCAAAGTTGGGTGCCTAAATATAGGCACCTAGAGCCACACTTCCAAATCTAAATAATTGGCCTGATTTACAGAGATCTTGAACGTCTATTGACTTTGATGCTGGGTTTGGGCAACAGACCCAATGACTTCAGAGTGACAGGAAATGGAGAATTGAGTAAGGGTAGCAGCCGTGGTGACATCAAGGCAATAAAGAATGAATAGGCACCCTGGGAACTTTGCAGGGCTCCTTAATAATAAATATATGCATTTTTAAATATAATTGTGCATCTGATGTCCCTGATGTTTTTAGACCCTGCTTCTGAAGGCTTCTTTGTGGAGTTCAGGAATCAGATCTATTTCTGAACTCACAGGTGTGCTACTTAAGCAGCTCTTTTAGGGCATCTTCTAGACCTGCTACTTTTGTAGGTTAGGAACCATATAGGTAGAACTTGATGTGGAATCCACATGGGTGGAAATGAGCAAAGCTGAAGGCTGTCCTTGGCGGGATTAGTGGGGCAGAATGGAAAATGTCACTTCAGTGTCTGGAACAAAACAGTTTTAGTATGTGAAGCAATTACAGTTAACAGCAAGTGCAAAACCTAGTTCTCTGGGGCTTCTTGATGGTTCATGGGACTAGTAATTGGAAATAGAGGTGGTAACAGTGGACCTCATTTCTCTGATATCTGGGCCTGGCTTGGTTATGGATGCAATTTAGCCTCACAGCCACTCTAATTTGCACCAGTTGGTAATACCTGACAGTGCCAGAGGACAGTGGTTCTCTGGACAGGCCTTTCCCACTCTGCTGGCCTAGCTCCTAGAACTCCCCACCCCCACAGACTCAGTACCTGTGTGGGGGCATCCTCAGAAACAGATTTATGGCTGCTCTGCTGGAGCTATCCAAAAAGGACTGTTTCAGAGCCAATCCTACCAGCTAGCCACTGGTTCAAATCTAGCCCAAAGTCACAGCAACTGAAAGTGTTTTACTATGTGACAGCTTAGTGATGCATGCCAGAAGAGTGTGGTGGGTCTCAGTCCCGTTCCCAATTGGTGTATCACAAAAAGGCACTAACAATATATACATACCTCTTTACACCGCACTTTTCATCAGTAGATGTCAAAACGCTTTACAGAAGAGGTCATCGTTGGCCCCACTTTACAGATGGGAAAACTGAAGTGCAGAGGTATAATGTAACTGAGTTCAGCACTGAACTTGGGTCACCTGAGTCCTAATGCAGTGCTCTATCCACTATGCCACACTGTTCTGAAGAGAACCCCTTAAATGATACCTTTTTTGCAGTCTCAACAGTGAAGCCAAGGTCTGATCTCTCTTGCCAGTCACTCCATATGGGGAAAGCTTGCGCTTCCCGAATCCATGTTGAGTTTGTGAGTAGTCAGGCTGATGTCTTAAAGACACATCACCACCCAACTATTTCTTCAGCCTTTCTCCCCATTTTCGGTATTTATTTTTTTCTCTGCATGCTAGACAAACTTGGGGACAAACTATTCTGTGAGTTTTTGTTTTTGTTTTTTTCCTAACAGCCGCTAATTGCAGCTGTGAAAAAGGGACTATAGAAGGGTTTTTTTTTTTCCTCATCTTCAAACTGCTTACCAGCTTTACAGCATTAATTCCGGGCTGTAAACACTGGGATTTCCCCTCTCTCCTCCCACAAAATCCAGTTAATTTTTAAACCCAGTGACCAGAACTTAAAGAACAGCTACTGAGTAAGGGGGGAAAAAATGCTCTGGGCACACTTGACTTGAAACTGTTCAAAGAAAAAAGGAATGAAAGAATGAGCCTTTTCCTTATTAGCTTACTAAAGGAGCAAACAGTGCTTTAAGCAAGCAACTTTCCATTGATTTGTCTGTGCTAGTGTTACAATGTTGATACTTACCACAAGGTCCAGAGGCTTTCATGTGTGTAACTGGCATAGGTGCTCAAAGTAAAATGAAAGTGCTCCCCTGTGGCTTTTGATAGATAAAGTTTTTAACTTTCTGCCAATCTGCCCCCCACCCCTTTTCTCCATTTAGCTCCCTTTCCCCTGGCTTCTCTGATATGTTTCAACTTGTTACTGTGGTTTTCCATAATAAACGTTTGTCCCGGTGCCAGTACATTATGTTCCTGGTTAAGACGGTGACGTCAAATGGTAGCTGGCTCTGGGCCAAGGAATGTTGCTGGGAAGGAATGAATGAATGGGTGGATTTCTTTTTTCTTTTCTTTTTTTCCCCTAATTCCCATTGTAGTTTTCTCCTTTGGAGCCAGGAATCATCTCTTAATATTCAGCCCTATTGTGGAATCAAAGTCCAGAATGTTTGCTCATCCAGTTAGAAGGGGAGTCTGGGAGGGAGATTGTGCTATTGAAAGTTGTTCAGGACAACAAATGTAAGTTTAAGTTCAGAATTGTATGAAGAATAGTCATAATTTTTGTGACAAAAGCAGGATGTGATGCAACACATGGCGGATGATACATTTTAAATATAATGAGAGAGCTCACTGAGCCTAGACCTGGTGATCCATTGTTCAGTAATCAAAAGGAAGAAAAACCAAAACCAAAATGTTAGTGATTTGACTCCACTTAAGATATCTTGTTTGTTTCTGATGATTCCCCCACCCCCACCCCCACCCCCAAAAATACCCAAACCAAAAAAACCCACAGAAAACCTTGGATTTGAGAATTCACAAACCTGAGAGTTCAAAATTTTTGGATAAAAAATTCACATTTCAATCAGTGTTTTTCAATGGGAAGTTCAAAGCACAAACTTAGATTCAAGCCTGTTGTCCCAGTCAGGGCTCCTCTCTCTGGCCTATCTCTAGCGAAAATGCTGCACTAAAAAGTTTGCCTATAGCTCAAGGGCTTACGTTTCGTTTACTGCCTATTCTTGATGATTTCTTGACATTAGAATAGTCATCCCAGCAGGACTGAAAATCAGGAATGTTCATTCCCTGTCCTGCTTATAGTCCCTACAATGGCAGATAATCCATTTTGTGTCTCATCTTATCCCTGTTTAAGTCCAGAGAAGTGAAGTGCGCTGGTGGAGACCAATTTTACAGTAGATCCTCCATTGTATCATTATAAAGTTAGGGTTATCATTTTTCAGGTTCCCCAAAAGAGGACACAGCTTGGGGGGTACAGTTGGGTGAGTCGTGCTGGACAGGTGTGTACTGGGAGGGGTATTTGGGGGTATAGGAGGGGTACCTGCAGCAGGTGTACTAACTGGAAGTGGGGGACAGTGTTGCTCCCTGTCGTCGTGGTAGGGCAGCTGATGCAAGTCCAGGACCCTGTGCCAGTGGTCACAGTGCCTCTTTGCAGGCCTCCCCCACTTCCCATGGCTGGGAGTCTGGGTGGTAGGGGTGGGATCCCAGCAGATATGGCTGCAGGGAAATGGACCAGTCAGCTGTGGATGCAAGGGAGGGGACCAGTTGGGAAAATGGACCATCTGAGAATTTTTCTGATCTGCAGTGTCTGCTCTGCTGTCTTTTATTTGAAAAATCCACCCGGGTGGAGGGTCAAAAAGAGGCAATGTCTGGGGGCTACCCAGATGTATGGTATCACTATGCAAAGTGCAAAATCTAAGTGTAACTGGTTATCTTGCAGTAAATGGCATGGGAGACAACCTAAGGATTTTCATTTAACCTGCTCACAGGTCTCAGCCACTCGGTTCCCCACACACACTACATTCCCCTTTCAGTATTTCTTTAGAATAATGTCCAAGACTCAGCAACTCGTACCCCAAGTGTAACTTAAGGAGGATGAAGAAATTCCTTTCATTTCTTCAGGAGTTTGCACAGCATTGCACAAATGCCCACTTACAATTTTATTTCTAAAGAAGAATAAGGAAAAAGGCTAATCAAGTAATGGTGGGATTTATGAAAAGAGCAAATGTGGGACTTGTGTTCCGAACTGCTTTTGGCACTTCTGAAGATTCCACCCTCAACGTATGTAGCCTAAAGGAAAGCTGCTAAAGTCAGGCCAGTCTACTAGATAACTTGAAACCTACATATGGGAAAACTGAAGCAGATATTAAGAAAACACTGCTAACTGTAAAAAGAATGAGGAGTTCTTGTGGCACCTTAGAGTAACACATTTATTTGGACATAAGCTTTCATGGGCTAAAATCCACTTCATCAGATGCATGGAGTGGAAAATATGGTAGGGAGGTGTTAGAGATTCATTAGAATAGATAAAAATTGCCTTCAACCACTTTGAATGAGGACTATCTTGCATTGGTGCTTGGGAAATGTCGTGGGTGACCTTAATAGGTCCTGTCATCTATTGCATGAGTTGCTGTCTGTTGCTGCCCGGTGAACACCACATGAATGGGGAAATACCATATATTGTCACTTTCAGTTTTATTTCACAGAATCTTTCAACAGAGAAGTAGAAAAAGGAAAACTCCCCAAGCTTAGATTGGCAGTGTGAGAAACAAACTTGGTTAATGTATGGAATTGGTTAGATGGTACCGCAAGACTCTTTGGTTTATTACTTTCACTATACACTTAACACCCATGCACAGAAGATATCATATCAATGAATTATGTCAAAGATCTGTAGACCAAAAGCCCTCAGGGTGGAAATGATGACCTACTACACCTGATAGAATCTACTGGAGGTGTTGTGGTAAAAAGAGCCAAATTCCAGGATTAAGGCCTGTCTAGTACTTTGAGCTCTTACACAAGGCACCTTGTGGGGTAGTATTAAATGTCCTAATCCTTAATATACACACATGCAAACAGACAGAGAACACTGTGGTAAGAAACAAATTATTCTAGTTCAGAAATTAAAAATACACCAATCTGTGTTTTAATGAAATTGTAATTTTTAAAAACTCTTACTAATTGATACTGCCACTGGATGAAGGTAAAGAAATCTGGAGCATTTGTTACTGTTCCGCTTGGTAAGGGAAAGCACCAATGATCTTGGCATCCATAAGATCCATAAGGCTTCTTAGAGGTAAGCAAAACAATCCTTTTGGTCAATAACAAAAAATTGGATTTTTGGATGGATTTACTTATTCCATTGAAAGGCCACAGTTTATGGTCCCTGCGCACTTGCTTAATTATTTCAAATGTTGTCTATTCTTTGAGCTAATCGCTTCTGTAAGAAGGTTTATTCAGTAATTTCAAGAGTTAATGGTTGAAGGACAAACCTGCATTAAATGAGTCCTGCAATGTTATTGCTAGTGTTTAATAACAGGAGGAGAGATGACTTCCAGTTTGTACATGGGCAACTTAGATAATCTTTCCATCTGTGTCATTAACTTGCCTGAATAGCTATAGAGGAAACTTCTCTTTCTGGCTTCTTCTTTTGTTTCACTCACTCTCACGAAATGAGTTATTGTACAAAATGTCAAGTGTTTTGATGCCCTATTTTATGTTAAAGGAAGGTAAAGACGCATGAGCAAAATTGTAACATTTCAAAAAGGGAGAATTTTTAGATATTTCCTCTGTACAAGTGTATGGAATATTTTGCAAAATACATTGCACAAAAATTTTTAAACTGTCCTGTGAGGAATCATTGTGCCACGAACAGAGACAGAATTCAGTCATTTAAGCACTGATCTTGCAGATGCCTATGCATGTGCTTAACTCTAGTCCTGGGGGTCATCAGCACTAGTAAAGGTAAGCATACACATAAGTGTTTGCAAGATTGAGGCCTAGAGGATGAAAATGAGTTTTATTTTAGGTGTAAAGCTAATATCACCTTAGCTGTGCAGTTGCTACATTTGCCTCTTGAATATGTGACTTGCCTGGGTTACAAAGGTGGAAGGAGGGGTTATGTGATGTTATGATTTGAGTAGTAATAAAATAAAGTCTGGACAACAATAACAGCACTAGCTCTGTCAGCCTCTCTGGCATCCAGTAATACCTGTTTGGCGTCTTCTCTGGAAAACACTTGAGAGATGAGGTAGATGTTTTCTTGAGACCAAGCCTTTTCTGAGCCACCATGACCATTTGAAGTTCATTCTCCTATTTAACTTTACCTTCACTGATTTCAATAGTGGGGTCTAACAATGCGTATGTTTTCTCTGGCGCTGAGTGACCCAGGCGCTCCTTCTGAGCTGGCTGTTTTCTTGGGTACCCATGTGCATGGAATGCATTAATGTTCACTGCTCAACGTGCAAACTAAACATAGGATGGTGGTAATGAAACTCAGCCATTTGGGAGCCCATAAATAGCATTAAATGATCTCTGGGGAGCAGTGAGGTAACTCAACTTGAAAAGAAGTGGTCTGTTTAGCCTTTCAGATCAGCAAGGTTTAATGCTGTGTTAGTGCCGATCAAGTGCTGGTAAAAAGAGCTGGATTATTAATAGCCCTGGAGAATGCAAACCTCTGTGCAAGGAACAGGCGCAGTACAGGGCAGCAAGCTTCTTTTACACTGACTCAGTCCTCTGCTGAACTGACCACTGCCAGAGCTGAGTGGGGAGTTCGGCCTGTTCAATCCTTGGCCTCTGATGCCACCAGCAAAAGTGCAAGTTAATGTGACCTGTGGTGAAGGCTTCTGTGATGTCTTTGGATGTGCTTTATCCCCCTGATGCTGCACAGGGCACCTGGGGCAGCAGGTAGCATCTTCCTCTAGTTCAGGTTCGGTTGCACTAAAGGAACCTGCTGATCTTGTCAGGCTGGGATGTACAGGAAGGGCCAAGTCTGTCTCTTGTGCTTACCCCCTCCCTCTTTTTCATGAGGTTTGACACCTGCACCTGAATTTTGTTACAAACGACTGACTCCCTCAGCTGGTTGGGGTGTTGTGAGCCTTCACAATGACATGGGCCAAACCCAAAGGAGGTGAATTGTGGAAACCACGTGCATGTCCCAGTGGCTGTGGCTTGCTGAGGTAACTGATTTTGAAGCAGTGAAAGGAAACTGGGGCATCTGGTGCTCCAATGTATCTACCCCTAGACACCTCCAACAGATTCTCTCTCTCTCTCTCTCCCCTGCCCCCCCCCAAGAAATAAATGGCTCTGTTAGTTATTAGTGCACCAGTAGGTATCAGAACCTAGTGATGGGTGGACTCGAAAGCTTCAGAGATTTGGTTCAGACTGGACCCCCAGAATTTCCATGCTGCTAATCCAAATTGTCCAAGCCTCTTGAGCCTACAAAAAGAATCAAGGGGGGAAAAAGGTATGGCTTGTATTTGTCACTTTGCAGTTCTGGCAGAGCCTAGATGCCAAAGTGGCGAATAATAACAAGAAATTAAATGGACTCCCCAAAAGGTACCTTTTTATTCAGACAGGGGTTCAGTGCAGCTTGTTTTCTTTTTGAACCACTTTACTCATCCCTAAATGAAACCAGCTGCACAGTGTCCAATGTGCATAGCCCCAGGCACTGCAAAACATTCAGATGAAAAGACTTTTCTTTGTCTTATTTATTCACTTGAGACTAAAGAAACCTGCTTAAATTCCACTCCAACTCTTCACACATTTCACCTCAGGCATAAATTTACCATTTTCTCTGCCACAAAGGTTGTTTTTTGTTTTGTGCGGGTTTTTTTTTCTTCTTCTTCTTCTCATAATTGTCTTTTCTGCTTCTGGGGAAAAAAGCAGCAATGAAACGGAGATGAAACTACAACGTCTTTGTTTTCATACAACCAGCACAGATCTTTTTCTCTTAAGCGTCAGTACGCACCTAATATGGGTAGAGACAATAAATTATGGTGGCCTTTAGACAATGAGGAGCCAGGAGAAGAATGAATACAAGTGCTTGCAATGTGGGCTGAGAAACAGAGCCCAACAGTGACAGACTCCTTCATTAATCCTCTGTTTGTGGATAAGTAACTAATTATGATAATTAAATAAATCCTGCTATTGGGCACTTACTATTCTGCTTTTTCATTGGTAGATCCCAAAGCACTTTAAAAGGGTGAATCAGTCAATATCTCCATTTTACAGATGTATGTTGGTGCAAAAACAACAACAAAAAAGGGGGATGGAAATAAAGACTTTTTTTTTCTTCTTTCAGAAAGGCTCATCTTTGGCTTAATTTTGCTTCCCCTGAAACCAGTGGGTTGAATTCTGCTCCCCTGAAGTTAGCTATTGATTTTGAAGAGAGCAGCGTTGGACCAATGCTGAGTGCTTTTGAAAATATTACCCTGCATATTAAGATGGGACTTTCAAAAACCTCCAAATAATTAGGCATGCAAATCCCACTTAAATTCAATGGGATTTAGGTAAGTAACATCCTTAGAAAATTAGACTCCATTAATCTGTGCTATGCAAGATAGGGAAAAATTCTCTGGACAAAACATTCAAAGCATTCCAGCTAGTTCCAACCAAAAGCAAGCTGGTCTGCCTCAACTAGCAACTAAATAAGCTATGGGTGGTGGATAAGGCAGAGGGTCGCTTGCTCAATGCCATCCAGGTAGATTTCCTTTCATGTTGCATAGCAGCACGGACCAGGATGTTTTTCATAATCTTCAAGGCAAGAAGGAATGTCAGCTTGCTCAAGCGTCTGTGTAATTCTGCTGCCATCTGTTGCGTAGCTACACTGCCAGATCAATGTAAAAGAGGCCATAATGTAAATGAGAATCAGCCCCATATTGGTGACATAAATGTACCTTGTGATGGAGTCACCATCCTGAGAGAGCTTCAAGTAGGATGAGATTATTTAGGGGTAGTGGGACGCTGAGACAGTGCAAGCAGATGGGCTAGATGTTTCTTGAGTGGTGGGGCATTATCTGGAAGTGGGTTGCACCTACCAGTAAAGTGGGGCAGAGACGGGGAAGGAAATCACCAGAATTCAAGGGCTACTAGGACCCAGCTGGAGTCCAGAGAGGGCAGGAAAGGAGCAAACCGCTCTTTCCACTCCCTGCTTCTGTCATCCTGCCTCTGCCTCACCAGCTCCTGCTTTCAAATCCAATCGCGTTAGAGCTCTTTCCCTTCTGCTTGTGTTAAGCTCTAAAAGTTACTAGTTCAAATGAATTTTATTTAATTCATCTTGGCAAGTCCTATGAAGGGCTGAAGCATGAAAAGGGCTGAGCTCTGCCTTAACAATCCATGTGGAGAGAGAGAAAGGCAATAGATACAGGAGCAATTACTTGTATTGCAGGACATCTACTTGCTTTGTTCCTGTGGGTGGTCCTGTTGAGTAGCAGCCAATGGGTAAACTGGGCATTCACCACACTAAGATTTGTTCTCGAGAGACCAAATGCTAAAAGATGTCCAGAAAGATCTGCTTGGCTCTTAGGTGAATTTATTTCTCATACCCCTTAGCTAGGATTGCATTGGTTCTCCCTGGTGAACTCAGGATGGGGCGGGGGGCAGCTAGGTTAACGCTGAATGTACAAGTAATGTTAGGCAATCATGCAAAGTCATGTGTTATGAAGCTTATTCTCCCTCTAAGGCTCCCTATTCTAAACAAATGCATATTTGATGCCATACCTGAGCCTTTATGGGCTTAATAGATTTTTTTATTAATTAAAAAGCTCCTGTGAAACTCTCGTTCGTAGGTAACGACTGAGTAACTAAGAAAACAAGATTTGGCCTACACACAGGGATACTGAAAAGCAGCAGGAATCAGGCAGACAAGGAAACTGCTGATGATTGTCCTATTAAGAGCGACGCTTTGACTTCATGTTATATTTGGAAAAGTCTACTGTGGTCATAGGGGCTGACCCTGAAAGCTGATAACCTATGTAAATACGGCATTTTTGGCTTGAGGACATCATGCGTGTTAGCCCAGTATTGGAGCACACACATTTGGAATTGGCCTTTGGTTGAACGTTTGTAATCTCTACAGTACATTTAAAGCAAATATGTGTATATATTGGTGTAAAATAGCCCGATATTGTTTGATTTAAGTTCTAGAATTCATGGTGAGAGAACATTAATCCAAATTCACAGGTCATATTTTTACAGCTGTATAATAGCTGGATTAAAAATTGTCTGACAGCTCTCAAAATGTAATTGTAAACAGGGAGTCATCGTTGAGTGAGTGTGTTTCTACTGGGCTTCCATAGGGATCGGCTCTTGACCCTACACTGGTTGTGGCTTTTATCAACATAAAATCAGTACTGATAAAATTTGCAAATGACCCAAAGATTGGGAATGGTAAATAATGAAGAGGCCAGGTCACTGATACAGAGCTATGTGGATCACTTGGTAAGCTGAGCACTGGCTATCCTAGGAAGCAGTCATTCTGGAAAGGACTTGGGGTTCACGGTGGATAATCAGGGGAACACAAGTTCTTAGTGAGAGGCTGGGGTCAAAAAGGCTAACACAGTCTTTGGATGTCAAGGAAGAGTATGGAGGTTATATTACCTCTGTATTTGGCACTGGTGCAGTCGCTACTGTAACATATACAATTCTGGGTCAACAATTCAAGAAGGATTTTGTTAAATTGGAGAGGGTTCAGAGAAGAGCCATGAGAATTATTAAAGGATTGGAAAACATGTTTTATATTGAAGCTCTTCTCTGTTTTACATTTTCTTAATCAGTATTTCTAAACTGATTTTATATTTTAAATGTACTCCGAAGCCTTAATAAAATAATCATTCCAGATTACTACATATTTAACTCACTGAAATTTATTTTAAATTAATCAGCACAGAGGTTTACTGTGTTCATAACAATGTTCATTGCTTTTAGAAAAAGGGAACACTAATTTACTTTGTGTGATCTCCATGACAGTAGACATGTTTATGAAATGTCACCAACTTTAAAAAATGTTTCCAAAGATTTTAGGCATTACAAAGGATTTTATATCTTACTAAGATACTGATTTTGCTGCAGGTTCTCTTAAAACTAGTTCACCAGGTAGCTGGACAATGTTTCCCTTTCTTTACTTCTGACTATCTGGAAGGAGAAAGGGGTGGACAGGAAGACTTTGGAAGCAAGTTATATGTGTGTGTGTGTGTGTGTGTGTGTGTGTGTTTTTACAATGTGTATTTTAGATAAGAGTGGGTTTTTGGAAGGATTTATTTAAAAAACTCTGTCTGAAGATTCAAGCATTTAAGGTTAAAGATGATTGTGCATCTAAAAATCTATGCAAAGATTTTTTAGAGATGTGATTTTTATAATCTTCACCAACTGACTAATGAAATATTTTTAAAGCAAATTTTAAACTAAGGTCCCATAGACTGACATGTTCTGAATAAACACACAGTTATGAACAACTGGTTTTGTCAGTAAATTCAGAAACTGACAGTATATTCCTGGGGGTTGGCAAATGCCTATCAAATTGCTTAATTATTGAATGGCTCTATAACAGTTTCAATGTTGTGCTAATAGGTCTGGCAGGCTGGAGGCACTTTCACTTTTAACTACTAGATCCCCTTCTGAGGAATCAGAGGGGTAGCCCTGTTAGTCTGGAATTGCAGAAGTGACATAGAGTCCTGTGGCACCTTAAAGACTAACTTTAAGGTACCACAGGACTCTGTCACTCCTTCTGAGGAAGACTCACCAGGCTGCAGCAGCAAACTGTGGGAGCCTTCAGGAAGGGTCAGAACAGGGATAGGAAAGGTGGATAATAAGACCCAGTGGTGCCCCAAATTCTCAGGTGCCCTATGCAGCTGTGTATGTTGCCTATGCCTAAGGACGGCCCTGTGTGTAGACGTACCCACAGTGAGTACCTAGGCTCCACTGGAGAAAGCCCTGTGAACTGTCAGGATTTTGAGTGAGACAAGAGCTTGGACAAACCCTCCCTTGACCCAAGGGGTGATTGCTATGGAGTGTCAAGGAGAGTGTCTGGGGTTTTTTCCCCATCTTCTCTGCTTGCTCTGCTGTCCTTTATGATGCCTTATGTCATGTGTCATGTTGTGACTTATAGATGTTAACAGTCTTTTGGGTTGCCAGTGTCTGTACATGTGTGGATGATAGCACTTCATTTGGCTTGTCTCCAAATCCTTTCCATGCTTGCTTGAACACCTCTCCGTTCATGTGCAACAATTGACTGACTGCCATGCCAGCCACAACAAAGAGCCACAAGAACACATTTTACAAAGTGACCAATGGCCTCCTTCTAGAAAACCAAGTCACTGCTATTTGCTATGATTTTTTTTTTCATTCATCGATAAAGGAGCAAATACAGTTTTGATGTTTTGCACTTTGCTGAACAGACTCTTCATGGGCACTAGCTGCAAAAGCAACAGAGCTGGAAACTCAGTAAACTCAGCCTCAGTCAAAAGCACAAAGGCAGTGAGACTTCCATGGGGATCTGCTGAGCTACCCACCTTTTGATATCATTAATAGATTGTGAAGGTCCACTATCCTTAGTAGCCATGTATAGCACATGATATGGAGTCACTACTCAGAGGATTGCGGGAGCACATTCTGAGTGTACTCTGATACCACCTGGAGGGTGTTCCAGTCAACCCAAAGGAACAAAATCTATTTGTTCGAATAAAATGAACTATTGCAGTAACAAAGGTTTTGTCTGAAACTTTACTTATTTCCAGAACCAATGTGTTATAATACCAGCAGTTCTGCTTATTTACTGGGAAAAATCCTGAAGGCCTTCCTCTAGTTTCATGGAGTCACATGACTTCAGCGAAAGTTTTTAACTAGGTAAAGACTGGATAAGAACTCCAGGACCTGGCTTCTTATGCTTGGAGCAAGAGATTTAAAAAGTATTGCTTCCCAGGTGCAAAAAGTCTTTAAAATGTCAAAGGGCTCTACTTGCAAGTACCAATACCGAATTTATACCCACAGCTGGGATAATTGTGAGTGCAAATGTAGGTGCACAAATACAGATAGATTGCTGGCTCCTTTTCAATAAAATCTGTATCTATAGTATTAGAGTTCTGATAATTATAATAATGAGGATCTGCTTTTAAATCTCCAAAGCCAGAAAAATCAGAGTTAAGACTAAAGCTTGGACTTTTAACTAGGGCTTTTGTGAAGTTTCTCACTCTGAAAGACTGAGCAGGGATTTGGGATCCAGGAGGTCTAGGTTCTATTTCTGACTCTACTGAACTGCAGTGTGACTTTGGGCAAGTTACTTCATCCTTCTGTTTCTCCCTCACACCTTTTGCCCAAATATCTGTTTAGATTATAATCTGCGTGGAGCAAGGGCTGTCTTCCATTATCTGTTTATACTCTGCTTGGTACAATGGGGCCTCTAGGTGCTTTATTTTGTGTGTACTAATAAAAGGCATATGGTTCAAATATGAACTGTAACTGCAAACTAGCAGTATTTGCTGAGGTTTTGGCCCAGATCCTTACAGGTATTTAGGTGTCCAATCCCGCTGATTTTGGTGGGAGTTAGGTGTCTAAACAAACACCTTTTGAGGATCTGGGCCTTTGTCCATAACTGAACTGTCCACAGAGGTTTTCAGTAAACTGTTTTTGCTCTGTCTGAATAGTTGCAAAATGTTGTAGGCTATTGTTTTGTGGTATGTTTTCAAGTTCTGACCAATTTCATTGGGATAAGTCTAATGTAGAAGTCAAATGGTATCTTCTGTTCCCAACTGACTGAGCCTTTACCATGTAGGACTTCAATTACCCAGACATCTGTTGGGAAAATAATACAAGCAGGACACGGATTATCCAAAAAGTTCTTGAAATTTATTGAATGTAATTTTTTTTATTTTATTTCAGATGGTGGAGAAAGCTACTAGGGGAGAGGCTGTTCTAAATTTGGTTTTGACAAATAGGGAGGAACTGCTTGAGAATTTGAAAGTGGAAGGCAGCTTAGGTTAAAGTGATCATGAAATGCTAGAGTTTATGATTCTAAGGAATGGTAGGAGGGAAAACAGCACAATAAGAGTAATGGATTGCAAGAAGGCAGACTTTAGCAAACTCAGGAAGAGTTAAGATCCAATGGGAAGATAAGTCTAAGATAAGATAGATCCAATGGGAAGCAAGTCTAAGGGGGAAAAATTTCAAGGAAGCTTATAGTATTTCAAAGAGACATTTATTAAGAGCACAAGAGCAAACTATTAATCAGTGCGGATGCGGGAGAGGAAACAAGGGCTGATCTCCACTACTGTGGAGATCGAAGCTGCTGCAATTGATGCAGCAGAGATCAATTTAACAGGTCTCGAGGACCCACTAAATTGATGGCAGAGTGCTCTCTGGTCAACCCCGGTACTCCAGCTCTCCGAAAAGAGTAAGGGAAGTCAACCAGAGAGTTTCTCCCCTTGACTCAGCACAGTGTAGACCTAGCAGTAAGTCGACCTAAGCTACATCGACTCCCACTACGTTATTCATATAACTGGAGTAGTGTAACTTAGGTCAACTTACCCTGGTAGTGAAGACAAGCCCAGAGAATGTGAAAATGGCAGCAGTGCTTAATGACTTACTTTTATTTGCTTCAATGTTCACCAAAAAGGTTAGTGGCAATTGGATGTCTAACAGTGAATGCTAAGGTAGGATCAGAGGCATAAATAGGGAAAGATCAAGTTAAAATTACTTAGACAAATTAGATGTCTTCAAGTCATCCAAGGCCTGATGCAATGCATCCTAAAATAATCAAGGAGCTGACTGAGGAGATATCTGAGCCATTAGCAATCATCTTCAAAAAGTCATGGAAGACAGGAGAGATTCTAGAGGACTGGAAAAGGGCAAATAGAGTGCCAAGCTATAAAAAGGGAAATAAGGACAACCCAGGGAATTAGAGACCAGTTAGCTTTACGTCAGTTTCTGGAAAGATAATGGAGCAAATAATTCAATAATCAATTTGCAAACACCTAGAGAATAATAAGGTGATAATAGTCAGCATGGATTTATCAAGAACAAATTGTGTCAAACCAACCTAATAGCTTTGTTTGAGAGGATAACAAACTTTTTGGACGAGGTGAAGCGGAAGTGGTAGATGCGGTATAGCTTGACTTTTAGTAAGGCTTTTGATTCTGTCTCACGTGACCCTCTCATAAACTAGGGAAATACAACCTAGGTGGAGCTATTATAAGGTAGATACATAACTAGTTGGAAAAGCATTCCCAGAATAGTTATCAGTTGTTCACTGTCAGGCTGGAAGGATTCTGCAGGGATCAGTTCTGGGTTCTGTTCTGTTCAATATCTTTATCAGTGATTCAGATAATGGCATAGGGAATATAATTATAAAGTTTGCAGGTGATACCAATCTGGGAGGGGGTTGCAAGTGGTTTGGAGGATAAGATTAAAATTCAAAATGATCTGGACAAACTGGAGAAATGGTCTGAAGTAAACAGGGTGAAATTCAATAAGGACAAATAGACAGTACTCCACTTAAGAAGGAACAATCAGTTGCACAAATACAAAATGGGAAATGACGGCCTAGGAAGGAGTACTACAGGAAGGGATCTGGGGGTTATAGTGGATCACAAACTAAATGAGAGTCAACACTGTTGTGTGCCCAAAAAAAAAAAAAAAGCAAACAGTATTCTGGGATGTATTAGCAGGAGTGTTGTAAGCAAGACATGAGAATTATTTCTTCTGCTCTACTCCGTGCTGATTAGGCCTCAACTGGAGCATAGTGTCTAGGGTTGCCAGACATCTGGTTTTCAACTTGAATGCCCAGTTGAAAAGGGACCCTGGCAGCTCTGGTCAGCATCTATGATCAGGCCACTAAAAGTCTGGTTGGCCACCCGCAGTGGGGCAGGCAGGCTGCCTGCCCGGTTCCATGTGACTTCTGGAAGCAGCCAGCATGTCCCTTTTGGCTTCTAGGTGCAGGGGCAGCCACAGGGACTCCCTGTACTGTCCCTGCCCTGAGTGCTGGCTCTGCAGCTCCCATTGGCCAGGACCCACGGCCAATGGCACCTGCGGGATAGTACCTGCACCTGGGAGCCAGCAACTTCTGAGAGACGTCTATCGTAAGCGCTGCCTGGAGTCTGCACCCCATAGCCTCTAGGCTGGAGTCCAGGAAAGGGTATCTCATGCACCTCAAACCCCTTGGCCTCAGGGATGACTCCAGAGCCCGTACCCTGAGCCGGAGTCTTTACTCTCTCCCACACCTCAACCCCCCACTGAACCCGAAACTCCCTCCTGTACCCTGAACCCCTCATTTGTGGGCCCACTCTGGAGCCCCCTCCCACACTCTCTGAACCCCTCAGTCCTACCCCCCTCCCAGCCTGGAGCCCCTCCTTCCTCCCAAACTTCTCATCCCTAGACCAACTCCAGAGCCCGCACCTCCCAGCTGGAGCCCTCACCCTTCTCATACCCCAACCCCTGCCCCAGCTTGGTGAAAGTGAGTGAGTGAGGGTAGGGGAGAGTGAGAACAAAGGATGGAGTGAGCTGTGGGGAGGGATCTTGAAGAAGGGGTTGGGCAGGAGCATGGCTGCGGGGCAAGGGTGTTCGGTTTTCTTGAGATAGAAAGTTGGCAACCCTAATTGTGTCCAGTTCTGGGTGCCGCATTTCAGGAAAGTTGTGGACAAATTGGAGAAAATCATTGCAACAAAAATGATTAAAGGCCTAGAAAACATATGAGGGAAGACTGAAAAAAATGAGTTTGTTTAGTCTGGAGAGAGAGGACTGAGAGGGGACATAAGTTTTCAAGTACATACAAGGTTTTTATAAGGAAAAGGGAGAAAAATGTTTCTCAACCTCTGAGGATAGGACAAGAAGCAATGGACTTAAATTGCAGCAAGGGCTGTTCAGATTGGACATTAGGAAAAACTTCCCAGTTATCAGGGTAGTTAAGCACTGGAATAAATTTGCCAAGGAAGTTGTGGAATCTACATCATTGGAGATTTTTAAGAGCAGGTTAGACAAACGTCAGTCAAGGATGGTCTGATTAGTCCTGCCTTGAGTGCAGGAGACTGGACTAGCCGACCGCTTGAGGTTCCTTCCAGTCGTACACTTCTCTGATTCTATGTGGTAGTTCTCTCTCTTTCTAATTGCCTGAGCTATGTTCAGCTCTGCAGAAGATTGTTTCTCAGCAGGAGAGTCGTCTTTTTCTTCAGTTCTTTGGTCCAGCTGGGAAAATAAGACAAAACAAATTCTTCTAGCCCTCATGTCTGTTTAACTCAGCAACCCAGTTGCCTAGAGCAGTGGTTCTCTGGCAGGGGTATGCCTACCTCTGGGGGTAAACAGAGGTCCTCTAGGGGGTACCTCAACTCATCTAGATAGCTGCCTACTTTTACAACAGGCTACCTAAAAAGCTTCCAATTGATTTATAATTATATGGTAAAACTGAGGAAGTAAGCAATTTGTCCTGCTGTGACACTTTTGTGTTATCTGTCTGATTTTGTAAGCAAGTAGATTTTAAGTGAAGTGAAACTTGGGATGCGCAAGACAAATCAGACTCCCAAAAGGGGAACAATAGTGTGAAAAGGTTGAGAGCCCCTGGCTTAGAGCATTATTACCCTCTGCATCTCTCAAGTTATCAGAAACTGTCTTATTATTTTACATTTTGATATCTAATTGAACCCAATTTTAGAAGTTTGGGGCTAGAACTCCCTTGTTACGCAAGAGTAAAGGTCTAGAAAGAAAAAATGAAAATGACATCTACATCACAATATCAGTTATGTTAGGGACCCACTTACCACATCACTGTCCCTGAAATAGTTAAAAGCTCAGTTCCATCTTGTTGTATAGATGGAACCTGACTGTAAGACTGTGAAACATGACAACCATGTTGCAAGTTTTACTGCTCACAGGCACTGCTTCAAGATGAAAAAACAACAAAAAACTATTCATGTGTGGGCTACTGAGCCAGAAATACCCAAGCAAAACAATCCTATGACTCCTGATACAATTAGAAGCTGTGGTTCAAATGCAAGTAGCTGAGATGTTTCAGGAGTGGTATGGGGTGGGAACATTATTGCTAGACAGGTCATTCCACACAGGTGCTTAATAATAGAGCACAGAATTGTTAAGGATACATATGAACTCATTTGTCTATCAACAAATGTGTCCAAAATAACTATCCTGAACTGTCAAACCTAGGAGATGCTGTACATTCTGTACCCGGAGAGCTCAGTCACAGAGTGCTTTGGGGCTGTTTACTTTGCATCTCCGAGTTCTGCAGGTGTGTGGCCTATGGGAAGATAAAAGGGGGTGGGAAGGGAATATTTAACGAGTAAGAAGATAATGAGCATAGTGCTGGGTTCAGGGGATTTGACTGAACTGTAGGTGGAGGATGATTTCAAAGAGCAGACTTATCTAATTACCCTGTGGATGTGCCATGCACTAAAGAACAATCTGTTTAGTTTGAGGGCAGTCATCAGGCCTGGGCTTAATAACAGATGCTAAGCACTGGCATTCTTTTCCAGCCTGGGAACGTGGCAGTTTACTGTGGTGTTTCAGCTCAGGGCTGGACTTTGGAAACTGCCCTAGATACCCCCCAACTCTCCTGTGGCTTTGTGGCTATCAGTGGATCTCTGAACAAGCAGTTCTTGGACAATCTGTGCAGTGGACACCTGGCTGAGCAAGGGAGAACTAATAGCTCTGCATGGTGAAGTGAGCCAAGCTAGTCTTAACCAACCACATTCGTTTGGCTTAAGTTGCCAGGTATGTGGGGCAAAATGTATTCTCCGGGCTGCTTCGCATATCTGCCCTTTCTTTTGAAGTGCAGCATTCCAACAGGAGAAGAGCCTAAACCACAATCCTGGCTCAAAACCCTCCTGGGTCTTGGAGGAATCCGGATGCACACTTTGAGACTGACCTTGTGCCTATAATAACCAAAGCCAGAACCCTGGCCTGGAACGCCCCAAAACTCTAGGGCAAGCTTGGTTGCAAATCTACATAGAATCCTAGAATGTAAGGCAAGAAGGGACCACCGCATTTAGTCTAACTCTCATAGGCCACCAATGCCAGCTACGTCTTGCAGCAATTGTAACAGCTGGCACATTGGACATCATTGCACAGCCCCAAGGGGGTGTATCCATCAGCACTGGAGGTTAACCTGCTTACATCTGACGGCAGACACTACCGGGGAGCGCACAGTGCTCCTTTCAACAGCATGTAGATAGAGAAGCATACAGCCTGCTCCTGAGGGTGTTCTGCCTGCATCTGCCTTAGCTGCACAGAATGTCTTAGAACATTTTGCCCAGACCAGTACAGTTCCTAACTCCACCCCACAGTGCCCCATATGGGATCAAGGACACAGCGTAGCTCAAAGGATGCAGAGAATTATATGTATTTTCTTTCTCCACAGAACATATCTGAGATAAAGAAAGCTCTTCATCAAAGAGAGGGGGGTGGGGAAGAGTCATCTTGTTCTAATAGTGAATGTAGAGCACAATTTTCTAACCCTAGATACAAAGCAAGATGCTTTACAGAGATGTGATTCACCCCTTAACGTTCTACTGGCAACTGAGTGTTGCAAGGTGTGAACAGCACCACTGTTCCACATTAAGTATTAATTTCCATACCAACATAGTTAATTGCAGGTCTGTTTCTATAGTGTTGTATTCTGATGTTTTGATATTGGTGCAATTTAACATCACAATGATCATCACACTTTACATGTTTTATTAAAAATAATTATAGGGAAGTAATGAATAACCAATGAGAGAGGCTGCCCTCTGAGAACTGTGGAGGACTAAGGTAAACAATAAACTGATTATTTTAGGGCGTGTCTGTTAGTCATTTGATAAGAACAGGCTAATTTTCCCAGGAGCCTGGAGTTGCCAAAAGTGGTTGTTTAAAATGCTATCCTTAATGCAAGAATGGAATTCTTTGCTGTGCAATGACTTTATCTGCTGTCTTTTTCCAAGAACTGTCTAAATAAAGTATTCAGTACCAGCCAGTGCTTTCTCAGTTTCAAGGAATCAGAGAGAGTTCCTCTTCCCAAGAACTCAAGTAGTGAAGGTTAGGGAGAGGTTTTGAATTTCTCCATCACGCTGGGACACTACTGTCCGAATATTCGGTAGATCTCTTTGGTTCTTCCTGTACCATTCTCATTCAGTAAATTTCATGAGATCAGCTAAAGTTTGCCTGACCCGTACTGCTTTGATTTGATGGTCACACTTTTAAGGTATTCTGGTGCTAATAAATTACCTGCACTGATCAACCAGGTCAAGATGTCTCTTGCAAAAGAATGCCAGCTTTGAAGCTCATATCTCACTAAATATAAATACGGTACCTTTCCTCAGTCAGTTTCCCTTAAGTATCTTGCATGCAGGTTGTAGTTTCTTTCAGTGCATGTATCAAAATGATTCTATGCTTTCGAGCACCATACACTCAGTGATGAACTCACAGGTCTGCACTATAGCACAGAAGAGATCCTAAGTGGTACTGGGAGTTAGCAACCCCCTAAATTCTAATCCTACCTGCAAGTCCCTATGTGACCTTGAGCCGCTCTGCCTCAGTTCCACAATCTTGCTGGGCATCATGAGTGAATAGCCTAGTATGCAATGTATTATACTCTGACGCAAGGACAGCAGTTGGATGGCTGTTGGTTATTACTGCTTTGGTGCCATGCACAGGCTAAAGACACATTTCACTAGGAAGCATTCAAATGGGTGGAAGTCACTGCATGGCAGGATCTGATATATGGTGGGAATGATTCTGTGGTGGGTCTCCTGTCAAGAGGTCCTCAGTGACCTTGAAAACGGAGACTTAAATTTAGTTACAGATATTAATATCTGGGTGAAGTGCTGATCTACTATGCCTGACTCTTGTACATTTCTTCTCTAAGAGGTTTGCAAACAAGGGAATAAACTCCCCCAGCAATATAAGCTTGAGAGTGGAGATGTGTCCATATCTCCTGTTCTGCAATTACCACCTTGTGGCGGCAGACGTACAGGAAGCCATGTCCAGGATGAAACGGGATTGCAGAGACCCAGAAGGAGTTTTGTGCTGAATTGGGAAGGGTGGTCTGGCATTTCTGGACTAGTCTGGTACTTGGGAGGGCTGTGCTTAAGTTTCTTTTCTGCAACAAACTTCCTGTGTGACCTTGGGCAAGTCATTTAGCCTCTCTGTGCCTCAGTTCCCTATCTGTAAAATGAGGGTAACAGCACTGCCCCCTCTCGCAGGGTGTTGAGAGAATAAATGCACTGAAGTGTGTGAGCTCTGGCGGAGGGGTGTAGTGGTCTCTTGCTCTGAAGTAGGGGGGGAGGCCATTCCATCTCTCTCTATCAGTCAATAACTCTCAGGCTCGGGCCTCCATGGTGGGGCCACACCGTACAAAGTCTCTCTAGTTCTGTAGCCACCTAGCAGAGGCAAACCAGCAGGAACAGTCTGGTGCTCCCGCTGCTTCGAGCGGGGCAAAGCAGTGAGCAGTCTCTAGCCCACATCCCCATGGCTGGGATGGGTAGTGATTAACAGTTGAGGACTCTGGCCCTTTGGATGGGGCAGAGCAGGGTGCAGGCTTTAGCCCACAGGCCTTTGGCTGGGGCTGACAAGAAGTACAAGTTTTTAGCATGCCTCGACCATCAGACAGGGCAGAACAAAAAGAGGTCTGGCGTCTTTATCGGGCTGACTGCAGTCCAAGGCAGGCCTCTTGGCCTACAGGAGGAAGCTGGTGGGATAGTAGGGGGACATGGGGCCCACCTGATTCCACTGCATCTCAGCCCAGGGCCGTAACAGTGGGGGATTAGGGTGGGGGTGGGATGGGGGAAGGGAGCTGTTCAGACAAAACACATTGTCTCATGATCTGCAACAAAATTGGAATACAGTCTGGTTTCCTTGAGCTACTTCCTACAGAGTCTGGGCAGGGTGGTGTGTAGTCTACAGGTCCTATGGGTACACAGTGGACGGCAGTCTCGGCAATTCCTCTCCAGCGGCAGGTGAAGGGAATGGGATGAGTTCGGTTCCACCTACCAGGAGGAGTGCGCCGGTCCCTCACTCTCAAGTCTGGAAAGAGGCCACTCTGTCTCACTACAGGGGACATATAAATACCAAGATTGAATAGAAAAGAAGGCTGGGACAAAAGGCAAATTACCATTTGCTCTGCATCATGCTGAAACACGCAAGTCACCTAAGGAGCATTTCAGAGCACCACAATAGATATCTTCTCTGTAGAGAGCCTTTGCCATGAACAAGCCTCCTCCTATCACTTTCCCCTGGTCACGGAAATGCAGAATTGTTGCCAGCTTCTTCAACTCCCCAGCAATTGACAACCAAACGAACCTAAAGTGCCCCAAGTTCTGCTGGAGGGGAAGTGGCCCAACCATGGTCTCTAAACAAATATTTTGGCCCCCAAAAGGCTAGTAGAAAGCCTTTGACATAAGCTTTGTTCAGAGCACTGGTCTGTTTTGTAAATTTGGGGGAGAAATGTCTTCCCCAAACACAACAACCAAGGCTTCTTCAGAGCCTTCATAAAAATAGAAAGGAAAGGAATCACCTATTGCAGCTCCCACAATAAAATGCTGCATTTATCAGGTCGGAAGACAAACCTCTCTTTGTCAGCATGGTTTCAGGGTTTGCTTAGGCTGTGCGCTGGGAGTGAGCATTGGCTGTGTTCTGCAGTAATGGACTTTATCTGGAAAAAACTATCTGAGGGGAAAGAAAATGGGCCTTAGGTGTCAGGTTCATACCGAGTGACATTCCAGTGGGATCAATAAGAATAGCGCCAGGGATGCATTTGGGCTGCTGTATTGCATCAGATCAGGAGGAGGTGTGTGTTTAAGGACCAGGAATTGATAGCAAAACTTAATTAAACTTGAGAGCAATTAATTCCAGTGCAGCTGTTTGCTCCCAGGCTTGCAACAAGATGTTTCAGAGGGACTGGATCACTGGGATTAGTTGTGCTGTACTGGCACAGCCCAGCATGAGGGTGGTGCAGTGCTGCACTGGCCCTGAAGCAGCTCTGGGAAGAATCCTCGCACAGGGTCTGCCGCTTATGTTCTACAGCAGTGGTTCTCTACCAGCGACACTCACACCTGGTGGTGCACAGAGGTTTTCCGGGGGTACATCAACTTATCTAGATATTTGCCTAGTTTTACAACAGACTACATGAAAAGCACTTGCAAAATCTGTACCAACTAAAATTTCATACAATGACTTGTTTATATTGCTCTCTATATATGCACTGAAATGTAAACACAATATTTATATTCCAACTGATTTTATAACTGTATGGCAAAAAGGAGAGAGTCAGCAAATTTTCAGTCATAGTGTGCTATGACAATTTTGTATTTCTATGTCTGATTTTTGGAAGCAAGGAGTTTTTAAGTGAAGTGAAACTTGCGGGTACACAAGACCAGTCAGACTCCTGAAGTCTGGAAAGGCTGAGAGTCCCTGTTCTACAGGGTATGCTGCTCATTGTGCCCACACAGCGCAGTCTGGCTTTGTGGGCTTCTACAGAGAGGATATGGGACCACGAAGCTACTGCTCCTTGCTCCCTTTGGGAGTATAGGTGGAACCTGTCCCTGTGTTCATTTAAGCGTAGGTATCTCAGTTAAGCCTGATGTTTATATAGGCCCCTTCTGCCCTCCCTATACCGCACATCTGTGGTCAAGCCAAGACATTATTATTATTTACTATTATACTGTAGCATCTACGAGGCCTGGCTATGGACTAGGACCCGATTCAGCTAGGTGTCGTACAAACGTGGGGCATAGTCTGGTCATCTGGTTTCTTGAATTAGTCTTAGCTATTCCCCCATATAGACAAGCCCTAATGGGGAATAGCTATTCCAACTTGCCACATGGATCATCTTCCCCCCCGCCCCCCATGCTCTTATTCCCTGTGGAAGTGGACTAACCTAAACACAGTGTGGAATAAAAGTATCCAAGTAGGGAGTTAGTGTGGAATAGCTGTTGTGCTTTCAGTTGACAACCTAGTTTATGTCACATTAGCCTCCTATGTAGACAGCTCTTAGCATCCTCTCCTTGGGTGAGAATCCTTCAAGGGAGCCCTCCACTCAGCATATGTATTTTTGTCATTCCCTGTTGTGTCATTAAATAGGAGGCAGCTTTGTATCATGAACTAAAAAGAAATAATATGGACTTAAGCACTTTAGTGGCAGGAGTGCAGGAATAATCACCACGGGGAAAGGCAAAATGGCATATAAATGGCAAGGGTTGTGAAACATCATGCAACATTTTTGGAGAGAAACCTTTGATCAGAGAGAGCTTTTCAGCCTCTAAGAGTTGAACATGGTGCTAAACCCCTTTTCTAGTGCTGCAGATTTTCAGAACCATAACTGGGCATTCCAGAAGCAATAAGCAAACGTTCATGGTGCTTTCTATAACTATTGCTTCATTCTCAAGCATTTTCGTAGTGTAGTCTGCATCTTAACTGAAAAATTGTCTTGTGGACACCACCCTTCCCATTGGTGACCACACATCCTTGTGGCAACTATACACTGGCTTACAGGGAAAGAAACATTAGGAGAGCAAGTATGTGCTTTTCGCAGCTTTTAAAGCAATTTAGCTGCTGCAAACGGGGAAAAGCAGTATGCCACTGCTCTCCAGTGGGAGCCACTGGAATACTGAGGGACGTTAGTCTCTGAGCTCTAGGAATACTCTGGGGTGATGCTTTTGGATGCATCGTGTTCTTGCTGCTCTTTGCAGATTGCAATTGTGGCAGCTTCTCTCCACCTTTCTCACCTTCTAATTTTATGATATAGGAGAGCTCTGTTCAAAGGGTCCAATGCTGTTCAAGTCAGTGGAAGTTTTGCTACAGACTTCAGTTGTCGCAAAATAGAGTCCTAAATCTATCCTTTAAAGTGAATATCTCTTCTTGCCACTCATCTCTTCTCTCTGCCCCATATGTTACAGGTCAAGATGGACTTATATTCAGTGCTTAATTTGTAACGGAAGAGGTGCCAGGGCTGAAGCAATTTTTTTACTTTCGTAACTGTTGCACCAAGCCTAGAGATGCTGGAGCTATGAACTAACAAGCCTAGAGGCACTGCCTATGTCCTCCAAAGCTCAGGTATTTTGGGGTCTGAAATTTTGGTTTGGCCATTTATAGAGATAAGAGAAGGCTGCAACAATTGGATTTGGATTCAGAATTCACTAGGCCTGGTACTTTGGTTTGTGGTCATCTCTGTGAATAACAAAATCACTTTGATGAATGTCCTGCAAACAAAAGCACAACTTGATTATTGCTGTCGTGCTCAGATAGTTTCAAAAATCTACAGGATGAGTGTGATGTTCCCCTGGTGTTATCTGGACTGGTGATCTGCTAGGTGACTCCAATCCCTGGACCTGGGAGCCAGACTTGCCCTGCTCTGCTGTGAGAACTCCCACTTTTCGGCTGTTCACGCACAGCCTCTGGCATGTAAACTGCTTGGATTGTGCAACTAAATGACACTAGCCAATATCTCCAGTCCCAGACACAGCCCTAGTAACCTCACTCTTGCAGCATCTAGTTTATGCTCATGGATATGTACCAGGCTTTTTATCCCAAGGGAAGTCTCTGACATGCTTCAAACCAAGAGTGCTGCTTGCGGTACAATAAACAAGCAAATTATTAACTACAAAGATTTTAAATGATTATAAGTCAAAGTACAATGAGTCAGATTTGGTTAAATGAAATAAAAGCAAAACACATTCTAAGCTGATCTTAACACTTTCAATGTCCTTGCAAACTTAGATGCTTCTCACTGTAGACTGGCTGGTTGCCCTTCAGCCAAGCTCTCCCCTTTGATCAGCTCTTCAATCGCTTAGTGGTGGTGTCTGTAGATGGAGGTGGAAGAGAGAGGAAGAGCGTGGCAAAAGTCCCTCCCTTTTATCATGTTATTTCTTCCCTCTTGGGTTTGCTCCCCTTCCTTTGGAATCAGGTGAGCATTACCTCATCGGAGTCCCAAACTGACCAAAAGAAATGGGGGTGACTCAGTCGAGAGTCCACAGATCCTTTATTGCTGCCTAGGCTAGTGTTCTTTCTTCCTTTGAGGCTGGGCTGGGTTTATCCCATACATGCCCTGATGAGGTGTGAACTGCCCTGCTGTTCCTGGTGAGTTTTGCCTGAGCTTGTCTCAAGCCATGAGGACACATTTTCAACCTTATAACTATATACATGAAATTACTATAACATAATGCTCAGTGCATCAAGAGCTTTCTGAAGACACCTGACATGGCAAACGTTGCACTGGATACCACACAAACATATTATAAGGATGAACATGGCGGTGCAGGTTGGTCCCCCAAGGCACAGAGTGTTACAGTAGATAAGAGCTTAAGCACAGTCTTGAACTCCTGTAGACTAAATCTTTTCAAATTCTGAAAAATTATCACATTTTAGTTCTGAATTATTTATTTTTTACTCACTTATACTTGTGTAATTCCAGGGGCTAGAGTGGAGCCCATCCTGATTTACACCAGTGAATGTGAGAAGAATCAGGTCCTTAGTTTTCTTGGCAACTCACCATGAGGTAGTATGTTTTTCACAGGAAGATGGAGGGAGGTTAATGAGCAGAAGAAAGTGACTCCCTAGGAGGAGGGTTAAACATAGCACTGCTAAGCTCCAGCATTATTTTTAGACTAAAGTAAAGCAACACTGACTTAGCTCTTCTTGCTAACTCCAGCTTGCACATTAGGCAACCTTAACCCTGGTGAAAAAGTAGGTCACAAAGCAGCTGGACACACAACAGAGGATGAGGCTTCTATTTAGGCTGTGTATTGTGAGCATCTGCATGCATGACTATTTATAATTGCATGGAAGAAATGGCAATTAAAATCTGTCCAGTGATTGCACCAGAACTTTTTGACAGCTCATAAATGCATGCGATGGAAACTCTTTTCTGAACAAAATCAAAGTGCTAAATGAACTGTTTAGTGATCTGAATGTTTCCATTTTGGATGCAGAATAAAGTCTCTTGTTTCCAGCTCATGAGTGTTTATTGGCACTTGATGAATTTAGCATAACCACGGACCAATCTTGAAATCATCCAGGGCACAACTTGAATATCAGAGAGGTTATTTTCTGCATCAGTACTATGCTTAGCAAGACTTCTGCATTCTCTGTCTCTCTCATATGAAAGACTGTTTACTGCTGAGCACCACTTATCTGAGGAAGTAGTGCTTGTGACTTCCACTCTCTGAGAGTCTTTGGAGAAATAAACAAGATGGGTTTTCATCTCTGAAGAAACAATACTGCACTTAAATACCCATCACCTGCTTCCACTACCAGTGCCCCAAAAACCCATCTGTGATCATTTATGTGATCTATACCTTCTCAATATCTAGAAGTAGAATCTAGCACTAGCAAATGATCAGCTGGTATGGACTAAATCATTCACATAAGAAACTGATGTTCTAGATCAGAGTTGGGCAAACTACAGCCTGTGGGCCACATCTGGCCCACAGGACCGTCCTAACTGACCTTTGAACTCCTGGCTAGGGAGGCTAGCCGCCAGTCCCTCCCCTGCTGTCCCCCCTACCTCACAGCCATGCTGTCGGCTCCAGCCAAGTGGTGGAGCTGCAAGCTCCTGCTGCTCTGAGCTGTATGGTAAGGGAGCGGAGGGAGGGGTGGTTGGATAAATGGCAGGCAGTCCTGGGGGGAAGTTGGGACAGGGAGCAGGAGGTGGTTGGATGGGGCAGAGGTTCTGGGGGCCGGGGGGCGGTCAGGGGACAGAGAGCAGG
Source organism: Dermatemys mawii (assembly GCA_007922305.1). NCBI lineage: Eukaryota > Metazoa > Chordata > Testudines > Dermatemydidae > Dermatemys > Dermatemys mawii. Next base: position 16,375,855 of record ML677360.1, on the reverse strand, counting down.
GGGCAGTTTGGATAGGAGAGAGAGTCCCTGGGGGCCTGTCAGTGGGTGGGGCTGTGGATAGGGGTTGGGGCAGTCAGGGGGTGGGGAACAGGGGAGGTTGAATAAGGGGTGGGGTCCCGGGGGTGTGTTTGGGTTAAGCATGCCCATCCTTTCATGTACTTATACCTGCTCCTGTATTTTCCACTCCATGCATCTGACGAAGTGGCTCTAGCCCATGAAAGCTTATGCCCAAATTTTAGTCTCTAAGGTGCCACAAGGATGCGTCATTGTTTTTGCTGATACAGACTAACACAACTACCACTCTGAAACTTTAGGTTGTGATTTTCAAGGTGCCTAAAGGAATTGAGTGCACTACTCCCACTGATGTTCTATAGAAGTAGGGTTCCTCACTCCATTATGCACCTTTGGAAAATACCAGCCTTTAAGCTTCTTTGCCGCTCCTCCTTTAAACATTATTAATATGCATACAGATGACTAACTGGCTGATGTTTAAAGCATTGTACAAACAAGTGAAATGCTGGATGAGTGCAAATTTTTTGTAATAACTGGCTAGTTCATGAAATTGCTACTTAGTGTGAACTCAGGCAAAACACTATAGTTTTAAAGGGAGCTTTGCATGGAATTCAACAGTCAATTTGGCGTGTTACTATTCTGCAGCCACCAAGGGATAAATCAAAATGAATTGAGAAGGAGAAATCCTTTGTCACACCTCATCTTTGACAATTAAGTAGAAAGGAAGGAAACAAATAAAGAAGTGGAAAAAATAACTTTTGATTGTCTGGATTTCGTTATCACAACAAGCATACTGCAGCACTGTTACACAAAACTAAACAAAAAAAATCACACACAACAATCATTGACGCATTCTGAGGGATTACGTTGAGGTTAATAGTTTTCACTTTGTAATAGACTTAGTGAATAGAAATTCAGCCCACTAGATGCATCATATCACATTAATGGAAAGAAGTCTGATCCAATGAGCATTGTCCACATTTGCAGTTAGCAGTGCAAAATACCAACCCAACCCAATCAACCAAACCCCACCCTATGCCTAGGTCTAGGGTATTTGTGACTGAATGTGTTTCGGCCAGTTTGCATTCTTTAAGTGTCAGCTTCCCACAAGTGTATATTCCACTGAGTTTCTCTCGCACAAATGCTTTTGGAAACCAAATTTTAACTTGGCTCGCTCATGTCTTGATCCTGCAAGAGGCTGAGCTCTCAGACCCTGATCTTGCAAAGCATTTAATATGTGTTTAACTTTTATGCAAGTGAGTAATTGCATTGACCTTAGATATCTCCAACATGGGAAATCTGAGCAAACCTGCCCAGCTACTATCTCTTGAACTAGGGATATAGTCTTTAAAATTTAGATTAATGTGTACATCCAACTTAAATGGAAACATACATGTATAACCATTTACAATGAGCCATCGTGAGTTTTAAAGGAGAGATATATAATGCAAAATGACTTCTGCCATGTTCATACTCTATAGGCTAAATCAGTGCAGAGCAAATTTTTTTATACCTGATTTTAACCCCTGAATGGGATTGCTACTAGACTACAAATTTTCATGATGCTGGGTCTAAGCAAATATACGCGGCAACGTACAAGGTAAACATGTATAAAGAATCTGAGGGGTTTCAACTGTTTGAATTCCATGCCAAGTGCAAGCACAGTCAATGTCCTGATTTAATAGATGTTGTTTTTTTTAAAAAAAGGCCATTGTGCCTGAATGAAACATCTGGAATTAAAGTTTGGTGCCAGCAAATGCTCTCCCCCACCCCCACCAGCCCCCAGAAAAAGAGGTTGTAAAGCTACATTCTTTTGGGGTTAGGCGATTCTTAGGATGTTCTAACTGAATGCTCCAACCCTTCTTCTAAATACATAGCTCCACATTACATAGCAATACTTTTGTTAGTCTTTAGGTGCCACAGAACTCTTGTCGCTTCTGCAGTTCTAGTCTAACATGGCTACCTCTCTGATTCATAGCAATATAGGCATTCTGGAACCAACTCACAGTGAGTTCTAGAGCCAGATCTGTAGCTGTGCTGAGTTTACATTTGATACAGCTGAAGAGAGGTACTGGGATAACCTGGGCCCTGGGATAGTCACGGCCAAAACATCCCTAAAGCTGCAGCGATATCATCAAGATTGTTTGTGCTGGGGAATATTCTAGTGAGCACTATGTGCTTCACCATGCTCCTGTTGCACACATTTTCCTTGAACTGACCCCAGTATTTTCTCTATGTGTAAGGCAGAAAGAAGCCAGTGATGTAAAACCAGCTATGTTAGCTCTGTCATCTAAGGTCTCCTCTGTGTTTGAGAGAATGCTGAGCTGCCCTTAAGGGCAAGTCTCCAACTGCTTTCTACTGCACCAGCAGCCTGACCCAGGGATGAGAGTCTAGCCCAAAATGTGGGGTCCTCTCTTGTGCTCTCTGACTGTAGACACATCCATTAGGTAGAAAGCTAGACCTTTGGTACCTTGCAGACAAAAGCCCACTTTGCAAGGGATGAACTAGCTACTCCTCAAACATTCACTTTGGAACTCTGTCCCCCTGGTCACAGGTGCAAATGTGGGAACAATTTTTGCTGGTGAAAGGAAAAGCACCTTGTGAAAATGTAGCCCTAAATAAATATGTTGAAAAATATTTGTTCATGGAAATGGTGGTTTAAATATAGGTTTTAATATGTGCAATTTACAAAGTAGCCACTTTCTTTTGGTTTATTTTAATTCCTTTTTAACCCAGTTAAAAAAAAACACAACTGTTTGTGTAGGCTAGCTATTGCACTTTTCATATATCATGTAATAAAGATTCTAATGATTGATAAAATCATATGTTGCACACCTATGTGGGGTGAGTGGATACACAAAATGAGGCTTCAGATAAGGGACCTGAACACTCAAAAGTGCCTTATTAGCTATTTGTATTGGCAGTAACTGCACCTGTTTTGTGCATACAATTGCCTTTGAGCTTAATCAGAAACTATTTAATTTTGCTATTTCTGGGAACTGAAAAGAACAGAAGAACTAATTCTGATCATGATAAACAGAGGGTAAGAGATTACCTGACAGGTCACGAGGAGGAGGAACGCTTTCATGCAGAGTCATCACATTATCTGAATTGTTTTAAAAATGGGAAGTATTCGTTTAAAAAAACAACCACCTCTTTGCTTCCTCAATGCCTCCCCTCCCCCTCCCGCACATATACCACTTTTGAAAGAAGCAGAGAATAATGCTTTCCTCCCCCAAGCAGAGTATTCTAATCCATACTCCAGATCAGGGCTCTCAGCCTCTCCAGACTGCTGTACCCCTTTCAGGAGTCTGATTTGTCTTGTGTACCCCAAGTTTCACCTCACTTAAAAATGACTTCCTTACAAAATCAGACCTAAATACAAAAGGGGCACAGCGCACTATTAGTGACAAATTGCTGACTTTTTCATTTTTACCAGATAATTATAAAATAAATCAAGTATTTATAAATATTCTACTTTCATTTCAGTGTATATAGAGCAGTATAAACAAGTCATTGTCTGTATTAAATTGGAGGTTGTACTGACTTCTGTAGTGCTTTTTATGTAGCCTATTTGTTAAATGAGGTAAATATCTAGATGAGTTGATGTACCCGTTGGAAGACCTCTGTGTACTCGCAGGAGTACACGTACCCCTGGTTGAGAACCACTGCTCTAGAAGAATGCTCAGGTTCTCAAAGCCTCTCTGTTTCTCTGGGGATACCTGTACTAGTACAAAGATGAAGCTATGTTGCTGCTACCTCCCCCACCCCTTGCTGTGATGTAAAATGGGGCTTCAAAGTGGGGTAAGTCACAGGACGGCAGGCCATCTAATTGGGGGTTTAGCTCTGGGTGAGCTACAAATACTCTAGGACAGACAGGCCCTCTGATCCTGCAGGGGTGATAAAGATTAAGAACCTAAACAGACCAGAATAGGGATTTCCCCCTTCAGCTGATCTGCTAGTGCTGGGATTTTTAGTTGTTGTTGGTTTTTTTTCCCCCCTTTCAGTCTGCTAGACACATTACTGAGGAACATGTGACCTTGTGTTATACTCTTATCCAAATAAGCGGTGTGTGTTTGAATTGTATTAATTCATGGTGGTGTGAGATGAACTCTGGCATGTTTAAATGTTATACAGGCATCAGGCTGTAAGGAGATGGTTGAGCTCTGAAAACAACTTGGCTATTTGATCATCAAGACATTCATTTTATTACCTTCCTTTTCACTTCTGCAGTGACAACTGCCTGCTTTATCTGGGGATAGGGAGAGCCAAGGAAAAACTATAGCAGCACGAAGATCAGGGCCTTTCCCTGAACCACTAAGCAATCAGTTCTCATGCCTTTTTCAAATGGCTTGGCTTTTCTTCAGTTTTCTGCCTACTATTTCCCACCTCTGCTTCTATTTTTGGCTACTTGCTGCTGGTACTGAATGGCAAGCTAAGTATTCCAAGCTAGCTGCCCACAGAGCAAGTCCTGGAAAATGTCCCATTCTCTGCATGCCTTCTACAAGGGAATTAATGCAGTATCAGCATGGAGCAAAGCCAACCGCTCCTACTCTGCATTTTTCCTCTCTCCAGGAGGCCACTACTCCCAAAGGAGAAAACTCCTTTACTTGTTGCAAGAAATTTGGACACTTGCCATTCACAAAGAGTACAGTGCCAGATTAACTGCTAAAGTAACGAGCTGTATCCGGCAGAGCCGGTGACCTTCCCCTCCCCCCAGCTCTACCCCCCTCGTACAGATGAAAATGTCACCAAAGAAAAAGACAAGGTGGGAGAGATAATATGTTTGACTGGACGAAGCGCTCTGTGTAGCTAAACGGTTGTCTCTTTCACCAGTAGAATCTGCTCCAATAAAAGGTACACCCACCTTGTCTTTCTATCCTGGGACCAAGATAGCTCCAACTCTACAAACCCCAAAGAAAGAAACAAGTGCTGGTACTGTAATGTTGCTTTGAAATTCTATTTTGAAAACAAAGTATGGGATAGTACTACAATGCTCAGTCTTGCAGTTGTTACTTGCCCAAAACTCCCATCAGAATCAATGGATCCAATTCTGCAGGATCTGATGCAAAGTTTACTCAAGCTAAACTCCTACTGCAACCACTGGGAGCTGCACTAAAGGTTACATGATCAAGCACTTCAAATTCTTATTCAGATAACATTCCCTTTGGCTTTAGTTGCAGTTGATGGCAAGGCCTTAGTGTATTCAGCTGTCATATTATGGGAACTAACTTGTTTGTTTTTTCTAAGCAGTGTTCTAACTGCAGAGTGCCATGTTATAGAGCTGATCACATGATCAGAAACTTAAAACCACAAGGAACATTTCACTGAGCTTCCTGTTCAGAAGGGAGTGTGTGTTTGACAGTTGCTTTTTTTCGAGTCAGACATTCAGGGTAAGCTCTCAGTTATCTCGGGCCAGGAGCTGTGCATCAGGTGGTTGAGGGGGTGGGGGAAGGTAAGAGGAAGGAAATATTAGATTTCTCTCTCTAGTTAAATGCTACCTTGTCATGAAAGAAGATTATGTGGTTTAGGGACGACTAAACAGACTCTTCTGCCTATCTCAGCTGTCAAGTGTTTAGCCTGGATTTGAAGTCTACCATTTTATTTTTTTAATTAAAGACAATTTTATGGTCTGTTTGTAAATTTCCTTCTTCCAGCTACAGTGGTTTCAGTTCATGGGTGGAAATTTCCATAAAAATCTTATAGGTATGAGAATTTCTTCATGAAATAAGTAAAAGTTTTATTGAAACATAGCAGTCCTGGGGAACTGCATGGTTCAGTGGGATGGGTAATAGAACTTTTTTCAGCTAGGTCATGGGTTCTAATCCAGTTGGTGGGTATTGACTACGTGGTAGTCATTGCCACTTGCTGGCTCTTCTATAGCCTGCTAAAAGGGGAATTAATGGTTCCTGGTCCTGTTCACTGGAGACAGATGAGTCCATGTTATATAAATCACCATTTCCATTATGTCTACCTAGGTAGCTTCTTATATGGCCTGCATCACAGTGATATCTGATGGTTTTCCCAAATAATAGCCTGATTTTTATGAGCCTAAGGGGACCCACAACCTCGCTTCTCTGCAGGTAGTGGACTTTGTGGGTGAAATCCTGGTCCCACTGAAGTCAGTGGGAGTTTTGCTGTTGACAGTGGGGCTAGGGTATCATCCTGTGTATTTTAAATAGGAGGTGTCTTTTTAAAATGTGGTGTTACAGTGGAAAGAGCAGGTCAAAGGAATGGGTTCAATATTTTGCTCGGAAGATGTGAACTGTGGCCTGTACTATCAGTCTCAGAAAAGAGGTCTGGGAATGAATTGGTCCCTGGCTATCCCCTCACCTATACAAAAGTATGTAAAAATAAAAAAAATAAAATAAAGAAAAAAAGGAAAAAAAAGAAAGTGGATAGCTATTGAATATAAATTGGAAACTAAAAACTGATAAAGGAAGCCAAAGGACAAAAAGAGAAATCTATGACCAGAAAAGACAGAAGTGTTCGATAAATATTTCTCTTCTGTATTTGGGTGGAAAAGACGGATGATGTAATCATAGCATATATGATGATTAAATACTTTCCATTCCAACAGTAGTGAAGGCTGTTGTTTAACAGCAGCTACTAAAGTTAGACATTTTTTAAATCAGCAGGTGTGGAAAACTTGTATTCAAGTATTTTTAAAAGAGCCGGCCTAGGAGCTCTCTTGGACCATCGATCTTCATTTTTAATAAGACTTGGAACACTGGGGAAGTTCCAGAGGACTAGAAGAAATCTAATGCTGTGTGAATATTTTGAAAAGGGTAAATGCAATTACGTGGGATGTTATAGGCCTGTAAGCCTCTCACTGATCCTAGAAAAGATAATGGAGTGGCTGATATCAGACTTGCTTAATCAAGAATGTAAGGAAGGTATTTTAGATTAATATTAATCAACATGGTTTTATAGAAAATAGATTAGTGCAACTAACCTTGATATCGATTTTCGATGAGCTTACAAGTTTGGTTTGTAATGGTAATAACTAGTATTGATGTAATTTTGGGGAAGTTCTCTGGCGTATTATACAGGAGGTCAGACTAGATGATCACAATGGTCCTTTCTAGAGGCTTTTTCATAGATCTCAAGGCCAGAAGTGGTTTCTTCCTATTTAGGATTGTGGCAGACTAATATGATGGGGAATCCTGTCCTGCCACTTCTTGTGCCGTGCCTCTTCTATGGATAAATAGAGGGACTTTGAGTTTGGCGCCTCTCTTCAACACACACCCACTTTAAAAAACAAATGCAATGCTCTAGTCAAGCATGCAGAAAAAGAACTAGAAGAACATATGAATGGCCATACTGGGTCGGACCAAGTGTTCATCTAGCCCAGTACCCTGTCTTCTAACTGAAGCCTGTGCCAGATGTTTCAGAGGGAATGAGCAGAGGAATTTATCAAGAGATCCACCTCCTGTTGTCCATTCCCAGCTTCTGGCAGGCAGAGTTTTAGGGATACTCAGAGCATGGGGTTGTGTTCCTGCCCATCCTGGCTAACAGATGAGGACTTGAACTTACCTAATTCTTTTTTGAACCCAGTTATACTTTTGGCCTTCAACATCCCCCGCAATGAGTTCCACAGGTTGATTGTGTGTTGTGTGAAGACTTCCTTATGCTTTTTAAATCTGCTGCCTAGTAACTTCATCAGGTGACCCCTCATTCTTGTGTTACATGAAGGGTTAAATAACTTTCTTATTTACTTTTACTTTCTCCACACCATTCATGATTTTATAGACCTCTATCATATCCCTCCTTTGTCTGGTTCTTTCCTTAGTTGATCAGTCTTTTTAATTTCTCCTCATATGGAAGCTGTTCCATACCCCTAATCATTTTTCTTGCTCTCCTCTATAGATTTTCCAATTTTATATCTTTTTTTTGAGATGGGGTGACCAGAACTGCACACAGTATTCAAGGTGTGGGCATAACATAGTTTTATATAATGTCACTATGATATTTTGTTCCATTATCTATCCCTTTCTAATGGCTCATAACATCTGGCTAGCTTTTTTGACTGCAGCTGCACATATTGAGATGTTTTCAGAGAACTATCCAGGATGACTCCAAGATCTCTTTCTTGAGTGGTAACAGTTAATTTAGACCCCATCATTTTGTATGCACAGTTGAGATGATGGTTGCCAACGTGCATTGTTTTGCACATTGAATTTCATCTGCCATTTTGTTGCCTAGTAATCCAGTTTTGTGAGATCACTGGATAACTTTTCTCAGTTAGCTTTGAGCTTAACTATCCTGAGCAATTTTCGTATTGGCTACAAACTCTGACATCTCACTCTTTACCCCCTTTTCCAGATCATTTAAGAATGTGTTGAACATCATCAGTCCCAGTACAGATCCTTGGGGGACCTTGCTATTTACCTATCTCCAGTTTCAAAACAGACCATTTATTCTTACCCTTTGTTTCCTATCTTTTAACCAGTTTCTGATCCATATGAGAAGTTTCCCTTTTATACCATGATTCCTTTCTTTGCTTATCATAGGCGTGCGCAGTCCATTTCATTAGGGTGTGCACCCAGGGAGCACCTTCCTAGCCCCACCCCCATCCACTCTCTCCCACTTCCTGCCTCCTGACTGCCCCCCTCAAAAACCCGACCCCCCAACCCTAACTTCCCCCCTAGGACCCTACCCCCTACGTGTCCCCTGACTGCCCTGACTCCTGTCCACCCTCCCATGCCCTGACCAACCCATGGGACTCCCACGCCCCATGCAAACCCCCTGCTCCCTGACCGTCCCCCTCCAGAAACCCCCCCGCCCCTAACCACCACTCTGGAACCCCACCCTCTCTCCAACCCACCCAGATGCTGGTTCAGACCACAATGTTTAGATCTGGGTTCAGATTTCAAACATCCTTGAAGCTTGGGGCTATTTGAAGTCTGGGGGATTTGATTCAGATCCACTTCCAGTTAACATCAGGCTAAATCTTGAGGTCCTTGACTCCAATCAGAATGTTATCAGAGTAGGACCTAACAGAAACCTGAGTAAGAAAGTTCCACTGACTACCGGTGGTGTGTATATGAGCCATATGCAAATCCACAAGGTGTGGCCCATAGAGCTTTAACATAATGACTTGAAAATCTCTACTATTGTTAGTCAAGTCAGTGCTGTGGGAAAAGAGGTACAATCATGGGCTACAGTGGAAGTAACAGTAAGAGAGAAAAAAGAGAGAAAAACTCCCTGATTTGGGCCAGGGGGAAATGAATATCAAGAACCTTGCCATAGAACAGAGCCAGTTTCCACTGATTCCAGTGGCCTGTGCCACACGACTATCTACCTGTAAGTATCTTGGTACTTGACAGCTAGACAGTGCCTCTGCTTAAGGTCACAGCTAACACCAGAAATCAGAAGAAGTTGAGGCAGGTCTTTCTTCTGTCTAAACCACTGCATGACCTGACATGTGCTTGGCTCTTTTTAGAAGATCACTTTGATAAGATTTGCCCTAACGTGCACTTGTTGGTTTAACATCAATCATTAACACGGACATGTGATGCTATGACCAAAGGAGAAGCTGTGGGAAAGCCAAAGCAAAGAGAAGTGTCATCCACTGACTAGAGAATACCATGGCCCAGATGCCTACGGCTGACTTGCCATGCACAGAGCCAACCAACTCGGCAACTGTCTGTCCCTGAGCTTTTCCTCTGTAGCCTAGTTGGAAACCCCCGGAGTTCCCCTTCACTAATGTTATAGCAAATGCCATACAACCTGTCACGAGTGGCTGAGGTTACCTGCCCAGCTGGCATGCCAGTAGTGATTAACTCGACCTAGGTTCTAAGGGCAGTGAACAGAGTGATATTTCCATGTGCCTTCTTGCTGAATTCAGCAAAACAGAACGCTACAGAGCATGGCACAAAGCCCCCAGTAGGTTTAAGGAGTTACTTTCATACATTTCCCCCCACCTCCCAGTTCCTGGGCTGCTTTTTCCTCCCATGATACTCTTCTCACCTGCAACTTAGAAGAATAAACAAGCCTCCTCTTCTAAACTGTTTGCCATCTGAGTCTTATCCCTGGTGAGATGAGTGCACTTTTGCTCACACTATGCCATTTTGCATAGACTTAAAGGTGTGTGGGGTCAGATAGAGCTGGGGTGCACTAGAGAGCTGTTGGAGAAAGGTGCCCACAGGATTCCTGGTCCCAGTTCTTTCACATACCTGAGTTCCACATTCATGTAATAAAAGAAAACAAATATGAATTCCTTTCCCATAGAAAATTACTGATGCGTTTCTATGGATCTAACACCGGCACTAGCCTGGAATGCACGTGCCGTACAATGGAACGTTTCTCTACTGAACTATACAAAATGCTTCACTATGGCTGCTGTTTGCTTTGGTCATGGGCCACTGATGCAAGCTCTGATTGTAACTTTGGGACACAGCCCCAGTACAAGTCAGCACGAAACTGCACGCTCCCACTGAGAATCTTGGGATGTGTTCTGGAGCTCACCAGCCTGAAGTGGGGGGAGGGATTTATGCTCGCCCCTGTGTCCGATCCCAGTGCAGATGGGGATTGGTTGGTCATGGCCCCACCTCCTCCCTTTTTGACAGCCTCAGTGACTGGCTCCCTCACAGGGGAGGGGATATACAGAATGAGGCAAGGCATCTTGCATACTCTCTCCCTTGTGGAAAAATCCTGTATGGGTGCAACCTTTTATAGCCCCCTGCATCACTGCCTGACCTGAGCTGCAAGGATCAAGGGTCTGTGGCAGTGTTTGAACTGGATGAACATTTCCTGTCAGCAGTCACAAGACTGCCATTGATTAAGTTCAGCTCTACAGTACAGTGGGTCACTGTCCCTTGTTCTACAAACTAGGAGATACAGTTGCTTGTTCTCTCTCTTGTTTAAAGACCTTTTCTCCACACAGGCATGAGTAGAAATAATAATAATGTACAGGGCTCTTTAAGCACCATGACTAATACTTCCTAAAGGCAGAGTCACTTCCTGAGTGCCAGTCTCTCTAATTCCACCAGCTGAGAACCTGGCCCTATATATTAGACAACAGGACTTTTGGAAATGAAAAACTGCTGCATAAGAGCTTTCAGCCAGGATTCCCTTTTCTCCTGGACTGTGTGACGTGGGTGTTTGGACAGTGCCTACCACAGTGGCAAGGCCCCTGAGCACTACTGCTGTATAAATAACACTGACCCAAACCAGAGCCGGGATGTACAAGAACTACTTCTGACTCTGAAATATGGCAGCCGTTGGGATAATAATGCTTTGCAGCCAGTCTGCACCTGCACCCCCCTGTGGCACTTTTGGGAGGAAATGGATAATATCCCAGCTGACGGCAACTACAAGAGAAATTTAAGGAGGCAGAATATAAATATCTATACCAGGGTGAACAACCTATCCTTGTGAAATATGCCAAAGGATCTTTAATAGTGATAGTGGCCAGGGCATTGGATTACTATCTAATACTAAAAGGCACTTGAGTAACAACACTCCCTAATTCTAACACCTTACTGGGACAAGGGCACAGCATTGACTGACTGAGGGAAAAATGATGTCTATGGAGTCACCTACACCATTTCTTACAGCACCGTGGGTCTTTGAGAGCTTCTCATTCTCCGGGCTTCATTCTACTTTAGTCTGGCGATCTATCCTAGGGCATAGCCAAGTCTGGGGCAATGGATGGGCAATAATAATAGTAATCTCTTACATTTGTACAGATCCTTGCCAGCCAAAGCTTCCCAGAGCTGTTTAAGGACCATCAGGAATTGCTTCCCTCACCAGATTGAAATAGCGCCACATCTCTGGTGGGAGATGGCAACTGTTGAATAGTGCAGGGCAGAACACTGCAAGAATGATGCCCCTTTTGGACCTGAGCAGCTAGCCGAAGTCCAGGCTCTGGGGATGCTGCAGTTGGGAGTAGAACCTGATGCAAAAGACGTATTTCTTTGATGCAGTTTTGTTGATTTACAAAGAAAGTGCAAAGTCCCGTCTCTCAGAACCCAGGAGGAATCAAATAGCAGGAACCTGCCTCTTTTGCTTGCACCACCAACTCTTTTCCTCCTGTACTCCTGACCCAAAAATGTTTCCCCAAGTTTCTTTCAGGCCAGGGTAAACACAGTATTTTCAGCTGCTCCTTCCAGCTATTTGTCTCTATGTTCTTGTCTGTTCTGTTCTTCCTTTGCCCTCTTCTTCCTCCCTTGCCCCGCCCCCCACAAAAAACAAAAACAAAACCAGTATTCAGCAAGACCCCTCTGCCCATACAATCCAAAAACTCCTGGGCAGGTTCACAGCCCCTTTTTTCTTAGAGATGAGACGGTCTGATGAACTTATCTTGACAGTTATATTAACTGAAAGGTCCATTCACACAGGGTTTTAAAGGCTTATGATCTAAGCAGTCGCCAATACCTCTCAGAGTAACATGAGGAAGAGGACTTGGAATAGCTTGCAAATGAAGAGCCAAATTCTCTTCCTGGAAAGCCTGATCTAATGGAGCCTCAAGCAGAAGAGGCAGTTATAAAACAGCAGAGTAAATGCAACCCCTCTCAAGTCATTGCTGCTGCCTGAAGACTATAATAGCAGCCATGACCTGTTCCCTGCCCAGACACACAGGATTTGGGGATAGTGAGTCATAGTTCGTACACTGGCCCCACACCTTCCTGCCTCTCCAGACACCACCTATGCATGTTTTCCCCGACCTACATCCTATGCAGTAGACTCATGGTGGCTTCACAGGTGATCAGGCCTTGCTTTTGTGCAGAAGACGCTGAGTGGAAGCTGAATTTTTCCCTTAAATGCTCACATGTATTATATGAAGGCAGCTTGCATGCAATGAGGTTGTGCGTTTGGCAGGTGTCTATAATAGTGCAAAACAGCACTGTCACACGGGGTGCAAGTGGAGCTTTATAATTGGCTGCTGGTGAAGTCACACTCATGGTAAAGTTAGTAATCGTCAGACACGCTGTTCTCACTTCATTCCTTTTTTAAAATTGCATTTTGCAATAAGATGCTCCTGACAACACCACCCAAGGCATGTTGGTAATAGCCCAGAAATGCAATTTGCCTGTCATGTGCTATTGCTTAATTATTTATCTTACTAATTAGCAATATGGATAATCTAACATAGTCTGATGGGGAATCAAGATAAAGACAACAACGCCCTGCATTAAGTCACGTGAGAAAACATGATGAATCCAGAAAAATATGTACGTCTACCTAACAGGGAGTCCCTGAATGCTGTGGAAGTGCTTCTATTCTCTTTTGTTTTTCGGGTGCAGTTAGCTATTTCCTTAGCTTCCCAATGCTAGGGAAGAGAAATGACAAGATACTAGCATCTTTACATGTTCAGATGAGAAGAGTATCATGGAAGGAAAAGCAGCCCAGGAACTGGGAGGTGGGGGGAAATGTATGAAAGTAACTCCTTGAATCTACTGGGGGCTTTGTGCCATGCTCTGTAGCGTTCTGTTTTGCTGAATTCAGTGAGAAGGCACATGGAAATATCACTCTGTTCACTGCCCTTAGAACAGGGGCACCTGGGTCGAGTTACTTGCGACAGCCATGCCAGCGGGGCACGTAATCTCAGTTCAGTTGCATTGACATCATTATTTCCTTGGGCCAAATTATCTATGGTAAATGTCTTTTGATAATTTTTTTAAGTGTTCAAAGTATAACTGAACCATGGCTGTAACGGGTTCAATGTGTGTGGGAGTGGGAGCAGGATTAAAGGGCAAACCTGCTTGGAAGACCTGAGCCTAGACATTTCTGGTCAGAGTAAAGAACTGTCTGCTGTTTCTGAGGGCTGGGGTAAATGAGGTCACAATAAAGATGCTTGAGTATTCCTGCTCAGGATAATCCAGGTAGGAACAGATATCATCAACAGAGGACGGTTTTAATATGGCCAAGAATCACCTCGGAACTCAAAATGGTTGGGATTCAAATAGTCTTCTCCATAGGACCTATCAGGATCATGTGGCAATTATATATTTATAAATACTGGTGTGTTTTATCATGTGTAGTCCTTAAGAACCATAAATTAGGACTCATGCAGTTGTGCTCTAGTTTATACCATGTAGCTTCATAGTAATTCCACTGGACTCTGATTTACATGGGTACAAATCAGACCAAGACAGACTCTGAACTCTGAGGGAAACTGAGAAGTGGGTATGTGGTATATGACTGCTGGGACACACCCAGTGGTGTCAGAATTTTCTTGGTGGTCCATGCTACATGATACTCAGGGCTGATATTTGGAAGTTAGCATACAAGTAAGAGTCTAGCTCGGATGGCTTGAGATTTTAAAAAAATATTCTACTTTGAAGGTTTGATAGTGAAAAAACATTGACCCATACTAGAATACTGGGCCTGGTTCTGGTGCCCACTGTTTGAAAAGGAGTTGAAAAATTGGTGATGGTGCAAGAAAGAGCTACAAACATGATTCAAGGGCTGGTGAAAATGAGATGCTTGTAATTCAATCCATTTAGGTAATCAAAAAGAAGATAGAGAGATGATGGATTACAGTGCATAAACACTTTGTAGGAAGAAAATCCTGGGTACTAAAAAGCTCTTTAGCCTAGCAAAGAAAGGCACCATAAAAACCAAAGTCTGGAAGCTAAAGCCAGTCAAATACAAATTTGTTCATAATAAGGCACAAATTTTTATCCATGAGGGTGATTGGTCCAGTGGTTAAACTACCAGGGAAAGTGGTGGATTCTCTTGATGTCTTCAGATCAAGACAGGGTGTTTTTCTGGAAAGTATGATGTAACTAAACACAAGTTATGTTTTAGTCAAATACAAGCAATGGGGCTCAGTATGGGGGTAACTGGATGACATTTAATGGCCTATATGATATACCAAGGTCAGGCTAGACAATCTTCGGGCCTTAAACATAACAAATCTATGAATTTAGCCCAGTCTGGCATTTGTTCATATCAAGGCAATCCAAACCGGCAGAGAAATTTACAGACTGTACTACAAAAGTGTACTACAAAAGTGTGAGGTGAGCATCAGTGTGTATCTAAGGAAATTACTCCTGAAAGGGCCATAATCTCCATTAGCAATTCTCCATCTCCAAATTCCCTTGGCATAGTAATAGAATTCTCTGGGATTATCTTTCAGATATAGATTGAACCTGGCATAAATACCACTGAAGAGGCAGGGAGCTGAGTCTAATGATGATGAGGAAGAGGAAGAGGGAAAATCCCAAAGTACCTTCCCATAAACCACTTGAAGAACTTGTCTCATGCCTTAACTATTTGTTGTTCCATCAGGACAACATAGCATACGGACACACACACAGGGGGAAAAATCCTTGCCTGAGTCTGCTAGTAACATGGAGAGGAAATCACCTGGAAGCAACAAATTGTTCATGCACCAACACCACTGTAGCCAAGCCCATGAATTAAAAACACATGAGCTGGGCCTCTCAAAATTCCGAGACGGGTTATAAATCCTAAGATTTTTAAATAGTAAATATTAGTGGGAGGTGGGGGGTGGGTGGGGAGTGGTGATCATCTTGTGGCTTTAGAATTCATGTTCTTTTTGTGTGTGTTTGTACAGCACCTAACACAATGGGGTCCTGGTCCATGACTGAAACACCCAGATGCAACCACAACACAACTAATAATAATAATGTAATCAGTGGACTCCAGGAGCTAGGTCTCTAGGACAAACAGCACAATATTGCAAGACTCATGATAAAATCGTGATAGCTGACAACATGAGCATCTCACTAGAGCTAGGTGAATAATATTTCAAAGAGTTTATCTGACTAATTTGTTTCCCTCACATGGTAATTTGTGAACTGAGGTTTTGGCTATTCATCTGGCTCTATTGCTGGTTGAATAATAGTAATTATATATATTTTTTGACAGTCAGTAAATAATATATTGCACATAATTTTTTTGGCCAGCTCTACATTTCACACTGGTAGAACCAGTGATGATGAAATCACCCTACCGGCTACTCTAACTCATATTTAAAATAAAAAGTCACTTTTGAGATTCAACACCAGTGTAGTTTGACTGTGTCCTAGCCCAAGGAATGACAATTAATATTATCTGCTGTTTCTGAAAACCCACCTACAGCTTGGGAGAAAGTGAAACGAGACACAGTTATGCAGAATGCATTTTCCTTCTGGTCTTTATTGGATGGTTTCACTATTAGGCCAAAAATATTACAAGTAATAGGGAGTTAGGATCAGATTCTGTTCTCAGTTACACTGAATTTTGGTGTATTTGCTCTGAATTTCCACTGGTCTGACAGAGAGCAGAATCTGTGACTCAGGACATAGGAGAGTCAAAAGTAGCATAGATTTCTGGAGCACCATTAGAAATATTTCTGGGTATGGGTTATACAGCAGTTGAATGGGTTTCAGCTCCTTTCTATGTGTTTGTTTCATGCCTGGCACAATGGGGCCCTGATCTCAGTTGGGGTTTTGAGATGGTACTATAATAAAAAGACTATACACATGGCTTGAAACAGTGCTAGCTTACATGGTTTGGGCTCTACACTAGATATGGCCTAAACGATAGCTAATACAAAATTACTGACAATAGGCTCCTTACAACTGTGGAGACCCTTGTCTTCCTTCTGTAACAGAAAATAAGCTTCTGTAATAGAAGCTGGCAGACAAAGACTTTCAGGTGAAATCTTGGTTTATGGGAAATTATCGTCAAACCACTGTATGTGGAATCTAGCACTTTAAAATGAGCCGAAGCAAGCAGCAGTGAGAAGAATAAGTATTAGAATCAAAAGGCAGACAAGCTACTGCATTTTATGCATCTCTTTTTGTATGCATGATACAATGGGCAAGGCTACCAGACATATAATTTAAGTCTAATTGCAAACATCATTTATTTAATATCTATAAGTTAGATCCAAGGCCCTTCTGTGGGTGAAAGCCAGTGTGGAGGTGTTGGAGCAATTACTGGACTTGATTGTTGCTGCTCTCCTGAGGCAGGGCAAAGAGCTGACTTCAGGTAAAGACCATAGTTAAAGCACCGTGAAACAGGGGAGAGGGCTGTCAGCTCCAGGTTATGGGAAAGAGAGCACTGTTTAGCTAAGCCAGGGGAGAAGAAACTATGCTCTTTTTACTGCTCCTTAACCAGAAACCTGAATCCTCTTAGGGCTCTCTTCTGGGCACACTCTGTTATATGGAAATGTTCATTAGGCACAACCATCCTCTACAGCATTACATTTGTTAATTTCAGGTGATAAAGAGGCTTGCTGGAAGCTCATACGCCAAAGAGAAATGGCTGAACTGGAATTAATTTGCAAACTGGATGCCATTAAATTAGGCTTGAATGAAGACTGGGAGTGATTGGGTCATTACACAAACTGAAATCTATTTCCCCATGCTAGTTTCCCCCCCCCCCCCCACTGTTACTCACACCTTCTTGTCAACTATTTGAAATGGGCCATCTTGATTATCACCACAAAAGGTTTTTTTTCCCTCTGGCTGATAGTAGCTCACCTTTATTAATTAGCCTCTTAGAGTTGGTATGTCAACCCACAGCTTTTCATGTTCTCTCTCTCTCTCTCTCTCTCTCTCTCTCTCTCTTTCTCTCTGTATGTATCTATATCTATGTCTATATCTATGCATCTGATGAAGTGGGTTTTAGCCCACAAAAGCCTATGCCCAAATAAATTTGTTCATCTCTAAGGTGCCACAAGTACTCCTCATTCTTAATGTTTGTCTAGTTGCCTGGACAGTGTCTCCTTTAAAATACTTTGCTTATGAGCACTGGCACAAACCCATGAGTTTACCTTTGCCTCCATTACACGTGATATAAAACCATATATATGTATATGTGACCATATATATTCATATGTAATGGAGGCTAAGGTTTGTGTGTGTGTGTGTAATATAGGGGAGCAAAAAGTGAGGGTCAAATAATATACGGAACCACCCCACTCCCCAGAACAGCTCACCACCCTGTTTGTTTTGTATTAAACATGTAGCCTTCCATTTTGCTGCTTGGTGTCTGTCCTGCAAAGAAGCAGCTGGATTTGGGGGTATGGGCCCAGTCCTACAGCCCTCATGTAGAAAACCTTCTGCTAAAAGTGATAGGAGAGAGGCTGCGGGACTGGGCCTGAGATGTTATGTATATGAATGAAAATCCTTTTCTGGACAAAGGGCCTGAGTCTTATCCATTACACAGGTGTAAGTCATGAATTACACTGATCTAAAGCTTGTCTGAGATCAGAGTCCAGCTCAAAGTGTGTGCTTACATGTACGACAGCACTAGAGCTGATGGAAACATTTCACATACTTTTTTATCGGGGGTGGGCAGGAAAGAGCGAGAGAGACCGAGACTGACTATTGGTGAGTAGGGCGCTGGCTTAATTGACAATAGACCCAAGTTCAAATTTCCTTCTCCACATGATTCGGAGTGTTTTGGAGTGAAAAATCTGGTTCTGACTCAGGTTGAGCAAGGACTCGAACTTGGGTCTCCCGTATCCCTGCCGTGCCCCAACACACGGAGCTGACTCAAAAAGCTGAGGTTTAATCAAAAAATAGACACTTTGACCCAATTATATTTTTGTGAAAAAGTTTGAAATGTTTTGTTTTCGTTCCAGTGTGGAATAAAACCAGATTTTGAAACTTCAAAAGCTGGCTCAAACCAGAATTGTCCTTCAATCAGCTCCAGACAGCTCACTTGAGGACAACCGATACTTTATCTGTAGCTCTTGTTTTCTGACTTTAAGAGCCTGATTCTGCCAGCTGCTGAGCGCTCTGAATTCCCAGTAACTTAGCAGGTGCTCAGGATAGTCAGCATTTACTGGTTCATGTTCCAAATGCCATAGAATTGTAGGGCCTAGTGATAACAATATCTTTACACTTCACATCACAAAGGCTCCTGAAATTCTGTATAGATTATCTGCACAGGAATCACTTTACCTACCACTGAAATGCAGCCAACTTTTGGCAGTAGTTATTTAGCATTCTGAGGCTGACAGTGTTGGAACACAAAGTGAAAATGAATATTGTGCCCAATTGAAACTGCAGCGGGAAACACAAGGAGGCAGATTGTAATTCCCTAGACTGGAAGTTGGCCATGACACTAAGCTAGGGATGCACTTCTCATTCTTCTGAAAAATGCCTTTTAGCTTTTTCTGTAGCACACTTCACCCCAGCCCTGGGATCCTTTGAGTGCAAATGGTCAGAAGGGACATTGGCTTTAGGAAGGTGATAACCTCTGAACCTAATATTAAGCCTTTCTGTGTGTGGAAATTTTTCTTCATTAAAACTCAATTAAATATAAAATTCCCATCTGCTGTCATTAGGTTCAGGAATTGGGAATGCCAATTAAGTGTTTGATGCTCAGAGCTGACTCACCATTTTGCTGAGTTAACCCTTGCTCTAATTAGTTTTTTCCTAAATTGGGATATGGTGATGAAACTCTTTCCCACACATGTAAAAGGGCTGCTGTGTGCATCTCTGCTTTGTCTTGGGCCTGGGACCTTATGGCTCAGCACACACTGGGTGGTGCTGGATGAAATTCTTTGTCAAAATAAAATAAGGCAGAAGTTATTTATATTATTCCCTTAAGGAGGCAATTCAAGCCCTCCCCCCACATCACATAGAAAGTGAGGGGCACTCCTCCAGGGTGGAGCAATACCTGTGAGCACCTTCTGCAGCCCAACCATCTCCATGCCTGGTATGCAGGGATTTGGGACCATTTAGGCTGAGATTTTCAAAGAGGACTAAGGGAGTTAGGTACTCAACTCCTCTTGAAATTCAATGGAATTAGGGTGCCTAACTAATTTAGGTCCCTCTGCAAGTCCTAGCCCTAATCCACGTAGTTGTGAATGCCTTGGTAGGCCATAAACTCCTTGTGCACCAGCATATTCTATTCAGACATCCTCCCTCACACCATCCGAAGTTGTTCCATTCTGTACATCTCCTAGCCATGCTGCCACCTGGCATTCCCACCAGCGGGGCGAAGTGGAGCAGAGAGCAGGGATGGTGCACTGAGGAGTTTTTCCCTAATTGTTGACAATAATAATTAAATCGAGATCTTTTGGAAGTGACAAGACAGGGGAGGTACTGTCTTGTATTGGACCAACTTCTGGAAGTATCATTTTTGTTGTCTTTCAAGTGATTTCTTCCTAAAACTACTGCCCCTAAGGATACAACAGTTTTGTCTTACATTATTTACCATTAGCCTGAGAAGCCAAAACCCGAGCCCTTCACGAGCCAGGGTGTATGTTACTGACTCAAATCCCTGGCATGAAACACACCCCACTTCTGGTGCTTTATGGTTGGAAGTTAGCTCCAAAACCAGCTCCATGCTCCTTGTGTGCCATGGCGTTGGTCCATGGCTGCTCTCTTTATAGCAGCGTGGGTGAGGGATTTGGAAGTGGGACAGGGAAGACCAGGGTTGTGGCCAGTGAACCCACAAACTATCTGGCTACTTAGATCCACCAGCTGCAATCCCCAGCTAACAGTCTCAGAGTGACCGCTGGACTCCTTGTCAAGGCACTTCTATGCACAGCCTATTTACTCAAGTTTGCTCAGAGGCTGAACCTTTGTTTGTGTCTTTAAAAGTCTGGACATAAACTCTGTGTCAATGTGTTGTAGCTGGTAGGACAATTTTCTGCATGCTATGCCTTTACCTTTCTAAGTCCGTTTCCACTTTCCATTCTGCAAAGCAGGTTCAGTTCAAGCAGGCAGCGTATGACAAGTGAGACAGCCACACTGTGCTGTGTCTCCCTCCGTCTAATGGAGAATGTGTATTTGTTTGTTCTTTTGTTGTTTCACTTAATCTAAAAAGGGAAAGCAATGTAGACTGAAGCTATGAGGATGATCTTTGTGTGTGGAAGGACCTATTGCACAACCCTTCAGGTTATCCAAGCCATGGAGTAATTTAGAGAGTTTTACAAGCAAAGAAATGAGAACTGGGAATGTTGTGATGGGCTGAAATGGGCAAGAGTCAGGGGAAAGTAACATCAACTTGAAACTAAAATTGTTTAAAACGGGCTAATCAAGATTTCCTGCAGAGTGTCACATTTAGTGTATAATCTAGATGTCCTTGCTAAGAGGCAAGGAAAGGGTTAATGAACATGTAGAACATTGTGCACATCAAAACCATGACAGCTTAATTGGTGGACTGATGGTGCTTGCAGTTTGGCTGCTTTGATGGTATTTTTATCTTTAAAGTGTGTACCAAGTTACAGCAGTGGCTGAGACTAGGGGCACTCCCTCTTCACACACCTGCTGGCAGACAGGATGTGTGTAGGTGGCTTGATTGGTCAGAGGATAAGGAACAAAGAGTAACAAGCTGACGTACCTATCAGATAGTCCAAATCCTTGTGATTCACGAGAGAGAGGGGATCAGGCCGGGATTTCAGGGTACGTGAGAAATAGGGTAAAGTACAAAGGGTAATTGTACATTTCATAAAGGAGAAAAATAAAACAATTAATCAACGCATCTTGGATTTCCTTCTTCTAGAAACAGCTTAAGTTCTTGACACACTTTAACCCTTGTTCAGAAATTACAGGCATTCAGGGGAAAATCCTGAGCTGGTGTAAATCTACTCCAATAATGGGTCTGACCTGTGGTGTGTACTTTAATTGTCTATAGTAAGTGCATTGGCCCATCTGTTCATTTAAGTTTTTATTTAACTTTAGGCTGAAATTATTCAGATTCATAGTAACAAAACAAGCAAATACTGAAATACAGAGCTGTTTGGTTTTTAACAGTGCATTGTAAACAGAGAGACGTTTATAACAGAAATTCAGAGTGAAATCCATGTTAATGGCCTGATCCAAAGCCCAATGATGTCAAGGGGGAGTTTTTCCATTGACTCAGTGGGCTTTGTGTCAGGCCATAAATGCCAATAAATAACAAAAATAAAAACCCTAGGTGGACTTCAACCAAGCGTGAAGCAGCAGCGCGCTAAGCTTTGTACTCAGTTCATTTAGGGTTGTTGGAATGTTGTCTCTTCAAAGAGAAAGTTGCCTAGTTCAGATGGACCCAGATCCACAAATGAATTTAGCTTCCTAACTTGCAGTGCTTTCAAAGGAATTAAATCAATGGAAGTTAGGAGAGTAAGTACCTTTGTGGTTCTGGGCCATGGTGGTACTAGTATAGGCTAAACAGGGTGGCATTAGCACTATCTATCTAATTTGTTGGAATGCGAGAGAGTTTTTCAGTAGCACCCAGTGTTGGCCTCTCTCTGCTCCCACTGAAGTCAATGAATATTTTGAGAATCCTGCTCATGTTTTTGGAATTTAGTACATATATCATGCCATGAAATAGTGAGGAATCAAAAAGACTCTTTAAATAGAAAGGAAGCAGATAACAAATTTGTGAAGGCACATGGGTATGTTTCTGGTACCATCCATTAATAGCTTCTTCACCTGCATATTTGAAACAACATGAATCTGCTTATTGTTTTGCATAAGCCATAGCACTTTTTTATGCTGGTATTTTGAATGCTGCTGTTGTAGAATAATTTTGTCTGGTGTAAAGAATGCAGTGAAATCCCCAAATATCAACACAATGCCATTTGTGATTGTGACGGAGTCAGACCAGAAGGATATAGGAGAGTGCTGGAAGGCAGGTATATTAGTCTCAGGATGTGCAGGTCCCTGTTCCCTGGACAGCCAAACAAAGGCTACTCCAGACCAATCAAGACACCTGGGGCCAATTAAGAACCTTCTAGAAAGGAGTAGAAACAGCTAACCTGATTGGGACACCTGAAGCCAATCAGGGACTGGCTGAAACTAGATAAAAACCTCCCAGTTAGTTGGGCTGTGGGTATCAGGAGCTGTGGAAGGAAGTTGTGCTGTTGGTGAGACTGAGTGGTGGACAACATATCATACAGAAGAAAGGAGGCCCTGAGGTAAGGGTGAAGTGGAGTTTGAAGAAGCGGGGACTGCTGTGGGGAAGTAGCCCAGGGAATTGTATTGTGTTTTGTGGATAAAAGGTCAGCCATCTTAGCTGATACTATTAGGGTCCCTGGGCTGGAGTCCGGTGTAGAGGGAGGGCCCGGACTCCCCCCTTTTCTGCCTCCCTTAATTAGTTACTGAGAAAGGGAGGTCACTCTGGGCCTAGATGAGTTTCTGAGGCCCCTAAATCTGCCAGGAGGCACAGGACCCACAAATACAGACTTGGAACTTTGTCACATGATATAAACATTGAAATGGGTGGGGGAGGGAATCACATCCGTATCTTAGAAGTCTCTGTATGAATGCAAGAAGTATGGGGAATAAGCAGGAAGAGCTCGTACTGCTAGTAAAAAACCACAACTGTGATGTAGTTGGCATCACAGAGACCTGGTGGGATAATAAACATGACTGGAATGTTGGTATAGAAGGATACAGCTTGCTCAGAAAGGATCGGCAGGGAAAAAAGGGAGGAGGTATTGCCTTGTATATTAAAAATATATACTCTTACATAAAGGGTAACAAGAAAACATTCTACAGATACAAGAAGGTTGGATGTCTAACGTAATGAATGCCAGTGAAAATGTGGTAGGATCAGAAGAAGCTAAAATAGGGAAAGAAGAAGTTAAAAATTACTTGGACAAGTTAGATGTCTTTAAGTCATCAGAGCCTGATGAAATGCATCCTAGTGGAGGGACTGGACTAGATGACCTCTCAAGGTCCCTTCCAGTTCTGTGATTCTATGTTAATGAAGTCCCCATTAAGACACCTGTGGAAATGAGGTTCTCTTTCACTGAAAGGATGAAGCTGACTTCAACTTGATTTTACTTGAAAGTTTTGTTTGGATTCTGCTCCACTTCCCTTAAAGGTGTAAAACCATTTTCAGACTGCAGGTGTAGTAGCACCTGGGATTTCCAAATGCTGGCTTTGCACTAATGGGTAAAAGAAGTCTCATTCTCATGAGTGAGGAGGTAGGACCTGAATCTGCTAACACTGCCAAGAGTAGTGCTCATGGCCGGAAGTAATCCCATTGTAGTAGTAGTAGTAATAATAATATTAGTAATAATTAATAAGTCTCTAGGCCTTTCACTTTCAGTTTTCATTTTGTTTCATATTTCCCAGGAATGTATTGATGTTTATTACAAAAATGAATAATGGGTAAAAATTGGTGCAAAAATTAACGTCACAGTTTTCTGGGTAAATATCAAAGATTAAAATTGTGGGCCGGGACAACAGAAGAAAGCAACAAATAGAGAAAAGTAAAAGTATTGAAAGTAAAGCAGTTTAAAGTTGTGGTTTATTTAATTAGCCATGTTTAGTTGCATAATACACAGAGCCATTAGCACATATGTGCACACACACAAACAAGCATGTTTATCTTCCACTACATTGACTTACTTTAACAGACAGCCTTCTATTTAGACTTAGACTATGTTAGGTAGATCTGCTTATGTTACTATAATGTAATGTACTGGATTTTCTTAATATAATCAGTATTTTAATTTATTTGTATGGTCCAAAATTTGCATGAAAATCAGGTAAAAACTGAATAACTTTTGTAAGACCCAGGAATTTCTTGGGAAAAATCAGTAAAAAAAAAAATATTTTCAAGGGCCTTGATATATTCTGGTTGAAACTGATATTTTCAAAACTTGCCTAAGTGAACTGAGTATCCAAATCCCTTAGACTGAAAATTTCAGCTGTAAATCTTTTGTATAGGAGTCTAATGATACGCTTGGCATATTTACCCTTCATAAGCAGAATACAAGCATTCTAGAATATGAGGTTCAATAAACATTAAAGCTGGATTTTCAAAGGATTCTATGGGAATGGGAGTCAGGTACCTAATCCCTTTTGGGCTCCTTTCAAAATCATGATCTTAGTACTTTGTCTCAGGCTGTATGTATTTCAGGCTATTTATGAACCTAAAGGCTAGTTTTGTGCTAGTTTTTATTGACTGTATAAACAGAACTCTTCACTGGCATGAAAGACAGAACTTTCATAAAGACAAAACAAAGGCAAGCAGGAATTCTGACTAGCACAAGAAATCCAGGAGAGCTTGAACAATCATGCACAGGCAGCTGTGGGAGCTGGCGAAGAAACACCATGGCGAAGAGGTTGTGTGTCCCTGGAGGCCAGCCAGTCATCTTAGCCTATGCACAATGTGCCTCAGCTGGCATGTGACCAGGATCCATCACAACTTTCGATCCATTGGTTAGATCATTAGCTTCCCTGGCTCGGGCTAGGCACTGATGGGGAGTGTGATGTGAATGCTGATCCATGCTCCTAGCTCAAAAAGACAGTCTATGGAGCCTTCCAACAGTGTCCAACTCTTAAAAAGCCACAGATTTTAAAAAAGCAACACAGCAGGACCTGAGAGGTATAGTGTATTAGATGAGCTCATAGTGTGATCTGTTGGGGTTTTTTTTTTTTTACACAAGAAATAAACCAAAACAACAAAACCCCAATGGTTGGTTTCACTACTAGTCCATGTACGCTAAAGGGCATGATGGTAATTGATACCATCTAGTGTCTAACGTCCTCTGCCAGCAGAAATACACAGTGTCCTTTCCATGCAGCTTGCCCTGTTGGTTGGTTTGTGAGAACAGGCTGCACTTGTTATAATTAGTCTTTCCCTGGTGTGGTCTTTGGTGGTTCTCCTGAACATTAAAAGTGAAACTTCAGTGAATAAAGAGTCCATAAGAATTTCAACAAATGTGGTTTTGGAGTATTCTTAGTAACCTACCGGTAAGAGGCAGATCACAGGCTTCTCATTCAGAATGCAGAAATGCTTTTCAGTAAGTTTTTTGTTGCAGAAAGGAAATGTGGTATGATTTTTCGTAATCCCTCTGTGCTGGTCATCTCACCGCACACACCATCCTTGCAGTGGTCAATTTTAAAGATCCAGAGCCAAATCAAACTCTAATGTAACTCCACGGACAGCTGCCCGCTGACCGCTTTACTGTTGGCGCAGTAGGAAGCAGGGTAGGAGTCAATAGGTATTAATATAACTGTAACTGCATCATCACACCTGATGGGAAATCCTCTCGGTGTGGAGGGGACTATGCTCCATTGACTCTGAAATCCCACAGGGCCCACCCAACATAGTCTCTTTCTATTGTACATTCAATTTTGGTTGCTTTAGGTGAACTATTTGCTCCAGTAAGTTTGGATGGGAGGATTCCCCATAGGTGTCCATGGAAGGAAGGCATTCTGTGGACTTGTGCTCCTCCACCTCATGGAATCAGCTGCGACGCTAGAATTTTGTTTCATGTCTGCTTGTGGGATTGGTAGGGGAACCAAGTAGAGTGCAAGATCAGGCCTCATGGAGGCAGGCAGCTATGTGAGGAATAGTATGGGGCTCTGGACATCAACCCACCAGCCAAGTTACTGGCCACTAAAAAAGAAAGTTGAAAGTTGCAAAAGATAAAGTGGAGGGTGTGAGCTCACCCAGTCTCTACTCATATTTTCCAGGCTCAGTATTTTCAGCTCTTAGAGATGGAAAATGTTTAAATGTTGATGTCATAAAAACCATGGTTGACCTCAAGCCCATCTGACCCCGTTTGAACCACAAGACAAAGGACTAAATGTACAACACACAGAGAATGGGCTTCCCCTCTACATCGGGGCTGAGGCACTTTGGAGAGACATTGTGGGGAAGCCTGCCTCTCTGCCCACCATGTGGTCTCTATTCTGTGGACAGAGGCCTTCTCTCTCCCCCAGCTATCAGTCTGGTGCCATCAGCAAGGGCCATCATTCACATTTTAAATTCAGACAAAAGAATCCTTTCTTCTGGGTCAACGTCAGAGGGAATTTTGCACAGGAAAGTGTCTTTTTGTTATTCTAAGCCTCAGATCTGCCCCATCATGCCCACTTGCTGTGCTTTACAGTGCAGACCAGGTATATGTGGAGCGTTGTATCATGCTGCTCGCATGTTAATCCCACAAAAACCATTTGCTAAAAACAGCCTTCATTTCCCCTGTAAAAAATTGTTTCAGTTTCAGATTGCGCTGACTGTTAGTACTAAGGAGAGAAAAGTCATTGATAACCTGTCTCAGTATATCCACAAGACCCTTACTCTGCCAATAATTAAGCCATTCTGCCTGATTCTTGCATAAAACTCCATTTGTTGTTCACCCTCTCTTAACCTGTGTCTACCTGTCTCTGTCTTTACACTGAGAGTTCCTCGGGGCATTTTTCTGGGTGCCTGAAAAGCACTAGCACATCCTGGGCACCTCTACATTTGAGTCAAGGGTATTTTTAGTAAAACTCATGGACAGGTCATGGGCAGTAAACAAAAATTCATGGCTTGTGACCTGTTCATGACTTTTACTATATTCACCTAACTAAAACGTAGGCCAGGGGACCGTGGATGCTCTGTGGGGGGCAATCTGGGGGTGCGGTGACTGTTAGGGGCGGTGATCTGGGACCCCTGCTGGTGCTGGTGGGGGGAGGATGGTGGGGCTGGCAGGCTCCCTACCTGATTCTGACAAGCATGTCCCTGCAGCTCCTAGGGGAAGGGTGGTCACGGGGGCTCCATGCACTGCTTCTACCACAAGCGCCAGCTCTGCAGCTCCCATTGGCTAGAAACAACAGCCAAAGGGAGCTGGAGGGAAGTGCCTGCAGGCGCAGGCAGCATGCAGAGCCCCCTGGCCCTTCCGCCTAGGAGCTGCAGGGACGTGCTTGTGGGAGCCCACTGAAAAGGAGACTGCTTTTTTGGAACTATGGCCCTTAGTAAGTCAGTTAAATGCCCCAAGTGATTGACATGACAGGACCCTGTTTTGTTCCCCCCTCCCCCCATGGGAGCTTACCTGAGGGCCTTCAACATTTATTGATGTTAATTAGAATTTTGCTGGTGACTTCAATGTGTGTAAGAGCAGAAGTAACATCCTTAGCATTTGTTCTATAGGCATTTACAATTCATATAAGACTTTGTTTTCATTAATCATATCTTTCCCTATCCCCTTGCACCTCACTCTGCCCCTAATGATCTGTAAGCAAATGCTACCAGCTGATTTGAAGATCCTATCTAACATTTTAAAATCACTCTCAGTGTACCAAATCCCACCACTGGTTTTCTTTTTTCCAGTCTTGTTTGTTTTTCTTTCCCTTTTTTTTCTTGTGATCCTGGATATATTTTCTCTCCAATTTCTCTTACACCTTAATTTTTTTCTTAAAGACTGTTTGTTGTCACTACTTTTTAAACAAATATAACTAGTTTTACTTATTGCTGATTCACCATGAATAGAACAAGTGGTTGATTATATTGTTTATAGGTACTCAGGTACTGTGGGGATGAGTGCAGTCTAAACATTTAGGTTAGATGAATAAATAGATGTGGAGAGAGTTTGCATCTCACTGTGTCCCTTTTTGCCATGTTCTCCAGCTTGTCTTAACAGTCCATCAGACTGGTTTGGCTCCAATACGTGCATTAGTCTATAAGGTGACACAGGACTCTTCGTTGCTTTTGCAGATCCAGACTAACACGGCTAATCTTCTGATACTATTACAACATTAGTTTCATTCATACATATCTAAAAGCAGAAGACTATCCTGTGAACCAAGGGTTCTTTTCGTTTGAGCCCTTGATTTTAGTGAAGCTCAATCTGTTGCAAACATACGTAAAGCAGCACTGCTTTCTGTAATTGCAAAGATTCGATTTCCCGTCAAGACGGATCTGACTTCTAGAAGCATCTGCAGCAGAGGAAGTGACCTCCTGCTTTTGCCCAACAGTATGACCCAGGCAATACGAGACCACAAGAGTCACACAGAAGGAAGAAGAGGAAACTTGTTACGCACATTTCAGTAGTGCCAGACATATATTATTTAAGCTAATAAGAGAGCCAAAGCAGATGTTAATGGCCTAGATGCAGTGTTAAGCATCAAGAAGCTGAGCACACAATGACTTCAGCTCTCCGGGAAATATATTAATCGACTATTAGCTATAAGGCTTTCAGGAGAATTACTGTGACATTCCAGACCCTTTATCTTAATATAGCCTCTTAGAGTGAGATAAGAAATACAAGATCCAAATCTCGACATACTTTCTCAGGCAAAATGTTGAGTAAAGTCAAAGGGCCATTGTGCGAGATGCTAAGATCAGTGGGAGTGGCAGAGTTAGGGTTAGTGCAGATGGTCAGTGCCTTACAGGATTTGGCCCAATGATAGTTTTTCTTAGGCAAAACAATTTGGCCCTTTATATTTAGAAATATTAGCTCATTCAGCTCTCATAATTATGATGATGTAATTTATTGTTGTGCCACTAGTGTGTGCAGGAGGAGTTAGACAAGCAACTCTTCAAGCTCTTCTTGAGCCAATTTCCTTGCAACAGTGAAGAAGCTTAGATTCTAGCTTAGACCGTATTATCTAAGGCCTCATTTGTGTTTTGAGAACCACATAGGCACACCCCTCATTTTCAATGCAGGGTTGGGGTCTATATGATGAAGGTGGCGATGAAGATCACCTAAACACTGGGTGATCACCAGCAGAAGATGCAGTGGTCAGATAAACCTCCTACTATACTGTTCATGAGTACCCTGAAGAACGGCCACCCTGGTGCCATTTGCTGAAAGCATGTGTAGAAAATTTTAAGATTTTGCAATCTTTTTCTGTTGAAAACTGGGATTTTCCAACACAATATGCTAATAATATCACTCACAGGTTCTAGACTAGCCAGAACCAAGGGATTCGTCTATTTTTTCTTGTCACATGAGGACTGGGAGCACATTTTTGTCTTAAATCTTTTTCCCAGAATGCACCTGGATGAATGTTTAACACACGGGGATTAATAACTGTGATTTGGTGTATGCCCTAGGTTGGGAGACACCCAGTTGCCACTCAGCTGTTGTGCTCTTATTGCTAATCTTCTATCAAGATTACATAGATGGCCAGATGTATTAGTTATTTCTTTTGGACTTGATTGTCACAGCCCTCACTTGACTGCTCAGAAGAGCAAGAAGGAGAGACATTACTATGCACAGGCACTTAAAAATGCAGAATTTGTAAAAGACACAGAACCAGCATGGTCCTTGCTCACAATGAGGTGCTCATCATAGGCTAGAAGGTAACTTTACAATCTGTCCCAAGTAAGGAGTGGCCTCAAGTTGACTTAAAAGTCAGGAAAGTTACGCAGAGGACAGGGCTCAGTTAACTGGTAGCCCTGAGGACAGAACAAGATGCAGTGGGCCTTAAGCTGCAACAGGGAACATTCTGGTTATACATTAGAAACTATTTGGGGACAAAAATTCAACCTGATGTAACCGCACTGAAGTCAATTGAATTACATGAGGGCTGAATTTGCACCAGTAGCTACAACCCATATCCTTCTCTCATAGCAGTTTGGCCATTGACTTCAAAAGAAGCAGAAGCTGGTCTTATAAGAATAGATAGCCAGAGCTGCTTGCTTCACTGACCAATCGGAGAATCACCATCACTGAAGATGGTCAGAGCTTGATATGGAGGATGCCTTGTGGGATAGTTGCAGGGACTGAACTAGAGACGACCTATTGAAGTCCCTTCCAGTCCTACACTTCTGATTCACTTTTATAATTAAATCAGAATGATTGCCTGCAGCCAAAATAATGAAACAATGAGATCTTTTAAACTGATAAATTATCATGAAAAGCAAAGGATCCCGGAGAATGTGGATAATACATATTTTGACTAAACTCACTCAACAGACTTATAACTCTTCGAGGTTATAGATGACACAATATAGAGTGTATTGCATATATATCCGAGTACCAAAGCATCAGAGGAAATTCAGAGAACTGCAACAAAACCATTTAAATGGCTGGAGGGATTGAATAATGAGCTCAATATGTCTAAGGCTAAAGAGTGACTAAGGGCGAAATACAACCTGAAAGTATTTGAATGATGTAAACATCAGGGAGAGAGGTGAAATGTTTAGTATGGACTGAGGGGAATAATTAGGAGTAATGAAAAGACTATGAGCAAAGGAAACCTTAGGTTGAATGTCATAATGGTGAGATCCTTTAAATTCTGATGTGGTGGCAGCCCCATTATTACTGTCATTTAGAACTCACTGAGATAAAATACCAAAGAGAATTCTATAGGGGACCAGCTTGCATACACCCCAGGGGGATGGAGAAGTCGGCCTATAGCAATACAGGTCCTTTGCATCTCTAGCTTTATGATTCTAAAAAGTGCAAATCCATCCTTTAAACCTACCTCAGTCATTGGAGTTACACTAGGAATTAGCTTAGTCCAGAAACTCTTCATAACCAACCACCATAGTGACTCAGCAGCAATACTGGCCATATCCAATTTTTGTACATCAGTTCAGGTTTTGATTTATTGTGGCATGAAATATCCATTGTATTTGGTTTCCCATATTTAATTATAACCTGTGAGCCTGAGAGGAAAATGTGGTAAAGAGAGAATCTTTAAGTAAATTTAACACAGTTTAAAGACAAATCACTCACATTATCTCAAAAGATTTAAGAAACAAAGCTAGTTCAATACTGAACCAATGAAAGCTCTTCTCTGTACACATTTCACTTAGGGAAAACTGATTACATTTGTTTACACCATGATTCCATTTTAATCAGGATACGGACAGAGAAAATAAACAATAGAATTAGGTGTAGGTGTTCTAGTATGATCGATTATTCGCACAGATGTTATGAAGGCGTTATGTATAATTTTTCATCAGTGCTGATGGAGAAGGTTTAGTCATGGGTACGTGCCTTTTCTGAATCAATGAGTGAAAGATAATAGATCTAGGGATCAGAAGAGCATTCATGAAATCACACACACTTTGGACCTGACCCAAGAAAGCACTTAAGCATGTGCTTTTGTCCACCATATTCAGGATAGCACTAAAGGACATGCTTCATTTTAAGAATGCATTTACATCTCATTGATTTCAGTAGAATTATGCACGAGAGGTTTTTAAGTGCTGTCCTGAGTAGGGGTGCTTTGCTGAATCGGGCCTTTATAATCAAAAATAGAATGTGCCAAATTCTGCACCTACTTACATGGGTGTGATGCTCCTACCTTGACTACAGGGTTTGCAGCTGGGTGACTGCAAGCAGAGATTGTTCAGTCTCTCCAGTTAATTGTTCAGGTAGAAAAAAGAGGTTGATTAGTTGCTAGTATTATAGATCGTGTTTCTGCAGCTGAGATTTGTGTTAGAGCGATGCCTGTTTATACCAGCTAAGGCTCTGCTCTGGAAACTATTTAATTTTTACCCAGTTGCAAGATGAAAAACATCTTTGGACTTTGGAATGTGGTGCCCTCCATCACTGGTAGACAGAATATGTTCATCTCAATGGAAATCTACAAATCAGCTTCAAGAGCAGGAGAAGAAAATAAAAATGCACTATCAAAATAGTCTGAGTTCACAGCAGCCTGCACAGTTCCTCACCCTCGGCTCAGCAGCAGCTGCAAAATCTGGACCAGATCTGTGTTCAGATTTTGAAAGACCTTGAAGTTCAGGACAGAGGTTGGACCTAGGATTTTTAGTCTGGGCCCATCTCCACCCAGAACTTTTAATGACCATCGTATATTGTCTTATTCCCTGAAATGAATGCAGATAACCAAGTGGTGTAGCGATCAGAAATCACAGCGATGTGATCCCTGGTTGGGAAATAAGCCAACACTGCTTAGCATTAACTTTGCTTCTGGATATTTATTCTTGTCAAATTTTTTCTTTTTGTGAAGAATCTAATTAATAACAATACTTTGCCTGTTTGTCGCACCTTCCTTCTGCAGATCTCGAAGCACTGTAGAAACATGAATGAAACCTCATTACTGTCCTGTGTGCTAGGGCACTATTTTTAAAATCCATATTGTGCAGATGGACAAAATTAAGCACCATGAGGTTAAAATGACTCACCCAAGGTTGCCATGAATGTTTGTAACAGAACCAGGATTAGAGCCTATGTCCCCCGACTGACCGTTTTAACCCATAAACCAAGAGGTATGGTGGAATTCCTCTCTTACGAACAGAATGTTGGGCATCATTAAGCAAGGGATAGATAATAAGACAGAAAATATCATATTGCCTCTATATGAATCCATGGTACACCCACATCTTGAATACTGTGTGCAGATGTGGTTGCCCCATCTCAAAAAAGATATATTGGAATTGGAAAAGATTCAGAAAAGAGCAACACGAATGATTAGGAGTATGGAATGGCTTCCGTATGAAGAGAGATTAATAAGACTGGGACTTTTCAGCTTGGAAAAGAGACAACTAAGGGGGATCTGATAGAGGTCCATAAAATCATGACTGGTGTGGAGAAAGTAAACAAGGAAGTATTATCTACTCCTCCTCACAATACAAGAACTAGGGGTCACCAAATGAAATTAATAGGCAGCAGGTTTAAAACAAGCAAAGGGAAGTACTACTTCACACAATGCACATTGAAGGCCAAGACTATAAGAGGGTTCAAAAAAGAATTGCATACATTCATGGAGGATAGATCCATCAATGGTTATTAGCCAGGATGGGTAGGGATGGTGTCCCTAGCCTCCATTTGCCAGAAGCTGGGAATGGGTAATGGGGATGGATTACTTGATGATTATCTGTTCTGTTCATTCCCTCTGGGGCATCTGGCACTGGTTACTGTTAGAAGACAGGATACTGGGCTACGTGGACTTTTGGTCTGACCCAGTCTAGCCATTCTTTATTTACTTATGACAGAACATTGGGGTGATGAGAAAAATCTCTCTCTTGTCCCAGGAAGTACATATGAATAATTCATGTGATTTTCTGTGCTGCTGTACAATGACAGGAGAAAATAATACTTTAAACCAATACTTGCCTAACTGCCACACCATTATTCTCTAACAAGAGATAACATTTGGCTTGTAAACATGCTTCTTCGTGGAAAGCAACAGGCAGACCCCCCCTGAAGCTTGCATTATGCTTCATTAAGCAAGAGAAAAGGTGATTATTCAGGTTGGGTTACAAAAGGCTATTCATTTTGGAAAGACAAATACAGTCTGAACACTGTAGGGTAAGCAGGGTGCTTCCTGGGCTACTAGCAATACAGAAAACAGAAACCTAAGGAGTATTAGGCTATGGCTATATCAGAGAGCTTACAGCTGCGCTGATGCACCTGGAAAGGAGTCCTGGAAATGCCAGTTCAGAACTAATGGGTTTTCTCCCCCCGCAATAAACTAAATCCTGGGGTCCTTAGTAAGTGCTCAGCTGCTCTATGGGTGTGCAAAGATACAGAAGGAAGAGTGCAAACAGCTCTCCCCTCTTGCAACTTTGGGCAGCTAGTAGAGTGTTGTGTTATCTGCACCCCTGAAGGGGTTCTCTGTTTGAATACCTGTGGGATGAAAGGCACCCAAAATGGAGCATGGACGGTGGGGATTAGACAAGACCCTGCACTCCCCACTGCCCAACTCTGCATGCAATGGCTAGGCTGATCTGCTGTGCAGAGTCTGTTGCTTTCTGTGATGGCAGAACCAAGGGCTGGTGGACAAGTTCTCTCACTGCCCCATTTGCGCTGTGGTCGCTGTGTGCGTGAGTGCGCACGCACAGAGCTATGTTCTCTGTGTGATTCCAGAAGGCTCTTTGGGAAACATGGCCCATAAAGTGCATTGTATATCACATGGTTACAGGCCTTTTTCGAATAATCCAGGTTCGCCCATTGACAACAATCCAACTGTCCTCATTGCAATTGCAGCAGGATGACTGTGGCATGCAGAGGGTTAAGTCAAATGAGAACAGAGCCCATCCATCAAGCTGCTGCTCACACTCTGAGTGTAGAAGCACCTGCCCCTCCTTTTTCCTGGTGAGGTATAATGGGACTTTGTTTATGGATGAATCAAGGGCTTCATTGTATAGGTTGACAGGGTCTAACTGGGAAAAATCTGGCAAGTATTATTTGTCAGTTTTATGGTATGATGCTTCCTGTCATGCTGTCACCCCAAGGAACTGGACAGCGTCCAAGAGGGATTGTTCCTTCTTTTCCCTTTTCATGAAGAGCCCCTTGTTCACAGGGAAAAAAAACCTCCCCCCTCCTCCCCAAAAAACAACTCCATTTAAATAAGATGGAGAATCTGATTTAAACATATAGTGGCAGGGAAATTCTGAACCTACTTCTGATGTACTCAGTTTAACTTGTGCTGTTATGCTCTCTCTTACCAACCCAAACACCAGGTACTTCACAGGGAGCTTCCTAAGCTACCAGGCAAGTCCACTTGCTACTGTGAACCAGGCTAACTAATGGTCCATATAAAAAAAAGTTAGTTATGGGAACAGCCTAGGTACAAGTCTGTCTTAATTAGCTCAATTAGCATCACTGAGTTTGAGTTTGAATGGATGGATGAAGATGGTGGAACAAACTTATGAGTCGGTTCATTGCCTGCAATAAGAGATCCTAGCTACTAAAATCTAAACTAAAACTGGGTGCTAGAATGAGAGAACCATGTGGGACACTGAGAAACTGAGTCAAGTAAGTCTCTAAGGTGCCACAAGTACCCCTTTCTCTTTTTGAGTCAAGTAGACATGACTCAGTTCAATATTTATTGTTCTCAGAGGGAGCGAAGTGAGATGGACTGGATGTGGAAGACTCCTTAGGAAGGCAGGATGATAGTCATGTAGAACACTCCTTGACAAAAAGGTAACACAAGCTCTACAGGATTGGGAGCCAGCTGACTCACGGATGATAGAAGTAAGTTTTGTTACAAATCATGATAAAATAATCATCATCCAGTGTTACACACTTGCCAATGATCATGATGACCAAGCTAAAGATGCAGTCGACAGTAAGTTGCAAGCTGTACTAAACCAGGCTTATGCTTGTGATATCAATTTGATTATGGGTGACATGAATGCCAAAGTTGGTAATGAGGTTGGTAACAACCTCAATGAGCGTTTCATGGGTAAACACAGAACTGAGGAACAGAGAGACAATGGTGAAAGAAGAATTGAGCTGTGCAGAACATATAAACTGTGCATGAGGTCGGGGAGGGGACTCTATTCCTTCATCCCAGAAAACACAAACTAACATGGAAATCAAATAATGGAATTACCGAGAAACTGGATTACATTGACATAAGTAGACAGTAGAGAAGATTCCTGTTAGATACACCATGTTTTACAAAGGCTTAGGTAGGCAGCAACCTCTATATTGTCATCAGAACAGTTAAAATAAAGCTAAAAAGACAAGCTAACAAAAAAAAAGAAAGAGAGAGGGATGGTATTTGATGGGAAGAAACTGTCTGATGTAGGAATCAGGAGAGATTTTGAACTCCAGCTCTTGAATGGTTTTCAAGAGCAATGGGTAATGAATAATGATACAGAAGAACAATGGGTTCAGTCTAAAGATGTCTGCTGGGAAGCTGCCACCACTTCACTTGGACCAGGAGGATCAAGGAAAGATGAGCGGATGTAGGCACATACATAGAAATTGACTGAGGAAACAAAAGTCTTAAAGAGGCCAGCAGAGGCAAAAGGACAAGAACAACACCACATGCTGCTATGGGAATACACTGAGAAACAAAAAGTAGTAAAGAAATTCTGTCCAAAAGATGAGAGAATGACGTAACAAAAAACTGAGAGAAGGTGAAGAAGCTTCAGTGAGAGAGGTGATGCTAAGAAGCTGCTTCAGGTGTAAGCAATTGTCATCACAGAGTCACAGTGATGTATTACAAGCAAAAAAATGGAAAACTGTTAATGACAGAAGTGGAACGAAAGGAACAATGGTGAAAACCTTTTAATGAAGTACTCAACCAACCAAGGCCAATAATTCCAGTTGATGGAGGCAAAGAAGATGAAGAAATAAACATTTTTCAGCTAGAAATTTCAGAAGCAGAAATAAGGAAAGCAATTACACAGCTAAAAAATGTCAGTGCCTGGTCAAGATAAGATAATTGCTGAAATGCTTAAAGCTGGTGAGGATGTGGTAGTATACGAACTACGTATTGTTTTTGTAATTTAGTTTGGGTGAAAGAACTCTGCCTAGAGGATTGGAAGAAAGGTGTCATCTTTAAATTATCAAAGAGAGACACCAATTATTGGTGTGCAATAATTGGCGAGGAATAACATTACTTTTAGTACCTGGAAAAGTACTCTGCAGTATACTAGTGAACAGAGTCAAGCTGGTCATAGATGGAAAAGCTGTCTAATGAGCAAGCAGATTTTAGATTGAAAAGATTGTGTGTAGATCACATCTGAGAAGGATGATTGAGAAAGGGCTCACCTACTAGAGAAGAATTGTCTTTAAGTTCATGGAGTTAACCAAAGCTTTCATCTGCATTCATAAAGAGTTGCTATGGAAGACATTATGACAATACAAAGACAGTGTCACTGGTCAAGATGCTGTATGAAGGTTCAAAAAGCTGTGTAAGGACAACTGATTGGTTTGATATCACAGGAATGTGGCGAAGCTGCATCTTATTACCCCTTCTTTTCTGCATTATGACAGATTGTGATGTGAAGAGCAACATCAGAGGAAGATACAGGAGTTATATGGAGCAGACGAAAACTTCAAGATCTTGACTTGGCAGATGATATTGTTCTGTTGGAAACCAATGACGGTTCCATGAAAAAGATCACTGTCAATGCCAATTTGAGGCTGCCAAAGTGGGATTAAGAGTCAGCCAAAAGAAAATGAAAGTCATGATCATTGGAAAAGGAGTCAGCAATGATAGTGTGTATGCTATTGATGATGAAGAACACAGCATGGTTAATGAGTCTGTGTATCTTGGAAGCAAAATCACTGCAGATGGCCAGCTTCAAAAGGAGATGGAGGCAAGAATTGGAAAGGCAAGTGGAGCTTTTTTGAGACTGGCAAATATTTAAAAAAATAAGGAGATTCATATAAGATCCAAGATAAAGTTATACAACATTATTGTGATATATGCTTCTGAAATCTGGTATATGCTTGAAACCCACAATAGGAAACATTCTGCATTGCATCAGAGTTGCTTAACACTAATGAGTTACAAAGGACTGGCCAACAGAGGTTAGGGACAATGATTCAAGAAAGAAGGTGGGAGTGTTGTATGGTTGTCAAAAAACTGTATTCGTAGATAAGCCCTTGACTAGATACCAGTTGGTGGGAGATGGGGGTGGGGGCAGGAGAACAACAAATGACATATAAGAAAATAATTGATACAGATGTTGCTGTCATGAAAACAGACTACAATGGAGCAGGAAGTGTGGCAGATAGAAGTGAAAACACTGGGTTGCTTTGCATCTACCAATAATAATGTACCTCAAAGGAGCCTCTGTTACTGAGAGGGCTACAATAGCTGTGAGTTTTTCAGCAGGAGCTCAGAGCTACCCTGTTTTCTGGGCTGAAACTGATCAGTTCTGAAGAGTGGGTAGCTCAAAGGGGGTTAAAGAAATGCCCTCTGGCTGGGACAGACCACCCAGCTGTATTAGAGCCATGTCAAGCCTGCCTATCCTTCTGGGCATTTCTATAGCTCCAGTCACTGTGGTATCTGTGGCCAGCCAGTAACTTCATTGTGGGGCTCACGACAGATTTACTGATTGTCCCATTTGATTTTAAAAAAAACAAACAAATAACGAAAACAGGTGTCAGAATCCACTGAGCAGAAGCATTGGGATTTTAATGTAGCAGGATCTCAGGTCTGTGTCCCTTTTTATCCAAACATCCCTGAGGAAGTCTGGGGGATTAGGGGAGAGCATGGGGTGAGAGAGTCAGATGAGAGGTTTATTGGCTTATCTCTAGTCACAGAGAAGTAAACCAAACACCCCCTGTTCTGTGTCTGCCTCTGACATGTGGAAATCCAGTCACCAAAGTGATGTGAAGAATGGACCCACCCACAACAGCAGGAAGATCAATGAGGGTGCTGCATGTGGTGCTTCTTTCCTCTGAGCCCCATCACCCATTACTGGTCATGATTTCCTTTAAATACCATTACAAAGCTCTGCCCTGACAGGGACTGTCAAATCGCAGAAATGCCTCCGAGCCTGAAAGATGAAGATCCTTGTTCTGGCAATGTAAAAACCTCCTACTTCAGTGCTGACCTAAAAACAGCTCCCCCTTCTCCATTTCCACCTCACTCCACCTTTGCTATTCCTTAGCCACCTGGAGTGGTGATTCACTGTTGACCAATCTAAGACGCCGTCTCTCCAGAAGTTGAACACATTTTCTTCACAGCATTCCCGCTGTGCTGTTCTAAGGGAAGAAGAAGAGACAGGACTGGGTATGGAATCCAAGTCTTCTGAGCATTATACCCTAATGCTCTGGGCTGGCCTCCTTACCTCTACTAGCCCCAGCTGCTTCCAGTGGCAGAGCTCAAATCCTTATCTCCTGCATGACAATGCAGAGCACTATTCCCCAAAGGTTCCAGACTGGCTTCCAGAGCGCTCTCAGTATCTGCTGCTCCTGGGAAGCTGGGTGACAATTTAATCTAGTTCTCCTGCATGGCAGAGCACTCAGCTGAACATGAGCTCTAATATTAATTCTCTTAAGAACTTTCCATCAATATGTTTTCCATTTCAGTAACACCACGCTACCAAATTGGGAAGAAACAGGACTATTTTGTTTATTTTAATGACATTGATACATTTCAAGATAAAACAGCTCCTGGAGTTTGTCATGTCAGGGCATTCTTTGACCTACAGTTGGTCTTAGCATGAAGCAATGTTTATGTGATTTTGTTTGAACTTTCACAGACAGAAGGGAACATACTAAATATACATTCTTTGCATCCTTCTATTTTGTTTTATCAGTCAATGTCATAGCAGTGGAATGTGGACAATCTGCTATGTCTCCACTATTTATGATGAGGCTGAACTAAAATGCTAATCTCTTTTTTATGACAGTGACAAAGTGAGATGCTGCTTTCCTTATGTCTGATCAGTGGTTGCCCAAATAGTCCAAGGTGCGTGCGTGTGTAACATGTCCCTCCCCAACCCCCTGGGTCAGCAGCAGCTTTTGAATCCAGGACCTTCAGCCCTATACTGAGTGAGTTAATGACTCTGTTAGCTGGTAGCAGTAGCAGGCTTTTATCCTTCAGTAGGGCAGCCACATTAATGAGGGACACAGCATACCCTTTGACAGTGTCACGTGTACAACTGTGTGCTTAATTTGTGCACACAATTACCTTGCTTGTGTATGTAAATTAAGTAGTTTGTATATGTCAGGGACCAGAATTAGCTATTTGCATGCTCATTTGGTATGTACAATCATAATAATTACATGTCCCACAAATGAGGTACACAATTGTGTATGTGAAATTGAACCTCTTAGACCTATAACATATAATATTGTTTCTGCAGAGGTTTCTGATGTGTATGTTAACCATTGGTACAGCTTTTGTAGCCTACAGTTTTGTCAAATTTGCTTGGCAAATTTCTGAAGAAAACTGATCTGTTATCAGTGCACTTTGAGGATAATCAATTGAACTCAGAATATGCATTAAAAAGACAAACCTCACTAGGATCGGTCGGAAAGAGGACAGTAACCAAGACCTGCTCTGACTCTTAGAACCTACTTCTTGCTTTTAAAGCATATGTTCTTGCCCAAACTCCTTCCACAATCTCTGCTGATGGTGACAGAGAGATCTTCATAAGTAGATGTCAGGCAGGACAGAAGACCACCAGCATAAAACAACCTTTATTTTATGTTGTTGAAGCAATTTTGAAGTTGGTGGAAAAGCGCCAGAGAAAATGCTCCTGCAGACTGAACAGTAGCCATGGTTGTAGTAAGTATTTATATTATGGGAGCTCTCAAAGGTCCCAGTCCAGGTCTGGTACTGTTCTGCTGGGTGCTAGACAAACATATAAAAGAGGCAATCCCTGCCCTGAAGGGTTTATAGGTACAACACAGAAAGTGGCAGTGAAACCTTCCCCTGCATTATTCTCTGCCACGTCCATTTGTGAATCACAGATATTATTACACTCACTTACATGGGAAAGGCAGAATGAAAAGGGAAGTCAGGGAAAGGACAGGAGAGGGCAGTGGTGGCACTTTCCCTGCAACAGAGAAGGAGCTGAGATCAAACTGGAGTCAGACGCTGTACCCAGGGTGGACAGATTTCTGCATAATCAGTGATTCCAAGGTTGACAACAAGCCGCACCCCAGTAATAGCCATGATTCCACAGGGACCGTGAGCAGCTCTGTGTGCCAGTCACTAACCCCTTGCTGTCCCAGCCTGCTCACTGGAGCTTGGCTTTTCCTATCTGTTTAGCATGGCCAGATGTCCTGATTTTATAGGGACAGTCCCGATATTTGGGGTTTTTTCTTATATAGGCTCTTATTACCCCCGACTCTCCTGTCCCGATTTTTCACACTTGCTATCTGGTCAGCCTATATCTGTTAAACACAACATTTGCGCTTCTCAAATTACAAATGTTAGCAGCAGTGATTAATAACAGTAATGGAGAGCTTTGCCTCTCACTACAATGCAGAAAATATCAGGTCCCTGATTTCCTCCTCCTCTGCTTTTTGTGATGAGCTATTGGGAAGAAGATCAGAAGAGTAGGAAACGCTGAACATTAAGAAGGAAGTTAATAAAGGCCCTGAAGTGTTACTGGACTGGAGCTGAAGTAAGAAGGAAGTAGGATTAAGTAACAAACTTGCGGTGGGGTGCTGGGTGCTGGAGAGAGGGACGTGGATGGAGGTGCAAAGCTTGGGGTCAGTTTGGATACATGCTCAAATGCCTTACATCTACTGTCCAGTCTTGTGGAACATATTTTTCAAGGGGCCTCAGACTGGCACCCATTTGTGCAGCTGCCTGTGCCAATCACATGCATTGTCACTTGTCAACACAAATGCACATGCAAAAAACCATTTGATTGTGCTCAGTTGATCACTGTGAATGTGTCCTTCCATCTGTGCACACCAGCAACCGTGCACAGAGTGAGGCCATGGTTTGGAAACTTTTGTCCCTTAAATCAGCAACATTTAGCCAGAAATCTCTCAAGAATAGACCCTGGTGACATTTCTGTGATCCCCTCTTTCGGATTAGGCTTTAATAACTATGAGAAGAATTTCAGATCTTCCCAGAACTTTCAAATCTGGCCCTAGCTGAGGAAAGAAACTGCAGAGGCAAATGTCAATGAACGCTATTGTTAATTATTATTTGTATTTTGGTAGTGCCAACGGGCCTAACTCAAGACTGGAGCCCTGTTGCGCTGAGTGCTGCGCAAATACATAGTGGAAGATTATCCCTGACCCAAAAAGCTTACAGTCCAAATGAAAAATGCCAAACATTTCTGAGCTTTCCAAACTGATCAGTGCAACTCAAGTTCTGAAACTGATATGGATTTTGTTCTTGCCTATAACTGTGTGAGGAAAAAACACCAATCACAGCAGAGCAAGACCAAGGGGAGGGAGCTAAGGACTAAAGAGGATTTCAGCTATTTTGTTGATTACTTGGTTCTTTAAAACAGGCTTTTTTTAAGCCTACGAGGTGACTTGCTTTGTGGTTACTGGTTGCTCACTCTCTGGCTTTGATAAGAGTTCCCATGGGACATGCAGTTCTTTCCGGCTTCTCCTGCGTGAGTTTATCTGTGAACATCAGTACAAAGCAAAGGGGAAAGAGGCCAAGTAGGTTTGTTTAATCTCTGCTGTGACTAATAATGGTGTTCTGGGCTGGCTGCTTTATAGCACAACTTGGTACAAACAATCTGACGGGCCGTTTGCAGGATCCTTGGAGGAGGCGTAATGCTGATAATTGGCAGGCCAGCCAGTGATTTTAAGTGCAAGACTCCAATAAATTTTATTAGCGCCAGGCTGTGAAAGGTGCAGAGTTGTGTGCTATCCAGTACTACAGGCCTCCTTGGCTAGATAGCTACTGAGCTCATGTACAATTCCACCTTCTTAAGCAGTGGCAGAGTTTTGAAAGGCCCAGTAGGAGCAAGAGTCTCCTCCCAAGTCTCTGTTGTATTCAGTTTTTTAAGCTGCCTTCATCACCGTAGTAGCCAAGCCTCTTCCGTGGCCCATGAAGTGACGTAACTAACCTGTGTCCTACAGCATGAGGAGTGGGACCCTCTGTTCTGAGTGCAGCAGGGTGGGCATGTATCTTATGGCAAGCAAAGACAGCTGTGCATCCCAGAGGGGTGACTCTAATGGTGCTAGTCCAGGCTGTGGCACATTTTCAGGGCATTTAAGAATACTTACCTTTCATCCAAAGATCTCAAAGCTCTTTACAAAGCCGGGGAGGCAGTTTATCACACTGAACATTGTCACCATGAGTTCCCCCATCTGCTCGTTGTACAAGCCTGTTGTGTCCCTCAGACGTAGGGATTGTCTGCACGGAGGCTAGTACAGCTGCACATCTACAGTCGCTGAAATGGGTAGTATGGACTCTTCCTACAGTGACGAAAGGGATTTTCCAATCACTGTAGGTAATCCATCTCCCTGAGCAGCAGCTAGGTTGACAGAAGCATTCTTCTAGCCATGTTTGCCCTAGTGTTAGGTTGACATAGTAGGTACAGTGTTCAGGGGTGTCAATTTTTCATTCTCTTCAGCACTGTAGATATGCCAGCCTCATTTTTAAATATGGACCAAGCCTCCGATAGTAAGCTCTTTGGGGCATGGACCATCTTTTTGCAGATGTACAGTGCCTAGCACAATGGAGTTAGGATCTCTAGCAGTTACTACAATACAAATA
Source organism: Dermatemys mawii (assembly GCA_007922305.1). Lineage (NCBI taxonomy): Eukaryota > Metazoa > Chordata > Testudines > Dermatemydidae > Dermatemys > Dermatemys mawii. Next base: position 16,332,404 of record ML677360.1, on the reverse strand, counting down.
ATAAAGATGAGTGGGCATTATTAATTCTATTTAAATGGGAAAACTAAGGCCCAGGGGGTTTAAACTGACCCATCAAGGATCAGCCAGGCAATTAGTGACTGAGAAGTTGGAAATAGAAGCTAAGTCTCCCGGGCCCTGTCCTGTGCTTTAACCACTGCAGTTCAATGCTGCCTCTCCTCGTCTTCTGCAATCTCAAATGAAAGTGTCAGTGCAAGTGAAATGAAAACGATGGTTAGAAATGAAACTGAAATGACAGTGTCTGTCTGTCAGGCCAGGGCAGCAAGACAGACAAGTCCCCCCCACCCTCCAGCAAATGCTTCAGTAAAGAAGTAAGGGGACTCAGGTGGTACAGATCTCTCCAACAGGGTCTATTCCCCTGTCTTCCCCACAAACACTCCCCCGCACCCTGAAGGACAATTAAATCCTTGTTATTTCTAGTAGGGATTTGAAGGACCCTGAAACCCAGTCCCCCATGAGGACAGAACAGGTGGGTTAGGCTGCAGTAAGTTGTGTAACTATATAGCCATGCAGAAAGAGATCAAATGCTCCACAGAACGAGGTCTGGTGCTGGTGGTCCCTGCAGAACTCAATGATCCATTTCTCTCACCCTAATTACAACGCATGCAGGAGATGGTGGGGATAGAAGAAGGATCCTCTCCAGCTTTGTACGTTCCACATGAGAGCCTCCAAGAACTGCAGTCCTGATGCCAGCATTGCACAAGCGATGCACTCCTGGGCTCAGAGGACTTCTGTGTATATAGGGATCGAAGTGTGGATTCTCTGAGTCGGCTGGATGTCAGGAAAGTTGACACTGTGTTGCCAATTCTTGCCAGATACTTTGTTTTTTCATGAAGCCTCAGCTCCTGGAGTCATGTGATTACAAGAATCATTTTCTTTTTAAGTCTCTCGCCCTCATAGTTGCAGAGAAAAGCTTGAAAATGTGACCCCTAAAGGCTCAAGCCCAGCTGGGGATGAACAGAGTAGAAAGTTTCTAGGCTGTGGGACAAAGAGTTTGTCCCAAGTGGGTAGAGAATAGATAGCATCTGGGAATCACTGGCTCACATTTCTTATGCACAGGGGAGTTTTAATCTAATCAGATGCCCTTATGTAGTGGCAGTAGCAATCTGTACTGCCCAACTCAGAAGATGCACTTGGTGGTTAGCAGATCCGGTTGAAAAATGGGGAAACTTTTTGCAAAAATGATATCCCCATTTGTGTAAAAAAAGGGGAAAAAAAAAGAAATTCCAAATTTTTCAAATAGCTTTTGTGTTTAGTTATTTAGTACCCTGCACATAAGGAATAATCAGATATCAGAAGTGGCTCACTTATTTCCTGCTTTCGGGATCTGTGCTCTGCCAGGGAGATTTGATACTGCAATGCTTCTCTTGTTTTTCTCATTGGCTGATTATGTTGTCACTCAGTGTGCTGCCGGGAAGCTGTATGGCCAGATTTCTTGGACAAGATAGATTGGGCCTGCTCCTGTAGTTTGAATTCAGTTTGGATGAATTATTAATGAAAGCAGATGTTTGATTCTTTTTCCTTAACTATATTCCAGACTCTGTTTTGTTCACTCCAAACAGCAGGAGGGCTGGCTGATCTAGCCACAAAATTGTGGTCTGGATTCTTCCTGAAGTTGAGGGCTTCTCAGATCCAAGTGTGGGTCTTGTTTTATGCAGAGAGGGAGTCACAAAATTAAAATATGGATCTGGATTTCGATTCCAGCTCTCACAAAACTTCTTGGGAATTCATAACTGAGGTCTTGTTTCAGGCCAACCTCTACTCAAGGCACAAGAGTAGAATTCTAGTCTGAAATGATCATTAGTCAGGCAAAAAGTCTGAGGAGTCCTGGGATTGGGGAAGAGAACTAGGGGATGAGAAAAAGAGTAATAATGAGGAGAGGAAAGGAAGCTAGAGGATGAGGTACAGAATTGGCAATGTTCCCTTATACAAAAACTTCTTTCTGCATGCTGTTCTCACCCGCTCTCCTCCCAAGTCAGTGTGGGTCAGTGCTTTTATTTTTAAATGTGTCATTGATTCATTGAAAAGCTACGATTATGAAATGTTGGAATCTTCCACCAGGAAGTGGAACCTCCCCCAGTGAGTGACTGTCTGAAATCCTGGACTGGGAAGGGGTTAATGCTTGTGCAGCTTACAGCTGGGAATTGCCAGTAACCAGGAAACAGCACAGAATGTGGAAACCATGGGACCAGCTGGAGCCTGCTGGAATTCCATTCATTTGGGCAAAAGTGCCTGTGGTCTCCAGCTCTGACGTCGCTCCTTTGTGCGTCACACAGAGGAATGCCTCAGTCTTGTCTCCCTTTCTATTTTTTTTCCTCTCGCTCCTTTCAGTCAGCTCAGTGACTGACTCAGATTTGTGAGCGCTGAAAAGCGGTGAGCAGTGTTTGATGTGCCACATGCTCAGAAATAACACGAGAGGACACTACGTTTCTAAAGCTAATCTCTCTCTTTATTAAGAACTATTTACAGGGGTGCGGCACCTGCAGCTAGTAGTGTAGCTATGTGCACACAGACTGACTTCCTGGTGCCTTTTCCAAACTCTTGGCAACCTGTGCTGCTCTCTGAGTTCCATCAAATTGCTACAAGCAGGGGCCGTTCTCATGCACACATGGCTTGGTCCACTTCTCCATTGCATCAGTGTCAATGTTAAGTAACTCCACTGAAGCGGATTGGGTTACACCACTGTAAGACTTTTACTATGAGAGGAGACCCAAGACCAGGAAGTGAAATATTTCTGTTGTTGACCTGAAGTAGCACAATATACCCCTGAAGAGGTAGCCCACTGTACTGAACTCACACGAGGAAACATGGTCCTAGGGTTGAAGTACTGGATTGTAATTCTGAAGAGCTGAATTCAATTCCCACCCCTATCACATGCTTCCTGTATTATCTACTTACCTCTTTTGCTCTTTACACAACAGAACAATGTGCGGAAATCACATGGGCAGAGTTGGGTACTAAATAATGGTGTTCACTAAATATGTACAACATGCAAGGTCTGACTACATACATATTGTGACTCTGACTGGTTTCTGGCAGCTTCTGAAATACAGGGAGCACCAGTGGAGGTCTCTCAAGCTATTTACAGTGCTACTACCCTATTCCTATACCCCCACATTCCATGCCTCAGTTTTTCCAGCTGGAAAATGGGGATAATAATACTTCCATTCTTCTGCCTTTAGTCTGTCTTGTCTGTTTATATAATAAGAAATACTGTCTCTTGCTCTGTGTATGTGTACAGTACCTAGCACATTGGGCCCTGATCTCAACTGAAGTCTCTAGGTGCAACTATGACACACAAAAATCATGAAAATGGATATTGCTCCCTGTTTTTGGTACCTCTGCAAAGACCCTCAATTAAGCATACTTTTAATTGATCGAAGAACAGTGTGACAATTTGAGGAATCTGTTTTTGTGCAGCTTATGAATTCTGGTTGATGTTATAAAGTTGTTGTTACGAAAATTGTTCTATACTGGAATGCTCTGTGTGTATGTGGAATCCACCATTTGTTGACATAGGTGAGAGCAACTTGTCTCTTCCAGACTAGAGAAGGAGAGTTAATTAACCTTAATGACTATGTCCTGGATGGAACAATTGGTATGCTAAGGACTTGGAGGTTGAGTGGAGCTGGGAGAAGCTACTTCCCCCAGCTTATCTCCCGGGGGTTGGTGAAATGTAGAATGGAAAAATTCAACAAGAGAACAAAGGAATCAAGTGTTGACAAGGGGACATGCAGACTTGAGAGAGTCATAGGAAGAGCAACGAGGAGTCCTTGTGGCACCTTAGAGACTAACAAATTTATTTGGACATAAGTTTTCATGGGCTAGAACCCACTTCATCAGATGTATGGAGCAGACAGGAGAGAGCAAGAGATGGACAGACTTTCTTAGGGGAGGGTGCGATTTAACTGCAGGATTAATCCAGGCCAGAGAAGGCTAGCTGGGCTAGAGAAGTCTTCATGTTTCAGAAAAGAAATATTAGGCTGCAAGAGATGGATCCAGAGCACCCCAGAAGATTCTGTCCAAGTCCAAAGAATTCTCCAGAGGGGTGAGGAAATTGAGGCCTAGATCTGTGTGTATTGTGACAAAGCTCCAAGTCTGTACTTGTGGGTCCTGCGCTTCCTGGCAGATTTAGGGGCCTCAGAAACTCATCTAGGCCCCAGAGTGACCTCCCTTTCTCAGTATAATTGGCAAGAGTCACCACCTAGTGAGTTACCTTCATCACAGGCCAGTATGGAAGATGGAAAAGGGGGGGGCCCGCCCCCGCCCTCTACTCCGGACTCCAGCCCAGGGACCCTAATAGTATCAGCTAAGATGGCTGACCTTTTAGGCACAAAACACAATACAATTCCCTGGGCTACTTCCCCACAGCAGTCCCCGTTTCTTCAAACTCCACTTCACCCTTACCTCAGGGCCTCCTTCCTTCTGTATGATAAGTTGTCCACCACTCGGTCTCACCAACAGCACAACCTCCTTCCACAGCTCCTGACACCCACAGCCCACCTGACTAACTGGGAGGTTTTTATCTGGTTTCAGCCAGTCCCTGATTGGCTTCAGGTGTCCCAATTAGGCTAGCTGTTTCTACTCCTTTCTAGAAGGTTCTTAATTGGCTCCAGGTGTCTTGATTGGTCTGGAGTAGCCTTTGTTTGGCTATCCAGGGAACAAGGATCTGCACATCCTAAGGCTGATATACCTGCCTTCCAGCACTCTCCTATATCCTTCTGGTCTGACTCCGTCACAGTATCTTGTACTTCTAAGTAAAAAGCAATGATGTTTTACAGTCCTGTGCTGACTCTGTTTGCGCATCTGTTGCCTTTCACTATTGCATGCCCCTGAAGAGGTGAACTGTCAACCAGACGGCTCACACCTTCAGTGGGTTTCTGGGGGATGTGCAAGAGTGGCTGGGGAGGCTTGGGAGAGATAGCACTAGTTTCAGGGCCCCAGCAGTTGGATGCGGGGTGGGTCCCCACTGCCAAGAGGGGTATTGGATACAAGGTTTGCACCTGGACTGCATGTCTACAGGTACAAAGTCAGGGACTGTGTCTAAGCTTTGCCCACCAGCACAACAACAACAACAAGAACAACATGGGGGATTCAGCATTTACATCCCTCACAGCAGTCTGGTGAGTGAGCTCAACTATAGCCGCGACAATCCGATGTAACTGAAAACTTCTGTACTTGCTTGTTCTGAACGGGTTGTGTGTGTGTTTTTTTTAAAATTCTCCACAGCATGACAAGTTTCACGGGATATGCACGGCCACCAACAGTAGGATTGCTGCCATACTAATGGCTGGTAACCAGACTCTAGGATCCTATCCCTGCTCTGCCTCTTTCTCCACCCCACCCCTCTGAGATTACAAAAAAAAAAAATTACACCTGGGCTTGTCAAATGACATGCAGACACACAAGCCGCAAACCAGATGAGTGGCAACCCTAGCCCAGACTCCCCCCATCCCACCTCCAAACTAATGGGGGCACTGTTATTAGTATTCACTGGTTATTAACCAATTCTCATCTACGTGGGCATGAGGTGTGGTTTAGTAAACCGTGTCTCTAACCAGTTAGTCATGGTACAATGCTGCTGTGTGGACGGAGCCATCACGGGAAACAGCTGTAGCCTGCAACAGTGTCGGAAATGAATGGAAAATGGCTTTTGCAGAATTTTGCATTTCCTGTCACGGAGCTAATTTTGGAATAGCCAGAATATTAGATGTTTCCAGTAGTACAAATGCTAGCAAATATTAATAATAGATATGCAAATATTAGCCAGAGACGTAATCTATAAAGTTGTTTTAATGCAGATTTTTTCGATACTCATTTAATCTCAATTTTTCAGAGTGTCTTTCTAATTAGTTCAAAGATTCTCCCTTTCTTTACTTATGTATATACATGCGCTCTCTCTTTCTCTCTCTCTCAATAGACCAGTGCATATGCCCATAGCCTCCCTGGCAGACCCAAGGAAGGTTTCCATGCCTACAAAATCCTAAGTAGTGTGTGCACATAGAAAAGCAGATATCCATCTAGCCATGGGATCATGCAAATCAGGACCTTTTGGACACCTACAGAGCAGCTGGGACAGCATAGCACTGGTCTATGAAACATGTATTTGATTTATTCAGTGTTTGCCCCTCCAATATGGATTAATGTGAGACAAACAGCAGATCATAAAGTCTAATGAGGAGAGCACGAAAGGCAAATACCAGCATAGGTTGCAATGTATAACAATGCTATCATGAATGTTGTGGCACATAGGCCGGATTTTCAGAAAAGCCCAGCTCAGCACTCAGCATACATTCAACGAGCTGAGGTCTTGTGAACTTCCGTCCTTTAGTGGCAAAGTCTTAAGCAAGCCAACAGGGTTAAACTAATAAAACCAATAAACACCTTAGAACAATGGGGTTAAGAAACAACATTTTTCAACCTAAGTTCTTAAAATCCTAAATAATTGGCCTGATTTTTAGGGATTTGGAGGACCACATCAGTCATTGAGTTGACTTGGGGCTGCTGGGTGCTTGGCCACTTATTTAGGTGCCTGCCATTAAGTACACAGAGCCTGAAGATGTTGGTCTTGGTTTTTAAGGTTTGTAAGCAAATGGCTCCTCATTTCACTGGGCCTCTTTCTGGAACAGGAGGAGGTGGGTTCTGTCCCTGCTGATATCCTGAAACTCCAAAACAGCTTTGTGCAGTGACGTTCCGAAATGGCTATAAATGTCACATGGGAGGTGGTTGGTGGGCTTTGTCTTTGCAAATTGCTTTGGGATCCTCAGTGGCTGCCCCAGACCTTAGACCACAGCTCGACTGGTGCAAATTGGCAAAACTCCATTTGTGTCAATGGCATGGTACCAGTTTATACCAGTTGACGTTCTGGCCCTTGTCTTTGGGTGTCTGGCTTGAACTTCACTGTGAGAGGAAAAAAATGAAAGCAACAGAAGAAAAGGGACCATGTGCAGAAGGGGCGGCAGCTGTTTGTGTTTGTACAGCATCTACCACGCTGGGGTCCTGGTCTGTGACTAGGGCTTCCAGGTGCTAGAGCAATAGAAATAATAAATAATAGTGATAAGAAATGATGATGCTGTGCTGGGCTTGCCTCCCTAGTCACAGATTTTGCCATCTTCCACTGGACCGAGGTGTGCTATCCAAGGGATAAGCATTGTCATCACAGCAGCTAGAACTGGGAAAAGACTCATTAGCTGTGCAACCTAAGGACCTGGGGTCCCAAGCATAACTACATCATTTGGGAGTCCAGAGCATCTTCACAGCTGCTGTATGTTCTTAAATAGGCTATTTCAGGCGCATGGAACAGACACCACCTACCTTTGCTGTCATTGCTTATCAGTTTAGTTTTTTTAAAAAAAAGTCTTTGTGTGTATACACTGTTCCCTTCTGCCCTCTCCTTGGTGCGGTCTGAAGGAAGCCACAGCCAGTGGAAGAATGTCTCTAATGTCAATCAGGGGTTGATCAAAAGGCAGCCCCACCCTCTTTCTCATGGTTTGAATGTGTCATCTGGACAATAAATATTAGCTAGTCCACAGGATTTTTTTTATTAGTATTAGTTAAAGGCTCATTTGTCCTTTTTCTCCCTTCAAGATTTTTCCCTGTTAATCACTCTATTCATAATCCACTCGTACAGGACAAGTGAGGCTCATTCCAGCCCCTCAAGTCATCCAGAATTGTGATGCTTTCCTGCCTCCTCTCCCATCCTATTTCTCTCTCTCCTCCCACTTCTGTCTTCTGCCAAAACTTCCCCCTTGTGACAAACGGCTTTCACAGCTACAGCCCTGATGTTCCATTTGAAATTCTAGCACAAACTTAGACCAGCATTATCTCCAGAGGCTACAGTTTACAGCGACTACGTCATGTGTGGCTAGCTCTGTATATGAGGTTTAGCTTTTAAGGAACTTTTGTGGATGTCCTGAAGTGTGCAGATGGCAAATGATTGAATGCATATTAATTCTCTGGAGCAATGGAACAAGCTACTTACTGATTAGGGGTCAGTCCAGCAGTCATTAAGTGCACACGACTCCCATCAAAGTCAATGGGAGGACTGTAGGATCACGTGTTAACCTTTGTTTATTTTCAAACACAAACCTGCTGAGTTATTGCATTCATTGTTAACACCCCCAATCTGATGTGGCAACAGGATAGCCAATAAACCACTGGCCAAAAATGTTCACATTTGGGTGCCCAAACTGCTTAAATAAAAGTGGCTTAATTTTACAGTCAAGTAGGTGCTATAAGAACGCAGCTTGTGTTTGAAAATGAATTGCGTTTATACAAGTAAAACTTTATTATCCAGCATGTTTAGTGGAAGGGGGGGGCCGGTTAGTCAAAAGTTCCAGCTAACTAAGTTGTACTTACCAATGGAATACCAATGTTCAAAGAATTAGAATACATGAATAAAGTATAAAATAGTATCCAGGTACTCACCAAGCCAGTAGTAGTACTGCCCTGATGAGTGGTTGGTTTCTTGAAGCACTTAGGTGTATACAGATAAAGTCAGGGCTGGCTCCAGGCACCAGCCTAGGAAGCGTGTGCTTGTGGCAGCACATTTTAAGGGGAGGCGTTCCGTCCAATCTTGGGGTGGCACATTCCCCCCCACCTTTTTTTTGGCTTGGGGTGGCAAAAAAGTTAGAGCCGGCCCTGGGTAAAGTCGATTATGTTATGGCATTACATATAACTATGGGCAGCGCATGGCATATGCCCAGATCACTAAACATACACTTAACCATAAAACTATATTGAACATAATTGAATCTTTCTTTGGTGATTCAGAAGCACTTCAGGATCTTGCAGTGCCTCAGGGTCCTCCTCAACAACATCAATACTTATTGTAGATGCAGAAGGTGTAGGAGACTGGGCTGAATTTTTATTGACCCTATGGCACACCCTGGAAGCTGCTTTTTTGAATAAATCCCTGATATCAACTAGGTTACTTGTCTTCTGCCTCTTTTGCATAAAAGCAAAGCTCAGAATGTGCAATTGCATAACCTCCAGGGCAGTATAACATGGTTGCCTTTCTGCAAATTTAACTATTGTATCAAAAGCTGAAGCAGCCCTTCCCTTAAGTTATTTTTTCCTCTTCACTAACATCATCTTCTTTGCTGTCTTTATCAGTGTCCTTTGACTTTTCAGGTTTCAAAACATTCTCTATTTCTGTATCAGTAACAGTATGTGTCACTTCAACCTCCTTGTCAGCTCTTCTATCTCATTTTCATGAAGTTTGTTGATTGGGTGTGAAGGAGTATCCTTCACCATTTCAAGAATTTATGGTAATATATTTTTTTCCTAACTTACTTTTTTTCTAACTCTTACTTTTTAAAGCCCTCAAATTCATCTTCATCAGAAGACATTTCTGTAAACTTCGCACTAGGCCACAATTTTATCCAAGCTCTTCTTAATGTTTCATTTTTAAGAGAATTCCAGGCACAAGCAACATTAAAAATTGCATCTTTTATGTTGTAACGAGATTGAAAGTCCTGTTTAGTGCCTTCATGACTGATCAATTTTCTCAGGAAGTCTCTTCTGTAATAACATTTCATATTCTGGATGATGCCCTAGTCCACAGGTTGAATCAATGAAGTAATGTTGGCAGGCAGGAAGATGGTAAAAATATTGCCATACACTAACTCTGGTTCATGAGGGTGAGATCTACAATTGTCTAACAATAGAATAGCATTGCTAATTTCAGGTTAGACTATTTTTCTAAAATGTTTTTTCATGGGAGGTACAAAAACATGAGAAACCAATAAAAAAAAGATGTCTTTGTCCATCCCTAAGACAAGGTTACAAAGGCTATATGCAGGAGGTACTGGTGGTAATTGTGTGACCACACATTTTGAAGTAAGTCCTAGAGGAATATAATGTAGTTGAATAATGACAGAGAACTCTGGCATACCACAGCTTCCCTTCTACCTCCTCAAAGTCAAGAATGAACGGTCTGTTGTGATCATGCAGTCACACTGGGTTAGGGTTATTCTCTGCATTGCTCCAATTTTTTCTCCTTTGTTGTTTCTTAGGAGACTCTTAAAATGTCAAAACACAATAAGAAATAATAATAGCGGAAACCCCCCCCCCCAACCCTTTGTGTTATGTGGGAAATAACAGACCCACACAAAGATTAGAGAGTATCTTGGGGACTAACATTTACAAATCAATGGCTGCTGAGTCCTATGGAGTAATCTGAGGTCTGATCCACACTTAAAAAATTTGCTGTCATAGCTGTGTAGGTTTGTAGGCTGACAAATCCAAGCCCTGACTGACTTAGCCATTTTGGGTAAAGCTTTAGCGGAGATGCAGTTTATACCAGAAAAAAAAAAGTGCTTTTGTAGAGCTTATTTAGTTCAGGGAACCAGTATAAGCTATACTATACTAGTACATGATGTGTGTCTACTAGGAGGGTTTCCCAGTGTAGCTATATTGTTAGCTGAACTAGCAAACCCTTTCTAGGGTGACCAGATGTCCCAATTTTATAAGGACAGTCCCAATTTTTGGGTCTTTTTCCGTTATAGGCTCCTGTTACCCCTCAACCCCAGTCCCGATTTTTTACATTTGCTGTCTGGTCACCCTAACCCTTTCTAGTATAGACCAGGCTGGATCGTATTTGCAGGAATAGCTGTAACATGCATCAATAAGAGCTGCTCTTGCTATTGCAAGTAACTTCTGAGAGGGTGTTTGTATGCACTGGACCCTGGGTGAGGTGTTATGATAGCTTCTTAACAGGGGCTGATGTAATCCGGTAATATGCTCATGTATAGAGTAATATCTAGGACCATAGAGAATGCTACTTTCAGGAAATTCTTGATGGGAGAGGGCAATATATATATGGAGGAAGGAATAAAGCTTGAATGTTGCACTGTCTTGGCTCTCCATTGAATACGAGAGTTTAAAGGTGTGGTGTTAGACCATGTGAGCTAACATGTTCTAAACATTTAGGCCAAGTAAGCCCTAAGGAGAGCCTAGAATTTTTCAACCAGCTACATTTGTTAAAACTACTGTTTACCTTGTCTACACTCAGGGGTGAAAGTAACTTAAAGGACTTACCAGTACTCCGGAGTCCTGAGGAGGGGGCAGGTCCTTTACTGGAAGAGGCTGGGCCTTTAATTCCTCGGGCCCTTTAAATTGCTGCCCGAGCCATGCTGCTGGAGCCCCGGTGGTCTCGGAGGCCTTTAAATCAGGATTTAAATGTCCCAGGGCTAGGGTTGTTGTAGCAGCAGCTGGGAGCCCCAGGCCCTTAAAATCACCCCCTGAGCTCCCAGTTGCAGAGCAGCTACCGCAGCAGAGCCCCAGGCCCTTTAAATTGCCAATGGAGCCCCAGGGGCCTGGCTGCCGCTGCGACCACCGGGGCTCCAGCAGCAGGGCTCGGGTGGTCCCAGGCCCTTTAAATTGCTGCCTGGGGAAGCTGGTGCGCCCCGGTATGATGCACTGGCTCTTGCCGGTACACTGTAGTGAGGTGGACCAGCTTACTTTCACCTGTGTCTATACTAAGATTTTAACAGGTTAGCCGACACGAGTTAAAAATATCTTTTCTTCCCTAGTGAAGACAAGACCCTAAAGGAGGGAGCCTAGGCTTTAATTTGACCAGTTTTGTATATATTGAAGCCCACAGTACCCTGTCTCCACTGGGTGTTCTTAGACCTTGTGTACACTTGTAGCAGCATGTAGGGTACATGTAGCTACATGTGAAAGTGGTAGTGAATGGCAGGTTACATCCACATGTGTTGCAATGTGTAGCTGCACATGACAGAGAGAGGCTTCAGCAGCAGCGAGGCAGCAGGACACTACGCTGCTGAAAATAGCGGTGTAGTGTGGCCTTGTAGGATTTATAGCTAGGATTCAGGTGTGTAAGGCCTCACTGCCCCTACTGCTATTTATACCCGTGTTTACTGGGCATGCAGTGTCTGTGCTCCACACAACCCCATAAATGTAGACTTATCCTAAATACATTAGCTAAGATGTTCTGAAAACACACTTATAAATCCTAGCCTAGACAAAGCGTAGGAAGCAAAACAACTTCCCAAACCTGCAAGTGCAGGAGTACTCCCATTGAAGTCTGTGGAAAAAGGGCTTGGTTCTCTAAAGTGACACCGGTCTCCAACGCACAGGGACATCACTGGTTGATGAGGGCACTCAGCAAGTTATCAGACTAGCTTCTGAAGCCACACTTCGGATTCTATTCGCTCCATTCTCTGGGACAGCTCTCATTGGCTTTATTGGGATTTTTGCCTGAGTAAGAACTGAGTAAAAACTGCAAGGACTTCAGGATTTGGCCCTGTCAGGGCTGGTCCTAGACCAAATGGTGTCCCAGGTGAGGAGCATCTTCGGCAGCCCCCTTCTCCATTTGTTTAACTTTTGATTTCCTTATTTTTATTGCATTTGTAGCCCATTTCACATCTCTGATGCCTGAGTTGCATGCATGATTTATCCTTGTCATATAAGATGATATATTTGCATGTTCGGATCTGTAAATCTGTATTTATTCATGCCATATATAAGCAAGTAAACAAGAATTAATTTCCTCTATGCTTATAAAAAAATCAATTTTAAGAGTACCTGAAATGTATTAACATCAAGGAATTGAACTGGGAACCAACACTGGATGGACCAGTATTAAAGAGTGTTACAGTATGTGACAGCCTTAAAATGTTAACCCTAGACCTTGAGTTCAAAAGGTTGCTTTTCTCACCTTTGCTGGTTTCTCACTTCACTTCAGTTTGTTCTTATATCTCACTGACTGACTGGCAACCCCTTTATAAAACCACGAGGGCATGGCTGACAACATTTTAGGAAGTTTGAGGAAAATGTAGTTCTCAGAAAGTCTTGAAGGTTCCATGAGATTCTACAAAGGTCCAGAATATTCTGGGAGGTTAGTAAAAAGTGAACCCACATGTGGAATACCTGAAACGTTACTTAAAACCTTCTATTTTCCTTTTAGTCACTAACAAAAACAACGCCATGAGCCCAGCACCCCTGACACCCCAGGCCTAGAACCCGAGGCATTCACCTGGATCACCTCTAAATCCAGCCCAATGGGACTATTTCTGCATGTAAAGACTACTCATATGAGAAAAGGTTGCAGGATTGAGGCCTAAAGGCCTGATCCAAAGGCAGCTGTCTTCTATGGGCTTTGGATCAGACCGCAAAAGAAGAGCCCTGCTTTTGAAGGGGATGCATTCAAAGAAAAATAAAGTCTTAAGGCTTCATTCATGTAGCGGACTTAATCTTAAGGGTAAAACCACCAAATCTATCTCTGTGTGTGTTCTAAATTGAGTTGGGACCCCAGCCTCCAGATACCAGGGAAACATATCTGTGTTATTGTCACCACACACATTCTCTGGTTGGTGGTTTTTCTAAATCCAGTCTGAGCATTATTATTGTTACTGGACATTTCATTTATTTTTAATTTTATCTTGTTTTGCTTTTAATTCCCCCTTTAATTTGTGTGGCTCTAGTGAACTTTGACAGCCTGTTGCCTTGGGCTTGGGAGAGCCAAGAGTACTTGGATAGAAGTCTCCCTTGCTGAGCTGAGATGACAGACAGACTGTGCTATTCATTAGAGCCTCGAAGCAGGAAAACAATAGTTAAACATTGTGCTTGCTGTTTGAATGCTGGCTTCATGCCCACAAGACAGACACCCTGCACTGAGTGATGTGACTTATTTTTACATACAAAAAATTTCAGAGGCAAAATAAAATGTGAAGATCTTCTTTAGTTGTGTTTTGTGCTTACCACAGATTTCCAGAAATACCACAGATGTGTCAGTTCCCACATCTACAGGTATTTCACATTTATTAATTTTCAGATATCATTAAATGCCAAAAATGGTTTATTGGCAAACAAAGCCTTCACTACTCCCCCTTTTAGTCCATGCCAGTTGGCTGTTTGCCACTAATTCTTCTTTCCAAGTACTCTGTGCCAAAGCCATCAGAGCCCAAGGAAAATGAGATTTAAAGGAGAAAGCCAAACTCAGCATTACAAATTCTACTTGGAAATTATTTTTAGCTAAATATTACTTTATTTAGGTTATACCAAGATAATACACCCCCCCCCCCGAATCTCTTCCCCCCGGACCCTCCTCCCACACACATCCACATGCTACAGTTGTTCTTGCACACACCCTGAGCCAGGGTATGCACAGCACAAGATACACCATCTGCGTAGCCAAAAACACACATTGTCCACAACACACACACACACACACACACACACACACAAGCATGCAGACACACACACACA
>ML677360.1:16208752-16318144 GCA_007922305.1 Dermatemys mawii | reverse complement strand
ACACACACACACACACACACACACAAGCATGCAGACACACACACACACACACACACACACAAGCATGCAGACACACACACACACACACACACACACACACAAGCATGCAGACACATGGTATTAGGGGTAGGGGAAATTTTCCAGGGCCCCATCACTCCCACAGAGCCCATTTCCTTATTCACCTTGCTACCCAGCCTGCTTTCCTTGCTCTTTGAGGGGCATATATGCAGGACATGGCTGGTGAGATAGGGATGCAGCCTCAGAAAACAGCTGTAGCAGATGGATCTGAGCACTTCCTTCGGCTCACCCTGGTGTAACTCAATTAGATTTTCCTGAATTGAGGGAAATAGTCTTTCTTTATTCAATCTGAAGTTTCAATAGCAACCTGTGTCTGAGGTATTGATATTGTCGGTGTCCGTGTGTATGTGTGAGAGAGAGCTTGGGTGTTCATGTGATTATACTTGTTTAGCAAGAGGAATTCAAAGAAAAGTGACAAAATGGCAACATTTTTTTAGAATGTTTTCTCTGCAAAACTGAGCAAAGGCTTTACTGAAAAAAAGGCCATAGAACCTTCACTTGACCCTTCAAACATTTCAAAGCTCTAGCTCCTCAAGTCTGGAGACTGATTTCAGTCACTGCTGACGTGTAATCAGAGGGATTTTGGTCTTTCAATTGTGGAGCCCTGATTGTGCTGTGATTTTCCTCTGAAATTTCCTTCTGCTCTTTCCTTTAATGACTGAGTTTAATTTGCAGACTTGGTGTGCAGTGAAATGGTGTGCCCTTACCCGCATGCCCCCCCACGCATGCTCAGGGTTACTGAGAAGGATGTGAAGTTTTGCTGGCCTCTTCAGTTCCTTGTACATCAGCTTGTTTGGCAAGCTCTACACCGTTTCTTTTTGCCTCTTGTAATTTAAATCTTTATTTTCCCTGAGGGTGATTCAGTTTAAACATACACACACGCACCAAATAAACAAACATATTACCGGAGCTAAAAAGAAGCATGTGTTATGGATTAGGGAGAGAAGCACACTTTGAAAGCTCAGCTGGCCTTGTACATGGTAACCATTCTGTGTTAATTTTTCCATAAGATTGCCATTGTCTTCATCTCTGCTACTTTCCCAAGTCTGTGTCTGTCCCATTTTCTCTCTGCGTCACTCTTTGTTCCATTTTTCATCTTGTCGCTAGATGTTTTTCTCCTTGGTGCCAACTCCGTGGCTGCTCCAGGGTGCTCAGTGCCTGCAGTGCTGGATTATTCTTTTGTGGGCCCCTGTATCTGGACCCTGGCACCACCCCCACTCTCCGCTCTCTCTCTGCCCTGAGGCATGGCAGGGAGGAAGAGGGCAGAGAGGAGCACCCGCCAGCAAAAAACAAAAGTCAGCGCCTGTAGTTTTTCTCCCGCCTTAGACTTGTGTAGAATAGGGTTTGAAATCTAATACGTGTTAACCCCCTAGGATACGTCTGTATTTTGAGGATACTATCCCGATCAGAGCTAGAGCGCTAATAATAAGTGTAGCTGTGGCAACCCAGAGTGGTGGGAGGGGCTTGCTGCCCCAAGCATGTACCTGGTGTCTCAGACAGTATGTACTCAGGGTGTGTGTCCTGTTCTGCTGTATGTGCTTTCACAGCTACACTCTGTATTTAGCCTGATCAGAACCAACGGAGGTGTGTCTCCTCAAGCTGGAATTTACACCTCAAGTGCAAAGTGGAGACAAGGTAGTGGGCCTTTAACGTATGTTAGACCGGTTGTGTTAAAGCCTAGGGCTTGTCTACACTGCCCCACTGTTCAGACTGTGGGAGTGTCAACAGCAGTATCAAAGTGCTGCTTGGTAGACCTCATGTGGATGCTGTGGGTGAGAATGAAAAGGTTCCTTCTTCACCTTAATGTAGTCCTGCTTCAAGTCCCATTACTGAGAATGTGGAATCTTTGAATTCACACCCACAGCATCCGTACGGGGGAGTTAGAGCACAGCACTATGATGCATGCTGCCATTCATAGTCCGTATTGCAGGGCAGTGTAGACATAGCCTAGGAAACATCTTCCAAATACCTAGAGAAGCCTGTAGTTTCTCATACATGAAATATTAATCCCACTCCATTTGAACTAAGCTATCCTCTTCTATATAGATTCTTATACCACCCCTATTACCACAGACCTTGAGCACCTTTCAGTAGTGCATTGAGATATGACGAATATCCATTGTGCAGTTCATTCTGTCTCTCTTATCCTCTTCCCAGGGAAAGAATTGTGCGTGCAATGGAGTGTTTTGGTCGCCGTTTTTTAGGTTGTCTTAAACGTACCCGCTGCTGTGTGATTGTTAGAGAAAGCAGGTTCAAAGAGCAGGTGGCAGTGAGGTTTGGGATGGTCTTAAGTTCCTGTGGGAGTTCATTGCACAGTCTTGGCCCAGCACCAGAGAAAACTGTCTTCTGCACAGATGAGATTTACCTGAACTGGATATTTGAACCCACGATGTTTGGCTTGTTTAGCCGAACAATCAGAAATTTGAGGGGGAGATATGATTCCTGTCTATAAATACATCAGCGGGATAAATACCAGTGGGGAGAGGAGTTATTTAAGTTAAGTGCCAGTGTGGACACAAGAACAAATGGATGTAAATCAGCCATCGACACATTTAGGCTCAAAATTAGGCAAAGGTTTCTAACCATCAGAAGAGTGAAGTTCTGGAACAGCCTTCCAAGGGGAGCTGTGGGGGCAAAAAACCTAACTGGCTTCAAGACTGAGCTTGATAAGTTTATGGAGGGGATGGTATGATGGCATGTGGCCCATCAGCATCAGTAACAAAAATCCCCAATGGCTGGAGATGGGGAGGGCTCTCAGTTACTACAGTGAATTGTTTCCTAGCTGTGTCTTCCTGGTGGGTGTTGCCCACATGTTCAGGGTCTAACTGATCACTATATTTGGAGTTGGGAAGGAATTTTTCCCCGAGTCAGATTGGCAGAGACCCTGGAGGTGTATCACCTTCCTCTGCAGCAGGTCGCTTGCAGGTTTAAACTAGTGTAAGTGCTGAATTTTCTAACTCCAAGTCTTTAAACCATGATTTGAGAACTTCAGAAACTCAGCCAGAGGTTGTGGGCCTATTGCAGGAGCGGGTGGGTGAGGTTCTGTGGCCTGGAATGTTATGGAGGTCACACTAGATGATCACAATGGTCCCTTCTCACTGTAAAGTCTATGTGACTGGGGGAAAATGATTATACCCTTCCCTAGTGTAAATACCTTGGAGAGGACAGAGAGAGGTGGGCAAAGACAAGCTGGGGGTTGGGAATGAGGAAGAGTGAGAAAATCATTGATTTTATTTACCCCTTTCCGCAATCCCCAGCATGTTATAACTCTAGTGAAATCGAAGGGTTGGGCTACACTGTGTGTTGGTGGGGGGAGGGGGAGGTTTGACTTACCTGGCCGTCCCCCTGGCGGTGAGACAACCGTGGCTGCTCCCCCGCCGACTCCACTTGCCGAGGTGGAGTACAGGAGTTGATCACCGATTATATCGAGTGCTACCCACCAATCCAGAGGATAATGTAGCCATACCCAAAGTGATCAATAAAACAAGGAATTGAATAGGGGCTAAATTCTGTCCCCACATGTGTGCATGTTTTCATATGTCTCCTTCTCCTTCTAGGGCTAATAGGAGATGTGCATGTGTAGCTAAGGGCAGAATTTGGCCCTTGGTGTGTAGCAACTGTTTGAATCAATTCAACAGTCGTATTCATATACTTGGCAGTAGTAGCTCACATGCAGCCATACCCAGCAAAACCTGGTTAATTGCATGAGGAATGTTCGACTGGCCACAGGGCTATCCTTGACTTAAAAACAAAAAACCATGGAAATTTTTAATTACCACTAAGAATATCCCCAGAGCTGGGCAGGTACAGTCTGTGGTGACTCTGAGTGGGGGCAGGATGTACATGAAACCATCTCCAGCTTTGCCCCTTTGGAAGCTGGCACTCAATTTCCCTTTGAAATTCCGTGAGTGTGGGTCAGCCCTCATGAGAAGAGGTGACTGAATAGCAGTATGCTAGAGAGAGGCGAAAGGGCTTGGGAGTGTCAGGGAAGAAGTCAGATAGACTCAGTAGGTGCTGAAACAGGCCAGAGGGAGAGAGAAAGGGTTGGAGAGGCCTCCAGGTTAAAAGCCAAATATTTCCAGTCAAAAGCCAGGAAGGCTATACACATAAATGAGTGGGTGGATAGAGCAGGGCAGCCATGTGTTCAGGAGTCCTCAGATTCACTGCCCCACGTTAATACTGAACTTGTGCTTTTTAATCCACAGCTGGCTAGCAAGGGAGGTTTTCATGTAAACAACAGTGGGATCTGAAACTAAAAGCCAGAATGTGCCACATGTCCGGTACTGTACTTGTTCTCACTGAACGTCAGCTAGAGGCAGATCTTTTTGATCATGTTCCGCACGTTGTACTGTATTCTGATGATTCACTTCCTGCCTTTGCCCTTTTTGCTTGCTGCTGCTCCATGGCAGCGCTGCTCCAGGACTGGATCCTGCAGCCCCAGCTGAAATGTTTGTGTGCGCTGCGCTTTGTCCTGGCGCCTGCCTTAACGTGAGGGCCGGCTGCTGTGCGTCTAAACTGCTGTGTCATACTCAGTTATTAATGACCAAACAGCCACATGATACAAAGTTCTGGGAAACTCAGGGCAGATTCCAGGAAAGGGGTCAGCAAGTTCAGTAAACAGATTTTGTTAGAACTTGAACGGAGACCAAGAAAAGCTTCACTTGGATTCTTTGACTTTGTGAGCGTTACTGAGTCTCAGAAGGTCTATGAATGGCAGGAAGAGCAAAGCATTTCTCCGACCTAGAGGATCATCCCCCCCACCCCATTGATTTTTATGTCACTGCTAGTTTTCGAGGCTGTCTTTAATAATGCTCCCCAGGAACTGTGTTCATTTCCATTCTTCGGTCAGTTTTGCTGTTTGCTGCTGAGCACTGCAGTGTCCTGTCCCAGAGATGGCTGCATTTCAGTTGTGGTTCAGTGTAGGGAGGGTCCAATTCTGCACGCAGTTATCCTGGTGTAAATTCAGAATGCTAGATTGTACGACACACACTGGTGTCAATGCTGAGCACATTGGTGGCGTTTCGCACATCATCTAATGGAGTGATAGAATCTGGCCCATAATTTGCATCTGAACTTGCTTAATTTTTAAAAGCCCTTGGGGATCTTTGAGAATACAAGATGCTATACATATTCAGGGTGTTACTGTTAGAATAGATTGGAAATTCTGTGTGTGTCAGTGCAGAAGAATCAGCGGGTTTTGTTACCAACTGAGGGCTGTTTTGGTGTTGTGTATGAAAGGAGCTGGTTTAGTCTCCACAGACAGGTGGCCACATTGCAGTAGTAACCCATGGCAAGTGGCACTAATTGGCTGCACATTTTGGTAATGAGCCTAAGGACTGAATTGGCTGGTACTCAGTAAAAAATCATTTTTTCAGTAAATTGTTTCTCCTAAAGTAATTGGTTTTTACATTCACTCTTCTGCACATGAGTGAAGACCCAGCTACAGCTCTCTCATTGATCATGCTTTTCAGGGCTGTGCTGGTTTTATTTCTTTTTACTTCAACTCTCCCAGTTACCTGGCACTGGATACGATACTAAGTGATTGACCAATGTGCTGGTCCATTGGTTTAAATGTGTTGAAAGAAAAGAGAAATTTGAACACATCTCCTGTTGAAAATGACCATTATGATACATATTAATGATACTTAGCTGGGTATGTGTCGCTATGCCCATTTTAGAAATGGAGAAACTAAGGCATAGTGGTTAACGGCCCAAGCCAATTCCCATAGAAGTTAAAGGAAAAGCATCCACTGAGTTCAGTAGGAACTGGATCAGGTTTTAAGTGACTTGCCTAAGATCACATGGCATAGGGCTGGAAATAGAATTAGGAGGCAAAGGACCTATCCACTGGCCCATATTTGTATGCTATCACAGAAACCCAGTCTCCTTTTCTAATATCTGTTAGCTTTTTACCATGGAGTGCTGCACCATGTGATAATGGGTAACAGTCTTTACACATGGTTGGCACCTTCCATCCTCACAGAGTCCAGAGTACTTTATAGACTTTACTGATTGCCCTTAGTGTTATTCCTTCCCCTGGATTGCAGCTACTTCTGGAGTGAAACACAGAAAATGGTCAACAGAACACAGCAATTTTTTAGTGGGGGAAGTGGAGAATGTTGTGTCTGTTTGAAGCTAGTAGGGGAATTTTAGAAAGGCAGAGTGGAATTACCCAGTCTGGAATCTGATTTCACTACAGGCGTTAACTCTCTTGCAAAAGGAGCCACAGGATTTTTAAATGACCACACTGGTCAGGAGTTCAGTTTTGCATCTCATGCTCAAGATGGCGTTCTCAGCACCACAGTGCCTCCTACTACCATGCTTGGGGATTGGCACTCTGCTGACTCAAAGGGTCATCACATTAACACCACTCCCAGCAGCACCTAATGCTAATGCTCAGAACTCCGCATTCCCAATGGCTGCTCCCAGATTACCAGTGCAAACCTTTCCGAGGACCTCTGTTCAGCATAGCTAGCCTACTGAAAACTCATGGGTAATGGCAACATTCTTTAGTAGTTCTGTGGCATCGACTATCAGTAGGTTTGGTCTAATGCAGATTCATTGCAGATGCTTCTCAGGTTTTGCAGTTCATGCCGGTATGGAAGATTCTTTAGTCTTTGTTTCTTGCCAGAACTGTAATAGGCAGGAATCCTTCATCTCCACCTCACATTTACATACCATGACAGGTTGCATCTAAGGGCTTATCTATACAAAAACTTATTGCACATCAGGCTGGGATGTAAATTTACTCCACACTAATGTGCCCTTCAAGCAATATCCATCTGGACTCTGCTGCCGTGCACTAGAAGTTGTCTAGTGCGTATTAATGCACTAGATCAAAGGTAGGCTTGGAAGGATTCGGTTTCTATTGATAAATGCCAGTGAACATTGATTTCTCCATACAAATACAAACACAAGCCATTTAAAGATATTTCCATCAGAGAAAACTGAAATTTACAGATAAGCACAGTTTTTAAAAAAAACTTAAAAAAAGCTGCTTGAGAACTTTAAATGAGAGTTTGATTTAAAGTATATTTTGATGTGCGCTATTGACGGCTTGTGCTTTAATGGTTATATAGCTTTTACTTTTTGACTCTGAACATCTACTGTCATTAAATAATTCTTCTCTGATACCCCCCCCCCCCAATTGTCTGACTTCCTGATAGTTTTCTGCAGCTGTGAAAATTTAAATAAATAAAAATAGAAAAAAATGCTTAGAAAAAACATCAAAATTATTGGTCAAAATTATTTTTTAAAAAATTTAAAATTGACTTCTGCCAAGGCTAGTCACCGCACACTAGGGAAATTTCAGTGGATGACAGCAGGGTCCACACAGACTGTTAGAATGTGGCAGGCTAGCTCAGGGTAGATTTACACCCCAGTTTGACACAAAATAAATGTTCATTTAGACAGACCCTTTGTAAGAATTGCAGAATTGGCTCATGAAAAATACAAGCTTCCCTGAACTGTTGAATTTTCTCTCACACACAAAGGAAACAGACACATTCAGTCAGCACAGTCCTTGTTTAGAAGAAGAGAATAACAAAAAAAGAAAGAACAGAAGTAAATGCCTTATAAGTGGAGCTGGGCAAAATAAATGTTGGCAAATGCTAAATTTGGTGAAAAATGATTTTTTTCAAGCCACCAAAACTATTCACAAATTTGGGTTGAATCTGGTGAAAAGACTGGGGGAAAACTACATTTTTCCCTCCAGAAATATCTAAATGTTTTGAATTTTTGTTTAAAAACACCTAGTTTAAAAACCATACAAACAAATAAAAAAGCTGAAAAAATCCAAAAATTACTCCAAACCAAATGATTTTTCATTTCAGATTTGTATTTAGAGTTGAACTAATGTTTCTCTTGAAACTAATTTTTTTTTTCAGTTTGTGTTTCAGTGAGGAAAAACAGGGAAAAAAGGCTGTTTGAAGTTAAATGAATTTTATTTTTATTTTTTGGTTCGGTCTACAGAAATCTGTTTATTCGCACAGCTTTACTTATGGAAATAGTGCGTGTCTGTCTGTCCGTCCATTGTGGCAGGCTGCACTGAACTGAACACACAATGATCACCCGTCTTAGCGGACACCAGAGATTTCAGAGGTTTAAAGGTACAGTACACTGTACACAAAAGCATAAATTAAGGAACTATCTAAATACATCTTCTCCTCCAAAAGTTGAATTAAACGCTAACCAAAACTTTCTGGTGTTTTTTGGGGAAAAAGACTGCTAGGTTCCAAGTTTCAGCTGGCTCTTTAAGGGGAAGTGCTAAGATACCATGAGGGGCTGCGCTTGCTGGAATTCCTGGCTTGTCTGGAAACAAGAAACAGCAGCCATCCAGTGAGAGAGACCCTGATCTCTCAAGACCCTCAGCAAACACAAAGGGGATGGAAATAGAACTAGTTGGAAAATGGGGGAGGGAAAGAGGTGTTCCATGACAAATTTTCAAACAAAAATTCCAAAATTTGTGGCTGAAAGCTAGTTTTTGGCCAAAATCAGTTTTCAATTAAATCTCAAAATTTCTGGTGAAAAAGCACATACTTCTCAGAAACAAACAAAGACCCTTCTTCTTCCATTAAAAAAAGAAATCCAGTTCTCAGGAAAGTGAAGATCATGGAATGAATTGCCTTGATTTGGTGCTATACTGAAAAAACTATGCAGAAGTGATCCAAGCAACTGTGTCCTGTTTATATCTTGTGGTCTTATGAGTAACCAAGTGGAAAAAAACAAGAATGAAAAGATAACAATTACGATGAAATTCAATTTAATTAGCCAATGACTCATTACAGGGCAATAAAAACAAAAACAAGATATTTTAGGGATGAATAATGACAGCAAAATTAAAAGAAATAACAAATCAGAAATGGCTAGATTAGTTTTGCTGTGTAAATTATCGACCACAATGGAATGATTAAAAAGAGGGAACTGAACATGCTGATATTCAATGAAAGGTGGATGAATTCAGAATGTGGTGTTCACAACATATCTATCATGCTCTGGGAAAAACACTGACTTCAGTGGGACCCAAATTTAACATTAGATCCTTTGCAGGATCAAATTCTGCTCATATATAAGTCAACAAAGTGATATACCAGTGTAACTGATGGTGGTATTTAGCCTACAATAATTCAGTGTTTTGCCCAAAGAGGATTAAATCCTACATATTACACTAGTTCTGGACCATAACACCTATAAATTCATCTGTGACCTGAATCCTAACTTCTTAACACAGAAATTGCGCTGCAACTTTCTTGCTTAGGGGTGTGAAAAAACACGCCCTGGAGCACAGCAAGTTGCAGTGCTGAAAAGCGCCAGTGTAAACAGTGCCCCAGTGCTGGGAATCACGCCCCTCGTTGAGGTGGGTTTTTTAGAGTTCTGGGAGAGAGCGCTGCGCCTCGACCACACAAGGTACGTTAAAGCACTGTACACTAGTGTAGACTAGCCCTAGCTTTAAAGAGATGTTTGCAAACCTCTCCTGCTTTAGTGTTTTGTTACAAATTCAGTGTTTGCCCCATGGGCAGGAATAATAGATTAAGGCTCATGAATCTTTTGAGTAAACCAGAGACCAGTTTTGTATGAACCAGCTGGGACAATTTGTGGCATTAAGATCATGTGAAATGTGACATGAAACTCATGGGCCCTGACTGAGCTTTGCTTGAGATTTTTTATCTCCTTTGCATTCAATGGCTTGTCTACATGGGGACATTCAGGAAAATTAATCTGAATTAGCTAAAGGTGTGAATTTAAAGTGGGTTAGTTAAACTGCATTAAACTGTTGTATGAATACTCACATTCAGAATTAAAGTGGCCTTAATTCAGCGTTTCTTAATTCACTTTTGAGCTAAGGACTTCTCTATTTGATTAGCGAATTAGTTCATGCAAACTGAGGTGTGAATCTACCTTCTCCTCAGCCTCTTTGAAACAGCACAAGATCAAAGCACATTCTTTTTCTTCTTTGTCTATGCCCAACATGCATCTATGATCAAGTCAGCATCTATGCTGACAAGAGAAGCTGTCACAGAGCAGGTCTACACTACCCGCCGGATCGGCGGGTAGTGCTCAATCTTTTGGGGTTCGATTTATCATGTTTAGTCTAGACATGATAAATCAATCTCTGAGCGCTCTCCTGTCAACTTCTGTACTCCACCGCTGTGAGAGGCACAAATGGAGTCAACGGGGAAGCGGCAGCGGTCGACTCAGCGCCATGAAGACGCCATGGTAAGTCAACCTAAATATGTTGACTTCGGCTACGCTATTCATATAGCTGAAGTTGCGTATTTTAGGTCATTCTCTCCCCCATATTCCACCAGTGTAGACCAGGGCTATGTGTAGGAGCCTACAGCAGTGCAGCTGCAGCCCAGTATATGAAGACAAGCCCTAAGAAAACAAAAGGTTTGAAGAATTTGTTGAATGGTGGAAATGTACCATATAAATAAGCTACCTAGAGTTTGCAAAGCAAAACCACAACGGTAGATTTTCTTTTGGGGCCTCCCAGTCTGCATCCTTTTAAATACAGAGATAGACTCAAGCTGCAAAATTCTTATCAGAATTTCAAGATCACAAAGTCTGGGAATGCTTGGATAGGAAGTTAATCCCTGGATAAGACTGATCTCTATCTTTCTCTAGCCAAACGTTTCCAACATGCCCTTCACGGTAGCCCATGACAGATCAGAAGTTAGGGGTCAAGCCTTTATAATGTGAACACCTATAGGGTTTGAACCAGAGATGAACACAATATGAACTGGCTCTTTGGACAGTTTTCCAGGTGTTGGTGAGAGGCTCTCTACTTCTTCTGCTTCCATGCATAAAAGAGACTGGCCTGATCTGCTCTCAAAGCTTTAGAAATGGTGAGGAATTGCATCCTATTTTGTTCTGCGTTTGCACTTCTGTCCAAGGATCTCAAAGCACCATAGAAACATGAACAAACTAACCCTCCTAGCACATGTGAAGTAGCTATGTTATCCCCATTTCTGAAGACAGGGGAAAGTGAAGTGCAGGGCAGTTAAGTGACTTCCCCTTGGTCACACAGAGACTCTGTAGCAGAATAAGGAACAGAATTCAAATCTCCAGCTTGCCAGTCCTGTGTAGCTATGGGGACATTCCTCCTCTGACAGATCCTGATTTCTAGTGTGTATGTATTGTTTTTCTGCACAGATTGTAAATCCTTCCGCAGAGTAAACAGCCTGAAAAGGGAACAGCTGCAGATATCTCTTTGACAAGCTCCTTGCCTGGAACTGTCTGCGTGGAAGATGTCTACAGGTCAGATAGATTACACTGTTCCGATCCTAGATTGTGTGCTGTTCTTTACAGCTCAGTTCCCTGGAAGTCAAGGCACTCCACACAATTAGTCTTTCAGTTCCTGGAGGGTCATGACATATGAATGTTTAACCTTCTCACAGTCGGGCTTCTAAGGCTATCCACTCTGTGGCTGTTCTCTGCTACCATTTGCATGTATTGAGTGCGTTCTGCCTGGAGCAATCATGCCCTGCCAGGTGGCTAACACTGGGCTGGACGAGTCTCCCCTTCTCTCACTAAGCCATCCATTTCAAAGCTCACAGGATTTCAGCCATGTTCCTCACAGGACAACATTCAAAGCCCTTTCACTACTAGGCTGGAATGTGCCACATCTTTCTATATGATAACCCCTGGGATGTAGCTCCTTACGGTGCCAGGCTTTCCCTAGGCTTACTTTGGGTTGTGTCCCAGGTTGTTGTTGTCATTTATTTAGAGTTGGTGATGTATTCAGTGCCTTACAAGACACACAAAACGGAGCCAGTCCCTTCTCTGAAGAGATTACAATTTAAAAGATAAAACAGAGGAAAGAGGATGCAGTGAGGAGTCCAGAACAGAGAGTAAACTGGAGGCATTTACTGGGAGGTTATCGGGAGCACACACCAAAGTACTGAGGTGCAATCTAGAAGCTGCTGCACTCCTAGCATGCAGTAGGCTCAGTATAAACAGATTCTGGGCAGGGATTTGGAAGGGCTGTTGCCAGGACTTGGCACACGACACAGCGGATAGGATTGCAGGCTGTCACAAGATGGAGAGCATATGACAGAAGAGAGAGAATGTTCTAATAGGACTTCCAATCTCTGGCTTCTGTGATCCTAAGAGAAACAAACTGTCCTGCATGAGGCAGAACATGTCATGTTTGGAGTATGAGTAGCTTCTGAACGGAATGCAAAGGGCAAGCACAAGAGACACAAAAATACCCAGCAGACAGGGAGATGAAACAGTGTCACCAGCGTGGATGGAGCAGGGGGATGCCTGGGTCTTGGGAAACTGAGGGGAAGACGCCTGTGACCTGGGTGAACTGACAGAGACTCTCCTCAGACAGGTGACCTGAGGACACTGGGCAACAGAGTGAAATATCTCCTGCTGTGATTGCACTGTGACTAGGGAACAGCTGGGAATGTGAGACTGTATGGGGAGAAGAGAACATCTTAGGCCTAGCCTACGCTAGAGGAGGCTTGCTGGCATAGCTGTACTGGGACGTACAGCCTAGCAAACCTGTAGTGTGAATGAGGCTTATATCAAGAAAAAACATGCTTCTGTGGGTATAGCTTGTATTAGTATCCTGAGCAAAATAAACTACATTGGCAAAAGCACTTTTATTCCGGTATAACTTCATCTACACCAGGCATTTTATCGGCATAGAAAGGTCTTAAAAATCATAACCCTAAAGGACGTTACTGCCAAAAGGCTTAAGTGTAGACCTTGCCTTAGAGTGAGAGCAAATATTCCTGAGCCCTGCAGAATGCAGGGATGTCAGAGAAACCCCCAATGAACTCCCCATCCTTTCTCAAGGGCTCATGGGGAGCCAGAGTAGTGCGTGACAGAACTAACTTTTGTTGCCTTCAAGGAGGGAGGGGAAGAAGCTGCAGGCGCACATCCAGTGGTCTTTACGCAGCTAGCCCCTGCCAAGGGAAGATAAGGGGAAATGAATTAGCTACTCTGGAACCAACTCCATTTCTTGTCAAATCGCCTCGGCTTTGTGCCTAGTTAAAGCGCATCCTTGCTTTGAACGCCTTGTTTCCGTTCCACGTTGATTTTCTGGTGTAAAACTAATTTGCTGAGGCTTTGCTAATGTCCCTGCCAGAGGAGCTTCTATAAGTCTTATCTCTATTTACTTGGAAACATCAGAACTAAGTCTCTTCTCTCCCTCCCCACCCCCAACCCCTCGCTTCTCCCCACCAAATTATTTTCGGCATCACTCCCTATCCATCCCAGAAAGTCACTTCCAATACGGTGAAACATCTTAGTGAGAGTTTAACAAAAATTAAGGGATAACATCCTCTGCTCATGTTGCACAATTAGATCACAAGCACTGGCAGCTGGTAACCCCGGGTGCGTTTCCAAAGGGATGGCAATCAGCATGCTGCAATGTCTCTAGCATGATAAAGCAGCACAGGAGCATAGATTCATCAGAACCTTCCCTGTAATATTAGTGCCAAGTCTGCCAACTGAGCTCACACCTATATGGCTTAAGCAGGTTCACCTCTGAGCTTTACTGATTGTGTCTGAGCGGGATGTCCATGCAGCAGCACTTTAATTCAACCCCCAAGTCCCAGCAAGCATGGGACTTATCTGGAGTGGATTCTCTGGGGTCAAGCTCTTCTTTGGTTCTTCCACGCTCCAATCAGGTATCTGGACTGGCCTGGCAACCCTTTTCTCCGCTGAGGCAGCTGCAGGTTTCGCAAACTGGTAGGACAAGCCTCGCTGCAACTGGCTGCTTGTTTGTGTTTCCTTTGAGATAATGTTCACCATCCACATCATCAGGTGGATTAAATCCACCCCAGTGTCTGGCCACTGTAAAGACGTGTCCCTTTAAGGCTGCTGTATCAATTCCCTAGCATTACAAGAGTGTATTACAAGGACTGCCCACAAGTCCCAGTTAGGATGGGACTCCTTTGCACAGGAGACAGTCCTTACTCCAGTCTAAATAACTGCTCTAAACTGACTACTAATGATAGTATTGGTCACCTCGGAGCTGATCTGATGTCTGCTTTTTATTTAATCTCTTCACAAAAGCAGAAGTGGCCTTTGTTTTGATGCACTGAGTAACTGCAATGGGAAGAAAAAGATCTGCTGGTGAGGCCCCATCTAACAATGTGCTACAGGCAGGACTATTGTACGGAGACTGCAGATCGAAACACCTCAAAGCTTGTGGTCTCTGAACCTGGCTGATGTGGCTGGCTGTCAAACTGCTAACCCATGATCTTACAACTAACGGGCTGCCCGGCTCTCCTCAGGTTTGCCCACTTTGCCTACGAATCCTCCATATTTCTCCCTCTTCACTCCTTTGCTCCTTAAAGGCCCCGTCCATGCTGGGCTGTCTCCACAGCTTGCCGCCTTTGACTGAAGGAGGTTACTTGAGAGCTAAATGGCTGATCCTTCTGTCTCTTCGGGGGCTGAGCAAGCAGGCTCCTTAGGATAATAATGTGGGTGATCCCCTCCCTCCCCCAGGGCTGAGCCCAATGCTCCCTGGTCAGATGAAGTGTTCCCTCCCAGGAGTGGTGGACAATGCCGCTCCTAGATAAGGATTCAGGGTCCTCCTTCCCCAGGGATTGAATGCTCTGTCTGCAACAGAATGATGACAGAGAGCCCCTCCCCCCAGTAAGGATGGAGGATGCTCCTCCCCTCCCCCGCAGTGCACTGCCTCTCCCTTTTCCTACCTCTACGCTTCAATCATTTACTTGTAGACACTTAGTCACCACCAGCCGATCCCATCAGTCACATGCCCAGATGTGATCAGACGCATTATGCCCAACACTCCAAAAATGCCTTCTGTTTCCTTCTCCCTTTGAAAGGAGCACATGGCTGGTTTTATTAAAGGTTTTTCTGATTGTCCTGTTAAATCTAATTTAATTAAGAGTTGATTTGTAATCACAACCTCTTGGCTGATGTTAAAAGATAACGTGATGGCTCTGGAATCACAGCTGACTTCCCAGGAGTCTCAATGCAACATGGTGCCAATGCCACCCTTTGAAACTAGGACTCGGACTGCAACAAGCAAGTCGCTAATGGGCAAGGATTTGTCTTTCTTGCTGCTGCTGTCCTGTGGTGCTGCTCCCCGTCTTGCCAAGTAGGGGTCACTGCAGATGCTGGCAAAGAGAAGTTAAGGAGAAGTTAAAGTGTGGAATGTTAAGAGGCAAAGATTGAAACAGGAGCATGAAATGCCCCTTGCAATTGAATCATTCACTTTTCTCCGCTTCTCATTAATACACCCAGAAAATCGAAACAAAAATGAGAAGCACGACAAAAAGGAGTAAGGACTGCGAAGAGATTGGCAAATGTGTAGTTAAGCCACACACCACCTTAGTGAAGGTGTTACCCTTCTTTTACACATGGAGGCAAAGGGAGGGAAACTGGCTTCCCCCAAGATAAAATTGTGAGTTCCTGGCAGAACCCAGGAATCCTGGCTGCCACTCACCCTGCGGTAAGCACCAGACACACTCCCTGTCGGGAACAGAACGCCCGTACCGTTTGTTTCCAGTTTCCTTCTCTAACAGACCACATGGCTCAACAGCTGAGCTGTTTTCTCTTTCGTTGTTTTAATGATCAGTGAAGCGGCTGCCCTCTAGCCAAACAATAATATTGATACTTGAATGATTATGTATTTGTGTTATCGTGGCACCCAGAGGTGCCAATCAAGAAGAGTTATCTGTTTATGTTGTGAAGACGAAGTGCAGGAGGGGAAACAGAGGTGACGCATTTTAGAGTGGTAGCCGCGTTAGTCTGTATCAGCAAGAAGAACGAGGAGTACTTGTAATTTGCCCAGAATCATACAGCAGCTCACTGGCAAAACCAGGAACAGATCCAGATCTCCTGAGCCCATATTCAATCCACTAGGTAACATTGTCCCCTTCCTTAGTGCATCAGGACAAATGTATTTATCCACACGTTATGACAAATTACATATTTAAGATGTCTTTTTTTTACAAACTTCATATTTGAGCCATTTAGACTAGGTGGGCTGCTGTCTGGTGTCCCAGCACGGTATAGCAGAGACCCATGTGCTGCACTATTTGATGAAGTCACCTTTCCCATCAGCACTTGGATGGAAAGTCAAAATATTTTCCCTTTTTTGGGGTAGTGGGAGAAGAAGGGGCAAAAAAACCACTCCTTTACATCTTAATTCTGACAATCTAAGGCAGAGATGGGCAAATGTTTTGGCCCGAGGACCACATTGGAGTTCAAAATTGTATAGAGAGCCGGATAGGGAAGGCTGTGCCTCCCCAATCAGCCTTGCCCCACCCCCTATCTGATCCCCTTCCACTTCCTGCCCCCGACTGTCCCCCTCAGCACTCCTGACCCATCCACCCCCCTTGCTCCTTGTTCCCTGACTACTCTCTCCAGAGACCCCTGCCCCTAACCACCCCCACAAAGACCCCACCCCCATCCAATCCCCCTGCTCCTTGTCCCCTGACTGCCCTGACCCCTAGCCACACCCCCGCCCCCTGACAGGTCCCCTGGGACTCCCATGCCCCATCCAACCCCCTCCCCCCCTCCATCCCCTGACCGCGCCCCGTGACCCTCTGGCCCTTATCCAACCCCCAGCCCCCTTACCGCGCAGCTCGGAACAGCGTGTCTGGCCCGGAGCTAGTCACTCTGTCGCACAGCCCCACCCCCAGAGCGCTGCTTACGTGGCGCGCTGAGGCTGCCGGGGGGGAGGGGAAGAGGGGAGGGAAACAGTGAGGGCCGGGGGAGAAGCCAGCCTCTCCAGCCAGGAGCTCAGGGGACCGGACAGAATTAGCCTGCTGGCTGGATGTGGCCTGCAGGCTGTAGTTTGCTCACCCCTGGTCTAAGGCCATGTCTGCACTACTAAATGATGCTGACCCAAGTTACAACGGCATACAACTGCCACAATTATTACATTGCTTGTGCATGTTGTGTGCATAGCTGGCACCTTGTGTCAGTGGTGCGCATCCTCACCAGCAGCACTTGTATTGATACCGAGTGCAGTGCACCATGGGTAGGTATCCCGCTGTGCAGCTCGCCACATTCCAATGTAGGATCTCTTAGGAAATTCTTGCAATGCCTGAGTGGGGCAGAAATGAGTGAGTGGGGTGACTGGGAGCGGTGGGGTCAACTTCCCATAATGCAGTCTTTTCCAGCCCATAATTTTCATCTGCATTCCATAATTTCTGCACCTTTTTTTCAAAATTCCACAAACTTGTGTGTCTTTCCTCGCTGTCAGCCGTCTCTGGCAGAAGCATGGAGTCTGCACAGCTCTGCACTATTGTCATAAATATTGCAAGCACAGGGTGCATGATCCTGCAGTATTTGCAGGGCCACAAGAGGAGCTCCAGGGAACATGGCAATTCTTTAGAAGCTAGATTGCTGTGGGACATAGAAAGAAACAATTGAAGGTTATTGGTGGTGGTTGCAGAGAAGCTGGAGGTGGTGGAGCACCGGCTCTGGGCCTGAGAAACGAGCACTGATTGGTGGGATTGCATTGTCACACAGGTTTGGGATAACGAGCAGCGGCTGCAGAACTTTGGGATGTGCAAGGCCACATTCCTGAATCTGTGTGCAGAGTTCACCCAGCCCTCTGGCGCAGGGACATCAAAATGAGACTGACATAGACAGTTGAGAAGCAAGGGGCAATTGCACGGGGAAAACTTGTAACATCAGATTGCTACAGGTCAGTCGGGAAACAATTTGGAGTCAGGAAATCTATTGCAAGGGCCCTTGTCATGAAGTGTGCAGGAACATTAATCACCTCCTGCTGTGCAGGACTGGAACCCTGGGCAATGTGCAGGGCATAGTGGATGGTTTTTCAGCCATGGGCTTCCTAAACTGTGGTGGAGTGGTAGATGGCACACACACATCCCTATTTTGGCAACAGACCACCTTGCCATAGAGTACATCAGCAGAAAGAGGCTATCTTTCTATGGTTATGCAAGCACTGGTAGACCACTGGGGATGCTTTACAGACACCAGTGTGGGCTGGTCAGGGAAGGTTCATGACACACGAATCTTTAAGAACATAGGACTGTTCTGAAAGCTGCAAGCAGGGACTTTGTTTCCTGACCGGTGGATTATCATTGGGAATGTTGAAATACCAATAGTGATTCTGGGCAGCCCAGCCTACCCTTTGATCTCCTGGCTCATGAAGCCGTACACCAGTGACCTTGACAGCATCAAGGTGATTTCAGCTATAGATTCTGAAGGTGCAGAATGACAGCTGGTTGTTTGAAGAGAAACTTGTGTTATTTACTTACAAGAATATGCCTCAGTGAGAAAAATATCCTAATGATTATAACTGCGTGCTGTGTCCTGCATAATATCAATGAAGCAAAGGGGGAAAGGTTTCCCTTGAGGTGAGGGCAGGGATGGAGTGGCTGTCTGCTGAATCTGAACAGCCAAGTATGAGGGCTATTAGAATAGCGCAGCGCAGAGCTATGTGGCTCAGGGAGGTTTTTAAAGGACATTTGAATAGTGAGTCAGAGGAGTATGTGTTGCTGTAGTGTGCTCTACCTGGCCTGGCTGTTTGACAGCCTAGTTTGAATCTCGTAGTGATTGCTGTGTGTGTAGAAATAGAACATTGTCAATGCCCCTATTCATATTATCTGGGAGTGATGCTATGGATGCTGTGACATAGTGAAGTAACAGGAAATGAGCAGGTCTGATACCCCCGCAAGCACCAGCCAGCGTATGTTGTGAAGTAGTAAATGAAGGGAACTGAACTTAATAAGGGGAAAGAATACACCCTTCTGTTTCAGGTACCAGTGACAGCCGCTGTTAGTGTATGTGAAGCTCTCATTGTCTTCAATCCCCTCCCCTTCTGGGTGGAGTGGTAAGAGGGAGCACTGACCCCTGATGTAACATGGAATGTTGAAGGGGGTACAGGGAGGTCCCGATATGGAGTTCTCTACGGGCAAGTACAGATTTCCTGAACCTGCAGGTGTGTAGCATCTCTGATGTCTGAGAAACACCAGCATCTCCTGCTGCACATCCCTGTCCTTTTCCTGTGCCTTTCTCCTCTCGCCGCTCTCCTTCTCTAGTAGGCCATCTGCAAGGGTGATCCTCTGGGTCCTGGGCTCATTCTCTAATGGAGCAGCGGCTTGCAGGATCTCGTGGAACACGTCATCCCATGTCCTCTTCTTTCTCCTCCTTATCTGGCTCAGGTGTTCTGTGGCTTTGGAGGGGGGAGACCCTCAAGGCCACAGTGCCAGCAGCTGAAGATACAACACGCAGAAGTACCAGTGTCAGAGTATTCATGACAGAAATCAAAACTTAGGATACTGAACTCACTCCACTTGATCCATTCAGGTTGTAAGCACCACATTCTCACTTCTCCTTGGGACTGATACAGCGCGGCACTAGTCACAGCACCAGGCATGGTGACTATGGCCCTTTGGGAGGTTCAGGAAATGAGGGGGAATAGCTCACTTGCGTGATTCTAGTAATATATGGCAATGGAACTGAATACTGGCACTGTTTTCCACAGCTGATATCTCACTCCGGAGGGTAGCAGAGGCAGAGAGAGCACAGCTACTGCTGGCCTCCTGATGCTGCCAAGACCTGTACACAGCTAGCCTGGGTACTGCAATGGTGCCTGCTGAAGTAATCACTGAGTGGCATGGGAAAGTGTCCTACCGCGATGGAAGAAATAAGGCAGCCCTCCCCAGAAACCGTTGGCAGTGGTTTGCAGAGTATCACTAAGATCTCTTCAGATTCATGGGACATCTATGTGCACATAAACAAACGGCTCAGCCCCCTCTGCTTAACTCTAGAAGAGAATGAAAAACCGATAGCAACCCTACCTCTCTCCGTGTGGTGATTCCACTGCCTAGTGTAGCACAAGTAAAAATGAGTAAATCAACAGCTGTGTTCTGCTTCTTTTGGGGTGCCATCCCAGTAATTACAAAGTAAGCTGCATACCTACCAAAGGTTCCTTGCCCTGCATCAAACTTGCCTGTGCTTGACTTGCTGGCCTATGATGGAATAAAAAACAGGTCCTGGCTTGCTGCACAGCTGGATCCCACGGTCGCCCGATACTCCTGCTCTTCCTTGTCCAACTCCTCCTCCGTGCTGATCGTGGCAGGGGTCTGTGACTCGGGATCCTCAGAGAGACCCACAGTGCTCTTGCGGGTGGTGGTGTTATCTCCACCGAGGATGGCTTGCAGTTCTTTATAGGAATAGCAGTTCTGCACCCCGGCTCCAGACTGATGGTTGATTGATGGTTGATTGATTGTTGCCTCCTTGCCTTTCCCGCAGCATTGGTTGTAGCCCTTCTCCTGCATCCCCCAAGCAATCTGCTCATAGACGTCAATGTTTCTATGGCTGGATCAGAGCTGTGCCTCCACAGCCTCTTCTCCCCACGGGCCAGGAGATCAATATCTCCTGTCTACTCCGTTCAGGAGCATATCTGGGGTGTGTAGTTAGCACGGTCAACTAGGCAGTTCAACTCAACAATAGAGAGCTCCTAGGTGTGTTCACAAGCCAGGCAACCAGGAAAATAAATTTCAAAAATTCACAGGGCTTTAAAGGGAAGAGGTGGCTTCCTGTCACCTAACCCCAGGCAGCAGAGTTGACAATGGTGACCAGAGCGGCCAGAGTGGGGCATTGTGGGACAACTCCTGGAGGCCAGTAACAGTCATCGTAAGCAATGCAATGTCCACACTGTCACTGCATTGGCCTAACAACATCGACTGTGACTCTACGTCACTTGGGGAGGTGGTGTTTTTAAATTGGCATGGTGTGGTACTTATGGTGGCGGGAGCCAAATTTAAGTGAAGACACATCCATACTTAGGTTGACGTAAGTATAGATGTTGACAGCTGTGCTGTTGCAGCACTTCAGTGTAGACACTGGCGACCCTACCATTGGCATAGGTAGGGTCGCCATAGATAACGGCAGGGTCGCCATAGGAATCCACCTCCCCAAAAGGAGATAGCTAGAGTGATAGAAGAATTCTTCCATTGACATACCACTGTCTACATGGGGATGTAGGCTGACTTACCACCACCACTCAGGGGTGTGGATTTTTCACACCCCTGACCAATGTAGATAAACTGACCTAATTTTCTAGTGTAGCCCAGGCCTCGGTCTTGGCATTTGAAGAACTAATCTGCCGTTATGCTCTGATTTTAATAGAAATGTTATTTATATAACCTTGGTGTGCTTTCCTTTATGGTGTTTCGCATGTCAGAGAAACAATAATGAACCCTATTGTTCAATATTATTCCTTCAGCTCCCATCACATGGCTGCCAGCCAGCACAGTACCTCTATTGTTGGGCTGTGTCATGCTCACACAAGTGCCATGTCCCTACAGGGCTCTGATGTGGGAGAGCAAGGAGAGATTGTGTTTTATCCTATCGGAGGCTGATTGGCTGGTGGCATAATACATTTATACAAAGGACAATGAGGACTGTAAAGCTGTCAAATGGAGACAGAACTAAGTGCAAAGAATCTGCTTACTTGAAAACAATGGCAATAAAGACCCATTCTCACCTCCTATATAGAAGGATCCTCCCTACAATAAAATACTGAGGCAGCATTAGAATCAAGCCCACAAATCCTGCCTCCACCAGTGGCAGCCCACACCTCACGTGCATGCACTCTTGTGCAATATCCTCGTGCAAGGCTCCTCACTGGACAAGAGAAAAGAGGTTTTTGCTCAAGCAATGCTCTGTTCTTGGAGTCAGCTCTGCAGTGAGTTAATCAGCAGGTTTCTACATGGGCAATCCCCAATACCAGGCACTATTTGAACTGTACCAAACTCCCTTTTATCCAATATGCCTTGGAGTCCTTCAGACTAATAATAGCAAGATTATTAGTATAATACCCGACTGTCTGAAACCCTGGTTTTATGAAGGTTTTTTTGTAAAATCAACTCTTTGAGTGATTCAGTGATTAGGGCACTGAATAGGGACTCAAAAACCCACCTAGGCTTTATTCCCAGTTCTTCCAGCAAGCTGCTGCATGACCATAGGTAACTCAGTCTGACTTTGTGCCTCTATTTCCCCTGCCTTTACTTGTATCATCTGTTTAGCTTGTGAGCCCTTTAGAGCAGGAGCTCTCTCTCTCTCACTGTGTGTATAGCACTTACCCCAACAGAGCAT
Source organism: Dermatemys mawii (assembly GCA_007922305.1). NCBI lineage: Eukaryota > Metazoa > Chordata > Testudines > Dermatemydidae > Dermatemys > Dermatemys mawii. Next base: position 16,295,995 of record ML677360.1, on the reverse strand, counting down.
GAATTAGATTGGGGCTTCTAAGCGCTACTGTAAAACTGTGCTATGGAGAAACTCAGGGCATGTGTAGATACTTACTCAGAACATTTATGATAGATATGTAGGCCTTGATCCTGAAAACAGTTACTCCTGTTCTTAACTTTATGCATGGGAGAAGTCCTGTGGAAATCAATAGGACTCCTCCCACAAATGGACTATGCACATGGACTAATGGCAGTAGGATCGGAGCCCTAGTTAGTACCAATGGGTGTGGAGTAATAAATGTTTGAGGCACCGGTCCTGCAAATATTTATACATATGCTTAACTTTACCTCTATAAATAATCCCATTGACGTAGCATGTTAAAGATTCAGCATGTGTTTAAATCTTTGTAGGATCAGGGCCCTAGACTGTAAAACCCTCTGGGGAATGGGCTGTTTTTCTATTACTTGCCTGCATATTTCCTATGACAATGTGGGCTTTGATCACTGATTGGAGGCCTGGGTGCTACAGGAATACAAATAATAATAATAATAATGAGTAGGAGACTGTGAGGCTCAGTGAAGAATCTTCTTGCCTTTGCTCCCAAAGCCTGTGTTTCAAATCTCCTGCCAAGCCTTGGAGCTCAAACCCCATATGTAGAGAGAGATAAATGGGTTTTTCCCACCAGTTTCATCCAACTAAAACTATTCTGTGGTTCCACTTTATTAAGTCTCCACAGAAACCAATTATTAGTGGTGAAGAGCTAACCCACCTTTGGCATACATGAAAACTTGGCACACCTCTGGTTCTGTATGCAGTGCAATCCAATACAGTAATAGTGCAGCAATGCTGCAGTGCTTTCCATTATATGCCAGAAGGGGATCCGCCCAGGGGGAAGTTAAAGGTCCTGTGATTTTTCCTTTTTTTAAACAAACAGGAAATAAATCCTTGTCAACATTTCCTCTCTGGACAACCCCGATCCTAATGTCCAAGGCTACCTGGAAGCGACTGCTGATGTATTTGCCTATGTATTCAGTGCACTTCACTGCACTGACATGCATTTAGTATGGAAGGCATACCTAACATCCAATGCTAGTCTAGTCTTCCTGCCAAGATTTTCATAAGCAGCTTCTGATTCTGGGTTCTTCAGAGTTTGGATGCTCAACTGGCGACACCTAAAGAAGCTTGGTTTTCAGAGGGTGGGTGATCGGCAACTTCAACAACTCAAACTCCTTCCAGGTGTCTCAAGTTGGGCATCCAGAATTGAGTCATCCAGAATCATTCGTCACTTTTGAAAACTGTGGCCTACTTGAGTTGCCACGTTTTTCTTTGTTTTAAATAAGCCCAGAAAGTCAGAAGTAATAAGAGATGGAGGAATCCTGGAGGGTGGTGGGGGGAGTGATTTGGGTTTTTCAAGATCATAGGCTGGATTGAAGCTTTGTAAAATCCAGACCAGCGATCATTCTGATGGATCCCGTTTGTATGTATCAGAACCCCCTTCCTCCCCTCACTCCTTCCTCAGTTTCCAGGGCTGGCAGAGAAATCAGGTAACTGGTTCTGGTTCTGCTCATCTGAGTAAATTAAAACTTTCAATTTTCTTGGTTAAAGAAAGGGCAAGTGGATTGTTCTGGTACCTTTTCCCTGCGTCTGTCACCTCCAGAAAAGCTCTTACCCAATACCAGGCACTATTTGAGGAAGCAGAGATTAAGTAAGAGGCAGCAGCCTGGGACATATGATGCTGCATTTAGAAACTGCCTCTCTGGTTGCCAGCAACTCCCGTAAATGACCCCCATGTACGGGGGGAGCGTCAGATCCCTCCCTCTCCGAAGTTCCCTTGCAAACGCTTGCACCATTCACTTTTATGTTGCTGCTTGCGCAACAGCAGGGGAATGGAGAGGAGGAAGGACCAGGCTGGCCAGTGAGATCTGGGGGTGGGGTGGACTAAAGTATCCAAGTAAGTGACAAGAGACCCTCTTTGCAGCTTGTGCAACCAAAGTGTGTGCCAAGAGATCACAGTGCCCCGGTGGTGGATGGAAGTAGCTTTCCTGTTAGCTACATGCCATGAGAAAGAAAGGAGAAGTGAAGGCCCTTTGGTAACAGGAAGACATTGAGGAGAAGGCAACGCCCAGCCCAGGCTGCACAGGCCCCGCCCCTTCCCCTTGTTGGATACACCTTCCGCATTGCGTGTCTCTGTCTGTCACAAATTGTTCGCTGTCATCCACCACGGGGCTAATGGCTAGTATCTGAGTCTCAAGTCAGGCAGTCTCAAGACGCATTCTTGTGCGCCTTTCCCAGTAGCCCTGGGCCAATTCCAGAGACCAGTTTCTCAACCCAGGTGCAGCTATTACATTTTGTAGTGAGTCTAATAAAGTAATAAGTAAGTTCATGGCAGGAGGTAAAGAGGCGGGCAGAGCCTCCTCTGAATCTTTATTCCCACTGCATCAGAGATGGCCTGAATTTTAATGCAAGGGAAAAAGTGCTGCTTAGCCAGGGAGAGTGAAGCCCACAGAACAGATATGAGCCATATGGCAAGTTTCTGCCCTATCCATGTGCCTCCTCCCTGATCTTAAGGGATCGTGTCTAGGGATGAGGAATAGTTTAGGGCTTGATCCCTTGCCCACTGTGATATTTCCATTGACTTCAGTGGGCACTGGATCAGGTGCCTAGTCTTTGATCTCCACTGTCAGCAAGGAGGCCAGTTACTGCCAGCTGAGCTGGTGGATGTATTGATGTGTGATACTCATCCGCTAGCGAATGGATGGAGACCAGCAAACGCTTGTCAGTGGCACATCTGAACAGCCAGCACGAGGCAAAACTTGTTGTCTACCAAATGCAGGCGTGTTTCTGGAAATCTGCCCGTGTATGCCTGCAATTGGATGTGAAAAATATCCATCCAATTTTCACACGGAAATTGTGCTCAGTGCTACAGTTGTGCTTGTGAATGGATAAATAAATGCATTTGTGTATTCAATGACCCAATATGCAGTCATTATCGTATTTCTGGCACATATTTTAGGCACCCTAAGTGCTATGAATATCAGGCCCAAAATATACCACCCCGTCACTAGTTTCTGATGTACCACAATGCAGTTTAAAGTGGCCTTACTCAGTGTTTTGGGAATAGGACTGCAGGGCTGTCATCGAGACAAAATGTGGCAAACCTCATTGTCACTAGATGTTTCCTCGAGTCTTTTAAATTCAGCAGTTCTCCTCTGTTTAGCAGGCACTTACGAGCCTCTTTTGGAATCTAATTGTCATTGACATAAGTGATCTCCTGATCTCCAGGCCTAAAGGAGCAGACTGGGATGTCTTACTTGAGCTGAGAGAGAGAGAGTGTGTGTGTGTTTTCTGAAAGGTGCATGGCCTGAAATCAACTCTTGTGCTGCTGAGCAGACCCCTGCAACACAGGAAACCTTCAACTCCATTTAACTGGGTGGGTGTTAAGAGCGCCTCACAAGAGTACTCAGATGTTGCAGGATTGAGCTCCAAAAAACTGGTTCCATGGCTGTGGCTGACCAATCTACACCATCCCCAGTTAGCCCATGGTTGCCCCAGGCATGTTATTATTATTTATTAATTTGTATTGCCATAGTGCCTGTTTTCACAATATCTGAAGTGCAGGCTGTTTCTGAATGTGTCGGCGCCAGCATTGCGATGTGACTGAGTCAAACACACAGACCCAGTGGCTGGATTTTTTTGCAGAAGTCTTGGCTAATGTTTAGACCATTAGTAATGCGGAGCTGTAGAAGATAAGATGATGAACAGGGCGATCAAACCTCATGCTGCAGGGTGCAAAGAGTTCATCTGCCCATCTGAAGACAGAATTCTTTTCCTCATGTACAGATTGCACAATGACAGAGGTGCATTATTGAGGGTTTATTTGGAGTGGCAGGTGTGGGTCACTGAGGAAGCAGGATATCAGACTCGACAGACTCGTGGTTTGACCCAGACGAGAATGGCAAATACTTTGTTCCTGTATTTTAAAAGGAAATTATATAACGATCCTGCAAACAGCAGCCGTACCTCTGGTTTACACAATTGCCACCAAGAGTGTCAAGGGAGAAATAATGGTCTAGTAGTTTATAGCATGCGATAGCCACTTGCATTCTGTTCCCAGATTTCTGTGCCTCAGTTTCACCATTTGTAAACAGTATGCCAACATTTTTATGGCTGACTTAAAACGCTTCCTCAGCTCTTGTCCCCTAAAGCCCCTACTCTACTTGCACTACAATGATGACATCTTCTTCATCTGAACCTGTGGGAAAGAGGCCCTTAAGGAATTCCACCAGGATTTCAACAGTTTCCATCCCATCATCATCCTCAGCCTGGACCAGTCCACACAAGAGACCCACTTCCTGGCGTTTGTCTCTTAATATGTGTGTGTTTATTAGCTGGAGATGGGAATTAACATGCAAAATTAAGAGATATTTCCCTAGAGAGTAAAAATGATGCCATCTACCTTTGAAATATTTTTACCAGACAAAAGGTGAAGGTGTACTTTGCAAAATTAAGCCCTATTTAGTAAACGTTGTTGGTCAGGTTTTTTTAAAGCAGCCACCACCCAGACTCTACAGTTGTATCTACAATTTTTTGTACATGCAAACTTTACATTTGTGCACACAAATCCAGGCCTATATTTTCAGCAAAGTGCATACACAAGGGTTTAGACACTTGTTTACACCGCTCTCAGTTTTGCTTGCAATCCAGTAATAGCCCACCTATGTGACTAGATAGTCGTGTCTGTATACATGCAAATTACTAGTTATGCAAGTGCATACCATTATTTGATTTTACATGACATTGCAGAAATTGCACATGCAAATTAGATGCACAAATGCATGCATATAATTCTGAAAATTTGAGCCTACATTTTTATGTGCCAGAGAATATACAACTGTGAGGTTTGCCCACATAAAGATGCATGTGAACACTTGAAAATGTGCCCTTTTATGATTGCTGTGTACGTTTGCCTTCAGTCTAGGAGCCAATATACGTCAGTCTGATTTGGGAAGCACTCCTTGAAAATCAGGACTAATTTTGCTATTGTCCATTAACCATGCGAGGGTTAGGTGAACAATCCACAACAAACAATTTATTAGGTGCTTTTAAACCTTTTCCTCTTTGCAGTCTGAGCGGGATTGTGGAATCTTAGGGTATGGTTACACTTACAAGATTATAGCGCTATTGGTTATAGTGGTCCCCTTATACAGTAATATGTATAGCGCTATTGTATGTCCACACTCAGACGCGCCAGCGGTATAGCATGGCCACATTTGGGGCACTTAATGCGGCATTAAGAGCAGCGCATTAGGGCAGGTATCCCAGCATTCAGCTGGGTGCAACGTGCTTTTTAAACGAGGGGGGTGAGGGGGGACGCGTTGTGTGTATGTGGAGGGAGAGAGACAGTGATTTTTCCGATCTTCTGAAAGCCTGTCAGGGAGCCTCCGTTCACAGAGGGCTTTGTTTTCACACAGGCTCCCTCCTTAAACATTTGCATTGCTTATCTGCCGAGTTAAGAGAGAGACTCTAAAGAGATACTTCCTCATTCCTCCAGCCAAGTTCAAAACAAAGGGAAGAGACGTCAATTGCCTTAAATGGCTCTAGGCATCTCCAGAGATCACTTGTAGCGCAGTGGGTGTCCACATTCTTGTTGTACCGCTACAGCAGCTGCGCTACAGCCCTTATTCCCCATGCGGAGGTGGATTAACAATAGCGCTATAACTCAGCAGTTATAGTGCTCTACGTGCCTTGCCAGTGTGGACGGGGAGGAGGTTATAGCGCTCATGGAGGCTTTATAGCGCTATAAAGTGCCAGTGTAACCAAGCCCTTAGAGCTCCTACATAGGCTCTTCCACCTGTCAAACTACTCACCCAATTTTTCACAAATTAGTTCCTGATTCAGGATGGTTCAACGAATGGATTTCAGCCTCTCTCTGGATCACCTATGAACTCATCATCCTGAGTTTTCCTCTGAATATAAGATATTCAATAACTGAACAGTGAGACTGGTCATCTAGACCAGTGGTCTTCAAACTGGGGTGCACGCACCCCCGGGGGTGCGCGAGACCCCGGCGCCACCGCCGCCGATCCCGCGCAGGAGACCGCCAAGCTCGTGCGTGGGCTATTTTTGTCCTGCAGAAATGCCACCGCGGAAAGCGGAAGCTTCCGCTTTCCGCAGCGACATTTTGGCGGACATACCCCGGGGGGCCGCGAGCGGCCGCTGGGCTGCGCTAAGGGGCCGTGGATGGAAAAGTTTGGGGACCCCTGATCTAGCTCATATTGTATTGTTTCAGTTCATTGACTTGATGATCTGACTTTAAATAATTTCCACTTCTGCACAAAAAGAATCTTGTTTCATCCATTTGTTTTGTGTGTAAACAAATCTCAGGCCCAAAATTTCCTTTCCACTATCAAAACTTTGTTTGTGAAAGACAAATACAAAGTGCAACAAGAAAGGTCACATTCAGAAGTTGTCCAGAATATCAAAATAAAGTTTCTTTGACATCGCTGAGCTTCAAGCCATTCCTGGGCTGGACATGAGTGACTCTCTCAATGAGAGCAGCAGGTTGCTGTTGACGGTATTTACTGTACAGGGCCATACATGCCAGATCAGCGGGATATTACAAGTGTTAAGACACTGTTTTGTTTTTGAAAGTCGGGATTCAAAGCAGCTGGGAAAAGCTAGGCAGTTCCAAGTGCCTGCTTGCAATGTAGGTCAACTGAATGCAAAAGTGAAAGCAAATGCTGATCTTCAGGTTCCCACATCAAAAAGTGATTCAGGTCGGGAGATGGGGAGGTTCAGACTGCACGAGAGTGGAAACCAAGACTCATGTGTCACTAGCATTTTGGAGCAGAAATGAAAATCCAGATTAGTGGTGCATGTGTGTGAATGTGTGAGTGGCTTATTTGTGTGTGTCTGAGCCAATGCATGAGTGGCTGGGTGTACGCAGGGGTGGGTGCAGGTAATGACTGTGTATGTATGTATGAGAGAGAGTTACTTGTGAGCCAATGTGTGGTGTGAGAGGGACTGTGAGTGGTTGTGGTGTGTCTGTTTGCAAATGGCTGCTTGTGTCTATGAGGGTGCGAGGTACGTGAGCCAGAGGCGACGCATGGCAAGGGAGGGGGCAGGCGGAGTCACATGCATCCCCAGATTGCTCAGTCGCATTGTGCAGCAGGGCCTCAGCTGAGCTTGCAAGCTGTGAGCTGCTTTGGGCATGGAGAGGCAGAGGCATGAGGAACAGCTGGAAGCTGCAGGGAGGGGCTGCTGCTTTCTGGGAGTGGGGGCGCTGAGCTCTTGCAGAGTTGTGCATCCCCCCCACCCCAGATATCAGCAGGCACAGGTTGTCTCTGACGCGAGCAACTGCATGTCTGTGCATTTGGAGGGGGTGTCTGTAGATGAGGGTCCGTGTCGGCCTGTGTGCTTGAATTACCGAACTCCACAGTTTTGCGCGGTAATTTGGGTTTAATTTCAGAAATTAGAAGCAGTGCCGCCCATGCAGTACCAGGCAAGAAGAGCTGTGGTAGAGAGTGGGCCACTTTGCTGTGCAGTGCAGTCTGTGATGTAACGGGGCTGTCCTGGTCAAGAGCCAGTGGAAGGACAACAACAGGGCCTGTAAGGCTGCAGGTGTCACCAAATTCAAAACTTGAATCTCCTCCCTGGGCTGCCTCTTTCCTTGTGGTTGTTCCGGTGACGTGGGCTCCCCTCCAACCCCCTTAATGTTCAGCCTGTTGGGGCAAAGAATTCCAGTACCCTGCCGATCTTCAGCTCCATTCTCAGGGTGGTGGATGCATTTCTGGGGTGGGGGTGGGGGTGGGGAGACGGGCTCCAATGACCTTTCTTCCCTTCCACTCCCCAACCAGTGCCAGTGAGTCTGAGCTGCCTGGTTTGTGCCTGGGCCGGCCTTGCTGGCTCTGATGAAGGTGGGACATTTCCCTGCATGTCTCTCACTGGAAACTGTGTGGCAGCAGCACCAACAAACTAAAGCTTCCAGAGTTGGCCAGGCCCCAGGGATCAGATTACAGGGGAGTTGCTCCGTAAAGCTTTAATTATGTGATGCAGTTTCAGTTACCAACAGACTTAATTGCAGTAACAGTAAGAAGCTTGAACAGTCAGAGTCATGTGTCTGGTTACAAGAAGCTGAGTCGTGCTCGGGCAAGGGAAATCCCCTCCAGAGACCACTGCAGGGTTCTGCGCACTGCGTGCGGCTGGGCTTTTCCTGTGTGTGTGAAGGAGCTTGTCACTGGAGTGAGCGGAGCCGGCTCAGGGCTGGGGTGGAGCTGCACAGCGATAGAGCCCGTTCTGCAGTGTTTCTCTGCTCTGACCAAACGACGTCTGATGGCGGAGCAGCGCCTGCTTTAATTCCTTCGCTGCTGCCCAGTTACTGCACAGCAGAGCTCATGGGGTGACTCCGTGGGCCATAAGTAAAGCTGAGAGTAGTGGGTTTGTCCTTGTCCCCACTCCTCCCCTCCCCCAGTGGATGCAAACAACTGGCCTGCATGTCCTGGGCTTGGCACACCAGGGGGTGCTGCAGTGCAGATCTGCACTGACAGGGCTCTGCAGGAGCCCGGGACTGGAACAGCCTGCACGGGGGGTAGATCTGGATTGCCATTGGCAAAGCTTTGGGCTGAGGATCCACAAGAGAGGTGGACCAGCTTAGCTGGGGCTGGGGAAGGGCTGGAATAGCGGAGGACTCTGAGGTGCAGTAGCTAAGCTGCGCATCAGGTGCCCAGGACTGGAAGAGCAAGGGCCGTTGTAGGGCTGGATTGAACTGCACTGAGTGGAAGGTCACATCTGTGCTTGCCTGCCCCACAAAAATTCAGTGGGCTTCCCAGTTTCCCGAGGGTTAAAGTTACCCGGAAAATTAATTTGGAAAAAAGTCTCTTCCCCTGTGGCTAAGTGTAATTCCCTCAGTGCTCCTGGGGCTGCGACAGCAGAGGAATGGGGTGTCTGAAATCTCATGTCACCCCAGGATACCCTGAATGTCAAAGCGTTCTTGCCATTAAGCCAGGGAAGTAGATCTTATTTCAAAGTGCTTGTATGCCTATGTAACGTGCTATTAAAACTTCCTGAAGGGGAGAATCTTTATTCAGAAGCTCAGTCCAGCTGCATGGGCAGGAGGGAACGACCTCGAGTTCAGTCCGGTTCTATATGTACTCCACACACACTGCTCCCCTGGAGGGGTCACAAGAGGCAATGTACTAAACCAGCGAAATAAGCAGAAGGCATTGCACCAGCAGAGCAAGATGTCATTGACTGATCAGTGATTCCAGCCGATTCAGGCAGGACATTGATACCTAGTGAATTTGAATGGAGGATTTCTGCCTATCAGAGCATATTATGGACTCCGTCATCGCTTGCCAAAGTTATTTTTTTAAAATAAGTTGGTTTTGAATTCCACAAAATGATTTAAAAATGCGACTCTCCTAGACTGATCCTCGGCTGGCTGCAGGGTTGAAGTCCATGGATTACACCAGCTGAAGATCTGCCCTTGGTGTTAGGTTGTATTACACTGGTGTCACTTCAAACAATTCCAGCAACTTTTAAAAAATGATTATTAATCGGAGGAGCTGGATTGTGCACGGAGCCAGACCTACAGTTTTCAGTATCTCATGCAAGAGTGGAACATGTGACCAGCAATTGCCAATTGACTCGACCACATATCTGAAAGCGACCAATACCAGATGCTTCTGGGGAATGTTGGAAAAACCCATCATGGGACTCACCTGCCTATAAGGGAAGTTTCTTCCCAGTTCTCAAGCTATGCCCTGAAGCAGAAGAGTTTAAAGCTCTTATACATTTTGAATCCTCTCGACTGTCACTAAGGATGTTCCCATTACTGATATACATTTGTCCAATCCTTGAATCCTATCAAGCTCTGGGCCTCAATACTGTCTCCTGGAAGATAGATCAGACCAATCTGAGAATTACAGTCCATATTGGGCCCTCAAAGCCACGAGCTGTTGCTTGCATTACTTGGGCCCCAATCAAGACCGACCGATGATGGGTTATGGAGGTTTTCCCTTCTGCTGTAAGTTGATGGTTCCCATCTGATCAACGTCAATAGGGACAAATAGTCTCTAGCATCGAGCAACAGTTTTGTGACTAGCGTGACTGAGTTTGTGGTCTCCGTCCAGTTGTTCACAGAGATAAATGCAAATATAGCCCTTGCCTATCGTGGGTAGCTAACTCTGAAACCACAAACTTGCGGGAGGGGAAGGTGTGAGACCATTGCAAGGAAAGTGGGTGTAATTCTCTCCCAACTCCCACCATCCTTCAGATGCCTGTGAGGTGCATGTGATATCTATATGGACAGTTGAGAGCAGTGTCATACAGTCCCCATGATTCAACCACTTCCTAACGCTGGGGTTGTGTAAGCGAAATCATACGTTGCAGTGAGTGGCAATAATCTACTGCAGTAGTGACTCAAAGACGAAATCGACTTGGACGTGACCTAGGAAACAGAACCTGCCATACCAGGGAGCCCCCTGGAATTACTGAATGCTGCTCCACAGCGTCACTCAGCTAATGACTCATGGATTTTTAACAAAGACAAGGCCTAATCTTGGGGTGTGTGTGTGTGTGTGTGTGTGTGTGTGTGTGTAAGCAACATTGGGGCATCTGAGCCTCATCCCTATGAGCAGGTTTTGATGTTGCCTGCGCCGTTGCAATCCTATAGCACACGTGTAACACGCACAATACACAAAAGTCCATGCAATGGTGCAGCAGTTGCACCAAGTCTTTGTATTTGTGCTTTAATGAGCAAGGCTAAGAGCCACATCCTCTGCCACCGTCTCCCCTCTGCAGCGTTGCAGTGCTAGCCTACACAGGAGGAACAGTGATCTCCGCTGCAACGGTGCAATTAGTCCTTCGAGTGCAATCCCACAATGCTCCTACCTGATGACAGTTCTAGCCTGTGCCACCTGTCAAGTCAAACACCCACCGGGTGCACACAGGTCTGACTGCAGCTGAGTTTGCTTGGCCTTTCTCCTGGCCTGCTACCAGGCAAGGTCATGAGGCAGCACAGCTAGTGGAAAGAAGAAGGAGAGAGGCTCCTCAGGCATGGCTACACGCCCCTGGGATTTCCCTTTGCATGACTGAACCTCGTGCCTCGCGCTGAAGTGAGGAGCTAAGGGTCAAATGGCCATTTGGACTCACTGCTACAGGAGCGGGAGCAGTCCCATTGTGCTCAGTCAGGTTCACACAGCCACAGGGAGTTTATTGGGAAGGAGGAACGAAACTGCTAAGGACCTGGTCTTGGGGGTACTGCTGTGAATTCAGAGAGACGCCGCTGACTCCCTCGTCACAGCCCAGGATTTGCCCCTTGTCTTGGAACCAGACACCCCTGAGCACTGTGTGGGGTTTTATTTGCGATCAGACAGTGGGGAGAGTCAGAAGGAAACGCAGCCACAGCAAGGGCCAGGAATGAGCCCAGGCCCTTGTAACCACAATCACAGCTAGAGTTGGGAGAATGGTACAGCCCAGCAGGGCACATACCCACCATTGGGCAGCCAGGCGCGACCCATGTGGGTATTACAAGCCCACTAGTGGTATCACCCAGCATGGCATCCCATTGTTTTATTCAGACAATAATATGTTCAAGGAACCTTTCAACCTCCTTTTTTGGGTGGTGGTGTCCATTTCTTTGGGCACCATGCTAGCAGAGCTTAGCCAGAACCATGACCCACCTCCTCCTATCCCCTCACGCACCAATAGCGCTGGGAGACCGCCCTGAAGGGACCCCAATCCGTGCCTGTTACACAGGTGTCATACCTGGAAGAGTTAAGCTTGTTCCCTCCAGCATCCCTGGAGGCATTATCACTGCCCATGATGCGGGCGAAACACTTCCCTCTGCCACTGTTTGAGGAATGTGGTACCTTCTCCTTCCCTGAGCGTGGTTCCAGCTCCTGGAGCCATCGTTGAGCCTCTAGTATTTACTGCTCTGCAGTAAATGCCATTCTGAGTTATCTCCTATTCTAAGTACTAGAAAATACCTGCGGCCAGATTCTTCTGTCTCCTATTTTAAGATACCCTTAGATACCTTGGGCCAGAATGCAGGCCAGCAAGTGCATATGCAGTGAGCACCAGGGTGCACAGTTGCTCATGTACGTGGCTAATTAGGCAGCTGGTTTGTGCTTTACCCACTTTTGGAACGTGTCTGTTTGAAAATCTTTCCCCTGGGGAGTGGTAAATACTGAACTTTCTGTCCAGATGAAGCTTTAAGAAATCAGGACTTTCACTGCCTTTTTCTGGTCCACGCCAATATTTCTATTCCCAATAATCCTTATGGTTTCCCACCACCACACTTCCCCTCCTGTCACCTCCAGCCACCTACCGGATTCGCTTTAAATTCAATTTTCAAGTGAATTCAAAATTTCTAACCAAACCTAATGGAAACTGGCATCCAAACCACAAGATGGTATTTCCCTCAGGTTCGATTGGGAGTGAGTTTGGGTGGGGGGTTGTTTTTGTTTTTACCTTTCTGCCGTGTGTAGGTGCGGTTCACTTGCCAGGATTATCTGGGTAGATCTCACTTAATCATTTCCCTGCATTGCGGAAGTCTTGGGCGTCTTGGTCCCTCCTATTCCCTCTGTCTGTGGCACAGAATAGCCTAGTCTCCAGTGGCTGGTAATATTTTGGTTTCATTTCTACTGGGGTTAGTGTATGGGTGCTGGTGTCCTGTGATACAGACTAGACTGTGATACAGACTGTCAAACTAGATCAGTGGTTTGCAAACTGTGGGTTGGGACCCCAAAGTGGGTCACGACCCCATTTTAATGGGGTCACTCACCAGGGCTGGTGTTAGATTTGCTGGATTCTGGGGCTTCAGTTTCAGCCCTGAGCGGTGGGGCTCAGGCTTCAGCTTCATTATCTGAGTGAATCCCTTGGGATTCAGCTTTGTCCCCAGTCCTCTGGCCCAGGGCAGCAGCTCTTGGGCTGACTCAGGCTTCGGTCCTCCGTCCTGGGGCCATGTAGTAATTTTTGCCGTCAGAAGAGGGTTCCAGTGCAATGAAGTCTGAGGACCCCTGCACTAGATGATCTGGTGGTCCCTTTAAACTGTATGACTTCTGTGATGGAGACGTTTCCTCAAAAAACCCATCCTGACCCAGGTGCCCAAACTCAGAACCCTGGTCCTGTCAAGAACAAGGAGAATCTCAGCCCATTCACACCCTGAAATTTGATTCCGTGGCAAGACCCCAAATGCCTGTGAGTTTAATGCGGTTTGGGGCTTTGCTGCAAACATTTAACCTCACTCCCACCCTCGCGAGTCCCGTGTTTATATTTTGGGGGCAAGCCAGAGGCGGCACACCGAAAACACCACTGAATATAAAACCTCCTGCTCCCTCTCTCGTGCCACTGTGTTTTGTGTGAAGGGGCAGCTGACTTTTCCTTGTTCCCTTTTCCATTTTTTTTCTTTTGTTTAGCTTAAAAATATGTTGTTGTCATTTTCACAAGGCATAACCCAGCCTGAGGCCCTCTCACTTCTTTGTTTTGCTCTGGACTGGGGCCATGATTTCCCCTTTCCGGCACCTTTCTGCTCTCCCAGGCTTGGCTTCAGGCTTCTCAGATGAGAGGAGGTTGCCGGCTGGATTTGTTTGCGCAGCTCACCCTCTTGAAAGCTGTTTGTTTTAGCTCTGCAGACACTGATAACTGATTTGTCCCCATCTTCCTTCTTTGCTGCCCTGTCAACATCCCAGATTCCGACCTTTAGGCCCACCAGCCGATACACTGCTCTGTCCCAAAACAGCGCTAAATTCCTTGCTTGTTGATGTTTCTTTTTTAACTTGTTTTTCAGGTATTTCCTACCCTTCACGCTCTGGCATTGCCTAGACTGTTAGGCAAACAAATACTTGGGAGGGAGGGAGAGCAAGAGGCATCAACCCAGCCTGAGAACTTGCCCTCACAGTTTGTGTGCACATCATTTGTGGGCAGAGAGCAGGTGGGGTTTTTTGAAGTGCCTAAGCGAGTTAGGTACCGAGACCCATTGACTCTCCATAGGAGTTGGGCACCTAACTCCTTTGAGCATTTTGGACCAGGCCACTCCCAGTGTGAATGTGCACCGATCTTGTCACCTACAGATCGTGACAGACCCTTTTGGAGAAAACCTGGCCCTTCTGCCATTTCTGAGGATGGCAGAAAATGGGGACTCTCAATATTAGGGCAAACTTTGCTTTTGGAAACCTGGCAAAATGTCATGGCAGTGTCCAGCTTTGTGAAATTGATCCTGCCTTGCAGCTCTGCACAGAGCACCAGGGGTGCAGAGCGGGCTGCACTGTGTCTAATGCCTGCCGTTTCCTCCACCTGTTTGTGCAGGGCGGGTAAAACTGACTCTGGGATTCTTTTATTGGTGCTTTATTATTGACAAAATTCTAGGGTGTTGGTGGGAAAAGTCATGTAGTAAGCAACAGAACACGTTAAACTCACTGTAGGTTTTTTGAAGTATCTTCTAAAATTGAATAGGAAATTGTGCCTGGGATTTCCAGAGGAGCCTAAGGCTATGTCCACACTACAATCAGAGGTGTGATTGCAACTCAGGTAGGCATATGGGTGCTAGCTTTAATTTAGCTAGAAGTAGCAGTGATGATGAAGCAACATGGACCCCATGCTAGCTAGATCAAAGATAGCCTGGGCATTGCCAGAATCATGACCGGGACATGAGTGGTTGGACCTAATGGTTGGAGCTATGGGGATGGCCAGGCCTGGAGGTTAGAGGGAGTGAATCAGAGCTGGAGTCAAGAATCAGGACCATGGGACACCCAGGAAGTGCAATCAATCAGGAAGCCTCTGCCAGGATCAGTTGTGTCCAGGTGTTGCTAGGAGACCAAGCCTGATGCAGCTGGCTCCCTCACAGGTATACCTACCTGAGTTGCAATCACACCGTTGTGGGTGATGACATACCCTAGGTGAGTTGGGCTCTGCATCCCACTGAAATACAGTTGAAGTAGGGAATCAAACTCCCCTAGACTTAGGTTGACCAGACAGCAAATGTGAAAAATCAGGACAGGGCGTGTGTGTGTGTGTGTGTGTGTGTGTGTGTGTGTGATGGGGGTAATAGGAGCCTATATAAGAAAAACACCCAAAAATCGGGACAGGGTATGGGGGGGTAATAGGCGCCAATATAAAACAAAGCCCCAAATATCGGGAATGTCCCTATAAAATCAGGACATCTGGTCACCGTACCTAGACTCCTTTGCAAATAGAAGCCTATATTCTTATAGAAAAGATATCTTCCTCTACTAAATTCTATAGGTCCATAGGTCAATTCTATAGAGCCTTCCTGGTTTCAGCCTTCTCACATTTTGTAGGAGTGGTCTATACGGGACTGAAGATATTCATAAATGCCAGATGGCTTGGTAGCATGGGTATTTGTATGTGAGTCTGGAGTCCAAAAAGCATCCCCCACATTAGGATGTGATGGCATGAGCTCGCTTCCTAGTCACTGGCCATTGAACTGGGAACATTTGAGTTGGTTCCTGGAACTGCTTGAAATGAGAGAAGGGGAAATTAGAATGTATTCTGCTCCTCCCACTTCCTCTGAAATGCCATAAGACTTTAGCTGGCTTTACAGACACAACTTTCCAGAGTCTCCAGCAGCTTGCTCCAGTCTAGACAGCGTGGCCGTGTTGGAAAGGCGGCTAGGAGGGAGTTTATGATACAGCAACTTCCTCTGCACCTGGGCCCAGCCAGGGTTTGGCACAGCCCCCAGCGTGGGCGGTGCTAGCTGGTGAGAAGGCATGACTGATTCAGCACATCCTCAACAGCCCCCCACTAGAGGGGCTCCTATGGAACCTCCTGCCACAACCTAAAATGGCTTCCTTCTACTAGGAACACCAAGGAAGGGGGGGCAGGTAATGGCAACATGCCATGTCCCCCACTGTCCTTTGCAGTGAGTCCCCCTGAGAAAAAGAAATCCTTTTGTACACAATGTGTGATTAAACTGTGGAACTCACTGCCATGGGAAGCTGAGGCCAAGCACATGGCAAGACTCAAGAGGCGTTGGATATGTATAGGGATAACAAGACTACTCAGAGTTAATAGTGAATTGCTAACTAAAGGGTTTGGGAAGAGAGAGAAAATTTTGGGCTCCCAGGCTTAAACTAATCTCCATCTATTAGAGATCAGGATAATATGTTCATGGGAGGGACAGATTATCTCACATCTCCCTGCTGTGGGGTTCTTGTGCCTTCCTCTGAAGCATCTGGTGCTGGCCACTGTTGGAAACAGTAGGCTGACTAGATGGACCTTGGGCTTGAATCAATGTGGCAATTCATCCGTGCCTATGAGACCTAGAAGTCTAGGATGGGGCATGGAGTCCTGAATCATTTCCTGACCATTGACACTACTTTGATTTCACTTCTGCATGTGGATTTTTAGTAGCTTTTTGGTTGGTCCCCACCCAACAGATCATGCTGCTTGCTGACTCAGGCTAACACTGGCCTTGATAGTGATGTAGAGTGGATTGGGAGAAGGGAGGCTGGCTGCTCGGATAGATACGGGGGTCTTTAAATGAGTTGGAATGGAAGCTGAAACCGGGCAGACACGGAAATGCAGTACTGGACGTACCTGTGGGAAATGGCTGGGAAGATTTTTTTAAAAAAAAACAACCACCCTGGAAATCTCTTGTGTTGAGAGAGACTGAGTTTCTTTTCAAGGCAGTTTTTCTTGTTAGCAGAATGTTCTGTATCAACAAATAGAGCAGGGAGGGGGCTTTTGGCTGGGCTGTACAGATGGGTAACATCTGGCCTTTGGAGAGAATCCTGGCGACGGCTCATTGGTTGGATTTTTATCCACTGAGGGAAAAATACTCGTCATAGGACCATCTTTAGCCAAAGATCTGTGCTGGTTTAGACTCAGCAGTGGAAAGCTCTCCAAGATGGCAAGGAGCTTGCAGTGGCAGAGCTAGGTGGTAGCAAAGTCTAGCCATCCAGCAGGGCCATGAAATGCTGTTACCTTCATACCCTGTCCTGCTGATGACACAAATGCATTCTCTGGATAATTGCCTACCCAGATTCATTTGCACCACAGGAACATACCTGCAGGCACTGCAGACGTTAGCAAACTCCTGGGTCATAGAACTCACAACCTTCAGCTCTAGTATACACACATCTCTGTCCGGTAAGCGAAAAAAGGATCTAGCTCAACCTGGAAAGGGAACCTGCATTCACAGCTTAGTAGCTCTAGCATAGTCCACCCAGCCCCAGTGAAGGAAAGGGTTGTACCCCCCTGCATGAGCCATGGAGAGAAGTAACGTGCCCCCAAGGGGTTGTCTGTCCCCAATGTGGTAGAAAGCAGAGGTGCAGACGAGGCTGTCAGACTCCACTCCAAGATTGAGCTACTAGGACAGCAAACATTGCCAGCCGTTCTCTGGCACCGAGGCTCAAAGCATGCTGCTCCGGGGAGCCATGGAAGATGGGACGCAATCCTTTTGGCACCAGGTTTACATATGGTGAATAGTATTTCTCAGGCAACGGTGCTGAGAGCTGAGGCTGGTTCTTCCAGAAAGAATGTAATCCTGGTAGTTCTAAGACGACCCACAAGACCTAGAGAGTCAGAGGGGTTTGAGCTCGGGTCACTAGCCCGAACCTCCACCAGAGCTGTAGCGTCCACACATGTATTTTTAGCGTGCTAGCTTGACCCCCATGAGCATGAGTCTGTGTATCTGGACTGGAAGGCTTGCTCCCACCTGTAGTGTAGACACATGCTTCTGGGCTGTGTTTAAATCAGCATTGCTGTTCTCTTTTGATCCTGGGGCCAATTAGTCCCCAGTATAAACCAGAGCAGTCCTATGGGGTCAGTCCAGCAGTCGGAAATGAGCTTGGTTTAGGAAAACCCCAGCCATGTTTCCCTTTCCCTGGCCACAGACTTCCCTCCCCTTTTGTGGTCTGAGCGAGCCCTGGCCTGCTCACCCCACAGGCTTGTTGTAAGGTCCCCGTGGTTCTCAGGCTTTTGCCTTTATGGAGCGCCTGTAAGGAAGGCATTTGAGCTCAGCGCCGCAGGGTGGGGAGGGGCAGCTTCTTTCTTCATCCTCTTCTTGGTTAACGTAAGCAGTGCTTTTATACATTCCTGTCCATGTGCTCAGACTGGGGGCAGACCACAGTGTTAGGAAAACGAATCCTGGGGGCTGATACCTCTGCTTTCCCCAGCCTCACGACCTAAGTCTGGACAGACATCCAGCATGCTGCCCTGGAGGAGTAGGGGATGAGGGTTTGTGAGGCAAACACCCCCCACCCCCCGAAAAATATAGAAAAGCGTAAACCCCTTCCCTGGCTGGAACGTCACTGAAAGTTGAGAACCAAGGAACAGTTAAAGGTCATTTTAGCTGGGGAAGGGGAATTTTCCAGACTCTCCCCTATAAATAAATGACGAGTTTAAGTGCAGTACGTGTATTATCTGGAGTTTATGGCTTTCTCCTTCCCTCTCCTCCCAAATCCTTAGATTAGTTGATCTGATTTGCATGAGTCTGTTCCTCGTGCTCAGAGCATTCATCAGCGGTTCTGGTCTCCTTGTCTCTTGTTAGATTTGCATGCGGTTGGTGTGCTGATCCTTTGGAACCTGCAGCCACGCACCTTTATTGGACACCACATAATGTAATACCTGGGGAGTCTGGGGACAGCGAGTCCATGATACAGGAGGGGGTGGGGATGGTATACACTTAGCACCTGGTGAGCAGCTTCTCACCTCTTTGCCTCTCCTGCCAATAACGTTTGTGGTTTCATTGTTTCGTTCTGGCAAAGCTCCAGGGGTGTAAAATAAACATAGGCCAGGGAGCTGGCAGGAGCATGGATGGCCAAGGACAGAGGTTGGCTGTGTCTTTATTTATTTTGTCTGCTGGAGGATGACGATATTGTCCCTCTTTTCCAAGCCAACCACCACTGCGCTGACCCACTCTCCAAGTCCTGATTGCATCATGCGTCCAGGAAAGCTGCTGTTTAAAGGATTCTGTTGCTAGTGGGCATCTGACAGGAAGTTGTCCAGCATGAAATTCAGTGTTGCCGTCGGTCATTGCCAGCTGCTTTTACGACCTGCTTTAATAGATGAACGTCAGTGCAGAGGCTAATCTGACAGCTGCATGTTCGTTCTGTGCCCAGCACAATGGGGCCTCACCTGGTTGAGGCCCTTATCCTCTGCTATAATATAGAAATGTCAAATAATACTTATAATAATAGCACCTGCTAAAAGGACACAAAGGTGTTTGTGTCTATAGGGGCCTGATTTTTCAATCGCGCTCAATCGGAATGAGAGAGGGGTACAGGCAACGTAACTGCAACAGTGCGGTCAGAGGAGATACCCCAGTGATGGCTTCTCATCGCAAGTGAACAGCACATCTCAGGCCCTGTAGGAGTTTTTGTCCTAAAACTATGGTTCTCATTCTTTTCCGTACTGGGAATCCCTTTCTCCATATTAAAAACCCATGGGGGCTCCCTCCTACCTAGCCAGGCTCTCCTTCCAGCTAGCAATATGAAAAGGACACATTGGTCATTACTGAGACCCCTGTTCTAATATGTCCTGTGTGACTAGCTGAGCATCCCCCACTGTGCTCCCTCCTCTCCACATATCTCTGAACTCTCTAAGTGCTCGGGGCCCCGTTCTAAAAGCGATAGTAGATTCCTGGGTCCTTCTCTCAAGTCTTTGAACCCAGAGAACTCCTGATCCTAGTGTCTTAAGCAGCTCCTTCAGCCTCGTCGTCTGGACAAGTAGAGGTGGACGATCATCATTCAAGTCCTTGATGCGTGACAGTGGCAGTTTCAGGAGCCTCAGCCTGAACACACTGAATTGTAGGAGTTCTTCCATGCTGCCCTGAGACCGGATAGTCCCTGAGCACTATGAGCCCAAAGTCCAAATCAGTGCCCCATGAGAGTTGATCTGTGGATTTCCTGTGCCCCATGAGAGTTGGTCTGTGTCAGCTCAGGCCCTAAGCAATGGGAATCTGCTCTGTTTATTCTGAGTCTCACTACAGAGGTGTCTTAGAGTCAATGCAGCTCAGGAAGGTGGGATCCTAGCTCCATATTTTTAAAGTCTTTTTGCTGAACACAGTGCAGAAGGTCACCCTCCTGCCATTGCATCAAAAATGGGCTCATTAGTGGAGTAACTGGGGTGAAATTCCAGGGTCTGTTATGCAGGAGGTCAGATTAGATCAGGGGTCTCAAACATGTGGTTTATTTCCTGCGGTCTGCCAAACTCCCTGTGCCCTTCACCAAGTTATTTCCTGCAGCCCTCCAAGCTCCCCCCAGCACGCTGTGTCCCCGCTCCTCTGCTAAGCTCCAGGTGCTTCCTGCTGCCAAACAGCTGTTTGGCAGCACTTAGCGCTTTCCAGGAGGAAGGGGGAGGATTGGGGAGCCATGTGCTGAGGAGAGGAGGCAGAGAAGAGGCGGCGAGGGGATTTGGGAAGGGATTGGAATGGGGGCAGGGAAGGGGCGCGATGAGGCGGGGAAGGGGCGGGGCCTCATGGAAGCGGTGGAGTGGGGGGCGGAATTGGGAGCAGTGGGGAAAGGGGAGTGTCAGTGATGCGGCCCTCAGGTCAATGTACTAGTCCTCATGTGGCTCTCCTGATGATTTGAGTTTGCAATCCCTGGATTAGATGATTTCATAGGTTCCTTCTGACCTTAAAATCTCCAAGTCTGTGAAAATCTACAGCAGAGAAAAAAAGATACATGGTGTGTGGATACAAATGAAGGGCCCCCTCCTGTCACGTGCTCGGTGACTTGCAGGATTGGGCCCTGCTATTAAAAAACGGTGTTCATTTTTAAGTATTGAATAAACAGAAACAATCCTGGGCTGCATTGTATCTCAGGAATTGGGACTGCAGTTTTCCAGCAGGACTAAGCAACTGAAAAAGACCAGACAAGGGACTGATGGGAAAAACGAGCACCAATACCCTTTTTTCTGATTTGTTTCTTTATTCCTCTAAGAGCCTAGTTGTTTGTGCAGATGACTAGTGTGGCCACTGGATCCTCTGGACTCGGTGGTGGTTTTGCTCCCTTTCTGCAGTGTCGCTCCTTTGTATTTACACACGACTGCTTTGTGCGTGTTTAAAGATTACTCTCCCTTTTCAAACAGAAAGCAGTGACTGAACAAACAAGGAGCATTGTCTTTGAGAAGGGCTCAGGGAGCCGCGAGTGGTTCTTGTAAATGTTAAAGCTATTGTGGTCTTTCCTGCAGGTAAAAGATAACGTACGCTGAGGTCTCAAAGCCTCTTTTACAGGGTTAGGCCAGAGAAGAAATGGAAACGGTGGGCAGTCACGTGCTTTCTCTTTTGATTACTCTTGTCTTGTGAGTGTTTTGCATGGAAACCTCACTGAATACGGATCAAGGCCCGCTAGTGAGTGGAGTGGAACCCTCGATTAATCCTGTATTTGCTTGTATCTGTTCTCTAAAGCCAGCACTTGAAACTTTAATACCTAAGGCTAGGCACCTAAGTCTACATAAAGGCACCCTAAAGAAGTGGCCTGATTTGCAGCTGTGAAAGACTTGCCAGAAACAAACAAGAGTGGAGGAGCTTCATCACTGCCCTAAATGACAGAGGCATAATAGGAACATGATGATAATCTCATGTAGAAAGTGGTGGATACCCAGCACATCTGAATAGCAGGCTTCCTGCTTACCTAGGACACATGTGTAGCTGCAGTAAAGTTTTCAATGCCAGAGGCTGAGCGGCTGGTCTGCTCTTGATGCCAGGTTCTCAACAGAGCAACTTTCTCCTTAGGTAACTGTCCACGTGACAGCAAGACCTGTCGGGAAAAGCTGAGGACTGTATGACTAAGAAGTCCTTCCCATCAGCTGGTGGGAAAGGGGCCTCAAGGAATTATTGTGGGCTGGTTTTCTTTGTAATAACTAGTGCGAGGGTATTAGTAATAAATTGCTTGGTAGAGTGAAGTAAATCTGTGCCTGCCAAAAAGCCATGTGGCAAGGGACTTGCTACATTGTAGCCAAATGCTGTAGTGTGCACTGTTCCTTTATTTGAGACTGTAGCTAAATCCAAACAAAAACTGGCTTGACAACTAAGGAGCAGGTTACTCCAGCTGTCTCCCTTCTCGGGTGCTAGTAGTGACAGGAGAATATCCCACACAGCCATTCGAAGCAGGGCTGGTTGAATATTTTGGGACATAACTCTGTTCTGTTGGAAAATGCTGATTCGCCAGTGTGGAAACATTCTGCAGGAACATGTCACTACTGAGGAAATTCCCATGAAAGCCAGGCAGGTTTCTGATGGAGGCCATCTGCAAAGCAGGAACCGACCTCATTTTCTGCCAGCTCACCCGCTTGGCTTCTTCCTGGCTGACAGGGAGCCAAGAGCTTGGCAGTCTTAGGATCCCTACTTCCAGATTGCAGATCCTCAGCAGACTCCCAGGGCTCCCAAATCCCTGGCTCTGGGACAGCCTGCTAGGTGGCCTGGCTCCTAGGGCTGCCAAGGTCCCCAGATCTTGAGGGCAGCTCACCAGGCAAGACCTGGTTCCCAAGCTCCTCATAAGAATGGCCACACTGGGTCAGACCAATAGTCCATCTAGCCCAGTATTCTGTCTTCTGACATTGGCCAATGCCAGGTGTTTCAGAGGTAACAAACAGAACAGGGCACTTGTTGCATGATCCATCCCCTGTTAGCCTGCCAGAAGCTGGGATTGGATAACGTTTAGGGACACCCTCAGAATGGGGATGGATCCGTCGCCATCTTGGCTTATAGCCATTGATGGACCTACCCTCCATGAACATATCTAATTCTTTTTTGTACCCAGTTATACTTTTGGCTTCACAACAACCTCTAGCAAGGAGTTCCACAGGTTGACTGTGCATTGTGTGAAGAATTACTCAGCAGCTCACTTGATAGGTTTCCCAGGATCCCGTCCCCTTGAACTCCTTGATCCCTTGGGAGTCAGGCAGCTGTTTCCCCTGCTGACTGGTTCCCCTTGGATTTGGGTGGCTGGTTCCCAGCTACCCAGCTCCCTGCCTGGGCTGCTCTTCTGGTGGGCAGATGCGTAAGCTGCCCAGCTCCCTGGCTTCCGGCCAGGTGGCCGAGCAGATATTCTGTGAAAAATTCAGAGACTGGTTTTTCCCCAAAAAGTCTTGGAATTTTTCATGGAACAGAAAATCTGGTTCCAGCTCAGCTCTAATTCAAGTAAACCATGTTGATCCTTTCAAGAGTGCAAACTTGACCAGTGGGATATTTCACCAAAATAACCTTTGTCAGATGACGGAGGAGATTCTTCCTGGTTGCAGTGACCTTATGATGTAATGTGGCATCCATCATTTGGAAAAGGCAGCTTTCTCACACTTGGAAACATCTCACAGAGTTTCTATATCATAAACCACAATGAGAGGGCAACAGTGCTAGCACAGATGAAGTTCCCATAATTCACACCACCTTGGCTGATTCATCAGGAGTGGAACAACTTCTGTGAAAGGCTCTAATAAGGAAGCCAGGTTTCAGGGAAATGCAAGCTATTGTAGGGTGACTAGACAGCAAATGTGAAAAATTGGGATGGGGGTGAAGCTGGGGGGGACACTAAAAGGAGCCTATATAAGAAAAAGACCCCAAAATTGGGATTGTCCCTATAAAATCAGGACATCAGGTCACCCTAAGCTATTGTCATCTCATACATGTCAGTTTCAGGTTCATGGACATTGCCTGATGACCCCTGGAGACCAAAGTCCTCTGCTTACTAGCTGAGGAGGCGTAGCATAGGCAGGCGTATAAGCTTTCCCACAACCCCCTCACAATATACCGCAACTTCTAGCCTGGTGAAGGCACCTCCATGGTGCCAGAAGAGTTCCATTTATGGCCTCACTGCTGAGACCACTGGCTGGGCAAGCAGCCTTTTCATTTCATAGGGTTCTGGACTGGGAGCAGATGGTGATGTTACTGACCTGGGTTAGATTTGAAGGATCAGCCAGCTGGTGGAAGGTTCCATGCATCAATGAGTCCATGTGTGAGACTTTTTTATTAACTAGATAGGGCTGTACACAGCTGAAACTCTCAGATGCTAGAGAGCTTCCAGAGAGTGGGAGCTGGGTGGCTCTAGCTTTTACTAAGCAAACACTTTTAGTGGTTTGTCTGAATAGGAAAGGCCAGTGGTGGCTGTTGAACTCTAGAATGTGCTGCAGGGAGGCACTGGGGGATTAGCAAGTGTGACTAATCAAATAAATTTGCTTCACATTGCACTGGGGCTCACTCTGCCCTAGGTTCACAATCAGAACTCTCATTGCCCGGATAGGGAGCTGTATGTGTGGACTGACCCTTGGTTTGCTCAGCTTCCTTGCAGGGTGGGCTCTACCAGGGCAACAGCCTACTTCTCAGGGACAGAGCTGTAAAATGTATTTGGATGGCACTGATCTGCAAATAGCAGAGGTCTTTGCTAGTGCTGAATTCTCCCCCCATTAAAGGAAATGAGAGTTGAGCCTTCTGGTTCTGCAGGGACCCAATAACTCCCAAATTCACAGTGGTTGGGAAACCCTATCTTTGTATTTCTGGTTGGTTTTTGGTTTGTCAGCAGTGCGACAGGGCCATAAATTCTACTGTCAACAACAAATGGGGAAGCTCCTCCCTGGCTCTACGCTATCTACCCGTACAGCTTTCACCCAGGGGCCATGCCAGCAGCAGCTCCAGCAATGCTCTTGGGTGCTGTTATTGGCCAATGCAAATTAAAGCAGCCTTGAGACTGCTCTTACTTATGCCAGGGGCCAGACTGGTCCTGTTTAGTCCCAAAATCAGGGTGAGGGAGTCAGAAAGATGCCATTAACCACCTTTGCTCTTCCTTGGCTCCTGCACTAAGCTCAGCTTGACCAGACTCCGAGGATCAGAGCCCAGACATGCAGAAATAATTTAAACACCAGAACATGCAGAACTTCTAACCCCCATGCACATCCCTGTGGGACAATGTCTTTTAAAAAGTAGCTCTCTGCCATCATTTACTACAGCTACCAACCGACTCCTTATCACTATCATTCTATCAACATGAAAAAAAAAGGTACTCAACCCATACTCCTCGTTATCTAAGCCACATCCAGTCTGCTTTCTGCTTTAGCATATATGCAACAAACTGCAGTAACTGTACGTCAGAAAGTTAAAGAATACAACCAGGGGACAACTGTACAAATAACTAGCAGGGGCTCAATGCATTTTAAGTTAAAGAAGATTTTAAAAGCCTTTTAGAAATGAGAATGCCTCGTAGGGCCCTACCAAATTCACAGCCATGAAAAACGCATCACGGACTGTGAAATCTGGTACACCTCTCCCCGCCCCATGAAATCTGGTCTTTTGTGTGCTTGTACCCAAGGTGATACAGGTTTCGCAGTGGAGACCAGTGTTTCTCAAATTGGCTGGTCCTGATCCAAAAGGGAGTTGCAGGGGGACTGCATTATTTTAGGGGGGATCATGGTATTGCCACCCTTACTTCTGCACTGCCTTCAGGGCTGGGCAGCTCGAGAGTGGTGACTATTAGTTGGGTGCCCAGCTCCGAAGGCAGCACCCCGCCAGCAGCTGCAAAGAAGTAAGGTTGGCAATACCATATCATGCCACTCTTACTAATGCACTGCTGCCTTCAGACTTGGGAGGCTGGAGAGTGGCGGCTGCTGGCTGAGGGCCCAGCTCAGCAAACAGCAGCGCAGAAGTAAAGGAAGCAATACCGTACCATGCCATCCTTCCTTCTGCATTGCTGCTGGCAGCAGCTCTGCTTCAGAGCTGGGTTCCTGGCCAGCAGCCGCTGCTCTCCCATTGCCCAGGTCTGAAGGCAGTGCCGCCATCACCAGCAGCAGCGCAGAAGTAAGGCTAGCAGTACTGCAACCCCGCGCTCGTAACCTTGTGACACCCCCCTCCCCGCACAATGCCTTTTTGCGTCAGAACCCTTCTAACGAAAACTCCACGAAATTTCAGATTTCAATAGCTGAAATCGTGTAATTTACAATTTCTAAATCTTATGACCATGAAATTGACCAAAATGGACTGTGAATTTCGTAGGTCCTTCTCTATGTGAAAATCAACCCTTTTGCTAGTGTTCCTGGCTTCTTTCAAAGCTTCTCACTCACTGGAATGTTTGTCATTAAAACCATTACATGAAAAATAACAGAGCAGAATGAAGGTGAGCACAATGTTTCTTTATAGTGAGGAAACCTTAAACTCTGTGACTGTATTTTGCAGGTGGGCCTCATGCATGCACCAGGGCAAAATGGTTTCACTTTTTATTTATCAAATAAAAGTTGTTTATTATATTTTGCTCATAATTTCTCTTCATTAATAGTAATTAAAATCTTGAATGACTTTTAGTGAGGAGCTCAGATACTCCAGTGCTGCCGCCATATAAAGACTTAAACACAGAGAGAAAGAGTATGATTGATAGATTGATAGTTAGAGAGGTTGATGGATAGATACTACAAAAATAATTTTTAATATTTTAAATGACACTAGATTGCTACCAGCCACTCAAGATACACTGCATCCATGTTCTCAACACAAAGGGTATGTCTACAATACCTGCTGGAGTGGTGGGCAGTGTTCGATCTATCGGGGATCGAAGTATCGTGTCTAGTGTAGACGCAATACATCGATCCCCGAGTGCTCTCTTATCAACTCAGGTATTAATCATTTCCCACTCTCCTGAAGGGGTTGTGTAACATTATCCCATGTGCCTACCCCCAAGGTATTTTTGACTAGCTGAAACAGATGGCACAAATTCTCTCCTGCATCCCTTCTCCCTGACCCTGGGGTTGCTTTAAACCTCTGCAATCTGATTACCAGTGTTAATCTGACTATATTATTGCATTAAGCATATTGTTTGAAGAACATGCAGGTCCTGTTAGCTGGAATATGTACTGTGCTTTGCAAATTAGATACAGTAATGAATTTGGAAACTGATGCATTTTAATCTATTTACAAAGAGGGTAAGAGGTCCACTTGGGATGCTCATCAGGAGCATCAATTTAGGTTGAATGAGTTCAGAGTAATCTTCCTCCCTAGATTATGAAATTAACTAGTTCCTGTCCACTCAGGTTTGGAGGCAGCCCTAGAAATCCACAACAAGTATTTGAAAAGAAAGGATGAAGAGGGATGAGTTTGTGGCTTCAGCATCAGCCTGCAAGCTTGGACTTCTGGTGCTGGAATCTTTCCTGGTCCTGATATCTTTTTCCTGGGTCTGCAAAGACTCAGTGTTACCTTGGGCAAGTCACAAATCTTCAGAAAACAAGAGGCTCGTTTATTTGCCTACTTCGCATATTTAATTACTACTGTTTCATTTCCAGACCCAGAGATCTGCGTTCACAAAAGGCAGGTTACACATCTAACTGCGTGTGAAATTACAGTGTCTTAACATGCTGATGTGTATCTGCAATTTTCTGAATATTTAGGCCAGGCTAATCTCTCTCTGCCTCAGTTTCTGTACCTATAAAGTGAAGATAATGACACTTACTTACAGCCTGGGAGGGGCAGGTGAGAAGCTAAATCCACGAATGTTTTACCATGATTTGAGCTCCCTGAATGCAAGGCTCTCTGGGAGAGTAGTGCATTATTAGTATGAAGTCTTGTGTGCTTTTTGTACATATTAAGTAAGGACTCCAGCTTTATTGTACTTGATACAAATCCATGATCAAGTGGGCAGTCAGCCAGCCGACGCCTGCTCAGATGATGCTGTGCTTTTCTGAATCTTGAGGATGAATACTGAACAGGCTATCCGGACACAGCTCAGTACTGTAGGTGGTAAATCTGGTAATTGTCCCACCCGCCACCAAAAGAGACCAAGGCTAAATCCTGCTCACTTTACTCATGCTTTGCTCACTGCAGTCAGGGTGTGAGTAAAGCATGTGAGATTCAACCCTACATAGGCGCTTGTCTATGAATATAAATAATTGGAAAAATTACAGACACTGATCACAGGCATTGACCAGGTTTCAGTCAGGAAATATGTTGACATGAAAACAGCAACCACAGAATCTATCTGACTCTTACCCACCCTTCCTTCCCATGTACTGAGGACATCTCTCTCTCTCTCTCTCTCTCTCTCTGAGATGTATTTTAATATACACTTACTGAGAAAATAATTGCCTCTCTAAATTTGCTGACGGTGATTACTTTAAGAGCTTGTATAGGCAGGAGAAGAAGAAAGACAGAGAAACAGAGATGAAAGACACACCGAAAGGAGAGATCTGAAATGTGAAAGACTTGGCTGTTGAGACACTAGAGGATGCTGAATTCCAAATCTTTTTTGCTGCTTTTCAACCCTGATAGCATTAATAACACCGCTCCTTAGGGTATCTACACAGCATTTCCCTGCGAGCGAGAGAGAGCCTCCCAGCCTGTGTTGGGACTCATGCTAGCGCTCTAAAAATAGCTGTGTAGACAATGCTTTGAAGTTGTGGCTTGGACTCTGAAGCCTAGGAAGCCTAAGCATGAGTTCTTCAAGCCCATGGGTGTTGCCCCCTTTGGGAGGCTCTCTTCCAATCACTCCAAAATGCTGTGTAGACATACAAGGGTCTAAATCTGAAACACAGACTGTGGAAGAGCTCTCAGGTGAGTCCCATGGTTTGAGTAAGGCTAAGGAGCAATTTCTTTGTTGGCAGATTGATCAAGAATTCAGGGAGACATTGGGGGATTAGTGTATATTAAAGGAAGGCAACAGAGGAAATCACTTGTATTTGTTACATATAGTGATCTTTAGAGGAGTTTTGCCTAAGGAAGGATGGTTGGAATTGGTGTTATATGTTCCTAGATGGGAGATGCAGCATGCACTACAGAAAGAGGAGAGGACATGGCACTGGGAATCAGAAGAAGTGGATTCTCCTGCTAGCTCTGCCATTGACTTGTTGCATGAACATGAGCAAGTCACTTTATCTTTAGCACTTTAGCAAGTCACTGCGTATGGACCAGTCTGTGCCTTTGTAAGGCACTCTGAGCTCCACAGATGGCAATAAGTGTAAAAGCCTTCTTTCTATAGAGGAGGACTATTTGTAACACAATATATCCAGATGTGTTTGGAACAATAGCTTGGGGAGGGAGGGATATTGATTCCATACTAAAAGTTAGAGCAACATTTACTAAACAAAACCACAAACTTTTGAATTTAAATGGTTGTTTCTAGCTGGGCCTTTTTAGTGTCTTTTTAGTTACATCAGTTTCACTGTCTTTTTAGTTACATAATTATTTTCCTTTTTTATATCACACAAACTCACTAGGTGGATGCAGGAATGCCTATGTGTCAGTGCTGGGGATATTTAGATTTCACAAACACTCAAGCTTACACAAATTATCTCCACGTAAATCACTGTTTGACAAAGAATTTTCAGCCTGCGTAACAGCCAGTAACATTCACTTGGCTTGTCTAGCTGCGTACTCACTTCCTTTCTAGTGGGTAAGTTAGTGGTTGGCTTTCCTCTGTAATACAGCTATGGGAAGCACATCTTAGCAGCACGTTACTTGAAAATCCCATAGAATTGTTAAAGGTTTTTCCTCTTATTCAGTATTGTGAAATCTTTGTGGGAAGCTACTAACCTCTGACAAATGCTGCAATGTATATTCATAATAATAGGAGTCTATGGTATATATAGCAGCTTTTCTTCAAAAACCTTAGAGCTCTATAGACACAAATGAAAGAAGCATCACAACCGCTCAGTGAGCTGGGTGTGTATGTGGTATTATCACCATTCTACAGATGGAGAAACAATGACACAAGGGTGAAATCCTGGCCTCATTGAAGTCGATGGCAAAGCTCCTTTGACTTCAGAACAACCAGGGTTCCATCCAGAAAGTCTAAGGCCCTGACCCTCCAAAGACTCATGCACATGCATAATATTATCCATATGCACTATTTATGGATTCATTTGTATTGTATTGTGTCACAATTTATGGATTCATTTGTATTGTATTGTGTCACTATTTATGGATTAATTTGTATTGCAGTAATGCCCCATGGCACAAATCAGTCATATTATAATAATGTCATATTATGCTCGGCACTATATAAATATATGGGAAGGCGCATCTCTATCCTGAAGAGCTTATACTGGCTAAGGGTGTTGTACCACTTTAATGCTAGAAACCGATGAAGTGAAAGCTGAGCTCCGCTTTAGTGTGGCCTCAGTTATATTGGTGTCAAGGTGCTTATATCAGTGGAGCTTACTTCAGTGGGTTGATTTAGGCCTTGTGTACACCGTTTTCATACTGGTATAACTATGTCCATTCGGGATGTGATTTTTTTTTTACCAATCTAGTTATACCAGTACAACCCCTAGTGTAATTGCATTTATACTGGTAAAAGGTGCCGTAAACCAGTATAGATTATTCCCTTTCCTGTATGGGAATAGCCCTCTAGCAATAAAAAGCACTTTTATACCAATATAACTGCACCCGCACTAGGGGGTGGCAGGCACTACTGTCACTGAATTGAGTTATCGCAGTACAACTTTTGCATGCAGACAAGGCCATAGTTAAAGTGGTAGAAAAACTGTGTGTTGTCAGCGCCATAAAACTGCTTACATTTGTCGTGCTGGGACAGTCCCTCCGTCCAGAGGAGGGGGCTGCATACAAACTACCTGCACTCCAGCCCTGCTCCTGAGAACATTCCACTTCTGAAATCACACCGAAATTCCGGTTCGGCTGAGGTGAAGAAAGAGCCAAATGAGGATTAGGTGCTAACTTGTCACATTCCAGCTTTAATTAGGTCTTCCTCAAATCGGCTCTGACTTGAGTTAAGATCCCTTTGTGCAGGTTCTTTGCGACTATGCCTGAACCCTGAGCTTGCATGGTGCTATGTGGCTTGGAAACACTGCCTGGTCAGTGGAAACTCCCGCACAGAGAAGTGTTAGGTGCTGCTTGAGCCTCAGCGATGAAGCACGGGCCAAGTTAACAAACCAACCTGGCCCCCAGGTTTGTAAGGGAATATTTATTAGCATTTATTAGGAACGGCCAGAAAAACCCAACAGGTGAAAGGCCATGATCAGCCACGCATACCTTTCGTAGATTTACACTCAGTCACTGCAAAAACAAACCAACAAGACCCAACTGGCTTTCCCCAGGTGACTGTGGATGTTGGTTCAAAGAAATCCAGTGCCCTGGCTGTAAACAAATGTTAAAATGTATCAAATGGAAAATTAAATGGATTGATGCAAAGAGCCCTGTGTAAATAAAGGATTAATGGGAGGAGGAGCGGCAAGCAGGGTGCACAGCTCATACCTCTGGAATGTGTATGCGGTGGGACATGGGTGATTGTGTGTGTGTATTGCTGAATGTGAGCATGTGCCCACAAGTGTATGCATACATGGATATGAGGGAGTGTATGTATACGCAAGAATGAATGCTTCTGTGCATGTGAGAGCATGCTGCATTGATAACCTGTCTGAGGGTGCAGGTTACATGTGGGGGTAAAAACATATATGTCAGTGTACGTGCCTAGCTGTGTATGCATTGTGCTACATAAACATGTATGTACATGCATGTACCCGTGTGTGTACGCTCTGGGGAGCAACGTGAGCGTATATGTGTTTGTGGGCACATATGTTAATGTGTCAGTGGAAGCACAGTGCCTGTGAGTGCATGGGGAATTGTGTGCGTGTATGGGAGTGTGAGACTCTGTATGTGCACATGTGTATGCATATGTGCACAGATATGGGATGTCAGTAATACTCCATGACAGTGTGTGCTGGACCATTGTCTGCAGACCAGTAGCACAATAATGATGTGAATACTGAATGAAAAGCCTGTGCAAATCCCAGCTATTGACATGAGTGGATAAGTTGTATGTGACAGCAGGGGTTTGCTCAGGTCTGTCTATTGAAATTTCACCTGCCTTTACCTAACTCCCTGCATAAGTGCAAGGTGGCAATTTTGATTTCATCCACACTGGATTCACTTCAGCTGCTCTAATACAAAATCGAATGATCTCCCTTTGGATACAATTAACCCTGAGGACTGTAGTTGAGGATATGTCTTTCCTGCACTGTTTATAAGAGCCCTGTTTACAGAAACTCATTGGCTCAAAGAGCGGGAAGAGGGCGGGTGCTGGTTCCAGTTGAAAACGAAAGCATGCACAACTGGAGCACCGTCTGATATAGTCAGCCACAACTGGGCTGAGTGCATGGAAAATTCTCAAGCTTCACGAGAGTGGCAAACATACAAACAATGACTGAGCCCTGAAGGGGTTTGATTCTTTTTAAACAGTCACATGTATCAACTCATCCATCTCTCCTCGTAAACCTGACTGCGTAATTGTAAAGCCCTGGATATTCTCTTCCTTTTGACACCTTCCTCGTGTCTGTTAGTTGTTTGGACAGCTAAAGAAAATCTTACCTTCAAATATAGTTCATTTTGAAAGCGGAACTGTCCCCGGAGCAGACTCCCCTCCCCTTTGGACAATGCTGTGTTATATTAGAGTGTTCTTTTGGCAATGTCCTATTGCACCCAAGCGGTGTTCTGTGTGTTTGGCCAATGCTGAGCCGTCCAGAAAATGGTGGGTTGTAGTATTCAATTGTTGCTGATGTCTGTCTGGACTGTGAAGTGCTATATTGTCAATGACTGATCTTCTGTCATGGCATTGCCGTGGTATGTGCCATTCTGTTCCACTGAGTTTTATCCAGAGGGTCAGTGCCATGGTGTGATCAGTGGTCTTTTATGCAAATGTTAGTGTTGTTTGTAGCAGAGGATTTCTCTACTTGGGCAATTCAGCGCTGAGTTTTACCTGATCTGCATGGGCAGTGTAGCATTGTACTATATTCTCTCTGGTCCATTGAGTCCCATGTTGTCCTTGGGATTCCTTCTAACCAAGGAGCACAGTGATGCTATAGTCTTCCTAGCTTTCTCTGAACCTTCCCTAATTTCTCTGCAGCCAGGAAGAAATCTTCCTTAATTTACCTGGGCAATAAAATGAAATGGATGCTCAAAATAGCTGCACAAGATAATTGCCTATGAGTGCATTGCAAGCACTGTCAGTTTTTAATTGGCATTAGATCCCGTGAGTGTGTATTTTTTTTATTTTCAGGTCTAAGGCACCCATCCCTTTTGAAGTAAATTATGGAATTATATAAATGGAACCTAATAAATTACTCTGATGTGCAGTATCTCTTGTATATAATTTAGTTACATCATAACTTGGTTCATCTCTTACCTGACTATTAAAGCATGCCAGCTATTGTTTCATATTTTTCAGTATTATTGACCTGGCCATAACAGTTCAGACTGATGTCTGGATGGAGCCGGATTCTAAGACAAGGTAGGTGCATGACTACATGCACAAAAATGCATGTGCAACTTGACCATGACAATGACCGCACGTGCAGAGCAGGGAACTGTGTACACTAATTACCCAATGGGTATGAACAGTTGCATGCACAAATTAATTGCACTGTTGCACTCGTGTTATTGTGGTCCTCACTCATACAAGCACACTCTGTACAAGCACACTCTGCTATACAGTACACCTCCCAACTGACCTGAGGGACAAGTTTGGGGTGCAGAGTGGAATTCATGCTCAATGACGTATTCAGGCTCTGACATCTCATCAACAAGGGGACTGATTAGTGTTGAGTGATTTAGTGATAGAGTCATGTGTCCCTAAGGAACAGACAGTGTCTATCTCTAAACGGGTTAGTGTCTGTTATGATACATGCTCTGTGGTAGGTAGGTGGCTGCAGCCCGCACTGGCGGAGGGATGTCCTAGGTGACCTATTAAACCATTTTCATCTCTGTCTCTGGATGCGGGCTCTAAGCCACTCCCGTGTGTTATTCGAGCTGTTTATCTGCTACCTTTAGCCCGTATTTTGTTCAGTTCTCTCATGACATTTATTGCTCCTCTATTCTAACACAGTCAGTACTTTTCCTCTCTCTGGCCAGAAGGGCTCTGTTCAACAACTCGCTGCTCTTGACCTGGCCTGTCACCAACACAGCACGGTAGCCAAAGTCAAATGAAATCATAGGGTTTTTTTCCCCAAGCTAATAATTATTCCCTGGAAAGCTGTGTGCGCCATGCGCACCCCATTCATTGGATAGCCTCTTCTGTGTGTAGGTAACTGACGAAGTGGGAACGTTCTTAATGTTCTCTCTAGATACTGTGTGAGTGCCTCAGTTTCCCCTATACATTTCTAAAATATCTATATGGTGGGATAAGGGGGTGTGATTGTTGTAGAGCAGAGGGCCAGTGTAAGAGAATAGTCAACACCCTGTCTCCTGGCAACTGATGGCCTGGGTCCCTCCTTGCCTGCAAGGTGCCAACTGAAGGTGTGGGAGAACAAAGGGATCAGGTGACCTCCTGGCCTGGGAAAGAGACAAAAACCAGAGGAGGAGGGGCTGGAGAGTTTCAGTTTGGGGCTGGCTGGGGAAATGGAGTGAGGCGCAGACGTGGTAGTCTGGCCTCACTGCTCCCATCCCCTCTGATGGACTTGTCTGAGGGGTCCTGTGCTCTGTACCTACAAGCTCTGTTTTAAACCATGTTCTTGTTGTCTAATAAACCTTGTGTTCTACTGACTGCCTGAGAGTCATGCTGACTGCAAAGTTGGGGTGCAGGGCCCTCTGGCTTCCCCAGGAACCCCACCTGTGCGAGCTCGGTGTGTGGAGTGCACATTATGGAAGGGGATGCTAGATGCTCTGAGGTCAGACCCAGGAAGGTCAAAGCTGTGTAAGCTTCTCACTCTGGAGACAGAGGAGGCTTCCCTAGAGTCCTGACTGGCTTTGAAGGGAGCAGTTCCAGAACATCACCTGGTGATTCCGTGACAGTAACATACATTGCTTTTCATGTCCAGATAATGGCCCTTTGTACTGAGGTCATTTTGGATGCCTGCTTACTCCATCTGTCTACAGGCTGACACAGCAGCTATTAGTGTGTTGTCTCAGAAACGTCGCACCAGCAGCCCTGACCTTCTGCTTTTGGCCCCAAGATTCAAATCATAAGAACATAAGAATGGCCGTACTGGGTCAGACCAAAGGTCCATCCAGCCCAACAGTGGCCAATGCCAGGTGCCCTGGAGTGAGTGAACTTAACAGGTAATGATCAAATGATCTCTCTCCTGCCATTCATCACCCCACTCTGACAAGCAGAGGGTAGGAACACCATTCCTTACCCATCTTGGCTTATAGCCATTAATGGACTTAACCTCCATGAATTTATCCAATTCTCTGTTAAACCCTGTTATAGTACTAGCCTTCATAACCTCCTCAGGCAGGGAGTACCATAGGTTGACTGTGTGAAGAAGAACTTCCTTTTATTTGTTTTAAACCTGCTGCCCATTAATTTCATTTAGTGGCCTCTAATTCTTATATTATGGGAATAAGTAGATAACTTTTTCTTATTCACTTTTTCCACACCACTCATAATTTTATACACCACTATCATATCCCCCCTTAGTCTCCTCTTTTCCAAGCTGAAAAGTCCTAGCCTCTTTAATCTCTCCTCATATGGGACCTGTTCCAAACCCCTAATCATTTCAGTTGCCCTTCCCTGAACCTTTTCTAATGCCAGTATAGCCTTTTTGAGATGAGACCACATCTGTACGCAGTATTCAAGATGTGGGTGCACCATGGATTTATATAAGGGCAGTAAGAGATTCTCTATCCCTGCTGATTGGCTGCCAGTGGGTGGGAGGCACTGGGAGCAGTGGGAGGGGGAGCGATTAGGGGGCTGCTGACACATTACTATGGCTCTTTGGCAACATTCATTGGTAAATTCTGGCTCCTTCTCATGCTCAGGTTGGCCACTCCTGATTTAAGTGGTCTGGATGCCACTAGGGGGACAGAACAACACACACCTTCTGGGCGTGTGGTTATACCAGCAGGGTGCTTAATGGGCTAGGGCAGAGGTGGGCAAACTATGGCTCCTGAGATCCCAGCTGGGGAGGCTGTCCCCAGCCCCACCCCACCTCCCCTTACCCTGGAACCATGCCACCGTGGGGGCAGCTCTCGAGGGGGTGGGGCTGCATGCTGCTGTGGGGCAGCACGGAAGCGCGTGTAGCTCTGTCCCGGCTGCTGCTCTTAGTGGCATGGTAAGGGGGTGGGGCTCAGGGGGGCTGGATAAGGGACAGAGAGTCCCAGGGGGGCATTCAGAGGACAGGGGGGCTTAGATAGGAGGTTGGGTCCTGGGGGTAGTGGTTAGGGTCGGGGGCCTCGGGAGGTGGCGGTCAGGGTCAAGGAGCAGGGGGGTTGGGTGGGTCAATGGTTCTGAGGGGGCAGAAAGTGGGTGGGGGTCAATAGCGGGTGAGGACAGGCACAGCCTTCCCTACCCAGAACTCCAAGCAATTCTGAACCCCAATGTGGCCCTCAGGCCAAAAAGTTTGCCCACCCCTGGGTTAGGGTGTGTGATCACAAAATGATCTCCCATGTCCATCTGTGAGAAGATGGCAGAAGGTGGTTATTTACCTGGGAGAAGGATGGAGATGCATAGTTTCTCCATCTTTGAGGTCAAGCCTAAGGTCTGCAGCAAGCCGGTAATTTGGGGTGGTTGGTGTAGCAATTGCATTCACCACTGGAGCTTGCAGCAACTACTCACCTCTCGTTAGGGCAAAACTCTCTGTAACCTTTGTCTGTTGGTGACTGGCCTCGAAGAAAGTCTTGCATGAGTAAGGAAGGCTAAACCAAGGCCTCTGGCTGGCTATGGGCTACACTCTATCTCTTCAGCCTTTGCCCACAGTTCTGTGGGGGAACTGTGGCCTGCAGAGCTTCCTGAGATTGTTCCTCTGGCTGACACAGTGGGTCTCATTCTCCTCATGCTTAGGACAGTTTTATGCCTGTGTAACTCCCTTGACTTCAGTGGAGTTATTCCAGCAGTGGCAAGCGTGCACTCTCCACCGGGCTAATCTCGCTCCCTTGGCTAATACACAGGGAGTGCATGGCCCATCCCTGCTAACTTTGGTTAAGCTTCTGCTCCCATCAGAATCTACCACAGGGAAATGATTGTTCTCAGGGAGTGGAAGGATCAGGATTGTGATTATTCCTTGCACAGGGACAAAGGGAAACTTCTTATACCTTTCACTGCACTAGCAAACCTGCTCAGGCCTCATCCTGTCTGTCTAATCACCCCCAGCCTCTTACTCCAGAGTGTAGCAACGGTGCCTATCATTTGTCCATAGGCAGCCCCCATCCTCCCTGCTTGTCACTGGCATTGCACTTACATCTGCTTGCTCGGAACACACAGACATTAAATGACAAAGAAATTCCACCAGCCCAGTTCAGTGGAGGCAGCGTGAACTGTGAGGTCCAGGCCGTGGATCCAGGAGGGGCAAGGTGTGTTGTGGTGTTGACACACACTGTCCTAGGGGAAGGGTTTGTCTCCTCACCACACCATGTCGGGTGAGTCATGGGACAGTGCTGCAGGTGACAGTTGTGAAAGAAGTCAGTGAGGGAGGACACTGCGAGAAGAGAAGTCATTCCAAAGAGGCAAGCAGCAGACAAGCTGCCTGTGGCTGGGCCTGTGAAATAAAGACACCTTTGTAAGAGGTGCACTTGCTGCTTGGCCTTGTCAAGCAACAACTCCAGCTCCAGGTTACTCAGTTCACCAGCAAAAAAGATGTTTTTCTCTCACTGCCAGGCCTGCGAACTTACCCTGGCTCTGCAAGCCAAGCTCTGCCCTTTCTGTCTCGCACAATGGGATGCTCCCCTGGGGGCGCCCACGGTTGTGAGGCACTTCATCACCACTGTGCCTGCGGAGGGCAATTCCTAGCACCATCAGCCTCGGGCAGCACGAGCACTGCTTCCCAGGTCTCCGCAGCCTGGTTAAGGATCGGCACACTCCAAACCCAGCACTCTGAGTGTTCCTTGGGAGTACCCGCCATCTGTTCTGCCAGACACAGACCAATCTGCTACTCTCAAAGCTTCCCAGTCACACCTCAGGCTCAGGGCCAGGGACTGGAGAAGAAGCAAGTAGATGGAAGTATTGGAAACGAAGGGTTACACAGGAATGAAACCGTAACACACATTCTAGTATTGCTCACTAGTGTTTCTCCACGAGGTAGGCGGTGATCCGTCGCAACGTCATGACACAAACCGTGTTCCCAGCTTGTCCCCTCAGTAAACGATGCAGGGTGTAGCTCTGCATGCACAGTGATAGCCCAAAAGCGTATTGTCCTCACCGGCAAACAGGGCTGCCTCCTGCTGGTTTGTTTGTTCCTGTAAATTCCCCCTCTTGAAGATCTCACAATCCCTCCATTAGCATTCAGCTCAGACTGTAAATGGGCGTGCATTTTGAACCATACAACACAATGCTCCATTTACATGTAGCCGGGCCTCTGGATAAAGATCTCTTGCCTGAAAGAAACCTATTTGTTGCCTTTTGGTGACCAGCCCTAAGTCACAGACTTGAAGAGTATAATTTTAGGTATATACACATAATTCCTTACATACTATCTGTACATGCATTTTACAGTGACTAAGAGGAAAAGCCTGACACAGGCTTTCAGTGGAAATCTTACAGGACACTTTTTGGCAAAGCAGTATATAGATACCAGATGCAGGAGGTACCTGGACCCTTATGCACCCATGTGCCCTCTGCTAGTTGGCATCCAGTAGTCCCTGGGTCATAGACATACTATCACAAGGAACACAGATTCTGCAACTAGAGTCTGTGGATTAAGTACAAACCATTACAGAATACAGCCCTGCTTCCCAGAGCTGTGTTGGCTCTGTAGAAATAGCAAGTAACATGCTTCAGTGAGGTCAGCAGACCAAGTAACTACAGAGGGTGGATCCTTGAATAAGATGATCCCATTTTTACCCTAACTATCCACATTTCTGACCATAACTGCACTTTCAGACCAAAGCTGCACAGGTCAGACCAAGGCGGCTCAGTAAAGTTACAGTAGACTACTCCTTTTTCTTGGGCATGAGTTTGATCTGGGAAGTCCTTAAAAGACCAGGTCTGCACTACAGACTTCTGTTGCTATAGTGATGTCAGTCAGGGATGTGAAGGGGTGTGATCCCTGACCAGCAGAGTTATGCCATCGAAAGCCCCTAGTGTAGATGCAATTATACCATCAAAACTTTAGTTTTTCTGGTATAAGCTGTGTTTGCACTAGATGCGCTTTACCAGTGCAGTGTATCCATATACCCAGTGTACCTAGCTGGGCCCAATAGTGTTTGAATCAGATGTGGTGGGTTTGTTTGCAAAATGAACAACCAGAAGTGGCTTTGCCTGTCCATTGTAGTCAAGAAAAAGGCACCAGGTGAATGGAATCATTTATTATTATCTTTTATATCAGTTTCTCACTATCAAAGTCTGGCCTAGCAGTTTATTTACCATGACTCTGACCATGATTTCATGCTGAGTGTGCTTAGATACCAGGGTGATAGGCACCTCAGAAATGCCTAAGGCATAAATAAACAGAACACAATTGTATTGAGTGAAGTGTGTAGAACTGCCTGGCCCCTTCACAAATATCCTGGGTAAACAATAGCGATCTTTGTACGTGGGCTGTAGGCGTGTTGTCAAGGTAAATGAGACCTGGCAGCGGGCTCCATTGTCTCCTTTCCCACAACTCATTAAGATTTAGTTGTGTTATCATCAATGAGTGTCATAACCAGAGCTTTGATAGTGTCACGAGGCCATCCCATTGCCAGTGATTCATGTAACAGAGATGACGTTAGTCATCACAAGGATCTTCTCAGCTGTTGCCTCTTGTAGGTGTAGGAGCTGAGGGCCACCTCTTGAGTTTAGACTGCACAGTGGGGAACCCAGTGCTGGTGTTGCACATTTCCATGAAATCTCATTATTCCTTTATCTGTCTTTCCCCCCCTTCTCCCTTTGGTTGATTTGCTGGTGACACCCTGGTTTAATGCACAGCATCAACACCCACTCACAGAGGCTGGGTTGCAATAGGACTGGAGGCGGCATTCCTTCAGAGTCCTTGCCAACAGGGATTGCAGCATGAGATGAGTCAACCAGGCTGAATTATGGTTACCTAGAATAGGGCTGCTGAAAACACTGACCTGATTTCCTCCACATTCACATGACAGCATGGTAGAGTCAAACCCATTTCTGGATTCAGTGACATGCCACCAGACATGGCTCCAACCCACAGACTTTCCCAATAACCCTTTGTCCTTCTGTAGCCCCTTTCATGAGAGGGTCTCAAGACATTTTATGGTCATTGATCATACATTAATTTTTCAAAGACCCTGTGAAGACAGTGTTATTCCCTGACTTACAGGAAAATGAAGTGACTTAACAAATCAGTGGCAGAGTCAGGAACATGATACCGAGCCTGTTGGCTTCTCTAACTGTTTGGGAGCACACACCCAATAATTCCCAGTTTCAGAAACATTAGTTGATATCTCATTGCAGTGTTTTATAAAGTCCTACTCCACTATTTGCACCTGCAACCAGCAGCAGGGGAGCTGTGGTGATTTCGGGCGTATACACACTACCATTTATGTCAGCATAATTTATATCACTAAATTATGAATAGATGTGAATAGGTCACCCCCTTGAGTGATGTAAATTACACTGGCCTAAGCACTGGTGTGGACAGTGCTAAGTTGGTGGGAGAGTTTCTTGCGGAGGTGCTTTTCCAGTGGCATAGAGCATCTTCACCAGATGCACTAGAGTGGCGCAGCTGCAGTGCTGTAGTGCTTCTAGTGTAGACGAGTCCTGATACTTTGGGGTCTGCTCTTCAGCCTACCAACCTCCATAGCAAAAGACCCAAGCGCATCCTTCTCTGGAACTCATTTTTGGAGTCTTGCTATCATTGGTCACATAGAGACTTTACTCTTCTACTTGTTACACATACATCCCTGAATAAAACCTTTTGTAGAATCCTATGATAATATTGGGAAACTACACTGAGAGAAGACATTACTTTTGCTTTTAAAATATAGTCAAATGCTTTTAGTAGGAGCCCTAAATACTTCAGTTTGCTAGACTCTACTTTAGATCCTGGTTGCTGCTCTAGTGTACGTAATTTCTGCACACAGTAAGATATAATCTGGTTGTGTGTACTTAAATCTCTCCTCATGTCTCCCTCAGCACAGTGTAATGTATTAGATGCCTTGAAATGTGACAGACCTCTCTGGAGTTGAAACAGGAGAAGAAAACTCAGGATATTCGAGGCAAGAAGGGACTCTCCACTTTACAAAAGGAGGTTTGAAAACATCTCTTAAAAGCTGCTGCTGGAGTGACCTGACTTTATGCAGCAACTCTGCCTTCAGGGCTGGAGTTCTCTCAGGGACAGCCATTAGATCGCCTTTGGATTTTGGAATACAAGCTTTTCCTCTCTGCTACAGTAGACCCTCAGAGTTCAGAACACCTAGGGAACAGAGGTTGTTCGTAACTGTGAAAGGTTCATAACTTAGAACAAAACCTTATGGTGGTTCTTTCAAAAGTTTACAAATGAACACTGATTTAATACAGCATTGAAATTGTACTATGCAGAAGAAAACTGCTGCTTTCACTTTATTTGTAGTAGTTTTCATTTAACATAGTACTGTGCTGTATTTGTTTTTTGGTTGGGTTTTTTTTCTGTCTCTACTGCTGCGTGATGTTTACTTCCAGTTCTAAATGAGGTGTGAGTTGATTGCTAAATTCATAATCTGGTGTCCATAATCTGGTAATCTGAGGTTCTACTGTATAAGAAAAGCAATGGGTCACATTCCTGTATTTCTATGAAACTGGCTCCTTGTCAGACTGGGCTCTTGGCTAGATAATGGTTATACTGAAGTTTGTCTTCTAAACGGTGATGAAAGGCATCTTGGTTCCTCACCCTGACAAGGGGTGTTTCCCGCCGTACACATGAAAGATCAGAGAAGGTGTTCTCAGACTTTCATACTGTGGACTCCATCTTTGAACTGGTTGGTTGCTTTGTGAACATCTCCTCTCCCATCCGCAATTACAACCTGTCCCTGTAGCCACCATGATTGTGTAACCCACACACCTTCTGGATGTGGTGTTCTGTCCCATCTGATGGCACTGAGATCACTTAGAGTGAGTTAAATGAGTCTGCTCTACAGCCTTAGCTAAGAGCCAATTGGCTTTTAGCTCATGCAGTAGAGCAGGAGTGGCTAGCCTGAGTCTGGAGAAGGAGCTAGAGTTTAACAATGTACATTGCCAAAGAGCCACAGTTATATGTCAGCAGTCCCCCATCAGGTCCCACTCTGCTCCCAGCGCCTTCCTCCCACCAGCAGCCCCACCGATCACTCCCTCCCGGCACCTCTCAACATCTGTTTTGTGGTTTGCAGGAGGCTCTGGAAGAATGGGGGAGGGAGAAGGAGTGAGGGCACAGCAGGCTCAGGGGAGGGGGCGGGAAGGGGTGGAGCGGGGCAGGGCCTTTGGCAGAGCCAGGGGTTGAGCAGTGAGTACCCCCCGGCACACTGGAAAGTTGGACCTGCCCTGTAGCTCCAGCCTTGGAGTCGGTACCTATGCAAGGAGCCACATATTAACTTCTGAAGAGCCACATGTGGCTCCCAAGCCACAGGTTGGCCACCCCTGCGGTAGAGATTTATGCACTAAGCTCTAGAGGTCCCCAGTTCGATCCTGCCCACTGATGAGTGGGATCTGTTGATATTACAATTGCTTGATATTAATGTGATTGAACAAGGAGGAGGAAGAGCTATATGGCCACCCAGCTGTCCATAGAACTCCTCCTCAAAAAGTCCCCCCTCTGTTGAGAATGGGGAACTGTCAGTCT
This sequence comes from Dermatemys mawii, assembly GCA_007922305.1. NCBI lineage: Eukaryota > Metazoa > Chordata > Testudines > Dermatemydidae > Dermatemys > Dermatemys mawii. The sequence goes on along the minus strand of ML677360.1, from coordinate 16,253,473 downwards.
GTATCATTAGTGCTCTAAAACTGCAGTATAAGTAAAGATCTATGCAAAGGTGTTAGCAAAGCTGCTGGAATTAGAAATAATCATAACTGTACTACAGCCCTTACCGCTCCAATTTGTGAGAGGAAAGAAATCAATGTAAGATAGGGAAGGACTTTTTATATTCCACAGTGAGTGTGCACAACTCCTCCAGGCTTCTTGTTGCTATGGCTCTGGATTCAGAGAAGGCGTTTAACAGGGTGGAATGGAAAGATCTAGATCATGTATTAAAACTGTATATTTTGTCTCAGAAACAATTAATGGGCTAAGATTGTTAAAGTCTCTCCCAAACACAGATCTATGTGGTATTACAAATGATTTTTCACTACCTGATCCTTTTCTCAAATGGGATGAATCAGTTCCTATTCAGATACTCTTGGAAGCTCTAGAAACAGCCAAACAGCTTTTTGAGCCCAATCCCGTCTAGTTCCACCAGTGAAAATTTGACCATCCCTAAGACTTTATCTGAAAGGATGTCTGAATAAAGGCACATACACAGATCTGTGTTGCATGAAAATAAACCTCTCATCCATCCAACTGGAATTGCTCTGGGCCATCTATTAGCCACCAGTTATTTATATGATGAATCAAGCAGCATTGTCTGTCTGAATGACTTGCAAGAGAGTGACTTTCACCAGTTTATTCCTTATTTGATATTATTCATTGAATGGTTGATATGAACATACTTCACCCCCCGGATCACTCACTAGCTATATGCTGCAGCTATTGCTTCAAGTGTTTGCTTGGTCACCAAGTCACATGGTATTGTCCCTGCTTCCTCAGTGGATGACTCCCAAAGAGCTTTCATGATGTCTGCATGAACATTGCTGGGAGGAGTATAAGTTGGCAAGAGTATTTGTGGCACTTGCCTTTTCTGTGAATTTTCTAATGAATGTGAGTTGTTCTGCAAAGTCAAAGTAGTTTACTTAATTCAGGGAGTCAGGGTTAGATCAGAACAGAAATAAGACGTGAGTGGGGAGCTGGGACTAATTTTGTGAGAGGACATTTCAGATTGCTGCCTCTTCAGTGTTTGGAATGTCCAGTGTGCACTGTTGACTATCTCCAATGCCTCCTTCCCTAACTTTTGTATGTGAAAACTTAGGGAAAGTTTCTTATTTAGCCAGTTTGATGCCTGCTAAGTATGCCAGGGTTGTGTGCCAAGACACCTTAGTTACAGACCACTGGGAATTTTAACAATGTCAAGGGAATTTTTTTTTAAGGGGATGTGAGTGCCATGCTTGTGAATCGTGGCAGATTGATAGTGCTGGTGGCTAGTTAGCCTCAAGATGGAGATGACCTGGGCTGGATTGGAGCTGGTGACTGTATCCCTGAGCTGTACATTTGCCTTCCCACATGCCTGAATCACTCTGAATCCCAGAAAAGCTAATGAGGTCTAATTCTAGCTGCACAAGTCAGCTCTGTACATGGACTTAGATACCTCAATATGGAGGATGCCATATGGGAGGTGGAATGAGGCAACAGAGACAAGGGAGAGGAAGGCTGGGCTGGGCGAGGCTGCATTGACTCATTATTTTACAGCAGATTGAGAAGATGTACATCTTGCATGCGTCTGGCCACCTGATTGCTCTAACATTAAAGCCCGTCATCAGACCCTTCCATGAATCCCTGCCCTCTGTTTCTCACCCAGCTGGGATCTGAACTCCTCTCCTAACGTAAGCAAAACCTAGAGGGAAAGGCCAACCACACCAATAGAATAGTCCAGGTCCATGGCTAGTATATGCAGGCAGAACTCAAGAGACTCTACCAGAGCTACACTTGCTTATACCAAAAGTGTCTTTTGTTTTCTTTTTCTGTATGGGCTTGATCCAACTCCTGCTAATGTCAGGGCGTGAAAGTGAGGCCTACCCTTTTAATCAGCCTTACTCCAATTGGGAATGCCCAGGCTTGTAAATTTCCCCATTGTGCCAAAAATAAATTATGTTCAAATTAGTGCCCGAGTTCAGACCAGATGTTGTTTCACTGACAACTGTTGCTAGGGTATGAAGACTAAACCACTTGAAAAGGAAGAACTGAGCGAGTAGTAATTAGCCTTTCTCTTTAGGTCATATGCTCACATATAGTGTAGTTGGGTACGGATCCAGTCACTGTTTGGTGGCCCATTTGAGAGGAGTGTGGTGAGTTAAGGTTAAGGACAAGAAGGTTAAGAAAGAGGACAACCTGGGTGCCAGCCTGAAAAGATAGTGGCATTGTCAACAGAGATGGAAGAAGAAAAGCTTAGGAGGAAAGGTGCTGAGTTCAGTCTTAGTGTGGTTGAGCTTGCGTTGTCAGTGAGCCATCAGGGAGAAGGTGGTAGGCTTAGAAGAACAGGACAGAAAGAGGCAGGACAGGTGTGGAGAAATAGAGTTATGAGTCACCGGGTGAAGAGCAAGAAGGGGAGGGGGTACAGCTACAGGGAGAACAGGGAGGAGGAGCAGGAGGACCTATTAAAGGAGATGCTGAGGGGGTGGGTGGAAAGGTAGGTGAAGGAGCAAGAGAAGACAGAGGCGAAGGGAGGTGGCTGCATTTCTGTGTGTGTGATGTGAGCCCTAAGTATCCCTTCCCCTGTGTGTGCAAAGGGGATTAATTAACTGATATCTGTAAAGCACTTTGAGATGGCTGGATAAAAAGTGCTATAGAATCCAATAATAAACAAAATACTAAATGATCTCCCTTAATGATACATACACACCCTGTTCTTGATTCCCCTGGGATTATGACAGCTTTAAAGCAGATTAGATTTAGCCTTTGAAAAATCTCATCACTGTTTGCTTGGTATATCTATGACCAAATGAACAGAGACCAACAATAGGGCATTAGGATTTAGAGCACTGGATGCAATGTAACCAGAAGCTCTTCAAAGTGTTATTTCATTTACTGGGAATCTGTTTCATTTCCTTTTATTAACTGTGAATTCAGTGGGAGGGAGAGTTCATGGCGCAGATCCTCAGTTGGTGTTAAATTGGCCCTAGACACCCTGCTCCCACACAGGAACTCAAAGGACCTGACGTACTACTTAACTTTGTTTTGTTTTGGCAGAGGTGTGGTTAGGGATGATGCTGGGTGTATACAGGGTGTGTTGATGTTGGGTCCTTTGGGTGAGTCTGTCCGGAGGCTGAATAAGACTTCCTGAAGTCCTCCCTCTACCCAGATTGTCTAGACAGGGAAGGGAGATGTAGGGATTTCTTCTTAATAGAGATTATTATTAATTGTGAATATGACTTTCATTTCAAAGCTACCCGCACAGCTAATGAATTGCAATATTTCCCTCTTGCCCACATTGCTCAGTCTCCCGCAGGGTCACATGGCAATGGGATGGAAAAGGGGCCATGCTACACACAAGAGAAAGCTCAAGGTCTCTTGCTGAGACAGCATTCAAGAGCCACCAAGGCCCCCATGAATCAAAGCAGCTGCTTTGAAAAGACATGAAATGAGAGGGGGAAATGGTTGTGCAAAGGCCACACCCTGCTGTTCTCTCGTGAACTGGAGACTGGTGCCCTGTCTTGTGTCTGACTGTCTTGGCTTATTTAACGCCTAAACTCTTCGGGGCAGGGAATGTGTCTTATCTATTTGAAAGCGACCAGTCTTTTATGATGCTATATAAATGTTTTGTTGCAATAACACGAACATCAATTAGGGCTGTGAGAGCCCTGTGGCTTTGGTTCATGAACTGAGCCCTGCAGTTTGGGATGTAAGGGCTGGAAAGGAACCAGACCCTGCAGGTTCACTTGGGAATTCAAATCTGACAAGTTTAAACCACCAAGCTTTGTTCCCCCGGTCTGCTCCTCTTTTACCCCTCCTGTCCCCTGCCCCCTATTTTATCCTTTATGTATCTGTTGGGAATGGTGTTGTCCTCTGGCTTGTTAAGGGACCAGCTATTTGCCGTCTGGGTGGATGTGAGAGAGAGGGGTGAAACTCACTGAACTTTCATGAAAGTAGGCTGAGGGCCATAAGACACTGGGCACCAGACCCAGAACTCAGCCTGAGTGGGTCTAAGGTGCATTGTGGATAACTGAATTGCTAAGTGTTAAGGACAGCATCTTGTCAGGGCAAACCAGTAACACCATCCTTCCTTCTCTTTCACTAAGAGCATCCCTGTATATCCAGGCAGCGTGGTCCAGCAGCTAGGGCAAGAGACGGGGTGTCAAGAAGCCAGGCTTCTAGTCTTGCCTCTCCCATGTGTTTGGCAAAGCACTTTACCTCTCTATGCCCCCTTTCCCATGTGGGAAATGGGACCAGTAACAACGACCCACCTTTCTAGGGTGGTTTGAGATCTATAGGTGAGATGCAAGCATCCAAGTACTACTGAGAACTCCTGTGAAGCTGCCGCTGACAATGCATGTTAGCTGGTGTTATTCATGACAGCAGTAGATGTCGGAAAACTCAGTCTGTCTTCTGAACATATAGCCAGGACCCTGTGTCTGGCAGAGATGGGAACTGGAAATGATGCTGAATGAGAGGAGAAGGGAAAATGTCGCCCTCCCCAGAGATGAGAAACACACTAGGAAAAACCTGGGTGTCGGTGAGAGGAAAGGTGCCATTGGGAGATCACTTTGCAAAGTGTCTGCCCTGCTCATGTCCAAGTTGATGTGCAGCACTGGGCCACCATATACACTAGCTGAAGGAAGATGAGGCAGTCTGGTGGTCAGAGCACAGCCCTGGGATCCAGGCGTTCCTGAGCTCGGATCCCAATTCCCACACTGAATCTCAGGCTGGGTTAATCTCTCGCTGCCTCATCTTCCCCCATCCTTAAAGCGTGCGTAACAGCTCTACCTACCTCACAGGGCGCTATTGTTAATTAGATGATGTTTGAGAAGTGCTTTGAAGATGAAAAGCCCTGTATGAATGGTGGGTATTATTACTGCTTAGCTGAGTACCTGCATAGCCATAGGCAGGGCGTGTCCACAGGAGGCAGTGCTACAGGCTGAGATTTTATGGTTAGGTGCCTTATAAAAAATATGTGATATGGAAATGCTCTGGGAGCCAGCTCCCTCCCCTCTTCCCCGTGGACGGGATCGGGGATCAGGTCCCTCCTCCTTCTCCATGGAAGGGACCAGGGATCAGCTCCCTTCTCCTCGTCCTCCACTGGTGGAACAGACAAGAGAGCTTTGGTGGTGATGAGGCAACCTAAAGCACCTACACCCCATTGTGGAGGGGTTGAGAGTAGGGCCCCTCTCACAGCCATCTGCTTCCAAACCAAACAGCTGTAGTGAAGCTGACGGAGTGAAAGCGAAGTCCTGTCCTGCCCCGGCTGCTACCAGAGAGCATGGGGAGAACAAGATGAGCAGGACAGGATCACTCATAGGCCTACATTGCCAGAAAAAGGGGAGGGAGGAGTTGCATGTGCAAAGACTGCAACTGCACGTGCAAGCACAGTCACTGCCTGAGCAAACAGCCAGTTAATGATGCATCTGGCCGTTCATGGTCCTGTGTACAGCTCACAGCTTCACATGCATTCATGTGAATTACATACACATTTTAAGCAGCAAAGGCAGATACGTCTGTGCGTGCCCCTTTGCACATCCCTTTTCATGAAAATGTATACTCTAGGGGTGTTTCCCCTGGGAGATCTGTATATAATATGCACCTGACTAGCCAGAAAGAAAATTGTTTTATAATTAGCTTAATATTTTTAATGACAGATTGCCACATTTGACAGAATCCCATTTGTAGAGCCTCACTCACAGACAGGCTTACACCATAGCATGGGTGGGTCTCTCTGCAGCAGCCAGCATAAAAATCACATTCTCCAAACTGGGCAAGCAAGTCACCTCTATGACAATCTTGCCCCAATTTATTATGGAGAGGCCCCTCTACTATGCTCCTTCTTATCATAAAACCTGCCATATATCCTGGCCCCCTGGTTCAGTGGACTGAGCACAGGACTGGGAGCCAATAGCACTGTCACTGACATGCTGAGAGACTTTAACCTCCCATGCCTCAGTTTCCCCATCTGTTAAAATAAGATGATAACCCACTTCTCTGGAATGTTGTGATGATTATGTAATGTTGGTGAAATGCTCTGAAAATGAAGAGTGCTGTTCAAGGGCTAAGGATAATAATTACCTCAGACTTGTGATGAGATGCTAGCAGTTACATAATGAATCAATGGGGGGTGTTTGGCCTTCCCTGCTGAACAGATCCTTCCAGTCTTATCATCTGTATTATTATTTTCTTAAATCAGATTTTTCTTTCCATGGGGAACTTGCTCATGGAGCAGACAAGCAGCACATGGTGTACACGATACTCCAGGGATGGCAATTAGCCATAATACCTCTGCTAATTTCAGTCCCTGCCCAGCCCATGAAACTCACCTCACCCAGAACTTGTTTCAACTTCTCCAGCTGCTCTTGGCATGTGCTGAGATTTCATAAAGTTGATGCCATCAACTCCCACACACGGGAAGAGATATACAGAGAGAAAATCTACACACAAGAGGTAATTTATGGGGAGAAGATGCATTTGCAAGGAAGCGCACAAATGTGAGTGTTTGCCCCAATAGCTATTAATTGCTAAAACTGAGACACCAAGAGCCAAGCAACCAAAGAATGATTCTGAAAATCTCTTACAATGCACAGTTCAAAGAAGATGCATCATGGTTTAGAGATTGTACCTCCAATTATATCCCTCTCTTTGAAACACAAACACACCACACTTCACAAACATTCCTATTTTTCAATGTTCACCTCCATTTCAAGAGGACACCACATGAAATTGTTTGTTAGGGCCTTTAAATTTGTGCTCTCACCTGTCTCTGTGTGCAGAACCTTCCTCACAACTACACGCAAATGGGGGCCTGTATGTATCTTTACAGGTGGCTTGTTTTTTCCATGAATACAGTTACCATTTGGATTTTTTAATTTTGTAGCAAAACTGATATTATCAGTTGCTCAAAAGTATAAATACCACCACAGATGTAATTGGATACCACACCAGCTATGAATCTGGGTAATACCAGACACTTTGTCAATCATAAATGTCCTATTAATTCTGAAGACCCTCATTTGGGGTTAAAAGCCTATGGCCTGATTTTCAGAGGTGTGGAGCACTTTCAGTTCTCATTTGTTAAGAGTTCTTCTCTGGGACATCACTAAAGAACCAACTTTACAAGTATACAAACTTAATGTGGGAGGTTTGTCACATGCTAAATGTGACTATCTTTCAAGAGTTCTTAAGGTGAATAACATGTTGTGGGCTATAAGGAACTCATGCTGCAGACTATGAGCAAGCTGCATTCATGGCTCTAAGCTGATTTCCACCTGGAATGTCTTGAAGTCTGATCTTACAAATTCCTCAGTCTTGGAGGAAAGCAAGACCATGGGAATCTCTATTGCTGCAGTAAGAATCAAACAACTGACCATAACAACTATCCATAAACCTCCAAATCTTGAATGGCCAAAACCCACATTACCATCTTTTCTCCTCTCAGTAGTTTATGTTGATGCCTTTAATAACCACCCCTCACAATGAGACTGAGCAACTGCAGCTGGTAAGCAACTCAGAGATTGGGCCTCATTCTCAGATATGCACTTTCATGTATCCAGCCCAGACCTTTGCTTTCTGATGAAAGACAATAGTGGTGATCCTCTGTACACTACAGGAACAAAGCTTGGAAATTTTTCTCACGGCCAACACCGCCCCACTATTCTGCCTGTTGACTTTGGAGTTCCACTGATTGAATCAATGCTGAAACCACACTGGAATTTCCACAAAGTGAACTGGGTTGCATATACTGCAGAAATTGAAGGTGATATGCACCATATCAAGGCTATCCCAGAAAACTATGAGTGCCTTGTTCACCTTCTTATCAAAGTTGCTGTGAAACAAGGTATATACTCCTTGCTGGCAGCTGGAGACAGAAGCAAAGAGTCAGAGAAGAGTAGTGATCCAGCAACAGCAAAAGCACAAATACAGTCATTGAACTCTGCCCATCTGCAGAGATGGAATGAGCCAGTGGAGGGCTTGATTTCACTCATTCCAGTTGCAAAGCCTGGGCTCTCCTCTGTAAGCTCGGAGTCACTGATCCAGTAAGACACCATCAGTCAAAAGTGACAGCCAGTGTCAGTACAGGTAACTCCAAGACCAAAACTGATAAGCTGATGAGACAGAAGGTTGAGAGAGAACTCTTTCTATCCATTATCTGACAAAGACCTGCTGCTTCACAGCTATCATCTCCATATGCCATACAAGATATAGACAAGGCCCACATGGCCACGACAAGTGCTGCTGGCAATGATGGTGTTTATCTCAACTTCCTTAAGAATATGGGAGCAAAGGGACAAGTATGGTGCCGGATCTATTCACTGCTGTACATTAGATGGGGAAGATCCCAAAAAGCTGGCATGAGGCAATAGTTTTTGCCCTCTTCAAGCATGGGAAACCACCAGATGGCTAGCTATCGCCCAATATCACTCAACTTGCAAGTTGTAGAATGAATGGTGAGAATCCTACTGGACCATTTCAACCCTATTTTTAAGGCCATTCTCTGAAGGTTTTAGATTGGGATGAAGCTGCTGCAACCAAGGTTTTGCCATTACTAGTCATTTGGAGGCTAGCCACCCAATTGCCAAATGAGAAATCCTGCTTCACACTTGGCCATTTCATCCCATTTCTTTTTGCTCCTTCTTACTCCAAATCCACCTCAGAGCTCTTGATTTCTTTGGCCAAGACTGCTGTCACTTTTGACTCTCCTATAGCCCTATCTGAATGAGAGTGGAGATCTTTGGTGTGTAGGTCTTCTTCTGGTTTTTGCACAAAATGAACTTCATCTTGAGCAAATATAAATTTGGGGCACCCAAAGTGACCAAGCTTATTTCCTGGGTGACAGATGGGTGCGTGTCTGCATGTGGGCAGTTCCGAATAATGAACAAAGAACCAAATGCAGGTGGGCTTGGTGATCTTATCCATAACAAGCAAAGATACTGTGACTGTGGAACATGAGGACATAGTGTTGTGACCCTGAGTTGCCCAATGGCCCTGTATCATGAAGAGAAGCTCTTGGAGTTTTGCAATAATAACCATTGTGCTACTTCAGTGAAATTTTCTAACACTCTGATAATGTCTCCTCCCATCACCAGCAAAAACCACATCACAGCTTGAAAGTTTTATTATTATTATTTTTTACTTACATCTTTATAACAGAGGAAGAAGTTAGAGCTATTCAAGTCAGTGGGGCCTGATGAAATTCACCCTAGGGTACTTAAGAAACTAGCTGAAGCAATCTCAAAACCATTAGCGAAGATCTTCAAGAGTTCATGGAGGAGAACAGGTGAGGTCCCAAAGGACCAGAGAAAGGAAAACATAGTACCTGTTTTTAAAAGGGGAAACAAAGAGGACCTGGAGAAACCAGCCAGCCTAACTTTGATAAGTGGAAAGACACTGATACAAAATTATTAAACAAACAGTTTGTAAACACCCGGAGTAAATAGAGTGTTAAGTAATAGCCAAGATGGATTTGTCAAGAACAAATCATGTCAAACCAGCCTAATTTCCTTCTTTGTCAATTTAGTGGCCTAGTGGATGGAAGGAAGCAGTAGAGGTGATATATCCTGATTTTAGTCAGGCTTTTGACACAGTCTCACAAACTAGGGAAATGTGGTCTAGATGAAATTACTATAAGATGAGTACATAACTGGTTGAAATATTGTACTCAGAGAGTGGTTATCAGTGGTTTGCCATCAGATTGGGAGGTTGTATCTAGTGAGGCCCTGCAGGGGTCTGTCCAGGGTCCAGTATTGTTCAATGTTTTCATTAATGACTAGGATAATAGAGTGGAGAATATACTTTTAAAATCTGCATTCATCACGAAACTGGAAGGGTCTGCCAGCACTTTGGAGGACAGCATTAGAATCCAAAATGAGTTTGACATATTGGACAATTGGTCTGAAATCAGCAAGATGAAATTCAATAAAAACAACTGCAGCGTACTACACTTATGAAGGAAAAATTAAATGCACAACTCTAATATGGGGAATAATTGGCTAGGTGTAGTATTGCTGAAAAGAGTCTGGGGGTTATAGTGGATCGTCAGCAATGTGATGCAGTCACATTTCATTCTGGGGAGTATTAACTGGAGTGTTGCATGTAAGACACAGGAGGTAATTGTCCTGGTCTACTTGGCATTGATGAGGCCTCAGCTGGAGCCCTGTGTCCAATTCTGGACACTGCTCTTTAGGAAAGATGTGGAAAATTGGAGAGAATCCAGAGGAGAGCAACAAAAGTGATAAGTTTAGAAGACCTGACAGTCTTGAGAAAAGAAGACTAAGGGACGACCTGATAACAGTCTTCAGATATGTTAAGGGCTATTATAAACAAGACTAAAAGCAACTAGGTGCCCAATAGGTATTAGACACTTAGGTACTTTGGAAAATTTCACTAAACATCTATCTTCATTTTTAGATCTAAATATTCTGTGCCTCAGATTACTGATCTGTGCTATGGGCATAATAATTTAGGCTGAAATTGATGGGTGTGTACTCAGCATGGCTCAGATGTGTCTCCTCTGCTCTTATCTGTGCTACCATGGCTACACTACTAGTTATTGCTCTAGCGCAGTGAGAGCTAGCACACGTATGTATACATGAGCCGGCAGGGCCAAATTTCCAAGTAGGCACAGCAGGCACATGCTTTGGCATGTAGGCATTCTAGGGACGTCTTACCTCTCTAAAACTGTGGGCAACACAAAGGTCAGCAATAGGCAGAGGGGAGTTGAAGATGTGGTGCCTAGTGGCGCATACGGTTTAAATCAGTCTCTGTGAGCAGGGGAATCAACCCCCTAGTCTGTAGCGTAGACGTAGCCTAGTTTCATCATAGAGATGTTGTCCAGATGTTGAGACTTCATTAATTAAAACATTGCAAATTGCCTGATCTCTAATGAAGGGCACTATATTTGTGCAATCTATTCTGAATTATTACATAACAATAATTAATAGGTTACTTTGCAATAGAACTTTTACTTTCATATTGTAGAATTACCTTGCAATGGAATTCTCCACAAACAGCCCCAGCAAAATGATGGATCTGAGACATGCAGGAAATGCTTCCCTTGCTCTGAAGCAAGAGAATAACTGGCTTTGATCAAATCTGGCCACTTTCACGGAACACCCGAAAGAAAAATTTCCTAGGCCTAGAATCAGTTTGTACTAGACGAGATACCATTGTGATTGTGGTTTAAAAACACCTGGATAGAGTGGAACAGAAACCAGTATTCAATGAGTATTTTGCCTTGAATTTTGAACGTTCAGTGAGAATATTAAGTGACAAATAAAACTGCTACTGACAGTTTTCTCCGATGCTATTAATAACCTAGGGCTGGTGTCACAGGGGGTTGGATAAGGGCCAGAGGGTCACGGGGCGCGGTCAGGGGATGGATGTGGGGGAGGGGGTTGGATGGGGCATGGTTCTTTTAGGAAGAGCAGGGCCAGTGCAGCATGGCTGGTCAGCTGACTCCAGTGAGGTATGAAAAGGGCTTCTGGGCCTAGAGAAGAGAGAACCTAGGTGAGTCAGTCAGGAAGGGGTCAGAGGAGTGCAGACCTGGGACTCTCACTGCCTGCTCCCTGGGAAAAAGGAGTCAAGCCAGAAACCAAGAGGCCTGGGTAATGGGAGAAGGAGCAATAGGAAATCCCCTGGGGGTGGGTGCCAGGCAATGTCAGACTCCCCTGGGAAGAGAGGCAGTGGGACTCTGCTGGAGAAAAGCACCTCCGGGGAGTAACAGTGCTCAGTGAAGACAGCATGTAAGATTCCTGCCGGAAGGCCTGAAGCAGGAAGGACTGAGAGGTTAAGGGGAAAAACCCTTGGGAGCTGTAGCCCAGAGTGGCCTGATGAACTGGTTTTGTTAATTTTGCCTATGCTGGGAAAAATAAAACAAAACCAGAAGGATTCTCTGGGTGTGGCAGTGGGTCCTTTGTGAGCTGGGGAGCAGGCCAGCTTATTACAATCAGCTTGTGCAATCTCGACTCAGGGTGGTGAGTTCTTGCTCACATGAGGAGTCAGGCCGATTGATTGAGTGGGACTGCTCATGAGAGTGAGTGCTCACCCATGTGAGTAAGGGGCCTGTGATTTTTAATACGTAACAGCCAGATTACGAATCCCTTAATCAAACTGGTGAGCAGTTACGCACATGAGTAAACTTCAATGGGATGGATCTTGTGGTCCTACATTATCATCATGTTTATTATTTTCCACCTCCAGGCTGACCAGATCAAAGCACCATTGAGCTAGGTGCTGTGCAAACATACAATAAATGAGAATCCCTGGCTCACAGAGCCAGAACATTTGGAAAAGTTCATTTTCTCTGCTGTTTTAACCCAACCTTAGGGCACAAGCTTATTCAAATCAGGGCATCTCAGAATTGACAACCACATCATCCCCCAAATTACTATTAATTCATTTGACTTCATTTTCATTAGTTAGAGACTTCAAAGCAGATTCACACTGCCTGAGTGAAACTAAAATCAGGAGACATTACATTAGAAATGGAGCTAAAATAAAGGCTATCATACAGTAAATCAAGGACAGGCAAACTGTCTGCTAGCATTGTAGTGTAACATTCCTCGCCACCTCTCTGCAGCGTGGAGAGCTGTGAGCTGACATTTTTCAAATGGCCCAAAGAATGTGAAATGTAAATGTTTAGAAAAGAGTTTTTCTTGCCAAATTCAAACTGAAACAGCAGCTTCTAATAGAAGCGTTTTCAGAAACCGCATTCTGCTGCCAGCTTTTGAGATCAACGCTATTTAAATTAAATTGAAGCCTTCACATTCCTGACACTGTGGCTGCCTGTTATTTGCCAACAATTGCTGGATTAATATAATGGGAAGCTTAAAATATGAACTGCAACTGTATAAAATGTTGCCGAAATGTCATACAGATGAGTGATCAATCACCTGCCAGGCATTCGAGTTGGTGAAGACACAGAACTAGAGTAAATATGGAATGAAGAGAATCATTGTTGCTAATGATTAGGTATTATTTCTGTAGTGCCACACATATGAATGGTGCTTTCCCTGTCCAGAGAAGCTTGTAGTCAAATTGAGACACAACTCAGCAAAACACGGCGATAAATGAATGAGTTCCACCTTGACCATTCTCTGCCTCTGGAGATCTCATTCAGTAGATAGATCCATGGATGTGTTGTAATAGATCAAATAACCTGATAAATAGCCATCTTAGATCTATATTTGTTAAGGCCCTGCCTGTCCCCATGTACTAAGAGAGACTCTGGATCCTTCACTGAGAAGACAGACTGACAGCATGTTGTGTCTCTTGAGAGATGCCAGCCATGCTGGCTGTAAAACATTGCGTGAGCAATACTTTATTAGACATAAAAGTGTCTTAAGTAAGTCTAGACTCTAGAATGCATGCTTTTATTTTATATGTAACCATTTGTTTCCAAAACTTCTACTTATTATTACTTTGAATCTCTATTCTTTGTTAAACCTAGTCTTGATTTCACTATAAATGTCTCTTAGTGCTGTGTGTTAAGGGGGTGGAACAGTGATGAGAGGTGAAGCTGGTAAGATGGAGTGTACTGTGTCTTTGGAGGAAGCAGATTTGTAAGTGAGCAGTGGACCAAGGCCGGACACTCCAGGGAGATGCTCAGAGGCCTTTCTTTAATCTGTAAAGCAGTGGGTCTCAACTCGTTTCAGTCCACGGACCACCAGGCCAATCAAAAGATTTTCGTGGCCCACCTCCTTTTTTATTTATTTATTTTTTTGTTGAGACATGATTAAAAAGATCAGATATGTTTTGGTTTGAAATTTATTAATTTCTTATTAGATGTTTTGATTCTCTTCTCACTGACAAGCTTTCCAGTGTTTGGAGTTGTACTTGATAATGCACAACGAATAGCGCTTTCCACTGTGAGCCAATTCCTCTATTTGGACTTAATGTGCAACAAACACGAAAATCCTGTCTCACACATATAAGGTGATGCAAATGGCAAAAGAAATCTGACTGCGTGTGCTGACAGATTTGGGTAACTCCTGGTCATGCTGGCCCAAAATTTCTCTATGGTAAACTGCTGGTACACGTCTTGGGTCGCAAAATCATTTTTCAGATCCAAAAATTCCTCCTGCAGCTCCTCTGGAACACTATTAACTTCTGCTGTGAATGGATTCCTGATGAAAGATAATCCATCCTTTGTCCACCTCCAGAAAGTATCGTTGGAATTTGTCTCATAGCTTCCGTAAATGATGGAGAATTTGCGTCCGAATGGCTTCCTTTTTCCCAAACATGGCATCCACGTATGGAAATTGAATCATATTAATGCCTTTGACGCTTACGATCCAGAGTTCCAATTTGTCAAGAAAATCCTTGATGATGCTTTGGAGAGAAAACAGATTTGCACCTTTCCCTTGCAGCTGAAGATTCAGTTTGTTCAAAATTCCAAAAATATTGACAAAATATACAAATTCTACATTTGAGTGCATCAGCACATTTTGGAATTCCTCTTTCCCTTGAGCCTGGAGAAACAAATTCAACTCCTCTCTCAACTGGAAAACTCTGTTGAGTATCTTCCCTGCTGACAACCACCGTGCAGAAGTGCAGAACAGCAACGCATCCAAGTCAGAACCCATGTCCTGGCAAAATCTTTTGAACAGCCTGGTGTTCAGAGCCAATGATTTGATGTAATTCACCACTTTTACCAACCCTTGGAAAATGGTGTTGAGTTGATCAGGCAATGTTTTTGACGCCAAAGCTTCCCTATGAATAAAACAATGAACTCCGGATATCATTGAAGTGTGCTGTTTCATCAACATTTGAAGCCTGATCTTGAGCCCAGCATGGCAGGTGCACCATCGGTGGTGACACCCACAAGATTTGCCCAATCCAGACCATGTGCTTCAAAGAAATTGTTAACAATTTCCATCACATGCTGAGCCTTTGTGGAGGTATCAAGAGTCTTACAAAAAATAAACTAATCTTTGAAGACTCCCTCAACCATATATCGTGTGAACACCAATAGCTGAGAGCACAATGTGACGTCGGTTGATTTATCCAATTGTATGTCAAACAATGAAGACTTCTTTATTTCATCCACAACTTGTTCATTAATGTTCTGTGATATCTCATTTATCTGTCTCGATATTGTGTCATTAGAGACAGATATATCATTCAGCTTCCTTGTTGCTTCCTTGCCAAGAACTAGCTGCACCATCTCTTTTGCACAGAGGAGCACAGGTTGCTCTACAATGGTATGAGGCTTGTTGGCTTGTGCAACTTTGTATGCAACAATGTAGGAAGCAGTCACTGCAATGCTTGTATTTTTGTAGAATGCACCTGTTGAATTGAGGTGCTGTTGTTTCAGACCTGATAACTGCCGCTCAGAATAATCTTCATCCTTTTGCAACAAGTTTGGATGACACTTTTTGAGATGGAGTTTCAGCTTAGATGGCTTCATTGAGTCATTCCCCAAGACTTTGAAACAAGTAACACATTGTGGCAAATTCACGCCTTCTTTTTCTTGACAAGTGAAGCCGAATCTGATGTAGTCCTTCGAATACTTGCGCTTGACATTCCTTCCTGTCATTGCCATTATCTCAGGTCAGTGGGGTTACAATGAAATTTTGATTTTTCAAATGAACAGTTTATTTTGGGAGATTTATAGTAATTATAAATCACTCATACAGATGTCCCAGAATAAGTTGTCCAGCGGCAAAAATTGGAATTACAATATATCATCTCTCTAACTCGCACTGCACACATTACATGGGCTACGAAAAAATAAACTATGGTGGTTAGTTTTTATCTCTCGTATTTGGTTGAGTAAAAACATATTTTAGGGTTATTTTAAACAGATAATATTTTATTAACCTACGATACCGGCGCTAAAGTATTATTTATTTTGGTAGTAGGCTGTTTAACTTAGTACTGTCAAAACTGAAAGTACTTTCATGCCAACCTGATAAATTCAACAGATGTAAATGTAAAAGTTCGTGTCTTACCCCCGTGTTAAAATTCCTATACAAAAAAAGCCACAAACGAAATAAAAAGTGTGTAACAAACTAATGAACATAAACTTTAAAATTGTGTATATACTTACATTTTACAACCGAAATTATAAACAAACTAAACCAGCACATTTAGCACAGACACAACAATACTCAGCATGACGGCAAGAGCTACACTGACGCTCAGAGCCTTAGACGGACGTTACGGGCAACACAACGTGGTCGTGTCCTAGATGACGCTATGGATGACACGCTGCGTGCTTGTAAACACGGCGTAAAACAGCCTAACGGCAGCACCTGCCCACACTATCTGATTTTGGACAATATTCGTGTGGACCATGAAAAAAGTCACCCTGGACCATCAATGGTCCATGGAGCATCAGTTGAGAACCACTGCTGTAAAGAGACAGTGGGGCCTGCATAGGCCTGGAAAGGCACACTTCTTTTGCTCCTGGAGTTGGAGTTAAGGCATTAACCCCAGCAGGCACAGAAAAGGCTTCCTCGCAGTAAGGGTGGGTGGTTCCAAGGTGCCTCTCAACCCTGGGGCAGCATCACAATTCCTAACTTAGTGGGAGCTGGGCTCCACAGCTGCCCTTTGGGCCTTGGAAAATCTCCTCCTTAGTCACTGCTCTGTGTGCAGATATAGTCAGTAGTGCACATTGTTTTGTAGCCAGCATTGCCTATTACAACCTTTCAGAAAATCATGACTCAGACTCCCAAAATCTCAAGACTAGCTTAAAAATCATGAGGTTTTTTTAAAGTAGTATCTTTGGGGTTCTTTTTATTTGCTGTCTGATTTCTGATCCTTTGGGGTGCATGCAGGTCACATTTTAAAGATTTTTTATGTAGCCAATGAGGACTAGAAACTTACTTTTTATTTTAAATGAAAGTTGAGAGTCTCATTTAATCACATGATTCCAGGAGCTGGGGCTTTAAGAAAAACATCAAATCATGTGAGACTTGTGATAAAATCACAAGAGGTGGCACCATCTCACTAGTGAGTCTTCTCTTGAATTAAGGAGCTTCCAGTAAACTGGAATGCAGTCCATTTGTGTCTTGAAATTACAGTGAGTCTAGCTGGTTTATGTTCCTGTGTTCACACCAGAAGAGGAGTGGGCATCGATTGGCCACCAAGCAGAGAAAGTAAAGGAGGTAACCTCAGAACAGCAGCCGAGAGGGCAGAGAAAGGGAGGATCTGAGCCCAGTCCTGCTGCCATTGAAATCAGTGGGAGTTTTGCCATTGTCCGCAATGGAAGCAGGACTGGGCCCCATGTTGCTTTATTCTGTATGAGCATAACTACACATGACAAATAAGGAATTAAAATTACTAGGTTGAGGCAGGAAGCTGGCTTCCTTCCAGTGAGAGTCAAGAGCCGGCAAAAGGCGGGGTCCCTGAGCCTGCCAATCCCAGCCAAGCTGTCTCCTATGTAGCGTCTTCACTCCCAGAATCCTGCTGGGGTCCTTTTTGCTCTCATCTTCCCTATCTCACAACCTTCCTTTCAGTTCTAGGGCCACCCTTTTACCTTCCCTCCATCTGATCCAAAACCCATTGAAGTCACTAGGAGTCTTTCCATCGACGCGGTGATGTTTGGATCAGGAGCAGAGGAGACATGGGATAATTCTGTGGTTTGTAATTTATTTCATTGACAAATTGGGGCACTTTGCCAGTATTCTTATTTAGGCTTGAGGTAGCCTCTGAATGAATAGAGGCAGCAAAGACTTCAAAAGGCTACAGGGCAACCAGGAAAGTTTACAGGAGTCATCCCAAGTCACCCAGCTAAGTTGGTAACAACAGGGTTCGGAATAGAACCCAGGAGTTCTGTCTTTTAATGCTTTCACTACTAGATCCTGTAAACTCTCATAAACGAATGGAGGATTATGCACAGAGTCACGTCCAACAGAGACACATTCAGCAAGCTTCCACTAGCTTGGCATGGGGCATGCAGCATGGAAAGGGGAGGCTGAGAAGGTTGTGTGGGGAGAAGAGTCAGGCAGTTCATTTCTAGAGGGCTGCCCTCCACCCCTTTTTGCTTCCTCTTTGTGGTTGTTTGTGAAATGCTGGAAGAGAATGTTACACCATGCAGACAATGGTTCCGAGGAAACCCTCCTCCAGGCTCTTGCCCAACAGGCACCAAATGGACCAACCAAAGAGCTGGACATAAGAATGTTAGGCACAGGCTGAGGCCTACAATGTCAGCTGGGCTAAGGCCCATCTTCCCTTTTGCACTCACAATGGGATGCAGCCCCAGAACCTCAGCGCTGGCGCCTCCAACTGCCCCTTCAGGGCCCCTTTCTCCCAATTCAAAGGCAGGTACAAAATTACCAGTTGCATGGGCCTAATCAGCAACCATGAATTGGCCCTTGCTTTCCTGGGAGTTTGTGTTAAGTTCTCCTCCTGGGCTGTTTTCTCCCCTCCGCTCTGGAGCCCAACACCCTATATTGTTAGATCTTCATGGCTCTGGACTATTTTTAGGCATCCAGATAATTCACATAGAGTTAAAACCTGTCCTCTCCTCTGAGGCCTGGTAGAAGGATTCAACATGGTGGCAGGGTCAGAAATAGAACCCAGGAATCCTGACTTCCATTTTCCTGTTTTCACCAGTAGATCATCCAAACTTGGGCAAACACCCAAGACTAGCTGCTCCAGATTGATGCAGGAAGAGAGAGGGGATGAGTCAGGCCATATTTCAGCAAAACTAATAGGCAGCAGCCGATCCATTTAGAAATAATTAAGTACAGAACTAACCACTGAGAAATTAACTCAAATTGCTTCTGCGGTTAAAATCTGATGTGTTCCATTGGGGAAAGGGATATTCTAGTGACCCTGGACTATATCTTTTCATGCTAATCTATCATGTTGCTTTCCTCTTCTGATCTTTACTTCCTCGAAATATCCACTCTACCACCTGTTTTGTAGGGGCTGCCAGGGAGAAAAACTGGAAGGCCCAGATTTAATCTGGTCCTGAGATATACTCAGTGCATGATGGAGGAGCAAGTTTTGTCTCCTTAGTTCTCATGTTGCGTTTATGTTGTTCCCAGCTCATTAATGTGAATTAGAGCAGTTTAGAGGCTGCTCTAACACCATGGAACTATATGCAAGTTGGGAATCGAGATGGCGCAGGCACTCTCTACCCTTTTCCCTCCATATTTACATCACAATCCCCCCCAACTTCCCTAAACCTGGATGAGAGGAATCAGCTGCCCATGTCATTCCCATGCCAGGGAAATTCCCAGCTGGCCAATAGAGCTACTTTCTACCACCATGCACCACCTGAGCAGCACAAAGTGGCTAGAGCAGCAGAGAATCTGGGCCACTACATGTAAGGACCAAACCTGTTTACTGTTGTGAGCAGCCTCATTGTAGGTAACAAGACTATGCAAGGGATTAAACATTCCATCTGCAGGAGAGAGTGTGCAGATCAGGTTGTAAGAATGAAAGTCTCCAACATAATGAAGCAAGGGCAGGGGGAGAGCTTTCAAGGGAAACATGTAAATTAGGAGATTTTTTTTTTAAACTGAACAAACCACAGTTATTTTGCTGGCTAATATTGTGAAGACATGATAGGACACACAGCTTCCTGCCAGGACCTGGCCGGCTCCAAAGTTATTTTGTGCATTAATCATGTGGGTTAGATGAAGAAGATTAGGGCTGAGTGAGCTGGTTCAGATAATAGAAGAAGATGCAAGCAAGCAAGCTTTCACCCAAAAGGCCTATTCAAATTTTCTGAACTTTGAAAAAAGGTAACTTTTCTTTATTGTTTGGTTATTTTGTAATTAAGATTTAATTTAAAGATGTAGTTATTTTATTAGCTAGGGCGAGTCCAGGGCTTTGAAAGAGTAAAATGCTTTCCTTAATTGCAAGCTACTGTTATCATTGCCAACAGAGAAACACATATTTCAGTTTCACAAAGGTCCAGTTCTGCCCTATGTCCTGAATTGCCCACCAGTCTTGCTTTGTTTTAAACTTTCTTTTCAAGATAAATAACAATACCTAATGTCTCCAGCTACACAAAGTTTCTACATATCTTTGGTTTTTACACAGTTGACATGGAACATCTATTTATTGACTTCCTGGTAAGGACTCTATCACAGTGCTGTCAATTTAATAGGTTATTTGGCCAACGGTTCTCAAAAAATTACATAAATAAAATTAGGTTTCTACATCTCAATTTGGACGCTTAGCTAGGGGGAGGTCTGATTTTCAAAAGCCAATGGACAGGAGCTTCTGACTGTTCACTCCATTTGAAAATCAGGTCACTTTCTTGAGAGCCTAAACCATAAACTATTTTTAGGCACCTATTTTTGAACTGTTGCCTTAATGTGTTACACACTCTGGCCTTGACTTTCAAAAGCATTTGGCATACAATATGAAAGAGCAAATACAGACACAGTTACAATGACTATGCATAAACTTGGTAACTGCATGGGCAAATGTCAGTTGGATGCATAAATAGCTATTTGCACTTGCAAATGCCTGATTTGTGTGTACAATAGTAATAGCCATGGGCCTGACTGTCCACTGCCTTCTACCTTGTGGTGTTGTTAACAGTTATACAAAGTGGGAGCAAAATGCTACCAGACTGGAAAGGCAGTATTTTACACTCACTTTGCGCTCATATATATGACTGCAATATACAAGGCAGTGGCGAATCAGGTTCTGTGTCCAAATTAGGTGTGTAATTGCACACATTTTATATGTGCACTACCATACTTATCTTGGTTGAAAATCATTCAAAATCACAATCTATAGACAGCACTTAAATTTACAATGAAGCTGAAGTGAAACATCGAATGATGGACACTTTCAGGTGAATCAGACAGCGGTCACAGAAACATGATCATATGAAGAGGCAGCACAATAGAGAAACAGAGGCTGGACATGTCTCTTATAGACAAACACACAGAAGGGTAAAGTGTACATCACTGGAGATTACAAGATCACAGTGTACATTTTTCTGTGCCCCTGCAATTCTTGATTCTGGAAGGGTGAGCAGTGAAGGCACTGAAACCGCATGAGTGGTACTGTTGAGCCAGAATTTCTAACTGAGTTGGAATCCGGATCTATTATAAATGTCATGAGAATGGCAGTTCTGGAGTGAGAGTTCTATCTTGATTTATAAACCAAAGAGGCTTGGATTAACATTTGAACTTTTTTGTTGCTTATCCAGATAAAACCACAGAATCGTCTGAAAGCTTCATCCGTCACTAATTCGGACTTAGAATTATTTATCTGTGTTTTGGTTTTGGACCCAGCAGTCTTTGCTTAAGTGGAACTCAAGTGGTGCATAGTCCTGTTGCAAGCCCTCTGGGCTGGGGTCACCCACAGAGAAATACCTGGACTAATGAACTATACAATTCATGTTAGCTATTTTGATCTTGTCACATTTAAGAGACAGCAGCATGTCAGTTTGGCCCAAAATTTAGGTTTTCTACAAATAACCTTCTACATCACCTAACGGCACTTGGAGAACTCCCAGGACTATTTTTTAAATTCCAGTTAAAAATAACTTGTTAAAAAGAAAATAAATTTCCCCCCACAACATGTGCAACCCACATATTTCAGCATGCATGCCAGTGCGTAAGAGCTGGATTGAAAAACTGCCCATAAACAATAGTGAAATGGATGGGTCTATTTTCATTCTTCTTCTCCTTCCTCCTCATGGATAATTCATAAATATTAACAGAAAAACTAGGGAAATGCAGTGTTTATTTGTTTCATCTACTTAATTATAGAGCAAGAAAATGTCTTTTTTTCTGCTTAGTGAAGCAATTCAAATCCTGGATATTCTTAATGTAAAAATTTGCCAGACTTATATTTATTAATACGAATGACTGTATCATTTATGATCTGTTGTTCATATCCACACATCCGTACAAGGGGATTATTTTGCTTTCAGTCTGTATCTGTACAATAACATTCAGTTATCTTCTCTGCCCTTTAGCCATTTATATGTATGCATGCATGTACCCTGCACTCTGATGCACTTACATACCAGGAACTACAAATGTGGTATTGTTTGGACAGGTGAGATGCCATTCGAACAATTAACATGCTGCCAAAGCAATTCAGATCAATAGATGGGTTTTTAATACAATTAAAAGGTAAGTCTTTTAAAGCAGTTTAATCAATAGGATTTTCAGTATATAGTGTGACAAAGCTCCAAGTTTGTAGTCGTGGGTCCTGCGCTTCCTGGCAGATTTAGGGGCCTCAGAAACTCATCTGGGCCCCACAGTGACCTCCCTTTCTCAGTATAATTGGCAAGAGTCACCACCTAGTGAGTTACCTTCATCACAGGCCAGTATGGAAGGTGGAAAAAGGTGGGGAGCCCGGGCCCGCCCTCTACTCCGGGCTCCAGCCCAGGGACCCTAATAGTATCAGCTAAGATGGCTGACCTTTTATCCACAAAACACAATACAATTCCCTGGGCTACTTCCCCACAGCAGTCCCTGCTTCTTCAAACTCCACTTCACCCTCACCTCAGGGCCTCCTTCCTTCTGGATGATATATTGTCCACCACTCAGTCTCACCAACAGCACAACCTCCTTCCACAGCTCCTGACACCCACAGCCCACCTGACTAACTGGGAGGTTTTTATCTGGTTTCAGCCAGTCCCTGATTGGCTTCAGGTGTCCCAGTTAGGCTAGCTGTTTCTACTCCTTTCTAGAAGGTTCTTAATTGGCCCCAGCTGTCTTGATTGGTCTGGAGTAGCCTTTGTTTGGCTATCCAGGGAACAGGGACCTGCACATCCTGAGACTAATATACCTGCCTTCCAGCACTCTCCTATATCCTTCTGGTCTGACTCCATCACAATAGATTAACTTATGTCAGTTGCTCTATATGATGACTGGCTAAATTCGTTATACATCTAATCTTATCTAGCTATCTCCTTGTCTGTCTGTTTTTCGGCATTTCAGTACCCATCACCATAATAGTTAGGTGCCACCACAAGATTAAGAAACTCTGGCATCACCTTCCCCAACACAATCAGTTCAAAGGGCATCAGCAGAGCATTTTGTAGCAGGGAAGGTTGGAAGAGAGTTAAGGGACGAAGAGGGAAAGGAGAAGGAGATTGGTGGGCAGAGTTGCATTGGTTATGCCCAGCCTGATGTGGGCTACTTAGCTAGTGCTGAGATATAAAAACCTCGCATTATGTCTCTGGGTCTGATGAAATAATCACTGCAGAAAGTTACCCTCTTGTGGCCCTTGTCTCCCTCACACTATTCCTTTTTCTGGATCCCATTCAGGTGGGTGGCAGGCAAGGTCTGAGTACATAAAATGGCACAGAATTGGCAGTCTGAAAGATTGGTAATACACACATTTGCTGTCCCCGCCCCCTCACTGAAATGCTTGCTCCTAGTGACCCGAGACTCAGAGCACTGCATTCTTGTTTTAGTTTTACCTTGTGCACAGCCTCAGAAGTAAGTGCACTGGTAGAAAAAAAGAGTACTTGTTCAGATGGGCCTGGTGTTATATGATGGAAAGGTTGAGAGGATGGGATATAAGTTACTACAGAAAATTCTTTCCTGGGTGTCTGGCTGGTGAGTCTTTCCCACATGCTCAGGGTTCAGCTGATCACCGTATTTGGGGTCAGGAAGGAATTTTCCTCCAGGGCAGATTGGCAGAGACCCTGGAGGTTTTTCACCTTCCTCTGCAGCAGCGGGCATGGGTCACTTGCTGGAGGATTCTCTGTACCTTGAAGTCCTTAAACCAAGATTTGAGGACTTCAATAGCTCAGAATAGGTGAGAGATATATTGCAGGAATGGGTGGGTAAAATTCTGTGGCCTGCATTGTGCAGGAGGTCAGACTAGATGATCATAATGGTCCCTTCTGACCTTAGAGTCTATGAGTCTATGAGATGCATGTAAAGCTGTACAAGACCCACTGCATCAGAAAAATTGACTTTATGCTCTAAGGGCCTGCTCCTGCTCCCATTGAAGTTGATCGCTGTAATACCACTGATTGCCATGGCAGGAGACTCAGTCTGATCAGTGGGATTTTCAGGATGCAAATGTCCGCTGTACTCTGCCTGTTGACAAGGCCTGCAGCTGGCCATTTAAGCAAAGGCACTAGATAGGTGACAGGTTATCAGAAGCGTTTTCTTCCACCCCAGCTAGTATTAGGCTCAATCCTGTCCCTGCTGAAGTCAATGGAGGCTCTGCTCCTGAATGTATTATTTGGTTCTGTCATGGTCTTGTGCCCTTTTTTCACTTTTGTCTTCCCACTGGAGAATAAGTGGTACTGAAGTGAGAAGAAAAGGACGAGATTTTGGAACCTCTCAACAACGTGTGGGAGTAAGTGATTAACCGAAGCTTTAGAGTAACTCTGCTATCATCAGAGTCTGGTTTTATGGGCATGGCCTCCAGATGTTTCTCTCCACTTAATTAAAGAAAGAGATAAGTATCTAGGTGGAGCGTGCAGATACATTCAGAATGAGTTAGCAGCTAAGGCTGGTTCACTGTGCCTATTGTTAAAGCCAAGACATAATATCAGATTAATGCATGATATGTGCTTATTATAACACTATGTCATCATTATGTGACATGTTATAATTAAAGCCGGAGTTGGAAACAAAACTATTTGGCTTGGGATAAGTTGCCTTTATGACTTTCATGGTTATGGTTTCCACCTTCTTTTAACCTCTTACAAACCACATAATAGCTATCTCTAACTGTATACACACACAGGGCCAGATGCTAATCTCAGTTGCACTATTGTAAATAAGATCACAATATGGTCCGTAGCCCTGCCAAAGCCTGTTATCTTGACTAGCAGATGGGCAAATGCAGTGCTGTAAGGGTTAAAGTAATAATGAAGATGGGCAATAGACAAAGTGATAATACATGTAAACTGCCCCCTCCATCCTCCTTTTTAGTTTTGCTGTTCACATCAGTGCATGGCTCTGTACAATTCCTGATCTCTCTCTGGGGGAGGGCACAATGGAGGACAGTTTTACCCTGGGTTTGTCCTTCATGGCAGTTTCTGTATGGGGAAAAAAATTGACAACTTGACTAGATTGTGGACATATCTCTTGGGAAACTGATGCTCACAACTGCAAATATGCAAAATGCGTGTGAGATTCCATGCGTCATTTTGATAATCAATTACCAAGACTATAGTTTGAGTAACTGCATATGCAAATATGTCTATTTTGTGATTTGCATGTGCAAGCATTGTAATTTCAAGCAGACAATTCATTCAGTCATGTGCCTAACGTGTCTGAAAATTAGGCCTTCTGTAACATTTGGGTGGCCAGCATATATCAGCAATGCCCTTCACCCCAAAACCCACAGAGCTAAAAACAGCCTGTGTCATGGCAAATCCATCAGTAGCTCTTGTAGGCACTCTGGTGGGTATAGGAAAGAGTTAAGAATGTCGCAGGGTAATATGATACAGTGTTTAATCTTTGCTCTGCTGTTGTTTAGCAATAACATATTAATAAATATTTTGCAAGACCCTTACATAGACCCATTGATATCTAGGAAACACTGACTTTAGTAACTGGGCTAAGAGGGCGGTTGTGTTTGTGTGGGTTTTGCATGTGTGGGTTTTATTTTATTTTAGGGTATGATTAGCCCTGGCATTGAAGTTTAATTGCTAAAAGACAACTGCTTCCACAAATATCTAGGAACAATGTCCCACTATCTTGATGCAATCAGTTGTCCCACAATCAGCCAAGAGGAGTTTCTTTTGATGATGATATGCTGGTAACTTGATATCCAGATTCTTAGTTCTTAGTGACATTTCATTGAGAAGCCATATGGATTTGGCCCCTGCCGCTTGCTCATGCAGTTTCAGTTCAGCTAAATGAAATTAAGCTCTTAATAAAGAAAGTTACTTATTTGTTTCTATTTCACCTGGACCTTGAAAATGTGCTGTCTTAGCAGAGATGAAATTTCCCTCTGGTGCATTGGCCCTGGAGCTGGTTCCTCTGCCCAGGAGAGAATTTCTTGTGCGATGGTGCGTGCTTTACTCACGTGAATACGTCAGTGGACTTGATCCTGCTCCCATTGAGACTGCTTCCTTTGAAGTCAATGACCTGCTCTGACTGCCATTTAAATCAATGGAGCTTTAAGCAGGGAGGTTGGACTAGATGATGTCCTGAGGTCCCTTCCAACCCTGATATTCTATGATACTCACATGAGTAAGGTAGAATGAATTTGGCATCACATGAATGCATTAGAAGACAATGTGTTCCTTCCAATTGCACTTCTTTTTCTGCTCTGCAAAATATTTAATAATATAAAACACTGCATTTGCCCAGCTAATTTCTTGGCGCATTAAACCAGCTTTCCCTTGCCACGTACCTCTTAAAGCTGCATATGATGAGCTGCATTCAAACATTATTGCCCCATATTGTTTGATGAGTCAGGCAGAATTACAAGTCTAGTTTATTACCATGACACACTGTCACTGCACAATGTGTTATTAAGTACTTAATAAAACTGTGCCAATTCCCACCAACATGCGGAACGTCATACAGTATGGGGAGGAGAATTTGAAGGGAAAATTCTGAGGAGTCAGTAAAACTAGATTATCATAGATTTCAAAAATCCAGGGGAAGAAGAGCCGAAGTTCAGCTTAGAGGGTTTTTTCAAAGCACATTTTACAAATTAGGTTTGTTAAAAACATGGCCTATTCCTGCTAGTGTGACCAGATGTCTTGATTTTATAGGGAGAGTCCCAATTTTGGGGTCTTTTTCTTATATAGACTCCTATTACCCCCATCCTGTTCCGATTTTTCACATTTGCTCTCTGGTCACCCTAGTTCCAGCTAAGTCATTGTCTGAAATCAAACTACATCTATGAAGTTAGTAAATCACTTGGAATGAAATCCCACCCAGTGCAGAGAACTAGCTCAAGATCTTAGCTCTCAGTATAGGGCTTTAGTAGGATCTAAGTGATTCCTAGGCTTTGCTGACTCTTGGTAAGTACTGACTTCTCTAAAGCACATTGTCTATATTTACGATTTTAATCTATAACGTTGTTTATTTTAAAAATCGCAAATTTCTTTTTAGCCAGAGGAATTTTGATGTGGCTGATTCTCATGATCTTGTGATATCTGGAGTTTTTCCTGGAATCATATGAACCGTAAGAATCTCAGCTTTGATTTTAGAAAAGAGTAAGTTTCTAGTCTTCCTGGTTGTGGAGAACTGCTTTAAACACCATCAGGCTAATGAAAAGATCCCATAATTGTTGTTTATTAAGATCTTATGATTTTTAAGCCCATCTCATGATTTTGGCAAGTCTGACTCATAGGGTTAGCAGTCCAGGTCATGCTGCTGGTGGGGTTTTGTGCATTATGAAATGGTTTTGACATGGGAAGGTGATTCATTTTTTCCCTCATTTGTTCCGGCCTCTCTCTACTTCCTCAATGAAGTTACTCTGTGTCCCGTTGTCAATGACAAATCCTTCACTGGGTAAATCCCACTTTGATGCAGATTAGTGTTGCAAAGACCAGACATACCTACAGCTTGCTTGGAGATGAGCAGCAGCAGCTAAACAAAAAAGGGTAAAATCCTGCCCTGTGTGGTGAAGCTGGATGATGGGGAAGGAGGAAGAGGATACAAAGGGATAGTCCCCATCTCCATCCCCAACAAGCGCAGCTAGGGAAACACTCCCTCATGGCTAGGGCCTACTAAATTCACAGTCCATTTTGGTCAATTTCATGGTCGTAGGATTTTAAAAATCATAAATGTCATGATTTCAGCTACTTAAATCTGAAATGTCATGGTGTTGTAATTGTAGGGGTCCTGACCAAAAAAGGAGTTGTGGGGGGGTCACAAGGTTATTGTGCTGTGTGTGTGTATGAGTGGGTGCTATACTGCTACCATTACTTCCACACTGCTGCTGCTGCTGGCGACGGCACTGCCTTCAGAGTTGGGTGGCTGGAGAGCCACCCGCCAGCAGCAACACAGAAGTAAAGATGGCATGGTACGGTATTGCTCCCCTTACATCTGCGCTGCTGCCTGCAGAGCTGGGCCCTCAGTCAGCAGCTGCCTCTCTCCAGTCACCCAGCTCTGAAGGCAGTGGAGAAGTAGGGGGGAAATACCATGAATTCCCCATCCCATACCCCCAGCAACTTTCTTTTGGGTCAGGACCCCCATTTTGAGAAACGCTCATCTTCCCCCTGAAATCTGTATAGTATAAGGTAAAAGCTGGCAAAAGACCAGATTTCACAGGGGACAAACAGATTTCATGGACTTTGATGCATTTTTAATGGCTGTGAATTTGGTAGGGCCCTAATCATGGCAATTTTGTGAGCTGGTGTTGGTGTTGTCCTCAGTGGATGCCTCCCAATGTGAATTATCAAACAAACAAATAAAAGAACTCTTTTATAGTTAGCAGGCTAGCCTGCAGAATGTGAACTCAGTGTGAATGGATGCAATGATGTCCAATTGAGTCTGCTGACAGCCTGAAACAATAGTTCTGAGAAATGCAAACTTTCCCCTTCTCTGCGTGAATCAGCAGCTCTGACAGGTGCAAATTGCTCCTGTTCATCTCAGAACATGTTGATTTGGAAGCTTGACAGTGAGCATTTAGATGCCAACTTTGTTAGGTATTCCATAGTCTATTGTGCTCACTGTCTACTCGGTTTGGCCTCCCATGTGGGGTGGCGCCTGCGTTGGAGGTGGAACGGGGGAGAGTACCACCACTATTGTTTCCTGTCTGACCACTGCCTCGAGCTCTAACTGGATAATATGATTAGTGCATCTATACCCCTTCCGTGGCCACAAGTGGACTTCATCTGTTGACTTCTGATTGACTGGACACTCCACAGCCCCAGTGCACATGTGACATGATGGTAGCCAATGCTAACGGGCACATACACTCATTTTGGAGCAGCCGGACAATGCGTTGTAGAATGATGTGTTTCCCCTGGCTGCCCGGGCGGTGTTGCAACGGTACAAGGCTCCAGCGCTGCACCGGTGCTCTCTGCTACCCTGCCCCACTCTGTAAGGTTTGTAAACGCTGGAGTTTGCCCTAAACCTTTTCCTCTTTTTTTGGGGGGGGGGGGCGGGTTTTAAATTCAGACATTTTCATTGTGTTTACAATAATAAAGTGAATCTAGGGCCCATAAAACGTGCCTAATTGACGGGCCTGAAGACTGATGGGAACAGGTAGGACAGCAATGCAAGCGTCCCCCACCCAGCCTCACCCTTCCCCACCAATGGGCCTCAACCCTGCCCTGGAGGGGCCACCTGGAGGGATGAGAAGGGAGTTCCCTCTCCATGTGCAATAAAAAGGCTGAATGCTACAGTAAACAAGTCGGTCTTAAGGCTGCTTGCTAGCTGAGGAGCCCAATGATAAAGTGCTCAGAGGACTTGCCCAGAAGAGTACCTGTTGCCACTGTGAAAACTGCCTGGTGCTGAAGGTGTGAACAACTCCACAGCTGGTTGCTGTGGTTTTGCCTTTACGAACATGGCACAAAAGGCTGGAGCAGCAGTGGGGCATCCCGTCTGAAGAAGGTTGGGGGTGGGCTTTCTATTGAGGAAAGCATCCTGCTAGTTCAGCTCAGCTCCTGCTCTCTTTGTTTCCATCTGCCACAGACAGCTCTCTGCCCCTTCTCTTCATTCTCCTTTGGCCTGGAGCAGCCTCCATGGCCCCGGGGGCCATTTAACTCACTTCTGTCTTCTCAACCATCCTCAAAACCCAGGTCTATTGGCCAACCCCTTTCAATGCTCACCCCTGTCCCTGCCCTCTCTCCATACTACTGTGGGCCTGGTTGTGTCTCCCTTCCCTGTGTTGAATGCTACCTCACAAGCAGTTCCACTGAACCCCTTCCAGAGGAAGGGACAGCTTGGCTTGAACCAGGGTGGTACAACTGGGCTCTATCCAGCAGCAACGAAAAAGAGCTGGTGAGAGGTTAGATGGTGTCCCAAGGACACAGATGCTAGTACAGGGGCGGCCTACTGTTGCACTGGCCCAAGAATGTTTCTTTCACTCTGTGGCCTTGGGCAAACTCACTCCATCTCTCCAGCAGTAAAATGGGGATAATTAGACCTGCCCATATGCTTAAGGTGCTTTGAAAGCTGTGGATGAAAAGCCCTGCAGAATGCTAATTGTTATTATTAGCTTACCTGTACAGCATGATGTATATGATGCTGTAGAAATAGAATCATTATAATCATGCTTTTCAGGAATTACTTGCAACAATTAGACTGGCCAATGCATGCTGCCGCCTGCACTGCTGCCATGCTCCGCGCCCGCTTTATCCACTGCCTTCCAAACCGCAGAGGCCTATAGATCATGGCACCAGCTCTTGCTGATCTAGAATGGATTATTGCTTAGGAAGCCTCTGATTACCGGCCAGGTTCTAACACTCTGCTCTGAAATAGCAGCTTGCCCAGCCCTTGCCAGCATACATGATAAAGGGCTCTCCATACTCCATTGACAGTAAATCGGGATCCCTTTGGGCCCCTGTGAGTGCAAGTTGATCTACAACAGGGTTTCTCAAACCGGGAGTTGCGACCCCCTTGGGGGTCACCGAGCGCTCCCAGGGGGGTTGTGAGCTCTCAGCACGGCTTAAAAGCCACTGAATGAATTACTTCCGCATTTGGCGGCTTTTCGGTGGACATACAAGTGTCCGCTGCGGCAGCCGCCGAATGAAAAAGGGGTGCGGTTCTCAGAAGTTAGAGAACTGCTGATCTACAGCATCTCACTTAACACCTTTCTGAGCTTTCAGTTCCTGCTGCCTAGGCATAAACCACTGCCACATCACAGCAATAGCCAACAGGCTTGTCAGCCACATTTGAACCGCTAACGGCCCCAGTTCAACAAAGCATACAAGCACATGGTAACCTTTAATCACGTGTTTATGTTCATGTCTGTTCAGCAAAGCACGTAAGCATGTACTTAACTTTATCATAGAATCCTAGGATTGGAAGGGACCTTGAGAGGTCATCTAGTCCAGTCCCCTGCACTTGTGGCAGGACTAAGTATTATCTAGACCAGGGTGGCCAACCTGAGCCTGAGAAGGCGCCAGAATTTATCAATGCACATTTTTAAAAAGCCACGGTAATACGTCAGCAGCCCCCCCGACCCCCATCAACACCTCCCCACCCCAGCCCCACTCCCAGCACCTCCAGCCCACTGGTAGCCTGATTGATCAGCACCTCTCCCTCCCTCCCTGCACCTCCTGATCAGCTGTTTTGTGGCATGCAGTAGGCTGTGGGGGAGGGGGAGAAGTGAGGGCACAGGCAGGCTTTGGGGCGGGAAGGGGTGGAGTGGGGGCAGGGCCTGTTGCAGAACCAGGGGTTGAGCAGTGAGCACCCCCCAGCACATTGGAAAGTTGGTGCCTGTAGTTCCCACCCCGGAGTCGGTGCCTATACAAGGAGCTGCATATTAACTTCTGAAGACCCACATGTGGCTCCCGAGCCACAGGCTGGCCACCCCGATTTAGATCATCCCTGACGGGTGTTTGTCTAACACTGCTCTTAAAAATCCCCAATGATGGAGATTCCACAACCTCCCTAGGCAATTTATTCCAGCACTTAACCACCCTGACAGTGAGGAAGTTTTTCCTAATGTCCAATCTAAACCTCACTTTCTGCAATTTAAGCCCATTGCTTCTTGTCCTATCCTCAGAGGTTAAGAAAAACAATTCTTCTCCCTCCACCTTGTAACAACCTTTCATGTACTTGAAAACTCTGATCATGTCCCCTCTCAGACTTCTCTTCTCCAGACTAAACAAACCCAATTTTTTCAATCTTCCCTCATAGTTCATGTTTTCTAGACCTTTCATCATTTTTGTTGCTCTTCTCTGAACTTTCCCCAATTTGTCCACATCTTTCCTGAAATGCAGTGCCCAGAACTGGACAAAATACTCCACTTGAGGCCTAATCAGCGTGGAGTAGAGCGGAAGAATTACTTCTCATGTCTTGCTTACGCTACTCCTGCTAATATGTCCCAGAATGATGATCGATTTTTTTGCAACAGTGTTACACTGTTGACTCATATTTAGCTGGTGGTCCATTATGATCCCCCTGCCCCCAGATCCCTTTCCGCAGTTCTCCTTCCTAGGCAGTCATTTCCCATTTTGTATGTGTGCAACTGATTATTTCTTCCTAAGGGGAGTACTTTGCATTTGTCCTTATTGAACTGAATCCTATTTATGTCAGACCATTTCTCCAGTTTATCCAGTTTGTCATGGGCTTGTGTACTTTATTGAACTGGGGTCCAGTGCTGGCTGCCAGGGTGCAGAGGAGGAAGATAGCATCTGTTTCCCTCCCTAGCTGTGATCTGCGTTCATCCCCTGGATAATACCAAATGTTGCTTCTCTCTCTCTCTTTTGCACAGAGAGCCTGCAAAATCACCCCATCCTCAGACAGCTCCACATTCCTCCTCTTGATTGACTGTGTGTATGCTAGGTGCTGTACAAATAGAGGACACAATCACTTCCCCCCAAAACTGCACAAACACAGGCCTCAATCCTGCAGAGATTTATGCGTGTCCTTATGTCTACTTTCACAAATAGTCCCACTGAAGCCAATAAGACTGGTTGGATGCATGTATGTCTTTGTGGGATCCGATCTAAAAAGATGGTGGATAGATAAAAAAACACTAGACAAATAGGATCCACTTCAAAATTCCTCTCCCTGCTTTTGAAACCCTCCAGCTGAATTCCCTGACCTAGTTTATCTACGTCCTTTCTAAATGATGTAGCAGCCTTCTCGGCATCCTTCCAATCTATTGGTGCAAGAGCCTTCTTCTCTGCAGCTCCTGCCATCCCAAATAGCTGCCCTGTATCTTTCCAGTGCAATGGCTCATCATCAGTTTTTATATTGCTCCCTTTTCCCTTTTATAGCACCTTCCATTTGAGAATCTCAAATGCTTTACAGCCTTTAATAGATTTATCCACTCAATAGCCTGACGAGAAAGGATAAATCTTATTTTTCTCCATTTTACAAATAGGAAAACTAAGATGAAGCACAATTAATTTTTCAGAAAACTGCATGTATTGTATGTTCAAAAATGTACACAATTTTGTGTGCCTATTTAACCATGATTTATGTGTAGTCATGGTAACCGCACACACAAATAACTGATTAGATATGTATCACAGGTGTAGTCTTGTTAGTCTGTGTCCACAAAAACAATGAGGAGTCCGGTGGTACCTTAAAGACTTACAGGTTTATTTGGGAATAAGTTTTCATGGGTAAAAACCCACTTCTTCTGGTGCATGGAGTGAAAATTACAGATAGGGGCATAAATATAGTGGCACATGAAGAAAAGGGAGTTACCTACAAATAGAGAACCAGTAATCACCAGGCCAATTCAGTCAGGATGGTTGTGGTCCACTCCCAATAACTGATGAGGAGATGTCAATTCCAACACAGTGAAAATTGCTTTTGTAGTGAGCCAGGCACTCCTAGTCCCTATTGAAGCCCAAATTAATGGAGCTAAGTTTGCAAATGAATTGTAGCTTTGCCGTTTCTCTTTGAAGTCTGGTTTTGAAGGTTTTTTTGCTGAAGGATGGCTACTTTTAAATCTGTTATTGAATGTCCATGGAGATTGAAGTGCTCTCCTACTGGCTTTTGTATGTTAACATTCCAGATGTCTGATCTGTGTCCATTTATTCTTTCACATAGAGACTGTCCAGTCTGGCCAATGCACCTGGCAGAGGGGCATTGCTGGTTAGATATGAAACAGGTCATTTGCACCTGCCATTACTGCAACTGCATTCACAATTGGCATTACACATATATTCATACGTCTTCCTGTAAATATAGGCCTAACAAACTTCTAAGTCATAGTTAATCAGTGGCAGAGCCAGGCCTAGAACCTCCGCCTTCTGATTCACAGGCCTATGCCTAACCACATCATTCATTCCTGTACCTCTTCATTTTTCTCCCTATCTTACATTGTTAATTGTTTAATTTTCTACCACTGTTGTTATTTGGCTCTCTAAGTGTCTGGGAATACAGCGTGTCTGGTCACTGTGTACATCTACAGCTGTAGCATTAGTTTTCTGCTTTCCATTCTGCTTTCTCAGAACTAGGTACCTGATGCAGCAAGCTACTTGAGCACCTGTTTAACTTTAAACACATAAGTGTTTTCTGCCACCATGGCTTATTATCAATAGCTGAAGTGGCAGGCAGAGTTGTAGGAAAGATATCTTTATTGAGCATGCAGATAGGCCTGTGTTTACTGTAGGGTGACCAGACAGCAAATATGAAAAATCTGGACAGGGAGTGCAGAATAATAGGAGCCTATATAAGAAATAAACCCAAAAATTGAGACTGTCCCTATAAAATCGGGACATCCAGTCACCCTAGTTTACAGGCTGAGGCTCTAGTGTAAGACGACCGGGCCAGCTTGTACTCTTGGGCCCCCAACTGCTAGACTAAGTTGGGTACCAACTGCTAGACTAAGTCCCTCTTGAAACATGACCTTCTTTCTTTAGTTCCATTAATTATTCTATAGTGAGCTGTTCCCTCAACTTCACTGTGACTTTGCAGGTGCTTACAGTTAAGCCTGTATTAAGGATCTTGCTGAATCATGTTCTAGATTAGCTTTCTGGCTTTTTGTTTTCTAAAAAGCCCATGAGGACATAGGCAGCCAATATTTCACCAACCTGAATAAGACACCTAGACAATTAGGAGTGGAGCAATCAGCGTCAGAAACATCCACCCCCAGAACCATTGTCTATGCCAGACACTGGGGAACTTAGCAAAACAACTTTTCTATTAGCTGGCCAGCAGCGCTTTTCTCCTCTGCCTGTTGAATTGGATCCAGGCACTTTCTCTTGTTCTTGTGATTCCCTTCCTGATTTATTTCAGCCAAGTAATTGTTTCATCATGTTGCACAGAAATATTTTCCCAGTGCATCACCGTGACATTCATTTCTGAAACCAACGATCCTCGGCTCACTGGTACATAATATAAATCATGCTCCCTGAGCTTCTGCAGAGTCAGATCACAGGCAGCCCAGCATAGGAGGGAGCAGTCGGTAGGTTATAAATCAGAGGGATTTTTTATATTATTTTTAGAATCCTATTTACTGTATCTGTAATTTGGAGGCATCGTTGATTAAATAACTACCACGGGCTTCATTATCTGCTGTTGCAATATACTAGTAAGCCGAAGTATTTATAGAAAATAAACAAGCCGTGACAGTGCTGGTTTTAAAGGGGGGGCAGAAACCATTAAGCTCTGTAGGCCCTATCAATGACTTTACTTCCTCATTTCAGTCTGATTGGCTCAGTGTGCAGACTTGTTCTGTGTTAGAGCCAATCAGAAACAGGTCTGTTCACAAAAGGTCAGTGTTTTTAAAGAGCACTGCATACAGGGAATATGTTGGATTTGTAGAGGCTATTTTTGTATTGTATTAATTGCATGAAATTACAACACGGGACCTAAGTAAAATCCCAGATGAAACCACCCCTGAACTTTGAGGAAGTACTTTGATACCCGTGTAACTGACAGATGCCCTCAAAATATCACAGACAGGAGATGAAGGGACAGGACAGGATGAAGACCAAGACCACCAGGTGGATCAAAATGTGTATCTAGATTCTGTCCCTTTAATGGGCTGAGCAAAACTGGGTCTAAACATGCCAAACTTTGGGGAAGTTGAAAGCAAGTGAAGATCAGAACATTGTGGCTCTGTGTGAAATTGGAGGCAGCCAGTTGAAGGTCTGGGTTCAAATTCAGCTCTGGGGTAACTGGAGGCATGTCTGTTATGTGTCCGTGACATCATTTACACCCGATCTGAATATTACCCTTTCTGTCTCAGAATATAATCACCGACTTTTCTAGGGGGAACAAAAGCTTCCATACAATAAAATAAAATAGAAAACAGTTGAGCAGGCAGGCGGTAGCATTCTCCAAAAGGCACTTTGGTTGGGACTGAATCATCCTGATGGAGAGTCAGAATTAGGATGAACTCAGCAGTTTCACTTTACAGAAACTCATGAATACATTTCCTTTGGCTTTGGTCCATGCAGGATTACACCCCCTAATATTATCTTTTGAACTTCAGGTTCAAACATATCCAGAAATTCAAAGTGAAACTCAATTGCAGCTTCACCTAGTTTTGCATCAGGACCATATGGAACCATAGATTTCACATGAGTTTGATGCCAATCTAAAATTGAATCTAATCATGTTTACATAGGGCACCAGTCACTATAGCAACCTGGGGCTCATCCACCCAGTCTGGATTGAAATGGAGCCCAGTTCCATCTGAGAGACTCAAGAACCTCAGGAAACATTTTGGAAGATGTTATCTGAATTTTTTTCAATGCCAAGGGAATTTGCATGGCTTCTCATTCTATTGCAAAGACTTCCCATGGTTCTAGTTATGAAGTATCTTTGGAGCTCAGCAAATAATTTGCAAAGAAAAATTTATAGACAAATAGAGCCTCTTTTCCTATTCAGGGACTATCTGCCACTGAAGATACAATTTTCTCAAATATATTTTCTGTTCAACCTTATCAATATATTTTATTTTACTTTTTTTTAGCTTTATGGACTGATTATAAATATTCAAAACTTGAGCTGAATTGTTTAGTTGTGATTGGTCAGCTAAGTTTGTGGTGTTGTTTTTGTTCCTGATTAGATGATAAGTATTTTCAGCCCAAATACTTGTGATTGTGTATGAATTTAACTCTGCTTTCCCTTCACGTTGGTTCATGCAAATTTGAAATACATCAGTTTGTGATGATAAAACTGTCTCTCGAATATTTGCACAAAGCAAACATAAAAGCATGCAAACAGGATTCATTAAAACACTCATAGGATTTTGTTTGCATTATTTCATCCAGGTCTAATGTTTAGGAGGAATTTTATGTAACAAAAGAAGTTAGGACCCAAACCATCATGGCCCTCTACATGTTGTTTAGTAATATCATGGCAAACTAGATGCACATCCTACCCTATTGATTTATTCATGTTCTACACTCACTTTGTATTTATGTGAATGACTGAACAAGGTGCAGGGAGATAATTGGACCCTGAAGTTTAAAATATAAACATAAATGATGAGGTATAATCTGGCTTCCAATTTTTTTTTCAATTTCTTAAAGCAGGTATTATTTTGAGTTGCTTCTCATTTAGGACTACTGCGATTGCAGGGGTAAAACACAGTCATCAAAATTCAGTTATATTGCCTCATTTATAGTTTTCCTGGGCTGTTTTTTAGATATTTGATGGCTATCCCATGATTTCAAGAAGACAAAACTGTTTTATTAAATTAATATATGACTGACCTTTCCAATAATCCTTTTGTGCATGTTTGTCATTTGTAAGATTGCATCTATTAGTGTGACACAGGAAAAAATTAATGCAGACACACACCAGGGTAATTTTTAACAATAACTTCTATTACTGGAAACTCCAGGGGTAACTAATGGAAGGCAATGCAAGTTAAGCATCTTTAGAATGTGAAGCAACAGCACATAACATCAGCAATGCAGAAAACTATTGCTAAAATATCTGTGACGCGCAGATGCCACGGTGACAAGTGTAATACAAGGTAGATACATGGCCAGATAACTTGTTTAAAAGTTAGAACTTGTTAATATTTTAAATTATGTTCATTTAAACAATACGGGTTGAGGAATGGATTTTCTGTTGTGGAATGAAATACCACTGAATCCAAACGGTATACTACAGGGGTTCTCAACCTTTTTCTGTGTGAGGCTCCCCACAACATACCATAAAAACTCCACAGCCCATCTGTGCCACAACAACACTTTTTCTGTGCATAAAAGCCAGCATTAGGAGGTAGCAAGCAGGGCAACTGCACAGGGCCCATGGGACTAAGTTACTCAGGGTTCAGCTTCAGCCTTGGGTGGGCAGGGCTCAGGGCCCCAGGCGTCAGCCCCATGCAGTGGGGCTTCAGCTTTCTGCCCTGGGCCCCAGCAAATCTAATTCTGGCCCTGCTTGGCAGACCTTCCTGCAGCCCTGGGCCTCTGTTGAGAACCACTGGTGTAGCAGATTCAGGAATAGAATTTAGAACCCTTTAGAAACAGAATGTATGTGGCAGGGATTTGATGATCTCATTAGGAATATTTTATTTCTAAAGAGGGGGAAATTCTGCTCTCTCCTACCCCAGCAAAACCCCCCTGGGATCAGCAAGCATGAGCTGGAAGAAATAAAAAATCAATGTTAATGATAACTTGGGGAAAAAAAGGCAGAAATCTGAACGGTATGCACATATTTCAAAGGAGATCTCATCCCCATCCTTTACTTCAATGGGAGTTTTTCTTGCATATGGAATCCAGGATCATACCCCAAAATATATTTGGCTCCTCAATAAGAGTCCTCAACATAGAGAAGCAGAAGAGACAGAGCAAAGTGACAAGTGAGGTGTATGAGGCTCTGTTTTCAATCACCAGAAATTTATTTTTAATGGGACTCTAGATCAATATTTGAGAGTGTGCTAGGTTTGGCCAGGGATGGGTCCCATTTCTCTGCTGTGATCATAGTTTGATGGATTGCACAGATTGCTTTGCTTATTTGGTTTTTGTGTCTGTTTTCCCCCAGATAACAGTCCCTGCATATTTTATACTAGAAAATCTTTTAATTGTGAGGTATTTTTTTTCTGAAGACTAATATTCCATGACTCATATACACGTAAAAACATTGCAAAGCTGCTCAACTGTAAGGTAGGTGGCTGGATAAAACAAAGAGAACTAGGGATTCATGAATTCTTATCCTGGCTTTGACACAGATGCCCTCTGAGGCCTATGGCAAATCACAACATTTTGCTTCAGTTTTTATCTGTAAACTAGGGGGAGTAATACCTACCTCACCAAAGCTCAGTGTTGCACTGATACATCCCAGCGGAATTACACAAGGTCCAAATTAAGGGAGGCATTAGACTCTGTAGCAGTAATCCCAGTAGACTTTATATAAATCTGCATCAGTGCTGGAAATGTGGGGGCGGGGCGGCAGCTCCCACACCCCCTGACTTGAAGTGGTTTCCATTATATACTGTGTTTACAGTTTGATTCAGTGGGTCTCAGCACCCACACTATAAAAATTGTCTTAGTACCCCTGTCAATCTGTCTTGATTACAGTGGTGTGGGTCCCAGTTAAATTATAGCAAGTCCAAGCAACGGGTTAGCCCATCCATCATCTCTGGTGCAACTCCACTTCTGGACTTTGGCCCACTGATTTATAATGTTATTTTAAACAGATATTAAGATCTTTAATAAGTCTTCTCTCACAGTTCCATTCCCCTCTCTCATCTGCCCTCCACACAAAGATTTGGATGGAAATTTTGTCCTTTATAAATGAAATAAGAATTGTTCCTGGGGAGATTTCCAGCCCTTCATTCAGCAACTCTAAAGCTAGCAGTCCTCTCAGGGAACTCAGAACCATCCCTTACAAGTTTGATAACAAATGGGCCTTTACTGCCGAGAAGAGACTAGGATCTAAATATTAAGATAAGTTTTGTCACTAGGAGAACAGTTCAACAGTGAAACCAGTGGTAATAGGAGGTTGTGGAAATCACAATCGCTAGGTAGAGTCAAAGCAAGACCTTACATCCATCCAGTCTGCAAGAAGCTAACCTGCCACAGTGCAGAAGTGTTGACTAGATAACCCCAAAAATTTCCTGATTCTACAGGCTCAGAAAAGTCCCTTAATTAGTTTGTACAAATTGCAAAGCAAAAGGGAAATACAGCTACACTGAATCTAATCCCACAATTCTTACTCTTGCATAGCTCCTGGTAAGGACTATGGGAGATTTCCATGAACAGAGAGTTACTTGGTCAACTCCACTGTAGATTCTAGTTCTCCCTGCCTGAGGAAGATGTGATCTTGTGACTGAAAATTAAGAACAACTCCCTCATTAAACCACATATTTTGTGAGTAAAATCAGTATCAACAAACATCCAATTTAAGGCTGCTCCACATCCACTCCCAGTCACTGTCCTTTACAGTAAAATATATAACAGGCAGCACGTTCAAATCCATACCCTTAAAGAAACAGAACATTTGTGCCCTACTGTAAAGCACAGTATAGAGGGGTTACGGAAATTCTTTCTTGGTAGTTTTCGACATCTGGATTTAGAAGATGGATGTGCTTAGAGTAGGCCTAGTATGCTGGAAAATGCTGAATAATACTTGAACATGTACCCAACTCCCTGCACGTAATCAGCTCTAGGCTCTCGTAACATTTTACAGGCACATACACAAGAGCAAACTATAGAGAGCCATGACATCTGCAAGCCACAGGTCTTGACAGATCCCACATAGTAAATCTGCTGGCAGAGTCTCTATTATCTTTGTCACAGAGTTCTTAGGGATCCATCCATCCATCCTCCTGTACTCTACCTTTTACCCTAAACCACATACCTGACCTGTTCACTACCACCACCGCCACCACACGCCCACCTTTCAGAAACTCAACTGTATCAGCAACTGCTTTTAGAAACACATTTTAAAAAGAAAGCTCAGTAGGAAATTATAGAGAGAGCTGTTCACACATTTCTCACTGGGCCTAGTTATGTGAGAGAGAGGTTCCCTCGTTGCTGGCCCAGATTTACTGCCATCCAACACAAAAATGCCATGTTACCACTTCATTGCTGTAAACCACCGACCTCAGAAATGCTGAGTCAAGAAACTCAGAGGCTACAAAAACTTGTGCTTCAAAGAAAGACTCCCACCTCATTTCAAGCTTCCTCATCTACTTTTTCTTTTCCTCACCCTCTCCCACGCTTTAACCTTGTCCCTTGCTCGGAGGGACTTTGTCAAACAGTTTTCATGGTTTGGATGGCACATCTGGGGCTTGGCATGTTGAGCGTTATGAGTGTTGTAAAAATTCCCAAGCAGCCTTTAACTCAAGGGATTAGAGGAAATTCAGTGAGGCAGCGAGGGGGAACTGGCTGAAACTCTCACGGCTGCTCTTCTCTGGTTCTCTCCCGTTTTCTTTTGCTTTTAGCTGAGTCACAGAGAAAGTCAAAAGGCCAACAGGCAGCCCTGATTCCTGACACAGCCAGCTCTAACTGGCATTTCCCCTGATTTCATTCTGGCTTTAATGTGCCTTTAAAATAAAACAAGTTTCCTTTTTTATTCCTAGCCTTAAAGTTTATTACAATTGTTCGTTAATGCTTCAAATGTAGCAAGAACAGTTTAGAGATCCCAAAATATACATATGTTTTTTTCTTATAGAAATAGATTATTCTTTATCATAAAAAAACCGCAGGAACATCTTTAACAGATTACTCAATCCATGACTGACAGTTACACGAGATTGCATCATGTGTACACAGCATTCCCAGCCATGTTTAAAGGATTGCATCACTCTCTGCTTTTTCTCTCCCTCTCTCGCTCTATTTTAAATAACACGAACATTCACCAGACTCTGCAGAGAGACCGCTTCGGGAAAGGGGCTGGGGGGGGGGCGCTCCGTGGGATTGTAACATACCAAAAAAAAATGATCATCGGCGATCATCCGCCACAAGGTGCCCAGGGCCCTTCTAGGACAAACAAGCTGAGGCGGAAGTTTCTTCCACCAGATTGCAAATAAAAGAGAAGAACAACAACAAAACCTTGTGTCTCTCCCCATTTCTTCCCCCGCCCCGATCCAATCTGTCCTCATAGGGGAGGGAAAAAACAGCCACCAGATCCACACACCCCCCATCCTCCTTCCCCAAATTCAAGCGCTTTCTCCCCCTCCCTCCCCAATCCCGACCACTGCGGCTCTAGCAGTGTCCAGCGGTGGGGCTAGCAATGGCCAGATGTGGCCAGCAGGGGCTCGGGCAGCTGTTTGAACAAGTTCCTGAGGGTGCTCAGCTCCCGGGAGAGCTGCTCCACTTTCTTTTGCAGCCGCTCGTTCTCGGCGGTCAGTTCCAAGACTTTGTGCTGCGTCTCCAGGTTGCGCAGTTTGGCTTTGTCCCGGCTCTTGCGCACCGCGATGTTGTTCCTCTCCCGGCGGATCTTGTACTCGTCGCTGTGCTTGTCCACGCTCTTCTTGGACTTGGTCTTGCCCCCGGGGGCCCCGGCGTAGCCCCCGGACTTGGAGGAATCGGACGGGTTGGGGGTGCCGGGGGGGCTGGAAGAGGACGAGGTGGACAGGTTGCCGCTGCTGCCGCTTGGCACCGATTGGTAACCGAGGTAGGAGCGCATGGTGCTGCCGTAGGGGGAGGACATGCCCCCGGGCCCCGCGCCCCCGTCTTCCTTGCGGGGCCCTTTGCAAGAGTCCAGGGACTCGAAGACCGGCTCCACTTTGGTCTCCACGATCTGGGGCGGGAAGCAGGTCAGCAGCCCCCCCGGCTTGTGGCCCTGGCCGGCGCCCGGGTGGCAGTGCCTGGGCAGGCTGATGTAGGTGTAGTCGGGCTTCTTGCCGCTGCCTTTATAGTCCTCGGCGAAGAGGTCGGAGAGGAAATCTTGGCTGCTGCTGCAGGGAGGCTCAAAGTTGCCCCCTGCTGCTGCAGGAGGAGCCGGTTGCTGCTGCTGCTGCTGCTGCTGGGATGCTAAGGGGTCCAGGTAGGAGCTGATGTCGATGGCTCTCTCGTGGTCCCCGACGGTGAGCTCGGTCATGGAGCGGCCCCCTGCCGCCCGCGGCTTTGGCTTGCTCAGGGCAGCCAGATAGTCCGTCTCATAATAGAAATTAGCCACTTCCATGGATTTAAAGGCGGGCGGCTGGATGGGGAGGCATGCTGGGTCCCAGGCCACCAGGCGTTGCATGAAAGCAAAGGGGGGGTGCAGGGAGGAGGAGACAGCGCAGGGGGGCCCCCCCAGCCACAGGATCGAGCTGCCAAAGGTGACGGGGGGCGGGGGCTACAACTCCTGCCTCAGTCTCTGGTGCTGGGTCCGGCTTCCCAGCTGTGCTGCCCGCCTGGGCTGGCTCAGATCCGGCGGCGGCTGCTGCTGCTGCTGCTTCTCCTCCGGACCATCTGGCTCTAGGTCCCGAGTCCTAAAGTCTCTGACTTAGGAAAGTTCCTTTGCGGTTATTTATAGGGGCGGTGGATCCCATGGCAACAGGCACGTCACTGGCTGGCGGC
Source organism: Dermatemys mawii (assembly GCA_007922305.1). Classification (NCBI taxonomy): domain Eukaryota; kingdom Metazoa; phylum Chordata; order Testudines; family Dermatemydidae; genus Dermatemys; species Dermatemys mawii. The sequence continues at coordinate 16,210,536 of ML677360.1, read as the reverse complement.
CCGCCACCTGGTGCACACTTTGTACAGTTGTAATTGTAAACTCCCGCCTCTCGCGCCGCGGGAGGTCCCGGGTGTGGGACTCTGACCCCGTCATTCATAAGGAGAACGGGGCTGGCTTCGGAGCGGAGGGGGCTTGTGCTCACCAGCACCCAGGGGAGGGGAAGATTTGGGCCGGAGGAGCGGATCGCAGCCTCCTGCTGGCTTCTCTCCAGCCGCTGTCAAATCTCCAGGAGATGTCACTGGAGGGCAATCGGCCCTGGGGTGAGCCTAGGACCGGGACACAAATGCACACGCAGGGGGACACCGCATCTGCCCATGTGCCAGTGTGAGAATAAACCCTTGAGTCTCTCCCCCGCCAGGTCCAATCTGTCCTCACAGAGGAAGGAAAAGCAGACAGCAGATCCATCCGTCCTGCTGCCCCAGATTCCAGCCCTTTTCTTCTCCCTCCCCAACCCAAACCACTCAGGTTTTAGCAATGTCCAGCTGTGAGGACAATAAGTGACCAGATGTGGCTAATAGAGGCCTGGGCTGGATCCATTGCCTCCGAGGCTTGTGATGTCTGTAGCTTTCAGCTGTAGAATCTCAAAAGTGTTGTACAAAGGTGGTGAGTGTCAGTATCCCCATTTTACATATGGGGAAATTAAGGCACAGAGGTTAAGTGATTTGCACAAGGTAGCTTATCAAATCAGGGGTAGAGCCGGATAGAGCCATCCATTGGGTACGGTGAATTGGGGTGACCATTCCAGGCGCCACACTTTGGGAGGTGCCGCAGGACAGTGCGATTGGCTGGTGTGGTCGGTTCTCACGTGACGTGTCAGTCCCAGAAGTGACGGATTCATCACTTCTGCCCTGGGCCTGCATCCCCCTAGAAGTGGCCCCAGAGCCAGGAATAGAGGCCAGATCTTAATACCAGTTCAGTGCCCTATGAATTTTATCACGCTGTCAGGTAAAATTGTCTCATACAGATGCACTCAGAACCAGGTTGCCACAGTGGGTGTAAAAGGCATATTGTGTTGGACTCAAACCAGGATAAGGTACTGCCTCAGAAGACCCTCTCTATATCTGGCCATCATTAGAAGTGCCAGGCAAATCCAAAATTCCCCTCCCCACCTCTGTGTGCAGGGCTGATGGCCTTAAAGTTTGGCCTGGCATGTTTGCCTTATATGGTATGTTGCAATTGTCAGAGTACACAAGTGATATGGAGTTTGTGCTCTGGGAGTTGTATTTAAAATGAATGGGAAAAAGCGAGACATACACACACAAAGGCCTGGGATGAAATGATTTCTTAATGTATTAAGTAGAATTGACTTGGAGAGGCCATGGTAAATTTGGGAAGTAAGAATTCTTATGTCCATTTTAATTAAAGACACCCACCTTGGGAATCAAACTCATGTTTTCCCTTTTACTCCCACATTTACCTGTTTACAAGCTGGTGATTCATGCGCAGAATAAAAGACATCAATTTAAAACAAAACATATAATTAAAGGAAGTAGGAGTGTCCTTCCTTTCAGTAAAGAAGACCCAGCACTGCAGAGAAAATGACACTGCCGCACAGAATAATGTGAAGCAATCCTGCGGTGTGGGAAATATCGCAACGTTAAGCCAGAGGAACAGGTATTGCATTATGCGATTCAAACAGTCAACTGTTCATGAATGTTCAAACCTCAGACTTTGAAAAGAGGAAGAATTCAAAAATCAGCCTATGAAGCGTTCTTTCTTTCTTTCTTCCTTTCTTCCTTTCTTTCTTTCTTTCTTTCTTTCTTTCTTTCTTTCTTTCTTTCTT
>ML677360.1:16073664-16208742 GCA_007922305.1 Dermatemys mawii | reverse complement strand
CTTTCTTTCTTTCTTTCTTTCTTTCTTTCTTTCTTTCTTTCTTTCTTTCTTTCTTTCTTTCTGTCTTTCTTTCTGTCTTTCTGTCTTTCTTGCTTTCTTCAAAAGTTTTAAACTTCACTAGCAAATGTACACTAACAGGTTTGTAGGCTTCAAATATTTCTGTCTTTAGTCCATAGTCTTTGGTGAATTACATTTGTTAATAAGGACATTTAGTTGTTTAGTTGGGCTTGGACAAAGAATTCTGGATCCAGATCTGGATCTGAATGTTGAGGCTTGAGCCTACATCTCTATAAATCCAAACATCTCTATCAAATGCAAATATTGGTAAGTTGCGGTGAGCCAGGGCTTGCTCTTATGGCTATTTATGCTCCTATTCTGTGTCTTCTTCCTCCTAAAGAATTTTTGCTCTGGAAAGCTGCTGTATGTGGGTATTGAGGTGGAGACATTCCTATTAAAGGGAGCTGAGCTCTGGTTCTTTCTCCAAGAAGAAATTGAGAGTTGCAGTACTTTTTATTAAAGCTGATCCAAAATTTTCTGTCAAAATGTTTTGACAGTTGGGTTATCAACAACATGACATTTTTTGCAGAAAGCGGCTGCTTTTCTAGAATATTTTTGTTGTTGAGAGAGGCCTGAATTTTGTTCTGTTTTGTTTTTGTTCAAAGCATTTCGTTTTCTCCAAAAAAAAAAAATTCCTAATTTCGAACCAGCTCCATTTCTAATGCAATAAAAACACAAATTCTTACTGCTTTGCTTGAACAAGAAGAAAGATGCAAACAGGGAAAGAGTGAAACAAAATGAACGTAAAAGGAAAAAGGCAAAGAGAACAGCCTGTTCAAAGTTGTTTTACAGAGATCAGTCTTGCAGCTTTCCAATCATGATTTGGATTCACAACTCCCCTGTAGCATCACAGTAGCAACCTGTTTTCCAGTGTGCCCTTTTCCCAGGCTCAGACCTATACCAAAGCATTGCTCTTGCTCTGTCCTCTTTTTCAGTGATTCCAGGATCTCCAATTCTGCAGCCCCTGCTTTCTACAGTCCAGAAAGAGCTGGTGTTAGCTTTGGGCAGACGACATCTGTCTAATGCCAACAGATCAAAGAGTGAAGCGTTCATAAGTAGATCTTCCTCCTGAAATTACACTATTAGCTGCTCTCCAGTCAGGCTGCATTTGGATAAAAACTGCAAATACTTCCCACTGCAAATTGTTAGCTTGTTGTTTATTATTTGCATTGCAATTAGTTACTAGAGATCTTGGCGAGGTCAGGGCTCCACTGTGCTGGGCACTGTACAGACATATAGTCGGAGACGAGTTCAGTCTCAAAAAGTTGCAATATCAAAGACAAAACACAATTTCAAACAATCAGGAGGAGAGGGGGCAGAGGAGGGGCAGGAACAAATTCTTACCACAATTTGGAGATTTAATAAGCCAATCAGTAGCAGTAACATTAACTTGCCCCCTGCCTAAACATTATCAGCAGGATGGGTATTGTAGGCAGCATGACAGAGGTGAGTTAAGGGGGCATTTGAAGGAAGGGAAGGGAATGGCTGTATGGATTCTACAGGGGAGTTTTTTCTGTGCATATTGTGCAGCACGGGAGAAGTGCAAAGGTGCTTCTGAAAAAACCTGATGGATGGGAGGTAGAGAGATAGGTAAACTTTTCTGGGGAGGCTAGGTGGAGGATCATCGTAACAAAGTCTGCCACACCCTGAACTGCAATGTAAGTGTATCTTTATCATATTTGGATACAGTGTACCGTGTTCATCCTGTTTTGTCCCCCACTCTAGCCCTGGCTCCCTCCACATGCACACTGATCCTTAGTTATGTACACAGACCTCGCCACTACCATCTCTTTAAATCACACACCTGCAGTGGAATGTTTTGCACTCAGAACCTGCACATTACAAACATAGCATGTGTCTAACTTCCTGCCTCAGGCAGTGATCAAGACCTGAAGTTTGAGGGAGCTGGATCCCATTCCAACTTACCCTCCCCTGATCCTTACCCTAATCTTCATACACAAATTTACAAATTATTATTATTGGGCATAAATTCAATGATTATGATTATTATTGGGCATAACATTTTCTTTACCTTTCAAAACCAAGCTACAATGTTTAACATTGTAGTCTCCTGCAGCAGTGACTTTCACAGGCTGACTGCACACTGAGGCTGGCCTCATTCAACTCTCATATTATATAGAGCATGTATCAGTGATCGGTTGCCAACCCCTTCTGTCCCTTGTGAACTGGTGATGCTTAAGTATTCTTTAGCTCTCCCCCTCCCCCACTTATTTTCTGCTAACCTCTGACCTGGCACACCCAGCCTCTGCAGTGTTAGATTGCTCAATCACTGCGTTATCTGTCTGCATGTTGCTCTTTGCCCTACAGTGTGCTGCAGAAATGATACCTGGACTCTATAGCCTGTGGGACAAAATGACCAGAATACCTTCTTCTATCAGATGGCTCTGAAAAATTTCCAGTGAAACTCCAGGGTCAAATCAGCTGCTCTCTGGCTTCTGTGGAATAAAGAAAGAAAGAGCACAAAGTCACAGATGGAAGGGTCCAGCTAACAATGACGAGTCAAATCATTCAGTCTTCACTCCTATATCACAGGTAAAGCTCCCGCTGATGTCAATGGAAAGGTCAGGTGCTCAGCAATTCTCAGGATGTAGCCCAGTGGCAATTTTGCTGCAATGAGGTCTGCAGGATTGTTTAGGTTTATGTTTTATTACCAAAAGAGATTTAATTGCTCGTCAAAGACAAGCCTCGAGAAGTCCCAGCTCAATATTATTTTAGAGGTTATGATCTTGACAGTTATACCCATCTGATGTCACTCCGGCTCAGGCAATTGTCACCTTTCCTTTGTTCTCCTAAACTGGTGAACTTCTCCTAGATCCTGGAAAATGAAGACAGTGTGATATTGACGCTCCTCTCTGTTTTATGCGGGTTCTGAAATGATCCAATCAGATGAAATGGGAAACTGAAATCAATGGGAAACCACTGCAAGTATTACTTCCTGGTATCAATGGACTCTGGCAGTGATTTATCTGGGAAATTCCTAAAGCAGGAAAGCCAAACAAAGGCCTTGAATTTCCTGATCCAGGTAGATAGTACATCACTATAGATGCTGGAAGTGATAACACAAAGCATGGAAAACTATATAGGGGATAGCAGAGGGAGAGGAAAAGAGAGAGAAGTCCATTCTTGGCTGGAAAGTCACAGAACATTAATAAGTGAAGATTTCTCTCAACAAATGGCTGAGCTCTGAGTGAAGGTGGTATGCTCTCCTGTTGCCTTTGCAATTCATTTTTTTTTTCAATCTGAAAATCAAAGGCCAGGTTCTCAGCAGCTGTTGGCTTCGGATGAATGCAGCAGAAAGGGTGGGCCGTCAGGGAGCTAGTTATGACTATTTGATTCTCTGTTCCAGCAGGTTAGAGCAGCCTTCAGACTGTTCTAACTGGTGTCAGCTGACAACTGTTCTTATGGACTATACACCAACTGGAGATAGCCAAAGCATATTGTGTTCCAGGCTCTCCTTTCCTGGACATGACCTTCCACATCCGCAATACACCCCCTGCACTGGGCTTTGAGGAGGGAAGTGTAAGAGCTGCCTATACTGGTTCTACATCCTCAGGAGCCTCCCAGATGCTTGGGATATCCCCGGCTAGAGTGTTGGGGGCTGTCTCTGCTCTCTTTGTGCCTCACAGACTGAGAGGCCCACAGAGACAGTACAAATGAGTGGCATGAGCCAGAGAAAGTGGCCTCCAAGTTCTAGCACTTCCACATCTTGACCAGCGAACAACTACGTCTGCCATTGTGTTCACCTTCACATCACAATAATCATGAAAAGCCAGCAATGAACCTCATTCTGACTGGAGTCTGATGAAATTCTCTTACTCCTCCTGCACTCACCTCTCAGCACAGGCGCATCAGGAAGAGAAAAGTGACCATATATAGCTGGTTCCACTCTACTGAATGATATGATACCATGATGACTGGATGCTTTATAAAGCTAGATAGATCAGATAATCCTTTTTAGATTGTAATCTCTGTGGGATAGGGACCTTCTCAGTGTTGTGCCTTACGCAGAGCTGAGCACATTGTCGGTGCTTTCACAGTTGATAATAGACAGCCATAGAGGGCTAGATAAAGTATTTTAAAAGGATGCTGTCAAGGCATTCTACAAAGTGTTTAAAATCCTGTTGTGTTGGCAATGTTTATAATAAATAATCCACACACACATTGAGGCTAGAAGCTGAAATCTGTTTGTTTTTTAACTGAATTTTTTTACTCTCCACTTTATGCACAAACTGGTTTGGTACTGATCAGGACAGTCCTGATATATGGGGCTTTTTCTTATATAAACACCTATTATCCCCCACCTCCTGTCCCAATTTTTCACACTTGCTGCCTGGTCTCTCTAATCAGGACTGACAAAATGGGGCTGTCATTTTTGAAGAGCCATATATAGCTCTGAAATACATATAAAGAATTATATGGACTTTGACAACTGAAAGAAAAAGTAAGTTTTGGGCTAAAAAATACAATTTGGTGCTGAAATTCATTCCCTCTTGTAAGTGGGTGCAACTTCAACTGAAGCCCAGAGAAGTTACCTCTTACCCCAAGACTGATTTTGGTCCCCACAGGTCTAGCATCCTTGGCAGTGCCTTATATATAGGTGTTTAGGGAGTCTGACAATTCTTACATACAGACTTCTGTTCACAATTCCTGACTTCACTCAAGATATGTCCTTTTTACTGAAATATATGCATTATACTATTTGCATACATATAATGAGGGTTATTTTGTTTTTGTTTTTTTTAAACCCAGAAGAGGTTGGTTTCCAGTTCATATTCGTGTTGTGATTGAGTGGAAGCTGAAAAATCTTGGAGCAAAGTCATTGCATTGACTCTAGACCTTTAGTTGATTCGCCTTAACATTCCTCACTGTCCCTGTATAAACAAGCCCTTAGTGAACTTCAGCATTCAGGGAGGGTTTTTTTCACTGCTGCATGTGCTTTTAAAGTGCAGTGGCTGAGCTCGTACTGCCACCTAGTGACTAGCTGCAGAAAGAACATGACTAAATTTTTCAAACGGTCTCAGATTCTGCCTCCATTTGGTCTCATGAAATAAGTGTGTGAATAGTTGTGCTAGGAAAATGAATCACGGATGTATATTTTGTAGACACAAAATGTACTTTCAAAAAGGGTGGCTGGATTTTCTGAAAATGCAGTCCTTATTTAGCACTTCAAAGTGCAGTACACACATTACCTCCTCAACTTTATATAGCTAATTTTCCTAGAAATCTTGTGGATGGTAAATAAACTCAACAGAGCTACTTTGCCTGACACACACCTTAAGGCAAATTAAATCTATCACATGCTGTGCAGGTTGCTTTATTAAAACGGGATATTTTGAGGAGAGGAATCTGTTCAAAAGAAGAAACTTCATGGGCATGAGGTGAAAGAGCGTCTGTATTTTAGTCTTTGTGCCATTACTCTTCAGAGAAGCATTCGTGTTTTGAGCTAGGGTACCCGAATATTGTCCAAATAATAGCAGCTTGTCAGGAGCACAAGGGCCATGCCTCCTCTTTAAAATGGATGTGTGCCCTACCTAGACTACAGATACAGTGGAACCCTGCAATACCGTGCCCTGCATTTATTGTGATCGATATTTTTGGACCCTGATCGTCGCGGTATTGTGGGGTTCCACTGTACCAGCATTTGGTTCTTCACCTTGAACCAAATGGAGGCCAGGATTATGCAGGTGGAAGACGGATGCCAGACACTGCACTGTCTACCAGCTGCACAGTTTACCACATTCATAAAGTGAACATGCCACTTGGCAAACTTATGAAAAGCCCAAGAGCGAAATCCTGGTCCCATTGAAATCAGTTTTTCCATAGTTGTCAATAGAATCAGAACTTCACCCTGGAGAATGTCCCGTTCCGATTCAAACAGGCCCCTTTGGTGGCACAGGGCCTGAATCTCCACAGCCTTGCCCTGGGATCATTATATATATTTGCATCAAGTGAATGCAAAGTGAGTGTTAAATTTGCCAGATCAGAACAGCAGAAGTTTCAAGCACTTTGCCCAGTAAATGACACACAGAGCAATTCAACGGAGAATCGGGCCTGTACCTGTAGTGGGGAATCTACATGGGAGGGCTTCACAAAACAAGTGAGTTTTAAGAAGGGAGATGAAGGCAGGGTGGGAGGGCATTTAGGGCTTGGGTAGTGGGAGGAGATATATATATATATATATATATGTATATAACCAAAGCTAGGAAAATATCTCAAAGGTATTTCCATAACAAATATTTTTTCAGTTTGACTCCTGTTGGTGTTTGTTTTACATGATTGCTCTAGCAACTCAGCTTACGGGTGGAAATGTTTGTGGGAAGAGTGAATCCAAAGTGACCATTATAGACTATTTTGGGGAAATGGATTTCAAACTTGTCATCGTGAGTATTTGTGCCAGAAATTCTCAGAGTTCTTCTTCACGTATGTAGCAGTGTGGATCCCGCTGCAGGTTTGCATGTACCTCATGCACATGAAATTGGATTCCTTGGAAGACCAGTGTCCATTAGGGCCACACATGCACTCTGTGCCTTTGCAAGTGCATAAATGGCAGAGCAACTGAAACATACCATCAGTTCCCTCTTACTGCCCGTGCCATCAAGGTGGAACCTGGCGACTGCCTGGTTTACTTACTTGTCCTTAGATCAGGGCCGGCTCTAGGAACCAGCCTAGGAAGCACCTACTTGGGGCGGCTCCCGATAGGGGACAGCATTCCGTCCATTCTTAGGGTGGCACACTCTGCTCCGGCTGGTTTTTTTGGTTGATTGGTTTGGGGTTTTTTTGCTTCAGCAGCAATGCTCTGGCTGCTGGTTTGTTTGGGTTTTTTTGCTTGGGGCAGAAGAAAGGGTAGAGCCAGCCCTGCCTTAGGTTTAGTTCATTTTCTTCAAACTCTTCATAAAATCACAAGAACTTTGCTGATTCTTTGATATATGATCACTATGAATGATGGTCAACCCATCAGGACTATTTATAGCTTCTCCCCCACACACGCCCGCCCTGGGCTTCTTAACATGGGCGGATTCAAAACATGCAAGCTTTAAGCTCTGCTGGTTAACGATGAGCTGGTTGCATTGAAAGATGGACACAGCAGGGACTTCTTCTGTTTAGGAAAGTCCCCCGTACCAAGCAGATGCTCTGCGTGCCTTTCATTTTCCACAAGAATGCGAATGTTGTGGGATATGCAGCTGAAGCTTTATCTCCTGGAGCAATCTTTGAAGGGCTCCTCAGACCTTGAGGAAATGAACTCCAAGATCCAGACAGCAGACAAGCCAGCTTCATCAAGTCGGCCGTCTAGCAGGGAAGTGACTCTGAAGTGCTGCCCCACCAAGGAAGGTGGAATTGGAAACTCCCTAACAAGGGGTACAGCCTTTTGAAATTCCCTGATACCAGGGATAAGAACTATGAATCCAGGAACCAGATCAAAGTCCCCATGTGAGGTTGACAGAGTAAGGTTTATCAGACTTGTGGTTTACTTTGGGACTATATATGACCCAGCACCAAAGTTTGAACCTGACAGTGATGGCGTGCACAGGTCTGGGGCTGCCGAGCCACCTGTCACATGCATGACGTTGCTTGCTAGACTTCATCTGAGGCCCTTGCAATTGGGGCTGAAGTCTGTGTATGTCCCTTCAAAGTATCCCCTGACCAAAAAGAGTCAGGCTTCTGCCTCGGATCCTACAAAGCCTCTGAAATGAAGTCTCTGGGCTCTCACACTCCTGTTTCCCACCCCATGAGCTCTGCCTGGCAAGTCCAACTGAGATGGACTCCTGGTCAGAGATTTTTACGCTTTTCAAGGATCCGTGAACCTCAGCAAGTTTTTGCAGTGACACCCAACAACTGTTTCAGAACACAGTAGGTTTAATTAGTCAGCTGGAATGCATTATCAGAAGGTCCTTGCATCGAGAAGCAAAGGTTAAAACATAGTCCATATTGCATAAGCCAGAACTTCCTTGAGCTATGCTGCCATCAAGAAAACATCTTGGTTTCCTCTCTCGGTCCCTGTCCTTTTGTCTCCCAATCCTAGGTGAGCCCACATGTCTGTCCAAGGGCCAGTTCTTATCCCAGCCTCCTGTCACCTCTTGGTCCATTGTTCTCCTTCTGCAGACCCATGCTGAGTTCACGTCTTCTTCCTGCTGGAATTTCTTACAGCTAAGTGTAATTGCTCAGTGGGTTTTGGAACCTCCGTTAATCTGGGTTGGTTTCAGCGAGACCTTTAATGACGTGTACATACTACAATAGATAGGTATGTGACACGAACGCCTTATGTCAACTGAGCTGCCTCAAGAGCAGCTTTTTAACCCTTTACACTCTGTGCATAGCAATGCAATACACAGAGGGAAACTGAGGCATGTATAGGAATTGTAAAACTATTACCAAAGTTCCCCATTTGTCACAAGGTTTGATATAATAAATATAGAGACTTCAAGAGTCCTAATTAATTCCCAAACCAGAGATAATGATTCCCCAAAAATCCATCTATTAATTGTATTTGGTGGGTCTTTGTCCATGTCCCAATGCAAATCACATCACAAAACCCAACATTACCACTGGCGCTTGCCATTAGTCTCAGCAGAGAGGCCATCAAGCCACGTTTTGAATGGGCCAGGAGACTAAACTCCCGTTCACCACTAGAGGCAATTCCAGTGGTTCTCAAACTTTTGTACTGGTGACCCCTTTCACACAGCAAGCCTCTGAATGTGACCCCGCTTATAAATTAAAAGCACTCTTTTAATTTAACCCTATTATAAATGCTGGAGGCAAAGTGGGGTGTGGGGTGGAGGATGACAGCTCATGACCCCTCCCTGCCATGTTATAACCTTGTAACACCCTGAGGAGTCATGACTCCTAGTTTAAGAACCACTGAGCTATTCCTTGGGTCAGGTTTGAAATGAATTACTGGGGCAGTGTGTGTGGGAAGTGGGCACTGTTAGCACCTGTTCTGCACCCATCTTGTGGATAAATAGAGAACTTTTGTCTCTGGGCTATCTATCACCACCTTTCTCCAGCACTGAAATGGAGGCTTTTCTGTTATAAACCAAACAAAGGCCTAATCCTGCTATCGTATAACCCCTTAGCTCTAGTGGGAACCTCTGGGATCAGTCCCAAACAAAAAACCAGTCAGGACTCTGTCCCTAAGTAGCAATTCATCAGATACCATTATGAAACATGGAGAAAAAAGTCTTTTAGGGAGGGGGCCTTATATTATTAAGAAATTGAAAGTGTCTTCAACTTAAAATAATGTAATTTTCAACACTGGGATCTGGGGTCTAGCAATGAAAGCCTGAAGTAAGTCTTGTAGTGGGTCCCAATCATGCAAGGTGCTAAGTACCCGTGGGGAAAAATGCTAAGTGTCCTTAGCTTCCACTGATTCACTGTGTTGCAGGATTGGGCCTTAAGACTATTACAGCCACCACAACCTGTGTGAGAACCTGTATCAGATGCAACCTGGACAAAACACACTTGAGAATCTGAATTTAGTTCAGATTTGTGACACTTTTCCCGTTTAGAATGAGCTTTACAGGGCATCAGATCAGTCCACTGAGAACTCATATTCATGTGCTAGGTAACCACCAAATACGTGTGAATCACTCTTTGGACTGTCATAGACCAAGTGTGCCACAAGATGGAGCTGCGGTGGATAATATCACTGGTAACAGGAGGGTGGTACAGCTGTGCATGAAACTCTGGTTTTGAGCATGAGGCCATTTTTGTCTTTGGCTGAGAGGTTGTTCCCCCTTAGCAGATCTGGGGGCCCAGAGCCATAATTAGGAATTTTAGCACTTGGGCAAGCAATCGTAACTGTGCCCCTTAAAGGTGATGCCTGGTGGGGTCATGTGTCCACCCTCGGATTTTTTCTGCCTATTTATCACAGCGATTTTCAAACTGGGGGACATATTGCCTGCCAGGCGCTGGCAGATCAGAAGCTGCTGGGAGCTGCCTGGCCTTGTGGTTCTCTGTGCTGTGGGAGCCAGGTCTGCCTGGTAGCTCTCCCTGCCCTGCTCCCCAGGCCGGCTGCCTTTGCACAACCAGGCACTCCCGAGGCAAGGTGGGCAGCACAGCTCTGAGTTGTGCCCCTGACATGTTCTTGCCTCTGCCCAGAAGGAGTCTGGTGCCAGCCAGTGATACTCCCTGGAGCCGGCCCCTGCCCATGGAGCCTGGCTGCCATGAGATGCTTCCCGAAGTGCGTCCTGCAGTACTCACCCCCCTTGGGCACCCGCCTCTCAGCTGCCTGGTGATCTGGTCACCACCCAGGGACCTGCCATTGCAGCCAAGTAGGGTGACCAGATGTCCCGATTTTATAGAGATAATCCTGATTTTTGGGTCTTTTTCTTATATAGGCTCCTATTACCTCTCACCCCCCGTCCTGATTTTTCACATTTGCTGTCTGGTCACTCTCCAGCCTGGTCACTCTCCTCACACTCCCTGCATGCAGAGCGGAACCACCCCTTGCTCCCCTTGGCTGCCCTGCCCCAGCTCCATGGCTTTCAGGCTTGTGGTCACACAGAGTGAGCTCTGAGCTTGGCCATGTGAGCTCAGTGCCCAGCCCAGGCACTGGAGACAGGTGGCTGCTGGCAGGGTGGACTTGCTCCTGTCAGCTCTGGAAACCAAGGCAGTGAGAACAGAACAAGCTCTAGGGCTGCCATATTTCAAGTTCCCAAATAGAGGACACTGCCGGGGAGAGGGAGAGGAGGAGCTGGGGAGGGGCAGGGAACTTGGGGTTGTCAGAGGGGTGTCTGTGTATTGGGAGGGGTTATTTGGGGAGTGCTGGATGGGACATTTGGATTGTTCCCATGGCAGGGGTACCGACTGGAGCTGGGCTGCCAGTGCTGGGGAGGATGGGCCGGGCTGGCTTAACAGGGGAGCCTCAGCTGCTGCTGCAGAGGGGACACTGCATGTGGCCCCCTCCCATTCCCCTATCCCCTTCTCTTCCTCATCCCATCCCCCTTTGCCATGGTCTCCTACCCCATCCCCCTCCCCACATCCCACTCCCTCTTCCTCATTACCTTATCCCATTCCTCTTCCTGCCCCACTTCTTCTTTCCCCCTCGAGCCACATGCAGTTCTTTACTATTAAAGTGTGGCTTGCAGAGCCCCCTACATCCTCTCCACCTACCAGACTGGGGCTGGGGGAGTTCAGGACCTCTGCCTGGCAGTGGGGTGGTGGGGTAAGGGCTTCTGCCCAGTGGGGAGCGGGAGTCTCAGGGATTCAGCCATGCGGGGTGCACCTGCCTGGGCTCAAGGCTTCAGCAAGAGCAGGGCTGAAGGCCCAAGTCCTGTCAGGGGCGTCCCGGGTCTCGAACTTATGAAGATTGTCATACGTGGCTTGAAGGGTCAGTAAGTTTGGCCAGCCCTGCCATAGAGAGCCCAAGCAAACAGAGAAGGGGAAGACAATCGGCACCAGGAGACAGTGTTCAGCTGCAAAGGCATTGGCAGGAGAACAAGCAACTCTACACCACCCACTCCACTCCCGACACTGGCCTCTTTATGGGCGGGGACAGTGCCACCCTGCCGTAAACTATGCCCAACCGTGGACTCTGACTTATGCTGCTGGGCCCAATCCTGGGGGCGGGGGGAGCCTGACGCCACTGAGCCCTATCCTGCGCTGCCCCATTTTTGCACCCCCACCCGCTCTGCACGCTGGGCAGCTGCCCCTCACGGCCCTGTGCTGTCCCTGTCCTGTTCATACAGCTGGCAGATGTTCTGCGCCAGCTGTGCTGCCCCTCCCCCATTCATACAGCTGGCAGATGTTCTGCCCAGCTGTGCTGCCCCTCCCCCATTCATACAGCTGGCAGAGGTGCTGCTCCCTCTATGAAACCCCTCCCCATTGATACAGCGATGCAACCGTGCTTCTCCAGAGCCGCTCCTTTCGCCCTGCTAATACAGCCGGCGGAGGGGATGCCGCAGCCGGGACACCCCTCCCCCCGAAGGCATCCGTGCAATGGCGCTTCTCCAGATCTGACATCCCGCCCCCCGCTAATGCAGCGAGCGGAGGATGTGCTCCAGATGCGAAGGCGTCTGCTGTCTTGCCATTGGCTGAGGAATAGCCACCGCTGGTTTCCATTGGCCGAAGGGCTGTGCGGGAGCGGAGGTGATTGGACGAGCGGCGCCGGGGCGTAGCCGCCCGCTTCCCCCCCCCCAGACCTCTCCGGCCGGCGGCTCCAGGCAGGCAAGTGAGTGCGGTTGGCTCCCGCGAGCGCCGATGCCCCTGGCGCGAGCGCTCGCCCTGGGTGGTTCCCGCGGCTCTGGAGCCGACCGGCCGCGCCTGGCCGGGGACCGCGAGCAGGAGCAGGAGGCGGCGGAGCGGGGAGGCCGGGCCATGGCGGGCGGCGGGGCCGAGTGCGCCCAGCTCCAGGCGAACGGGGCCGGCACGGAGCTGGAGGCCGAGGCCGACTACGCGCAGGAGGAGCCCGAGGAGAGCTGCCGGCGCTGGGGAGCCCAGCACGTCGGGGCCCGGGAGCTGGCGGAGCTCTACTCCCCAGGTGCGCGGGGGGGAGCGGGCAGGGGGCGCCGGGGGTGGGGGAACGTGGGGTGTAGGGGGCGCGGTGGGCGGGGGAGTTGGGGAGCGGGGCGGGGTGCGGGGAGTGGGACAATGGGGGGGGCTCTGCTCGAGGGGTGTGTGGGGTGGGAGAATGGGGGTATAAGAGGTGTGGTGGGTGGGGGAATGGGGGACTCTTCTCTGGGGAGTATGAGGAGAATGGGGGCTGGGGGCTCTGCTGTGGGGGTAGGGGGAAGGCAGGCCTGGCTTTCCCCAGGTAAGGCCCAGGCAGGAAAAAAGCCCTTCCTCTCCCCCCCCTCTACAATTTAGAGTCCCCTCCCCTAGGCCGGGCAGATGTTGGAGGGAGTAGCCTCAGTTGTACCTGCACCCCGAGAGTTGAATGGGGTTTCTTTCCCCCCTGATCAAACAAGTAACTACTTATGAACTGTTTGTTCCTTGGCTAGGGCGTAAGCCCTCATGTTGGTAGCATTCATTTGAAGGTGCTTGTCCAAGGGCTCTGACTAATCAGTTTGAGACCAGAGGAGGAAGCCCCGTGGCCTTGATGCCTTTGTAGGCAGATGGGGAATTTCGCTTGATGTGAATCCCATGGGGGTGGAGGGGATGTGGGAGGATGGCTGGGCCTGCCCTGGACCCTCATGTTTTATGTTGAGCAGCTGATGATTTGATGTGAACATAACATGCCAGGACTGAGGAGTGTGTCTGAGTGGAGGGTGGAGCTGAAACCAGGTTGTCAGTTTTCTTGTAATAAAAAGTATGTTCCAGAAGGGCCATGACCATTTGGCATAGAACTGGTCAAGTCAAACCACAGATGAGGGCATGTGGACCAGGAAAAGTCCCGTGATGAAGGTCCGTAATGGTTGTGGAATGGACACTTGGGTGTGTGGGGCAGTAGGCGCAGTAGTCTGGGCTCCATGATGGGAGAAGAACAGATGCTTGGGTAGAGAGGTGGTCTGAGGAAAGTGCAGTGACCGCAACAGGGCCCTGTTGTGGAGACCAAAAGGGAGACAGGCAGGAAGGAAAAGTTGTTAGAAAGCAGGGTAATGAACAGGGTTTGGGAAGAAAAAGCGAGTGGAAGGGAGGCAACAGAAGACTGCAGAGTCAGGGGGAAGCTGGGAGCCTGAGAGATCCACTTTCCAAAGCTAAGTGAGCTCTAGGCTATTTTCTTACTGCTTGGAAAGACAAAACGCTGCCTGCCTTGGCTCCAAACAGCAAGGCCTGTGCATGCCAAGAGAAGCGTCGGGATGCAGTATTTGGAAAATCAGCTACCTGGCTTAGTTCTCTCCTGTCAGCCTTTTCCCTCTGCAGACCTGTGAGACTCATCTTTTTATTCTTCAGACTACTAACACAGCCCCTCTCCCTCCCACCAAGATTCTCAAGATCTGTACATGGAATTTACTGTGAACTTTCTATATCATATTTTTGTCATCCTTCTTGGGAACTCTGTGAAAACTGCAGTGTCCCACACTTGGTATCTCTGTTCAGTGCGACGTGTGCCTTATAAAGATATCTGCAATGAACTCATTTGAAGCAGAACTGCAATAGGCACTCCATGGTTTTTCTGTACTCTTTAGATTAATTTTAATTTTACTATCTTTATCAGTAACACCCAGCACTTGCATATCAGTTTTCAAGCAGAGATTGCAAAGCACTTAAGGATAGTAGGCTGTATCCCTATTTCACAGATGGGGAAAGTGAGGTATGGAGAAGCTAAATGACTTGCTGTCTAGGCCAAACAGTTGAGTCAGACGGACTGGAATCCAGATCCCCTGACTCCAGCCCAGTGTTCCAGTCCCTAGAGAGTGCAACCTCCGCTGTTGCCTAGCAAGAGAAACTGTTTCCCTTCCCTTGCCCCAGTCTTGCAGTTCAAGTCTTGTGTCTAGGCAAGGCATTACCAACAGAGATATTCATGGCATTGGCATATACTAGTGATAATTTTTTTTCATACCGGTGTTCAAACTTTGCTGCATGTCACTTTTTTAGCCCTGACCATCAGTGTGCAATCATGTAGTGGAAATAACTGCAGAAACTCATCCTAATACCCCTTTCTATGAGTGGAAAAATTATATTATTTTTTTTGAATGAAAGATAGAAAGTAATTTTTGATGCCTTTGTCATTTCCAACAGATTCCTCCTGAGATGAGAGCTTAAATCTTCAGAAAGAGAAAAAATACATAGTGAAACTGTGCCTATTATTGCTGTTTCCAACAAAACAGCCATAAAAGGCAGTTCAGCTAAAACAGCTTAGCTCACAGATTGGAGGTGATTAGGAAAAATAAGCTTCATGCACAAGCAGAACACAAATATCAGTGAATTCGTTTAAGTTTCTTAGCTTTTCAGTTTTCTGGATTGTTTATTTCAAGTGACATACCCACTTGAACTTGTTTCTCTACATTGGTCACACCACAGCTGTGCTGAAAGATGAGGTAAGTAATATTTGTCAGACCGTTAATCCAAGTATGCTAACCTAACCCCAGCAGTGACTGCCTAGGCTTCAAAGGAAGGTGGCCAATAATATACCTTGCTGACTTTGTCATGGTTTATAGCAGAATAAGTTCTTTCTAACTCTCTCTAGTGGTCTTACTCTCTGAAATATGAGACTGCTACCTTTACCTTAAGTTACAGATAAAAACTAGGGAGCAGTGCAAATATTGTGGATTTTGTAGGGGGTTTTGTGCCAGTAACTCACTAATGCTAGTAGGAATTAAATGTATGAACCCTTTATACACTGGTGGGAACACACTGCAAGTTCCATAAGTAAGCATATTCTGATACTTTGGGGGTCCAAATATGAAGCTAGAGTAATGACTTTGTAGGGGAATGACAGTTCCTAGGTACATCGAGAATATCTACGTGGAGAAACTTACTGCTGTAACTATACTGCTATAACTTCACAAGTAGACATTTTTATTCTGGATTAAGAGTGCTCTTTTCCAATTCATTTTATGTCACCTTGGCTTATTTCCATAATCCTTTTTTAAAATGGTATTTTGTTGATCCTGTTTAGCAACTGTTAAAGTTCAAGTGTTCCATAAATATCAGGTGATCAGTGAGGACTTGCACTCTTGCAGTTGATTGACCAGTCTGGCCGAGATTGGGGCCATATTGCTGGTTTCAGATGTCAGTATGAGGAAAGTGGTCTTAGTATCCCTAATATGCAGAGTTCCAGGGCCCTCTTCTCACACCTTGGGACATGCAAAGAAGTGCCTTGGTGTTTCCCATATTGTGAACTGATTGCTCCTTGTGGACCTCTCAAGTTAGCTCTTTTAGTCAGGGTACCACTTCTCGCAGAATTTGGGTGTTAATTAACTTTAACTTTGGGTACCTTGGAGGCCTTTTTAGAGCAGCCTTCTATATTGTTGCCTTCTGCCTCTTTGAAAACCTGTTCTTTTTGGTGTTCCTTTGATCACTTTTGCTCTTCTTACAAAGTCATCTACTATCCCAGGATCCATGTATATAATTTAGGTACATCCATTCTTCTCCAAACAAAATTATGCACTGATGAGATTAGGACGTGTTTACCTTTTAAGATTCTTATTCCTATCCAGTTCTGTTTCTGACTTATTAAAGCAATGCTTTCTGGGCATGCCATGTTACTCAGCCTCCTGGAGAATAACAGAATTCCCAGCTCATCATACCAGACCCTTGATCACCATGATTTTCTTTTGCTCCTTCATATACAGCTCAGCAAGGTTTCCCTAGCAGTTGCAAACAGGTATTCAATATACGTTGGACTGATTGACTGTCCTCTACACTACAGAAAGTATCCCTTACTGATGGTTGAAATCTACAACAAGTACATTTTGAAATGGTGCTGAACATGATTTAACTGTAATAGTAGTTAGTGGCTAACCATGTTCAGCACCTTTTCAGAAAAGAGTTAATTTCTGATAACTTGTACTTGACAGTGCTTACCATTAAACTGTGTTCAGCACCGGATCAGCTCTATTTCTGCTAACATCTGTTCTCAGCAGAGAGAGAGAGAGTTGCTAGAACCGATGAGATCTAGGAAGGAGGAGTGATCGGGACATCTCACATCTGATAGAATGAATATTCATGACCAGTAACTACATCATCTGTTATTTTCACTGACCATTTTAAAATATTTTAAATTCACTTTTTTATTTTGTCGGAGGAAAGAAAGGTGTCTCACTGTCCTAGACTTAAGTATATCTTGATTAGCCAGTAGTGGATACGTTCTAGCTCTGATTGCCTGCAAATCAGAATCTTTCTAGAGCAGGCCTGCACAATTCGGAAAGCAGCGAGGGCCATATTATCGCAAAAAAACCAGTTGCGGGCCAAAAAGCCCAGCCCTCGCTCTGCCCCCATCCGCTCCCCCCGCCACTCCACCCTTGGCTTAGTCCACCCCTACTCTGAGCCTGTACGGGCTGCATGTGGCCCCCGGGCAGCATGTTGTGCAGGCCTGTTCTAGAGTGTAATTCTGTCCTGAAACACATGCTTCCTGTTTGTAAAGGTAAGGAGTGAGTGTTTGTTTGAAATTTAAAGAACTAGCAAGATTTGTCTGAAATGACTGATTCTTAGACTGCACTTTCTTGTGTCTTCACAAGTGTCTGAGTATCTTGTCCTAGCTGTATGCCATGTTATTTCACAGTACAGTAGAACCTCAGAGTTACAAACACCTTGAGAGTAGAGGTAGTTCATAACTGAAATGTTCGTAACTCTGAACAAAACATTATGGTGGTTTTTTCAAAAGTTGACAACTGAACATTGACTTAATACGGCTTTGAAACTGTACTATGCAGAAGAAAAATGCTGCTTTCCCTTTATTTTTATTTTTTTGTAGTTTTCATTTAACACACTACTGTACTCTGCTTTTTTTTTTTTTTTTTTTTTTTGTTATTCCCCCTCCTGTCTCTGCTGCTGCCTGATTATGTGCTTCCAGTTCCAAATGAGATGTGTGGTTGACTGGTGTTTGTATCTCTTAAGTTCTACAGGGCTGGGGGGAAGGTGTTCTTAATTTGAGATGGCAAATTTGAGGTAAAATCCTAGGGAAGATTAGGCAGTTTGTCATTTTCACCCAAGTTAGGAGGCTGAGTTAAAGGCTGTCAGGGAGGCTACTTTTTAATATTACTTGTTAACTTGTGTGAAAACAATAAACTCCCTTGTTTTAACTAACTCAAGGGTTTTTTTGTTTTCTAGTAATAAGGCCAGGAAGGTTTTGGTGGGGTAAAGCCTAAAAGAGCTTTGAGAGCAGCATATAAAGATGTTGTGAAAACAGCTCTGATGGGGCATAAGAATACCAGAGAACACATTTTCCTGTTCATTCTTGTACTTGTTTGAATAGGCTGAATGAAACATAAAAAAACAGTTTCTGTTCGTTTCCCTAATACGATGGAAGGTTTTCATGACCAGTTTTAAAATAGCCTCTGTACATGGAATGGGGGACAAAGGGTATTTCAATCACTATATCTGAGACTCATAAGACTCAAAGGTAAGAAGCTTGCTGAAGGAAAATCAGCACTTTGAGGCTGAACTTCACTCCTGCTGACAATAGTGAAAATGTGCCATTAGCAGTGAAGTGGCGTGCTACTTCCTGTTGCTGCATAGAAAAGGTGTGGCAACCACAAAAGCAAGACCAAAGCTGCTGAAGGGCATAACAGTGAATACTGCAAGGAGGAAACTGAAGACTATGTGGAAAGATGTTTTTTCTGTCCTTGATTTTTTTTTTTCTTTTCTTTTTAACAATGGCACCTAGCAGAGGAGTGTCTCTGACATGAGACAAAATATACTGTTTCCACCACTAAATAAGTTTTCTGTCTCATAATTTCTAAACAACATGAAAGAGGAGAAACTGAGTGATCATACAGGCAATAGATTACTATAGTACTTTGGCTTTTAATACAAAGTGTTTCAGATATTACAGGTAATGTGCCCTCTTTTATTTAACAGGAAAAAGACTACAAGAATGGATCAGTGTCATCTTATGCTTCTGTCTGATCTCTTTCAACTTCTACAATCTCCTGTCCTACTTGAGCCTGGACCATACTCTTTCAGTTATTGTTGGGATATGTAAGTAGAAGCTATTCAAAAGGCAGTAATTGAATTGTAATAACATAAGTGTTCATCTTTCCCTGGTCACTGAAATGCATTTTGTGAAGCTGGAAGTATATGCATGAAGATCATAAGCATTTGTTCAGATGCTTGTCTCATAATTTGGGGAGGTAGGAAATGAGTATCTGCAACTAAATACTCAGTGTAGAATACAACTTCAAGTTGAAGTTCATCACTTCTCCAGGTGTCATTCCAAATGGCTTTGCCTTGTAGAATAATGCCCACCTCTGTGTGCTCTTTCCATGAGTGGTCCTCAAAGAATTTTACAAAGGAGGTCAGAGGGAGCACTAATTGTCCTGATATTTTTCCCCTGTTTTAATTCTTTTGAAATAATTACATGATAATTGTTCAGAAGATAAATAGCTGAGTTACAGAATTGTTATGGACATTTCTCTCTTAAATGCCTACTATAGAAAGTCTTTAGGATTGCACCATAAAGATGGGTACAGAGAAAGATCGTGGTTCTGAATGATTAGACATCTGTATAATTTGGGCTTTTGGAGACGTACAGTCTTCCTTACGGCTTGTCTGCACTTACATTTTATAGTGCTCTAATTTGCTGGATCAGGGGTGTGGAAAATCACCCCCCTAAGTGCAGCAAGTCTGATAGCATTAAAGCACTAGTGTGGACAGGCTCCCAGCACTGGAAGCTAATCCCCTTGTGGAGGTGGATTACTGGGAGCTCTGGGAGAGTGCTGCTGTGGGAGCGTTCCCACAACAATGCTTTGAAGTTTCAAGTGTAGCCATGCCCTCAGTGTGTCTGATTTATATTACAAATGTGGAAATAAAGAATTGTCAGGAGTATCAGAATCTGAGACCTGGCCTTCACCTTCAAAATGTTAACTCTATCGTTTAACTGACCTAGCAGAAAAGACCTGTAATCTCCTTGTTGTAAGTAATCCCTAAAGAAGTGACTTTCAATCAGTTATTAGTTAGTTGGACTGGAAACCCATAAATGCAAATTGGAAAGATAAAGTAAACAGACCAGATTTTGTCTAGCAGTTTACTTTATCTTCCCAATTTGCATTTATGGGTTTCCAGATTGCCAGAGACAGTCTGGTCCCTTTTCCTTGCTCTTGTGGTACAAAGGGGTTGAAAGCTGCCTGTATTGCTTGAGCAGAGAGGTGCTTCTGTTTAAGAGAATGCCTAGCAGGCTTCTACTCTGTTCCCTTGTCCCTGCACTGAAATGGGGGAAAGTGTTGGGAGAGGAGGCTTGTGGCTGAAGCATTGTTGCATCCTGATATTATCAGCAGGAATGGAGAGTTCTTTGGATGCTCTGAATTACACTGGAGCTGGTGAAGAGCCAGCCTGAGAATCAGGGAGCCAAATTTGCTGCTCCTATGGGGCCCGCCTCTCACAGGCAGCACCACAGAGAATCTGGCCTAATCACTTTCTGTACCTATTGTGGATTAGTTCAGGAATTTCTGGGGACAATTTGTGTTTGGAACTACTGATTGCCTTTTTTCCAGACTTTCATGATTCACATTTTATCACACGATGTTACACACCTTACTAAAGTGCTCTGAGATCTACTGGCAAAACGTGCCCACTTTGTTTTATTTTCTGTTACAATCATCGATACAATTTTACTGATAAATAGTAGAGAGATTCAGAAGGGAAAAGGAATTATGAAAAATCAATTAAGGGTGAGTCCTCAAATTGGGGGGGAAAAGAACAACTACCAAAGTAGTTACTAAAAATAGTAGGGAAAGAGAATATAGTGTGGAAGCTGTCAAATGTGTTCTTATTAACACAGGCTATATGCTGTGTTACTTTACTCTCTTTTCAGGGTTCATAGCATACAGGATTTATGACTCTGAATAGCAATTATTTTTAATATTTGATGCATTGGAAACTGTAGTGAACTCTTGCTGTAGTAGTTCTGCATATCATGAAGCAAAACAAGAAGTCAAGTATTTCAATCTCATAATCTTATTTATGGCAACCCTTAATTTATAGGGAGAGTGAACCCCAAATTATACAATATTAATCTCATAGATAGAATGTATGTTGTGTGGTGGTTTTGTTATATTAATAGAATCGGGCTCCATGTAACAAGTTGCACTCTTAACAACTTGAAATGCTGTCCAATGGACAGAGGGCAAAAAGCATCCCCAGGTGCCAAATATATCCGCTTTGAAGAATCATCATTCTAGTGGAATGACAGTGCTTCAAAAGAATGCCACTATGATTCTGTGTTGTACGGAGGCTGTGATGGGAATTGGCAGAGAAAGGATTAGA
The DNA here is from genome assembly GCA_007922305.1 of Dermatemys mawii. NCBI lineage: Eukaryota > Metazoa > Chordata > Testudines > Dermatemydidae > Dermatemys > Dermatemys mawii. The sequence goes on along the minus strand of ML677360.1, from coordinate 16,187,862 downwards.
GAGAGCATGCCTGCTTGTCTTAGATTTTATGTTCTCCTAACTATCTGACAAACTGAAGGTTAAATACTGGTTTCTCAACAAAGCATGATGCTAACAAACATCCCAAAAATGCTAACTTTCTCCCTCCTCTAGTGTGTGTGACTTTTGTACCATGTGCTAAGGATGAAGAGTAAGGAAAAATAAAAATATGGGCTTTACAGTAATTGCTTCATTAAGTTAATAGAAAACAGCATATTTGGAGATGTATACCCTAAACACTTCTCAGCTGCTGTGCTTTCTGATATGCTTGTTCTCTGAGAGGAGACTTGAATAAATGTAATGTAAAGTGTATGATTCACATTGTTCCTGAGGGTGGCAGATGGTAATCTAAATTCCTATTCCGTGTGTCTTTTATTACACTACAGAATAATAAGAAAGTAAAACAGTGACAGCTGTTGGATATTGCCTGAGCTTGCTCCTTGAACCTGAGCAGCAGGTCTGCTTGGCTGTTCTCAGTGGCTCTTAAACTTGTTTTTTTGCTTGTTTAGGTGGGGTTTTTTCTTCTTTCGCTATAAATTATTCCATCTGATTTACTTGAATTTTAGAATGTTGTCCCCTCTTCCCTTCTTCGTTTTCTATTTATGAGATGGGTGTGAAGAGAGAGTGACCTCTTGCATGGGAATTATCCCATGATCAAGAGACTATAGATAGGGGAAGAAATCAGCAATTGCGTTTAACCACGGTGGATAAAAATCAATGATTTATTTTAAAAAAAATAAATTTTTAAATCAGATTTTTTTTATTTAAATTGGATTTTTTTGATAAAATGGTTTTTGAGGAAAAAGCCTATCTAAAGATACATTATAGCTCAAAGATATCTCATCATGGAATAGGGATTATAAATTCTAATTCTATAGTATGAGACAATATATTCATGTAATGTTTAAGAAGAGTTTTGTAAAGGAGTTCCAATAGTTCATGGATAAGTGACCCACTCTTATAGAGTTCCAGGGGCTTCTGTATAGATTACTTAGGTTTAATCTTTCTATCAACCCAATGGGACCCAGTGCTCAATCTAGAATATACCATCAGAGATGCTTAGTTTTGCCGTTTTCAAACTGCAGATTTGTCTCTCCAGACGTAACATGCTTGTTAACAGAAAAAAAGTTTAAAAATAAATAAATATATAGAGGTGAGAAATAACAGACCTCAGTGCTGTCGTTCCTCTGCAAATTTGTGTACACAGAGTCAATCCCTTACCTCTCTCTAAAAGTGCAAAGTTTCAAAAAGTTCAATGAATAGAAGATTGTTGGGGGCGGAAAAGATCTGGACAAGGAGAAGAAGTCTGGAGATAAATGTGAGAAGGAAGGGAGGGACAGGCAGTAGAAACAAAAGTGAAATTGAGGTCTTTCTGAGTGTAGCCTTCACTGATTTGAGATCTACCTTACCATTCTCTCACTAGAAGGGAAAATCTGTAATGGCAGCTGGTAGGGTGACCAGACAGCAAGTGTGAAAAATCAGTACCGGCGGTGGGGAGTAATAGGAGCCTATCCAAGAAAAAGACTCAAAAATTGAGACTATCCCTATAAAATCAGGACATCTGGTTACCCTAGCAGCAGGCCATAAAAAAGATCCAGTTTGGGAATAAGAACCATTTAAGAAATATGTTTTCTGATGATGTTTTAAAGAAAGTCACACCAGTGAACTTGTGGAAGTCACCTAAGCACTTGGATTCAGAGACTGTTGAAGTGATAATCTCACTTTTAACAGCAGTAGCTTCTTTTGCCAGCATAGAAAGAATATTTTCTTTCTTTGAACTAATTTATTCCAAACTGAGAAAGCGTTTGGGATCTGAAAAAGCAGGAAAGCTTGTTTTTCTTTGCCAGATTATGAACAGATAGGAAAGTAAAGGTGAAGACGACTGAGTTAGCTGCAGAAGCTATATTTTAATTTTCTTATGTTGACCTGGCTGACAGTCGATTTAATTTTTTTAATATTTCATTTAACTATTTTAGTTAAAAACAATTTTAACAAAAACACACCTGAATTTTTGAATTTAGTTTTTTAAAATCATGTGCTTGTTGTGTTAAAATGTTATATGTTGAAGAAAAAAACCAGAATACATAATGTTGTTTGAGTTAAACAATTTAAATGTCTGTCTGGTGATGTTCTCCTGATAGATACAGCATTGCAAGAAAATCCTCTAAATATTAATGATTAACTTTGAATTGGAGATAGTTTACCTCCCAATGACTTCATAAATATCTGCTTCAATTACCTTTAATAAATGAAATAACCAAACAGTCTTTCATTTTCTGATATAGTTGTAAAACTAATCTGAAAAGTTTTCAAAAGAAATCACTTAAAAAATGCATAGTGCGTACCTTGTAAAAATGAAACCTATATCTATCTCTGAGTTGTGAAGAATATGCATTAAGATTATAACAACCAACAAGAATACACTTTTATGTAGAAATCCATGGTTAAATTAAGTCTTTGACTAGTGATTTAAATAATTTTTTAAATCCATTTGATTTAAATCAAATCCACCCTGTGTTTAACCCATAGTATCTGTTCCCAGCTGGCTTTCTTCTCAGAGGGAACAGTGATGAAAGCCTCAGCCCTCTGTTGTCCCAATTATGAGCTTAACTGATAAGGTAGCCAATTCACTGATAATACTATTTAAATAGCAGTGAATGATTAAAGTAGCAGAATTTGAATTCTGTGTAAATATAGTAGTGTGGAAATAGCTGATAAACTATTCAAAAATGAGTGCAATAAAGTAGTATATATGTCACATAGCAACAAACAAGACACTATATGCTCTAATATTATTCCTCTGGAGAGGGAGATAATACCAGTGTTTCATTTGATCCAGGGTTACTTAATTTCCCTATGCTTTCCCCAACTTTGTCTTTTTTAAAAAAAAACATCTAAAGGCCCAAGGCCAAATTAAACACTTAAGGTCGAATTCAGCCCTACAGTAAACAGGTGTATCTTATGTTAACTTAAATGAGTTCACCTGCTGATCCGAGGTTGCTTTTGATTCATAGTCAACGATTCTTTAACTTTTTATAGTTGTCCTAATTCTGAATAATGCCATTCTGAGTATGGGAATATAGAGAATTATTCATCCCTGCACAAGTGGTTGGTCTGAGACTGCTTGAGCACCTGAATCCCTGCCATAGATTATCTCTCTCCCTGCTAAAGGTTCACCCTGGGGGTAATTTTGGCAAAACCCAAAAGCCTTTGAGCTGAAGAGCAAGAGTTATCTCATTCTCATATTGCAAAAGGTGGCATGAATTGGGGGCAGGGTGTGTTAATGTTATGAACCTACTGCTCTGATAAAAAAATTTTTTTAATGATTGAAGCAGCTAGTAACAATGGAAATCCGCATTATTACTGTGGTGTTATTGGAGGTCCTGAATGCTTAACTGAGAATCCTGAACTAGATTCAAAATTACTTGTCATTGATTTGAATCCAACACTGATCATTGTTCCTTGCCACCTGTCTAGCCTGTGAAATGAATTGTGGGGTCTCAGTCCATTTCTAGTGGGTGGATGTTGCATTACAATGTCCACTGACTGAGTTATTTGTCTCCTTTCTTGGTATTGAAATTGCATGGGTTTTGGAGATAGAGGAGGGCCTTTCAAGGGTAAGACAAATTGATTGGCTGTGTGGGGAAGCAGGCAGTGCTGCTGCCTGTGCTGTATCTGTTTTATGGGTAAACTGGAGTTCTGGCTGACGATTCCATTCACTAGTGCTACATTTTTCAATGTAAAAACAAAAGAAGTGAGAGGAGTTATTCCCCGTGAAGGTGAAAACATGGGAGACTAGCAAAAACCTGTTTAACTGTAAAATATTAAAGATCCAGAACAGCTTCTGAAGTAGTAACTAATAGTTTTCTCGTCATTACTTTTCTGGTGCCCCTTCTTCAGGCTCCTTTGCAAAGTGTGTGTTTTGAGCATGAGGTTCAGAGTGCCTGGAGATCAGATGTGCTAACTCCACTTAAAACAGCACGCTAAAAATAGCAGTGTGGGTGTTCCAGCACTGACAGGGGTTCAGGTTCACCACCCACGTCCAAGCCTGTTCAGCTCCTGGGTCTGAGCTCAGGTGGGTAGGAAGAGACGCAGCAGCCATGCTTTGACGCTCTAGCTCAGGTGCAGCTAGCCAGTGTCTGTCTACCAAATCTGGGAGGCATGCTTCCAGTTGCAGTGCAGACATGCTTTAAATGGCCACATTACACTCCCTCTCTGTCAGTGCCTTACATAGGATAGGAAAAAATCCTTTAATTTTATTTTTACTGTTGAATGTGTTTAAGATGTATTTAGTGACATTCACTGACCCCAGAAACACTTCCAGCTCTAGGGGTCTGGGTCCTGTGTGTGCAGGCTGTCACGAAGGCAGTCACTTGCCTGGGTGGTGTGAGCAGATTCTTTTATTAGATATCATCTGACTTGGCATGTTGTAATGTGCTGTGCCAAATCATATGCTGTGCGAGGCTCATGCAGGGAGAGAGGCTGACTAAGAGCTTTGTTTGGTTTCAGAACGATTTCTGAATTAACGATTCTGTATTTGTTTGCTTAAAAGTGACCTGAAGAAGGAAGGAGAATTGGGAATGTGTCTAATCCTGGTCTTTCCTGATGTGCAAAAATGGCCTGAGAGGCTTGTATTTGTGTTAGAAGTTCAGGTCTTGTTTGCTGTGGATCTCTCTCTAGGGACTGGAGAGCTGTGGAAAGTCTCATCCTGAGACAAAGCAGAGCCGTTTGAAGGGGAAGTGGTTTTGAATAAGACTGTTTAAAACTCTTGGTTTTTTTTAACACTTTTTTTATTTAACTCCATTGCATACTTGCATGGATGTCTTTGCCAAATACTTAATACACCTGCCCCCTCTGGGTGTGTCTGCACTAGAAAAGTAAGTCAACCAGGGTAAGAAGGCAGCGGAGCTCTAGTTGCCAGGCTTTCTTTGTCAGTTTCACAGCTCCTGCCCTGGGATTGACAAGACAGCCAACCACCAGTGTAAGGGATGCAGTGTGTACACAGACACTGCATTGCCTTAACTGCACAGTTGTAAGCCTCATGCCTCTCGTGGAGGTGGAGTTATGTTGGCGTAGCAGGGCATCTGTGTCGGCAGGAGGAAGACTGTATGTAGAAACTGACCTAATTAGGTCAATGTAAGCTGCATTATGTCTACCTAACTGTGTAGTGTAGACCAGCCATCAGTTAAAGTGAGAACTTGGACTACACTATGAGGCAGTACCTTCCCTCTCTACCTCCCACCCGCTCCACCCATTCTCCATGTAAGAAGCCCTACTCCAAAACTAGAGAAGATGAGACTTGCCAGACTTCACATTTCAAATGGGTTTTCTCCCTTGTTTTTAAGGCCTTCAATATATGTCAGAAAGCAGGAAGGAACCACCTCCCCCACAAATGCAGATGAAATTGTGGTATTTGGTGTTTTCTTTGTGTGTGAGGGGTTTATTAATTGAGATATTGTCATCAGACTGCAACTTGACAGATAAACTGAATCCAAATAGATAGTTTTTTCCATTTCTTTCCTCTGTGCAGAAATAAGTGATTAGCTATAAAACCTCAACAGATTGTCTGTCTGTTTTGTTATAAAAGCTGATTTTTATCTTAAGCAACTTCTTTTAAAGTAACTAACTCTTATGTTACTTAAGCATCAGGTATGAAGTATGTTGACTCTAGAACAAGTTCAAAGTCTGGCAGGATCAAGAAAAACGACTGTGTATTTTTTTTAGAATATAAAGTGCTTGGATTTCCAAATGACAAGCGCGGTATAAATCTTGGTAGACAGGAAATTTATCCCTTCATCTTTTTGATGTAGATGGATTGAATTCCACGCTGTCCTGAGTACATACCCAGGTGAGCACACCAGCTCACATTAGAGCTAACACAGTTGTGTCTAACTCAAGCTGAGAATAGCACCAGTGTAAACGTATCTGCATAGCATATTATAAAAGAATAGATGTCTTGGTTAGAAAATCCAACATTCAGTACCATTGCAGCTGCATTGTAGAAGGGTGCAATGATTCTTATAAGTATGTAGCTGAATGCTCTGGGATCCTTCAAAGTGAAAGATATTCTAGAAATGTACGTTATTTTATAAAACTGGGCCCTTTAACTTGAGCCGTACACATACTGTACTATTGAAATGCTACCACCTTTGGGGTGGAGGTGCTAGCTCAAGGGTGGGCAAACTACAGCCCGCGGGCCACATGTGGCCCACTGGCCATTTTAATCTGGCCCGCGAGCTTTCTCTCAGCGGAAGGGCTGGGCCGGCCGAGCCTGGCATGCCGAGGGTCCCTGTGCTCGCAGGTGGGCCCGCCGGGTCGAGTGGGGAGCTACTGGGCCCTGCCCTCCCTGGCGGGTGGAGCGCGGGGCCCCACGCTCCTTGGCCGAGGGTCCTCCGAGCCCAGTGTGCCACGGCTCCCTGTCCTTGCGGGCCCCGCGCTGCCTGCTTTGGCAGCCGGATGGAGTGCAGGGAGCCACGGAGTCCCTTGCACCCTGGCCTGGTGGCGGCCAAGCAGAGCATGGGGAGCCGCCAGGCCCCGGGCTCCCTGGCCTGGTGACGGCCGGGTGGAGCCACAGGGCCCCGCACTCCCTGGCCAGGGGCTGCCGGGTCGAGTGGGGAGCCGCCATCCCCGCCCTCCCTGGCCCAGGGCCCGCCGAGCCTAGCATGCCGCAGGTCCCCGCGCTCGTGGGAAGGGCCCGCCCCACACTCCCTGCCCTGGCAGCTGGCTGCGGGGCCCCGCACGGCCCAGAGCTGCCTGACCCTGCGGCTGGCCGCGGGGCCCAGCGCTGCCTGGCCCGGCGGCTGGCCACCCCGTGCACCCTGGCCGGGGTCCTGGTCCAGCGCGGAGCTTCAGACCCAGCGCTCCCTAGCCAGGCCCAGTCCAGGAGCGCCCAGCTGACTAAGGTAAGGGTGGGAGTTAGGGGGTGAGGTTCGGGGTGGTGGTGCTTAGGGTGGGGTGGATCTCTGGAGGGGACGGTCAGGGAACAAGGAACAGGGGGGCTTAAATGGGGGGTGGGGTCCCCAGGGGTGGTAGTGGTTAGATTGGGGGGATCTCAGGAGGAGGCAGGGAACAAAGCAAGGGGGCTTAGATGGGGATGGAGTCCCAGGGGTGGTGGTTAGATTTGGGGGGATCTCGGAAGGGCGCAGTTGGAATAAAGCAAGGGGACTTAGATGGAGAGTGGGATTCCAGGGGGTGGTAGTTAGGGTGGGGGGATCTTGGGAGGGGGTAGTCAGGGAACAAAGCAGAGGGGCTTAGATGGGGGTGGGGTCCCAGGGGTGATGGTTAGGGTTGGGGGGGTCTTGGGAGGATGTAGTCAGGGAACAAAGAACAGGAGGGCTTAGATAGGGGGTAGGGTTCTGGGGCAGCAGTTAGAATGGGGGGTCTCTGGAGGGGGCAATCGGGACAAGGAGTCGGGGGGGTGTTGGATGGGTCAGAGGTTCTGAGGGGGGCAGTCAGGGGGTGGGAAGTGGGTGGAGTTTGGATAAGGGGTGGGGTCAGGCTGTTAGAGGAGGCACCGCCTTCCCTATCCAGCCCTCCGTACAATTTTGAAAGCCAATGTGGCCCTTGGGCCAAAAAGTTTGCCCACCCCTGTGCTAGCTAGTGCTGCCGGAGGGAGTGTTGAACAGCCACACTAGGGGCAGACACAGACCTTGTATAAGGCGCACCTTAGGATCCTTAAGGTATATGCAGGTATATTTGATTATTATGTTATCCTTCAAAAAGGACCTCCAGAGTCAACTTCGTGGTACTGCAAAGGGCTGCATTGACCTTGCTTGATTGGAACTAGAGACTTCGGACAGTGTCAGTGTGTGGCCAAAGGATTTGCTCACTAAGCCACCTAAGAGGTCAACTGCTGGTAGGAGACGGTCTTTTAGCAAAGGAGGAAGTCTCCCTTTTGGTTCTGCTGGCAACATCCTCTACTTGTCTAATGTACCAGCGTGCTCTGAGGTCCGCATGCTACTATCGTATTTCTGAAGAAGCAGTAGAGTAGAAGAGTTCCTAGCAGAAGGTTTTGGAGAATTGTGAGAGGCCAGTTGAGTCATCTGTTTCCTTAGTTTAACAGATAATGTGTCAGGCTCTCCTCAGACAGCCTATTCTATTCACTTTGAATTGCTGTTGCTGTTTCGAATCTAACTCTCTGATCTTCACACTTCGCTAGTCTAACCAAAATAACCTACTGTATTAGTTTGTTTCTCTTGTATGCATTTAACTTTCAGGTGTAAAGTAGTTCAGGAGTCTCAGCCTTTTTTTCTCCTCTAGACCACACCCTGTTTCTGGCTTTGTGGTGGATTCTTATGTTGTATTCAGATGTGTACTGCAATAGTGGGAGGCCAGGCAAGAGAGACTGCTGTATTCTAATAAAGCATTTCTCAGAGAAGTGTACAGTGACTAGACCGCATGTGGTTAGAAAACCTGTGTGCCATCCCAGGCATTGCCCCTGACTTGCCATGTGACCTTGGGTGAGGTGATTAACAACTGTTCCTCATTCTTCTTCTCTTGTCTCACAGGAGTACTTGTGGCTTAAATTTGTAAAGTGCTTTGAGATCTTTGCTTGAGAGGTGCTGCAGAATGGTAAAATATTAGTAGTAATTACGCTTGGCAGAATAGTTGTTCAGTGCCTTAATATTCAAATACGTTGACCAATGTTTGTTTCAGGTTTTTCTGTTTAAATTTTCAGACAGTACTGTATATAAGTAGATTTTTTTTATCATTTAAACTGTACCCACTTGAGTAAACTTTGTGCACTGTTTATTTTGTGAGCGATGCAGCTAAGGTTAACATGTTCAGCAGGCTGTTGCTACTTGAGACTGTCACAGATTGTCTTGTCACCACACCTGTCCTGTGCCAACTACACCTGATGGACATGTGACCAGTAGCCACAAATTTTAGCATTGTCTTATGCTTGCTTGACCTTTGTTTGTGATATTCCCTGTAGCTTAGATCAGGTCTTGCCAGTCTGTGGGATACATAGTGTGGCAAAAAGCAAAAACCTTCAGCTTTAGGGATTGCCTTCCAAGCAGCCATTGGGACTCTGCTGTCCTGTTGATAGTTAGCTCCTTGTCTCTGCATACCGCTCCAATCTTGGCTGCTTTACTTTTGTATTTATTTGTAATATATTTTGTCATATATGTGACAGAGCTAAAATGAGTGACTGTTAGTTTTTTTTAATTTCAGGAAACGTAAAATGTTGCAGGATTCCTCCCTTTACAGCTAATTTGTTTTCTAAAACATCGATGTCATTAGTCCTTATTTGTCATGTAAATAATTTGACAAAAGTGAGGGGGTGAAAAAATTGTATGGAATGTAGGTAGGTGTTACTGTTGTGGGAATACCTAACAAAGCTACTTCTAGGAGTAAAGATGTGTTAGAAATATACATAAATATTTACTGCTATCTGTTTTGGGAATTTTAGCTTGCTTTTTCTCTTCAAACCTTGTTCTTCTAATCCTCTCCCCTTTCAAATGTTCAGTCATTCCCTTTAAACAGCAGTTGTGGTTAAGTACACAGCTTAGGGTACACAGCCTAGGGAAAAATATAACACTTTAGTGCATGTGACACTCCTCAGTCCAACACACCTATTCCGGAAAATCTCCTAAGCAGGAACTCTGAGTAGGAGTGAAACTTTATTTATTTCACTATAAGACTGCTCTGTTGGTGGAATTCACTTGCAAATCACAACAAGAGAAGGTACAGTTATATTTAGCATAACATTGGAGTTATCACCATTAATGTGTCTTTGACACAAATCCAAAAAGAAAAAAAGAAACCTTTATCTGTGAAGCTCCCGGGCATATGAGGTGCACTGCTCTCTGGCTCATTTGGGAGTTCAGATCATTGGAGAATTGTCAGTATGGTGTAACTTGCTCTAATGAGAGATCCTTGGTTACGCTTTGTTTTCTAGCTGTTGCAATTTTTGGTTTTCCTTACCCTCTCCTGCCTGCCATCTATTGCTAAACAGCCTCAAAACATCAGAAGCTGCTGTTCCCTAGGCTTCTGCTTATATTAATGCATGGTATAAAAGCGCCAAGCTCCTTAGCACACTTTTCAGTTCTTTTAAGGGTCAGTTGCATTCACTGGCTGTATCTCACTGGTATACCTAGAAACTCTCTTTACTGAGTGCTCCACAGTGATGCTCATTTTCTAATAGTATCCGCCAGCCCAAGATCTTGCTCCACTAGCCATTACACCTTTGCCTCTGCCAAGGTCCCTTGCAGCCTCTTGTTTTTGTACCTCAAGACCCTGTATATATCTGAGGGCAAAACGAGCCACAGCCTTTCTGGCAAAGAACAGTGCCTAGGCTCTTACTTCAATAAAACTTCCTTCCCTGCATGCCAATGATACGAGGATTCTGCCTCTGGATATTGAAACCACTTCTGTTGCTGTTCTAGTTAAAATGCCTGATAAACTCTTTGCATGTGAACTCTGGTTTCACCTTCTATTGAGGCCTGTCAGTTTTACTCACTTCATGATCAGTAGGGTGCTTTTGAAAGAAACCCGCCTCTGTATGTTCCAGGCTGCTGCTTTCACTTCTTTTCAACTGAACGATGTTCTGCATTAATAGTCTAAAGTCACTTAAAAACCAGCCAAATATTTTTATTGGGCTAGTAGCCCAATTCATTTGTTGAAATAAAGTGTTTTTTATTAACACCTTGGTCTATGTATCAAATAAATGAAAGCTTTCATTAGATCCCAGTTTAGAACTGATTTTGCTTTTTTAAAAAAAGCATTCATCAAAATTTTTTAAAACATTATATTTCTAATTACATTCAATGATGGTAGTCAATGTCCATTATTCTTGGGCATGATATTTTCTGAGATCTTTCTAATCCATTGTGAAATAAATGTTCAGAGTTCCTATTGATTGGATTGAATAAGATCAAGTTCAACAGAAGTCCCTTTCTCTGCTGTACTACATGGTCTTGCATCTGATCAGCATGAAACTTGTGCATCCCTGAATCACAAATTCTGGGCTTCCATCTTTACTGAATATGTGACTGGCCCTCCCTAATGTTATCACTCACAGCTGGGCTATGTTTTTCTCTCCAGCCCTCACTATATCTCACTCAGTCAGAAAGGAAAGATGTTCTTTATAGTCACACAGGCCTAGGAGTCCAGAGACCTTAGTTCTAGTCCATGTATTGCTATAGGCTTCCTGTGTGACTTTAAACAAGTCACTTAGCGTCTGTGCCTCCATTTCCTCATGTAAAATGGGAGAATGCCTGCCTCGTGAGGAGGCTAAATTCATGAATTGTAAGATGCTTTGAGATCCTTGAATCCAAATGTTATGAAGTGCAAAGTATTATCCCCATCACCAGTGCCAGGTATAATCCCGCATCTTCTTTCCATACTCCTTTCTGCCAGAATTACCAAACTGTGAATCGGCTAGGTTGTAAATGAAACCTATCTAGCAATGTTGTCTGCAAGAAAGTGGCTTCTAACACTTGCTGGGATTTCAAACAGCTTTAGAATAAGACATGTCTTAGCAAACTCTTCACTCTTCCCTTGATCTTGGTGTTTGATAGTGACTGCTCCTGAAATGCTGTTCAAAATAGTCTCTAAGACCCTCCCACAAATACTTTTTTCAGCTTTTCTTCTCTTTCTTTTGCAATTAGCTTGAAAGTTTCAAGGCCACATGATGCTCACAGAACATGCTTCAGTCTATGTGAGGTCAGGTGAGAGTGAATTGGTTACACGGCTGTTACAACTTCCATATTCATAGCATTTGAGGCTATGGCTATGCTACAGAGTAACAGGTATCTGGATAGCTGTGTTAGTCTGTATCAGCAAAAACAACAACGAGTCCTTGTGGCACCTTAGAGACTAACAAATTTATTTGGGCATAAGCTTTCGTGGACTAAAACCCTCTTCATCAGATGCATGGAGTGGAAAATACAGAGGCTGGTATAAATACACAGTTCATGAAAAGATGGAAATTGCCTTACAAAGTGTGGAGTCAATGCTAACGAGCCAATTCAATTAAGATGAAAGTGGGCTAGTCTCAACTCTTGACAAGAAGGGGTGAATACCTAGGGAGGAAAAATCACTTTTGTAGTGCTAGTGCCAATTTAATCAAGGTGGCCCATTTTAAACTGTTGACAAGAAGGTGTGAGTATCAGCAGGGGGAAATTAGATTAAGTTGGCTACATTATGTTGCTCAGGGATGTGAATTAGCCACTCCCCTGATCAACATAATTTATGCTGACATAAGCGCTGGTGTGGACAGCATTGGGTTGGTGGGAGGCCTTTACCCACTGACACAGCTACTGCCGCTCATCGGGACTGGAGTAATTAAGATGACGGGAGAGCTCGGTCTTGTTAGCTTAGAGCAGCTACACTGAGAGCTTCTAGTGGTGCAGCTGTATCAATGCAGCTGTAAGGTCTCTAGTGTAGCCCTAGCCCATATTTTTAAAATTAAAACCCATCTAGTCCCTTTTCCCTATAAGTAGAAGCCACACATTCTTTCAGATGTGGAGTGATCCCAAAGGCTAAGTGCTGGGCCTGGCTAGCTGCATCTCTAGCATCTCCATCTATCTTAGAAGAAGACAGTCTTACAGGGGTGTCTTATTCTAAAATGTATTAATCATGGTTTCTTTATGGTAGTACCTAGGGACTAGCCAAATCAGGGCTTCATTGTGACAGGCACCGTACAAGAACAGCGGTGGACAGTTCCTGCTCTGAAGAGCCTACAGTCTAAATTGACAAGGCAAGACAAAGGACAGAGAGAAGGAACAAACAAGCCCAGCAAATAATGTTAGTTCCATTATTATTGTTGGGGGTAGAGAGAAACATGCCTGGAATTAGCTAGACAAAGGGAAGGGCAAAGAGTGAGGGGAATCTTCAAAATATTCTGTGTGAAGGGAAGTGGGTGAGCTGCATTATCTCTGCGCCACACGCAGATGATGAGAATCCCTGCAATACTGTGCAGTATTAACAGAAAAGATTTCTCTTGTTTCATAAAAGTATCCGCACTTTGGCAATCCTCCTGGCAATGTCAAACAAAAATCTTGTTAACAACAATCCCAGGACAGCTGATCTAAACATCCTGATTGCAACTGGATGCGTGGCTCCATAACCCCATAGTAAAAAGCATGTCAGTATAAATTCTTGACTAGGAGAAATCCAACCAGTCTCACTTCTGAACAACAATGCATAAGTAATTTACTAAAATGATGCATCCTGGAAGGAGGTGTTTGAGGCTCTCTTTAGAGCAGCAGTGAGATGCCAGGATAGCATAACCAGGCAAGCTAACAGTATAACCATTAATTTCATGTTTGGGTCACAAGTAATGACACAGGTCTGCTTGTCTCTGCCTAAACCCTAGCAGACCCATATGAGAAAAGCACCACCTCCTGTGACTGGGGAGCTGAGGTGGAGGATATGTCTACACTGAAACTAGACACACATGAGAGGCACATGCCGGCTGGCTTGGACTGTGGGACTGTTTGATTGCAGTGTAGACTTCTGGGCTCAGGCTGAAGCCCAGACTCTAGGACCCTGTGAGTTGGGGAACGTCAACAACCACAGCTAACCAGGCCTGAACTCTGAACCCAAGCCAGCTGGCTTGGGCCTGCGGTGGGTATCTAATTGCAGTGTAGACATACCTTAAGGCAGGGGTGGGCAAACTTTTTGGTCTGAAGGCCACACCTGGGTGGGGAAATGGCTTGCAGGGGCGTGACTGTAGGGCTGGGGCAGGGGTTTGGGGCGTGGGAGGGGGTGTGGTGTGCAGGGAGTGGCTCGGGACAAGGAGTTGGGTCACAGGAAGGGTGTGGAGTGTATGAGGGAGCTCAGGGAAGGAGGTTGGGGTGCACTGTGTGGCGGGGGATCAGGGGAGGGGTGCAAGGTGCAGCAGGGGGTTGGGGTGCAGGGTGCAGCAGGCAGCTCAGGGCAGGGGATTGGGGTGCAGGAGGGGTTTATGTGGGCTCTGGCCTGGTGCCACTTACCTGGAGCAGCTCTGGGGTGGCAGTGGGGCCAGGGCAGGCTCCCTACCTGCTGAGCCTGGCCCTGGGCCACTCCGCTCCAGAAAGCGGCTGGCAACACGTCTCTGCCGGCCCTGGGAGATGGGGAACAGAGGGCTCCATGTGCTGCTTTTGCCTGTGATACCTTCCCCGAAGCTCCTATCGGCCACGATTCCCTGTTCCCAGCCAATGGGAGCTTCGGGGGAAATATCCACAGGCAAGAACAACCCACGGAGCTCTCTGCTTCCCCTCTCTCAGTGGCCGCAGGGACCTGCTGCTGACTGCTTCCTGGAGTGGAGCCGGGCCACAGCACCATGGTGGTGGCAAATCCGCAGGGTGGATCCAGAGCCCTGATGGGCTGGATCTGGCCTGCAGGCCGTAGTTTGCCAACCCCTGCCCTAAGGCAACTGGAAGAGAAGAAGCTTCTCTGCTGAGCAGAAATCCAGGAGCCCCCTGCTTTCTTGGAGTGGCAGGCCAAGGTCCCAGGGAGAATCAGTGAGGCAGTTTGGGTATTATCCAGTTATACAGCAAAAATAAAATAAAACTCTGTTCTTACCTTGTTTTAAAAACTAGCTGCTGTTCCTACAGTTAAAGTCAGAGTATGTCTGATATCTGTTTGGTTTTTTATAACCAAGCCTGTTTTAAAATATTAATGTGAATGTAAAAAATGAACTAAAAAAATTTCCAGAAACTCCTGTGACCGTGGCTATATGGCTATTTCTATTATGTAGCTTCCTGTGAGCAGTTAACCAGCTCCTCAAATAGAGCATGCCCCCGCCTTTTGTACACATTTGCTAGAATATGAGCCTCTGCCTTGTAAAATACATTCCAAGGGTCAGATATGAATGGTGTTTCATTAGTTTTCATACTGGTTGCTAGCCAATCCCTTTATTGAAATGTTACACACCACACACACACTTCATTTATTTACTTCTCTGATCCCAAGGTGCCCTTTTGACAATGGATTGAAAGATCATTGTGGTTCTTAGCTTGGCAGGAGTTGTGTAAAATTTCCATGTGATTCCCTCCAGGCTAAAACACCTAATCAGTTTCCAGGTATATCTTATTTGCATATTACACTTTGCAGACATGGAAATTTAGATCAGTACCTACTGAATGGCTTGAAATAGAGCTGCAGAAGGCTGGAGTGTGGGAGAGGAGAGTACTGCTGATTTTGACAGTTTAAGTGCAGTTATACACTGAGAAACTAATGCATCTTTTTACTCAATGCAGTTCTCTATGGCCAAGTTCAGTAGATAAGACTTTAAATGCACAGAAAGACTGTAATTCTGTTACCCCTGCAGAGCCCACACAGCTCCACAAGGACGTTGGATTCTATTCCTGCTTATGTATCAACAAAATTGTCACCAAATCCTGCACTTCAGAAACCCCATTCAGAGCAATAAGGGGAAAGCTGGATCTGTAGAATCTATTACTAATGATTCTTTGTACCTATCGCTGGCCATGTGATGGTCAAGATGTTGGGTTTTGACTTTAAGCCCCTAAATGCCTTGGGACTTGCCTGCTTGAGAGACCGTGTCTCTCCCTGTGCCATGCTGCATGTCTCTGTGATCAGCAGAGACCTCTGAGCTTGACACCTCTCCACCTCCATCTTGCCCCTATAAAGTGGCTGCTGGCAGAGCCTTCTCTCTAAGGACTCCTGCTAATTATCTGCCCCGACTGGCTTGACTAGGGTGACCAGACAGCAAGTGTGAAAAATCGGGACAGGGTTTGGGGGGTAATAGGAGCCTATATATATTAAAAAAAAAAACCAAAATCGGGACTGTCCCTATAAAATCGGGACATCTGGTCACCCTAGGCTTGACATTCTGGGCTTGCTGTACATCCTGCATGGTGAAGAGCTGAGGCAGCTGATGGTAGAATTTCATTGTAGTGAGGAAGGTCTGATAGGGTCATCTTAAGATGAGTTGGTCACACAACAGATCAGATGATGTGAATCATAGAATATCAGAGTTGGAAGGGACCTCAGGAGATCATCTAGTCCAACCCCTTGCTTAAAGCAGGACCAGTCCCCAATTAAATCATCCAACCAATTTTTGCCCCATATCTCTAAATGGTCCCCTCAAGGATTGAGCTCACAACCCTGGGTTTAGCAGGCCAACGCTCAAGCCATTGAGCTATCCCTTGTCTGACAGAAAGGTTTGCTATTGATTTAAAGACAACTAAAAATTGCTTCAATGTGCCAAAGTTGCTCTGAGCTTTTGGTGAAGAGCTTGTATAAAACCAAAATCTAAATCAATCTTCTTATCTGCAAGACAGAAGAACACAGCTTAAATTTTAAATTGCAAACTTAGTGCACATGGTTG
Organism: Dermatemys mawii; assembly: GCA_007922305.1. Lineage (NCBI taxonomy): Eukaryota > Metazoa > Chordata > Testudines > Dermatemydidae > Dermatemys > Dermatemys mawii. The sequence goes on along the minus strand of ML677360.1, from coordinate 16,171,562 downwards.
GCAGTTTAAAAAAATATTTTTATTCATAAACTGTCCATGTTTGCCTACAGATTTAGAGACCAAGTATTTTACATCTACCATACCACTTTAATAGCTCTTCAGTATAGAAGATTTTCTGCAGGGAATCATCAATATGTATTCTGATGCTCTTCATAGCATTACTGTAGGTGGCTCCACCCCCTAGCTAGCTGCTAGGCTTTCCACCTTCCTTTGTAAATAGTCTTGCTGTAAAGAGCCATGTCTAGAAGTCCTTTTCAGGTATTAAAGTGTGCATCTGTAGCTGATATTATTTAGTAGTAAGATGAGAGAGAGTTCTCTGTCATTCATGCTTAAAAGCTTTGGTGAGGTCCAAGAGTGTGTGGTGGTAGCAGGGGGTCTGTTGGTAGGAGAGTGTCTAAGTTGTGGGTAGTGCTACCCGCTAAAGCAATGAATATTTGTGCAGATCTGGACAAGGGTGATCTAAACAGAGTACGTACTAGATAAACCCAAACTGTCCCTTTACGTTGGCTGTTAGTGTGTGAATTCGATCTACCAGCTATACATCTAGCCATTTGAGGGGGGATCATATTCAGGGTTTTAGAAGTAACTGGTTTCACTGATTTGACTATTGTTATAAGTTAATTTCTGACAAATCTAGATTTCCTGGTATGGAAATTATTATTTGATAACAATAGGATTGTAGGTCAGATACAATATCTTTTTGTTAGCGAAGAAAAGACTTAATAAATAATGGCCTGTGTTATGATCACCCACTTTTCATTGAAGAGTTGACTTTTGTGCATTCAGAGTGGCCAGGTCACTCTTGTGTTTGGGAGTGTGTATCTGTCCAGAAAATAGTAGTTGTTTGGTTTGTTTGTTTGTTTTGTTTTGTTTTGTTTGTTTGTTCCTCCTTATGGGGACTGTGGACATTGAAACAATACTGTTGGATTCCTAACTCTGTTTCCTTAAAGTTGCAGGAGTTATTACTGCTGACTTTCTGTCGGGATTAGTGCACTGGGGAGCGGACACCTGGGGATCTGTGGAGCTGCCCATAGTTGGAAAGGTTTGAGACTTTTAATTTTTAAAATTTCAAATAAATATCACTTTGGGGGAAGCTGCCATCTTAAATGTGCTATGCACTATATAGGAACTTGTCTTTTTCTGTCTTGTCTTGTGTCTCCTACTGGGTTTGGCCTGCTTATTGTCCTTCTCACCCTCTCTTTATCCCATGCTAATTGGCCTGGTATATTGGCAGTAGAGTTATGGCATACAGTGTTAAACTTCTAGACTGATAAAAACCACGAAGTTTGAGGTGTCTTTCTAATGTGCCCTGTTCCGGTTGGGAGTTACAGCATACCATACAAGCTGTATCATCACAGTGTTTGAGACCTGGGGAAGGGAGTGTCTAATACTTTAAACGCCACAGAAACTGTCCAGATTTTTGTAAGTTTCACTGAACCTGGGTATCAGTAGACAAAGGGCTGTGATCTGTGCCTTGGGGGAGGTGCTCTCTACTTTTTTTCACTCATTCCGTGAGTTCTCTTCTTCTGCAGCATATTATGGGGACCAACAATACAGCATCACTTAGAAGATTTAGATACATATCAGTGCCACTTAGATGCTATGTAGCAGCAGTGAAATCAGTCTTGGAAACTTCTGAATTCTGGGTGAACTTCCAAGAATTTCTGTGGGTGGTGAATGCTTTCTTCAAGATATTTTAATAGCATTCAAGGGAGCCCAGAAAAAATACCACCCAGGGAGAAGTGACCCTCAGAGGTATATATTATGAACTTACAATGGTAGCTAAAGGAACAAAATTATGGTCAAGCCAACTTGAAAGCTAGAGAAAAACTAACAGTTTGTTCCACCAACTTGGTGCCAGGTGTGCAAGTACTTGAAAAATGCTTGGTTACTGTTGTGATGAATGCAGAACAAACGCCTAGATTTAAAAATTTCCTATTACTATATATCAGAACAGTGTTCCATCTCTGGTCCGGAATCCTGTCCCTGACAGTGGCCAGTACCAGATGCTTCAGAGGAAAGTACAAGAATCCCTGCAATAACTAAATAATTATTTAGTGGATGCCCTGAAATATAAGGGTTCATGTCGGTTAAAGTATATAGGACACCTAATGTAACTGTAGATGTAGTTATGGTCCATAGAAATCTTTTTTGAAATCTATATCTTGTGGTGGTAAGTTCCACAGGTTAGTTATGTACCATGTTAAAAAAGATTTCCTCTGATCAGTCTTAAATTTGTTGCTTTTCAGTTTCGTTGACCGTGGCTCCTATATTATGAGATGAACAGATGCATGCACTCTACCTTCTCTGTATCTTTCATTATTTTGCATAACTCTGTCTTGTCTCTTCTCTGAAACTGCTTGCTTTTACTCTCCATCTCTCCTCCTGTAGAAGTCTTTCATTTTCATTGTGCTGCTTTTGTCTGTATCACTTCTTGTTTGTCCAGGGGTCTTATAACTCTATTGTATGCAATATAGATGGCAGTATTAACAAACAGAAGTAACAATAGATTAAGGCCAGGTCTACACTGTGGGCGGTGGGGGGGTGTCGACCTAAGATATGCAACTTCAGCTATGTGAATAGTGTAGCTGAAGTTGATGTATCTTAGGTCGACTTACATGGGTGTCCTCACGGCGTCGAGTCAACCGCTGCCGCTCCCCTGTTGACTCAGCTTCTGCCTCTCGCAGCATTGGAGTTCTGGAGTCGACGGAGAGAGCGCTTGGGGATCAGTTTATCATGTCAATACTACACTATCCGGCGGGTAGTGTAGCGTTGGCCTAAGAATAATTATCTCTAGTCCCAGATCTGAAGTACTTTGAGATGAAAAGTGTTACATATGTGTTAACAATATGTTGCTTAAAAATGAAAAAACTTGGGCTGAAATGTAAGCATTATATTAAGATTTGCAAGTGTAAAGCAACAGATGGATGAATTATTTCAAATGCTATTTCTAAAAGCTTGAATCTTAATTCCTAGGTGCATGGTAGTATGGAAGCCCTTCTGTCACTCTTTGGTTTGCTTTCATTCTGTTTCTGATCCATTCATTCTTATGAGTAAAGGCCTCGCACTTCTGGTTTTGGTCTTTCAGGCTTTCATCAGACCTTTCAGAGAACATCACATTGACCCCACAGCAATTACTAGACATGATTTTATAGAGACCAATGGAGATAACTGCATGCTGACACTAGTGCCATTGGCAAACATGGCCTACAAGTTTCTTTCTCTTTCCCCAGGTAAGCTATTAGCAGTGACTATGTATATTGATTTAGAATCTTCATCATTGGATAAATAGAATAAGTGCTTGTCCTTGTGGGGGAGGAATTAAAAATTGAATCTGTGATGCATGTCAATGGCTCTAGTTTATGTTGGAAGAAGATGTTTGGAGAAGAGGAGAGAAAAAATTTCCACTGTTTGCTAATGGATAATTAACCTCTCCTGTGCCAAGGATCTCCCATCTCCAGGAAAGTGTCCTACTGAAGAGTTCAGTAAAGAAACCTTAGAATATAAATTCTGCAGAACTAGCATCTCATTCTTCCTCCAAAAGGTCTTCTAAACTCAGGCAATTAAGGAAGAAAGTTTAAGATTAAAAACCAGTGAAATTTGCTATTTTGCAGAAGTAGTTCAGTAAATGTAAAGACTTATAATGCAGCATTACATTCTCCTATTTAATCGTACAATAGCCAGTAAATCAATAGCTCAGGTTCCCACTATCAGTTAGACTGAACTTATTTTGACTAATTTTGGTGGTGGTGAATACTAATCTTGCAACCCTATTACTTTGTGGCATTTCAGAATGGCCTATGGGATGAGTTGTCCATGACTCAGCGGCTCTATCATAGTCTGTTGCTGAAGCAATTTGGTCATGGGCCTTGTTAACATCTGAAGTGTTAGCAACTGCTAGAATGTCAGAATTGAGGGGCAACTTCTAAACAGGTCAGGCATGATTAGAAACTGTCTGGTGGGAATCTGCTACAATGAAATTAAAGAAAGGAAAGTGGTTTTTTTAATGCTCTTTTTATTTATTATTATTTTATTTTTTGCAGAAGCATTGTACCAAACATGTCCTTGGGAGTGTTATGTTTTTGCCCTGGCTATTTTTGTAACCTTGACAAACCAGATTCACAAATGGTCTCATACGTATTTTGGTCTTCCTCGCTGGGTCATCTTTCTGCAGGACTGGCATGTTATCCTGCCACGGAAACACCACCGAATCCATCATGTGTCTCCCCATGAGACTTATTTTTGTATTACCACAGGTAAAGTAAACTATATTCCTGGATTGAGCTATTTTTTTTTTTCATGGAGCCAGAAAGCATACCTGTGGCAAGAATGTAGTCTGACTGCATATATATAGTACATTACTGTTTAGCAGTCTATAAAATGTTGAAGATGTTGTGTGCCACAACTTGCAGTATGTTTAGCTTTTACTGTACAAGTCAACTAAGTCTCTTTACTTGGTATTGTTACATAAATACGAAAAATCCCAATCCAAAAAAGAAAAAAAAAATCAGGCTTGTGATTGGCTGAAAATCAGTAATTTTCTATTGTTGACATCAGCTCAGTGATGCTGAGACTTGGGGAAGGTCAAGCAATCTGATCTTGCATGCAAATTAGTTCATCCTTATTCAATGCAGTGAATTCTGTGAAAGCTGCTATTCTTCTCATACAAAGGGAATGATTTTATTTCCTTAATCTATGCTGGCATCTCTCCTTGAATGTTAGTTTCCAAAACAAGTTCTTAGACTTCTGAAATTCATGGCTATAATGAGAATTTCCAAATGCTTCTAAAAAGGCATTCAGAACATGTGTAACTCTTTTTTTTGTTGTTGTTTTTAAATCAAGATTTTTTTGGCCTCTGATTCCCCTTGGATCTATAAATCCTGATGTTCACCTCAACTAAAGTCATTATGGTTATATCTGTTTTGCAGAAGGGCAAGCTAAATCACAGAGTGCTAACAACTTGCTCAGGGTAACACAGTAAACAATGATACAGCTGGAAATAAAATTCTAAATTCCTGACTTCATCCCCTGCTCTGACAAATGGACCATGAAATAAATAAAGTAGTATAGATTTGTATTAGTCATGCAGTACTGTGTACCCTGTGTAAAGCTTTATAACTTGTTCCTGTCATCTGTCAGAAAGCCATCTCCTACCCTAAGCATTTCATTTCTATTTCAGCTTCTTTAGCCTTCTCTGGTACTTTAGGTACTAACGTGCAGCTAGCGGAGTCCTCTTTTGATCTCTCCCACCTTTCATACTTTCACGGATGTCTGGATTTCACCTAACATCCAAATGTGAAGCAAAGCAAATGGTTTGCTCCTAATCATTGTCAGAACAAAATGCAGTGAGGTTGAGACAGTATGATAGAGTGATAAGAACAGAGGACTAGGAGTTAGGGTTGAGCTAGTCACTTGACTGGCTGTGCCTCCAATACCAAGCTCTTTGAAAAACTTTCAGCTGTTCATAAGGAAAGCACTAAATGAGGGAAAATGTTATAAAAAGTATTAATCCCATTCCTTCTTCTCCAGCCCACATTGATTTCACCATCAAGGTAATATGATGGATTGCTTCATTGAATAAAGTATAAGTATACAAGGGCTTTTGGATCCCTAGCCCCAATGTCTTAGTTCAGAACAGTGGGGAAACCCCCAGCCTTTGAGATGTAAAACTCTGTGTGCTGTGTGTAAAGTGTTAATAGATACAGAGGCATGTACTACACTTCAAAAGCAGTCTTGCTTGTTAGTGTCCTACTGCTATGGTTGAAGCTAATGCTCAATACACTTTCTCCCCCGACCCTCTGGTCTTTCAGGTTGGCTGAACTATCCATTAGAGAAGATTGGATTTTGGAGATTCTTGGAAAATATTATCGAAGGAGTTACTGGGGAAAAGCCTAGAGCAGATGACATGAAGTGGGCTCAGAAAGTTAAATAAAACTCTTACCAGCCTCCTACAGTTCTTATCTTTGTTGCCAACCTTTTTTTAAAAAAAAACAAAGCCTTCAGCCAAATGCAAGACTTACAAAGAAATAACAGACTAAAGCACAAGCTACAAAGTGCTAACGTTGACGGCAATTAAAAACTCATTCTTCTTAAAATACTTGAAATGCGAATGGTTACTTTTCCGTTTGTACTGAGCACCTTTCTTTAGCCATGTCTGCTGATGTTTTAGAAAACATCTCATCATTGAGTCTCATAAAAGCCATCAGATGAGCCAGAGAGGAAGACAATGCACCATCACTTCCAATACATTGGTGGCACAGAAAAACATATGTTGTATCAACATTATTTAACTTTTAAAAGTAGCTTGTTGTCTGAGACCAATATGGAGAATGGTGAAGATAACTTAACACGGCACTTCAAGAAATCCCATCCAGATATGCTGCATGAAAATAGTGTGTCAGAGTGAGGGAAGCCAATAAAATTGTCACTGTTTCAGTGTGTTTAGTGGTGGATAAATCTGTCAGTTCCATCTTCGCTATTGCGTTAAGTCTTGTTAACATGATGTGGAGCAGACTTTGAAATCTTGATCCCATCAATGGGCAAAGAAATCTCCAGCGTTTTCAGTTTCCCTTAAAATAAAATAAATCTGTTCACGTTTTTGTGAGGAATTTGAACCAACAATTTCTGTATAAGCGCTCAGCTTTACATTAATAAACGTCTGAGCATCTGGAGAGCACATTGTATATGTGTACCCACATGCTTCCATTAATTGATTCACAGTGCTCACTGACGGGCTCTTGCTGGTATATGTTTCCTGTTCCGATAATCAATGTTTCAAGTAGGTGTAGCATTGGTCACATTTGCAAATTGTTGTCTGTTGAGAGCAAAAGACATCAAATTTGTGGTGTTAGCACAGAAATGTTAATGGTTGGTGTTCTTTAAAGTGCTTGTTCGTTTCTGTAAATAATATAAAGCCTTAATCTATTCTGGTGTAACATGGAATAATATTTTAATGTCTTGTTCTGAATGTATATAATTTATAACAGCAGTTGGATAATACTAATCACATTTGTTAAGTCTTGTTGCTGCTGTTCATTTATTTAATGGTATAAAATCACACTTCATCCTCACTTAGTCTGAAATATCTAGCATTCACAGGATTAATGCATGAGTCTGCCAGCAGCCTAGGGGGCAGAGCGGGTAAACCTTTCCTTTGCTTTGCTAAACAGTGTTGTCAGGGGTTGAACTCTAGGGTACAGATGTGGGGACCTGCATGGGGGAGGGGGGAAACAAAAACCCATGCTTATTTTACTAGCTTAGGTTAAAACTTCCCCACGTACAAGCTTCTACTGTACCTGGAGGAACAGTATACTGCCACCATCAAGTGCACCCCAACAACTAGGGGCAAGGCCACTTGAAGCTCCCTCTCTCCCCAAAATCCCCCCAAGCCTATACCTCCCTTCCTGGGAAAGGCTTGAGGAAAAACCCTTCACCAGTTCTGCTAGGTGAGCCTGATCCAAAAGCCTTGGATCTACACAATGGAAAACAAAGCAGTCAGATTCTTAAAAGAAGAATTTTAATTTAAAGGAAAAGGAGAGAAACAAAATATCTCTATAGGAATCAGTGGAAAAATTCACAAGTGAGAAACAAATATGACTAGTATGCCTTGCCTGGCTAAATTACTTACTGATCTCTGGTTAGAGAATATAGAATTAGGTGGAGAGAAGAAAAGCTATCTGATTCATCTGGAAGCCCCAGAGCGAATGAGAGAGACAGGCAAAGCACTTTCCCTCCCCCCAGGTTTGAAAGCGTCTTCGGCCCCCATTGGTCCATTTGGTCAGGTACCCCCAGGTTCCTTTTAGCTTCTTAACCCCTTAAGGGTAAGCAGGAATTCTAGGCTTTTGTATGATTATGACAAGTGTATTTTCTCTTTCAGTATATAAGGACTATTCCAGTTCCTACCACCCTGCAGAAAAGCTTTACATCCAGATCCTACAGTGAGCCCTACGTAGGGTAGGGGTGGGCAAACTTTTTGGCCCGAGGGCCACATCTGGGTAGGGATATTGTATGGCGGGCTATGAATGCTCATGTAATTGCTGGGTTGGGATGTGGGAGGGGTGAGGACTCCTGATGGGGGTGCAGGCTTTTGGGTGGGGATGAGGGTTGGGGATACAGTAGGGTGTTCCAGGCTGGGACTTGAGGGTCTGGAAGGTGGGAGGGGGATCAGGGCTGGGACAGGGAATTGGGGTGAGGGAAGGAGTCAGGGGTGCAGGATCTGGGAGGGGCCTACTTCAAACAGCTCTCAGAAGCAGCAGCATGCCCCACCCCTCCAGTTCCTATTTGGAGGCGCAGCCAGGCAGCTCTGTGCACTGCCCCATCCGCAGGTGCTGCCTCTACAGCTCCCATTGGCCATGGTTCCCGGCCAATGGGAGCATTGGGAGCAGCACTGGGGATGGGGGCAGCATGCAGAGCCCCGTGGCTACTCCTATGCATTGAAGCTGAAGTGGGGGGCATGCCACCCTTTCCCGCTCTCTGGCTGAAATGCTGGAGTGGGGCAAGTCCCAGACCCCACTCTGCAGCAGGAGCTTGAGGGGCGGATTAAAATATCTGGAGGGGCTGGACACACCCTGGGCCAAGGGTTGCCCACCCCTGATGTCGGGTGGACCCCTATTCCTGGGCTGAATGCCTGAGAGGAGTGCCCTTAAATTGCTACATCTCTGTTCCTAGCAGTCCCTCACTCAAGTGAAGATGATTAGCATGGGAGCTATTTTTCCTTCTTTCTTCCAGGAAATGAACCACTGAAATAGATTGTTTTGATTCTTTTCTTTCCCAGTTGTAAACTGTACCTCAGTATAAAATCGATACACTTAATTTTGGGGTGGTAAATAAGTTGCACTGGGTTTAAGTTTGTCACTTTGTAATAGGAAGGTACATTTTCAAGGTTAAGTATTAAGTCCTGTTTAAATCATGGCTTATGCATAGCCTTGGTCTGAGAATTCTGGCCATGTTTTGATTTTGAGTCTAAATGTTTGAACATCATGAATTACACTTTTGAAAAGAGCTCAGGATGTGGCAGTTCCCTTTCGTTCTCAATGGGAGTTTACAGGGATGATTTCTCTACAATAGTTTTAACCATCAGTGTGTGTGTTAGATTGCTGGCTTTAACTTTATTGACTCTAATACCCTTCAGGAAGTCAGTTCCTTCCATGTGTTCTGCTGATATCTACTGAAACAGGAACACTTACATTGCAGTGGAATTGAGGTAGTCCTTGTGTTACAGGTAAAGTATACTGTGTAGTTTCCTGGAGTTTAAATGTGTATGCCTCGGGTACGTAAAAACAAACATCGTTTCCTGAATAGAAGCCAGTTACTGTGTAATACTTTGCACGTTCATAGCATCTTTCTTCTGGATTTCTCAACTTTTCAAACATGACTCACGCTTTCCTCTGCAATATGGCTCATGAGTTTATATTCATTTTACAAACCTTATGTACTTGGTTTAGCTTACTTTTTCAGGGTCACTAACTTGTGGGATAGAGCTAGCTATAGAGCCCAGGAACCTGACTCCCAGGCTCTATCCATTGCACAACACTCCTTCCCTCTTAGAGGCATCTACCTCAGAAGAGGTTTATTATTTAACAGAAATCTCCTTTCATTGAAAATGGATGAAAAGAGCATTTGGGCTGACTTTATATAAATGAGCAGAAGTTGCTGGTATTGTCTGCAGCAACATCTCTTGCCACCTGCTCCCAGTCATATTTCAGCAACTTACATGCCCCTTAAAGACCACCGGTGTGTCTTTAAGAGAAGAGCAGCACTGACCACTGTTACTACCTACCCTCCACTTTCCTTCTGCTTAGACTATAAAAAACAAAGGGATATGGTTAGGCTCTGGCTGTTGCATCCAGGCAGCACCTGTTGGCATACTCCTAAACCATACATTCCTAGGCTAAAATCGTGTTCGTTTGTTGATGCAACTTTCACAGATAAGGTTCACTCTAGCATGTTTGGAGGATGTTTGTTACAGACATACTTGCTGATACTTTAAAATTCTGCAAATTTTGTCAGTCATGCTAGCTTCAGTTATTTCGATAATTTATTTCAAAATATGTGCAGCGTTTTTAATTTTTTCGTGCAAAATGCCTCCAGGAGTAATAAATGCAGAGTAAACTAGTGATGTTTGGTGGTATGCCACTCCCTACATGTCCATTAATAAATGTGTTCTGATCTCAAGTCTCTCTTCTTTAGGGTGACCAGATGTCTCGATTTTTTTTTTTTTGTAGGCACTGTCCCAATTTTTGAGCCTTTGTTTCTTATATAGGCTCCTATTACTCCCCCCTCCTGTCCTGATTTTTCAAACTTGCTGTCTGGTCACCTTACTCTTCTTTCCTTTTGACCTGCCTACACATGGTTGCACCAGTTTAAATACACTTGTGTTTAAAAATCTAGTTACACCAGTGCAAAATAAGGCTGTATGGGTGCTTCTAAATCAGGGGTAGGCAACCTATGGCACGTGTGCTGAAGGCGCCACAAGCTGATTTGCAGTGGCCCTCACACTGCCTGGGTCCTGGACACCGGTCCGGGAGGCTCTGCATTTTAATTTAATTTTAAATGAACTTCTTAAATATCTTAAAAACCTTATCTACTTTATATGCGACAACAGTTTGTATATTAAAGACTTCTAGAAAGAGATCTTCTAAAACATTAAAATGTATTCCTGGCACGCAAAACCTTAAATTCAGTGAATAAATGAAGACTTGGCACACCACTTCGGAAAGGTTGCCAACCCGTTCTAAATCAATATAAATAGCTCATCAGTTTATCTTAAATTGATTAGAAACAGGATAAAACTGAACTGGAAGAAGCCGCTCCCTTTAAACAATACAAACCTCTGTATAGACTCACTGATTTCAGTTTAACTAAATCCATTTTAAAAACTATTTAAATTAAACCTGAGAGAGACTTGTGTATACAGACATGATCTCAGTCACATCCTGCTCCCACACACGGCCATGCATGCAGAAATGAGCCCTAAAACTTTTCCTGGCTTTTTTCTCTGCTCTTTCCTGTAGTAGTGAGTTAAAATGTAGGCTTGTACTATGTGCCAGAGCAGGGGTGGGCAAACATTTTGGCCCAAGGGCCACATCTGGGTGGAGAAATTGTATGCAGGGCTGGGGCAGGGGGTTGGAGTGTGTGTGTGGGGGGGTGCGGTATGCTGGAAGGGGCTCAGGGCAAGTGATTGGGGCAGAGGAGGGGTGCAGGGTGTATGATGGGGCTCAGGGAAGGGGTTTGGGGTGCGGCAGAGGATTGGGGTGCAGGAGGGGCGTGCAGTGTTGCAGGGCTCAGGACAGAGTAGAGGTGCAGTAGGGGGCTCAGGGCAGGGAGTTGGGGTATGAGGTGCAGGAGGGGGTCAGGGTGCATCAGGGGGTTAGGGTGTAGGCTCAGGCCCGGCACGTCTTACCTAGAGTGGCTCCAGGGTAGCAGCAGCATGGCCTGGGAGTAGGGTAGGCAGGCTCCCTGCCTCCCTGCATGCTCCGCCAGGAAGTGGCCAGAACCATGTCTCTGCGGCCCCTGGGGAGGTGGAGGGGGCCACAAGGCTTCACGCGCTGTCCTTGCAGCTTCCCCGGGTACCTGCCCCGAAGCTCCCATTGGCCACGGTTCCCTGTTCACAGCCAATGGGGAGCTGTGGGGGTTGGTGCCTGGAGGCAGGGGCAATGCATGGAGCCCTCTGCCCCTGCCCGCCTCCCCTCCCCTGGGGCCACAGAGAAGTGGTGCCAGCCGCTTCACGGAGCAGCACAGGACTTGCGGCGCCATGGGGTGGCAATCCTGCAGGCTGGATCCGAAGCCCTGAGCGGCAGGATCCAACCTGCGGGCTGTAGTTTGCCCACCCTGGCCTAGAGCATTAGGATATAGTAAAAAAAAATAAAAAATAAAAATGGGTTGACGTAATCACGTTCCTGTTTAAACAGACATGCAAGAGCAAGATTAATTTGCTGCTTTAGAGCTGGAGCATCTATCGAAGCTCTGTGATTACTCTGGTGCCTATTGAGCCTTATAGCAGAAATACTTTCAATCTAGGTATTTATCATTACAGTTTATGGAAGTTTTCCAACCAGTCAGATTGCCAGTGGATACTGGCTGTTTTTTCACTAACAAGTTTTACAGGTTCCTCCAGTTAAAAACAAACCTCTCTCTAAACGTGAAGTTATGTAAAACCAAGTGTTTCAGTTGGAAAAGGTGAAACTCAAGAGGACTCTAGTCATCAGTCCCTAGAGCAGCAGATTCATGTGGTAGGCACTTTACAGAAGGAACAAACTGAGCTCTCTGAAAGAACAAGTTGAATGAGCACCTCCTCTTCAGAGGTGGTTAATGTTTGAACAGTACTTTTAAAGATAAGTAATGCTTAGCATAGTGATTTTTATGAACAAACCTTGGGTTCATCTCAACAATTTTCCCTAAGAATGTAGGCTTTGCTTTGACATTTTGGTACAGGAAGCAGTGTTCTCTTGGTCTCATGCTATGTCCTAGTAGTAAGCTTTCTGTTAGAGAGGTGCCAAGGAGGAGACAGCTTGGAACTGATTCCAAGTTAATTTTGGCCTGGGTACCAAAATCTCTCACTTGTATCACATTATTTCAGCTGCGGATGGTGTCAATTGTGTGCTACCTAGGGAAGGAATCTTGCCAGTAGATATCTCTTCTCATGAGATAGTGGCTGCAAGGCCAGCTCTAACTTTTTTGCTGCCGAAGAAGCAAAATAGGGGTTGGGGGGCAGCCGGAATGTGCTGCCACAAGATTAGACAGAACGCCGCCCCTTGAAATGTGCCGCCCCAATCACATGCTTCCTTGGCTGGTGCCTGGAGCCAGCCCTGAGAGGCTGGATCCAAACAGAAGCTGCAAAATAGATGACTTCCAGTTCTGCATCTGACATGGAACCAAACCTCTAAAAGGGGCTTTGAATGAGGCAAGGATTCTAATCCCAGTTCGAATGTGGTGGTAATGAGTTTATTTTTTGACTAGTCTTTGCCAGCTAGAAATGTTCTGTTCTGCAGCAATTTAACATAAAAGTATTATGTTTAAATATGTTTTAAATATACATAAACATTAATAATATATACATAAACAATAAACAAACATATTTAAACATAACATTTAATGTTTAAATGTTTTAAATATGTTAAATAGTTTCCTGTAGACTCTACAAGACATACTATGAATTTGTGCCCCCTGACAATGGCCCGTCTCAGTCAGTGGCAGACCTCTCCACTGCCCCAGCTCTGTGTTCTTATACACAGGTACAAACAAGTTACACATCACTCCTGAAGTATTGAGGTGCATCCCCTCTGCGTAGCAAGTGCCGCCTATCATCTTGTACATGTTTGAGCAAAACAACTCTATCCATCATATTACCCTTTTGCCCGTCTGTAGGATGGGTCAGCCTGTTCCTTGTTATCTGTATGGAATGTACAAGTGTTCTGCTATCTCGTAGGTTTGTGTACTTTTGCTGGCCCTTTCCTTTCCTCTAGCTCACAGCTTAACTTTGCTTTATATTGACCATTACTTTAGCCTAGGCCTTGTGCTGGGCTTCTGATACCAGGATTCATGTTTCAGGGCTTCATCTTACTACAGCTTGCATTTGTGTGTAGACATCTAAGATGTTGAGCAGACTCACCTACTGGTGTTCCTCTTGTTGCTTCTATGAACTTATTGTAATTTTTCATGTCCCTCTCACCACTCCCAGCATCTAGCCATCTGTAACCTTTTATTTTATGCTTACGTGTGAGCTTTTTTTCATCTGCCCTCTTTGAACCTACTTTAAAGTCCTCACTAGGCTGAGGAGTTGATGAACAAAGATGCTGTTTCCATTGTTGGACTGGTGGGCTGTGGGACTCCTCTTCCAACCGTTTGTCCTTCCTGGAACACATCCCAGGGTTGAGGAAGCAGAAGGCCTCCTATTTACATCATGGCTACATAGTTGATTTCAGTTCCAGGATGCATGTATCCCTGTCTGGGCCTTTACCCTTGACTGGGAGAATGGATAAGAACACCACCACTGCCACACACACACACCCCCTTCACCCTTGCTCCCAGAGCCCTATAGTTATTGCTAATCTGCTCAGGGTCATACTAGCTGTATTATTAGTGCCTATGTGGCTGAGCAGCATATAGGGTAGTGGTCAGAGGGATGGATAATTACCTGCCCTATCCTTGACATGTCCAATAGTGAATTCCTCATCTATTCACCTAAATTACATTATGCAAAATAGGAGTAAGGCTTTAAAAATAATGATAATTGCTACCAAGTACCTAAAGCCATGCCACGTTCCTGCAAGTACTTTGATTCCATGCCATTGTGTTGTGCAGTCTGAACTGGCTAAGGCCTGTATACTGCTGCCCTCTACTGGATGGAACTACAGTTGTGTGTCATATCCTGGGCCTGTGCTCTTGGAGCAGTTTGGATCCAAGTTTCATTCCTGCTGTTGTTGTGAAGTTACAAGTAGTGAATGTATAGTGCAACAATGAAATCCAGGTATCGCAGGAGTTATTATTTATTTCACGTCTCTAGCAGTGAGTCAAGGTCTGACTTGAGGAAGTGCTCCATGTAGCTCAAAAGCTTGTCTTTTATACCAACAGAAGGTGGTCTAACAAAAGACATTGCCTCATTCACCCTCTCTGCAATCCTGGGACCATCACAGGCTACAGCTCCATCAACACTGCAAACTTATATAGCACTTTTATCTGATGATTTCAGAACACTTTACAGACAATTAACTGAGCCTCACAATACCTCTGTGAGGTTTATATACATTTACAAATCATTATTGAGGTGTATTAAGGTTAAATGGCCTATATAAGGTCTCAAAGTATCAGTAGTAGGGCACGGCCAGACCCCAAGAGTGCTGTAACTCACACCTAGCATCGGCATATAAATGAAGCCAATATAGACTTGGGCCCTTGCCTATTTTAGAAAAATGCACAGGTTTAACTAGGTTGATTTAAAATCATGGTAAGCAGTTAAAAGTCCATAATATAGACCCACTTAACCCAGTTTAACTCTTGTTTGTATTGTTTTAGTTAAACCTTACAATCCCTCGCAGCCTAAAACAAACAAACAAAAATTATGGACAATGTTCCTGAGTTTTAATGATGCCAACAACTTTTTTTCCCCAACAAAATGTCAAAGAACAAAGCAAATCAGTTTAATCCACTTAAACAGCATTTGTGTGGTCTTAAAAATTAAGATTTCAATGAAAATTCTGGATTTGTGTATCATAACTTTGTAATCAGAAAAGTCAATTGTTATAGCATCTGTGTTTACTGCCCTCAGGAAAGGGTGGGCTGGATATTAAATCCATTCAGATAGTCCAGCCATGTATACCACTGGGAGGAAATGTATGTTCAGACTCATAGACTTTAAGGCCAAAAGGGACCATCATGATGATCTAGTTTGACCTCCTGCACATAGCAGGCCACAGAACTTCACCCATCCACTTTTGTAATAGAGCCCTGACAGGGTTACTGAAGACTTCAAGTTTCTAAATATAAACCTTTAAACATTTTCACTCTTGTTCTCTGACTGGACAAGTGTGATAGCTGGTGATGGAAAAATCTAGGTGTGAATTTTCTGGAATGGAAACACAGTCTCACACATCCCTTCTAAAATTAGAGTGTTTTCTGATTAATGTAAAATCTAGTGATGGCTTTTGGCCAGTGAATCCTAGAGAAAGCAGAGTCCAGTTTGCACCTGAATCCGTCTGGTAAGTGATGGCAAGCTCATCCACTGCTGTTGGCTGCTCTATGCTACACCAGCAGCGTAATCTAGCTATAGAGAGGGTATAACTGACCCCAGGCTGCTAGCCTAGAGCTTGTCTGCCCAGGGGGATAAAGCCAGAGGTTCTCAAGTATTTCACCATCATGCTCCACTTTTATAATGAAGGCAAACGAACTCAGGTCCCAATTTTCTGTCTGCTGGAGAGAATATTAATGTATATGGCAGGGGTAGGGAACCTATGGCATGCGAGCTGATTTGCAGTGGCACTCACACCACCCGGGTCCTGACCACCAGTTGGGGGGGAAGGGGAGCGCTGCATTTTAATTTAATTTTAAATGACATTCTTAAACATTTTAAAAACCTTATTTACTTTACATACAACAATAGTTTAGTTACATATTATAGACTTATAGAAAGAGACCTTCTAAAAACGTTCAGATGTATTACTGGCACACAAAACCTTAAATCAGAGTGAATAAATGAAGACTCGGCACACGGCTTCTAGAAGGTTGCCGACCCCTGGTATACGGACTACCAGTCAAATACTAGAATACCAAAGCATGTGACATGTTTCCTTGACACATTGCAGTGAAAGGCATGCGCTTGGGGCAGCTGGGGTGTGGGATACTGGAGCCTTAGAGAACATTTGTTTGGGGGAGCAGTCTTATGGCTCCAACCCAGCGTTCCACCCCTTGAGCTCCCAGCAGATTACCATCTGTAGTCCCCCTCAGTCTGTTCCACTGTGAGCCCCTGGTCAGCCTTCAGCTCAACTCCTATGGTGCCCTGTCTAAGCATATCCTCACCTCTATGCCATCAAGGCGTTGAGGCAAATAGGTAAATGGGTGCTGGTAGCTCCAGGCAAGCTGGGTAAGGCAGAAGCGGGAGAGCAGTGAGGGCAGAGGAGAAGGCAGTGTACCTGGCTGGCATGTTGGAGCCCTGGTGGCTGGAAGAGTCACTGGAAGACCATATTCAGTGGCTGCAGGCTGTCAGAAAGGCTGCTGGGAGAAGCACTGGTGGAAATTCCAGGCAGCTAGAGGCATTTTTATATTTTAATAATGTAAATAATAAATTAAATCCAGAGTTTTCTGCACCCACTCAAACCCTGTCCTTCTGCCAGTCTGAAAAGAGCTGGTGTAGAGCTGCTAGTGGGCTTGCTTTTCCCTGCTACTAATGTAGCATAATGGGGAAAAAGGGGTCACAGCCCGGATTCCCCTGCATTGGGCTGGCCCTTAGTTGTCTTCAGGTCCTTGTACCCTTTGCAGTCCAGTGTACATTAGAACAGGCTTCCAGCTGCTCTGAACCAGGCAAGAATGAAGAAAGCAGCAACAGGACCAGACCAGTGCAGAGTAATGTGTTAAGTCACATTTATAGGACCTTCCTGACATTCATTCTAGGTGTTTTACCTAGAAACTGGCCCTGAATGTGAATCATGAAACACATGGGGGGAGGGGAAGCTGTGTACTGCCAGAGATGTGTGGTGGCCCCTGCTGGAAAAGATGTGTATTGAAGAAGCCACAGTTTTGTGGGTGGGTAGAGGAGTGTGTGACGTTTTGCAACGTAGAATATAGTGTAACTCTAAAATACATGCTCCAATAGACACTGAATGGTTATTAAAGACACTAACGTTGTTCCCTCTATATTCTTCCTATACATCAGCTTCAGCTCCTCCTCCAGAAGTGCTGTAACTTCTTCTTTTGCCCTCTAAGGTTACTGCTATCCTACAGAAGATATGTGGCATATTTGGCTTCCAGATACCAGCATTGTTCCTATATGAAGTGCATCATTTATGTGCACATGCCTTACCTGACTAACCAAATCTTTTTATTGGTGCCACCTGTTTTCTGCCCTATTATTTTGTTACTTCCTCCTGTGCTGTGTTATGTCTGAATCTCGGTTGTAAGCACTTTGGGACAGGCAGTTGTGTTTTTAATCCCTCTTATAGGCACAAAGGACACATTGGGGAGGAGGGGTTGCAAAACAATACATAACCATCATTAATCCTCTTGATAGAGGTACTGGCACTGTAATAACCTATTGACAGGTTTCAGAGTAGCAGCTGTGTTAGTCTATATCCACAAAAAGAACAGGAGTACTTGTGGCATCTTAGAGACTAACAAATTCATTTAAGCATAAGCTTTTGTAAGCTATAGCCCACTTCATCGGATGCATAGAATGGAACAGCCAGTAGGAAGATAGATATATACACACCGAGAACATGAAAAGGTGGAAGTTGATGTACCACTTCTAATAACGTATCCCCTATAGATACAGGCTTTGTTCCGCTATATATTCTAGCTTCAATAGCCTGTGCTCCCTTATAGACATGGGTGCTGGAATAATTTTTACAGTGGGCGTGCTGATGAGGGAAACCATGGAAACAGTATTTGGTGTTTGTTATTACTACTTCAAGCAGGGGATGTAGCAGCCTCTATGGGTACTATTGCCATCCCTGGTATAGACGTGGTACTGTCATCTCCCCTATAGATTCTATGCTTCCCCCTATCTAGCCTCCAGCGTAGCAGTTATTATTACAGCTCTCATCTCCTCTTCCTCGTCTAACGTCCATTGTTCTGATACTAACATACCACCCGCCCGCGGGTCTAATTTCCCACACAAGGTATCTGCATCTAGTAATCCCGCTGTCTAGGTCCCCATGGTCAGCCCCGCCCCTCCTCCAGGCCCTTTCTTACTGCGCCCGCCTGCACCGCGTCCCGTCAGTCAGCCCCCGGCCTCGCTTACTGCCGCAGTTCCCGCGTTAAGGTGACGTGGGCAGCAGGGCCGGGCGAGTCGGAGCGACAGCGGCTCAAGATGGCGGCCACCACGGGCTCGGGTAAGTGGGGCTCGGGTAGGCGAGGCCGGACTGGGGCGGAGGGACTCGCCGCCGCAGAGGGGAGGGACCTTTTACCGGAGGGCGCGGGGATGACCGGCTTCGGCCCAGCGGGCTCCCGGGAGCGGAGGTTCGCCGGCGGGGCGTGTCTGCGGCTTGAGGGGTGCTAGGCCGGGGGCCTCAGCGTGAGGGGGGCCGCTGCTGGAGGCCCCAGTCCTGGCGGGCGAGGTTCCGAGGGGAGGGGCTTAAGGGGGAGGAGGAGCTTGGGGGGAGTGTAGGGGTATCAGGGTGGAGGAGGGGCTGCCTTGCGCCCCAGGATGGGGTGTTTGTGGGGGTAAGGTGATTTGGGGGGTATCCGAGTGGAGGAGAGGCTGCCTTATGTGCCAGGATGAGGTGTCCCTGTGGGGAAGAGCGTTCTCGGGGTGCCAGGATGGGGGAAGGGCTTCCTTGTGTGCCAGGATGGGGGCCTCTGGGAGTGCCAGGCTAGAGGAGGGGCTGTCTTGTGTACCAGGATGGATGTCTTTGGGGGAGTAGAGTTTTGGAGGTACCAGGCTGGGGGATGGCAAGATGGTATGTTCTTGGTAAAACCCCACTGGAGGACAATGGGAGGATGCCTTGTTCCAAGTTATAGGATGTTCTTGGCTGCTTCTCTTTTAGCCTCTTTTAGCCTTTCAAGCATTCAAGCCCACTTTTGTCATTTCTGAGTATGATATTGTTCCGTGATTAACAGGGCTGTTAGAGTAAACCTGAAGTTATTAAGGCTGGATATACATTGGGAATTTATATCGGCGTAGCTACGTCAGTCAGGGTGTAAAAAATCCATATCCACATGAGAGCTATCTTTGCTGACCAACCCCCCTGTGTAGATAGTGCTAGGTTGACCAAAGAATTCTTCTGTCAACCTAGCTTCCACCTCTTGCAGAGGTGGATTACCTACACTCATGGGAGAACCCTCCTGTTGGCGTAGGTAGTTTCTGCATGGTGGATTTGTCTACACTTAAGATGCTACAGTGGCACAGCTGCACCATGATAGTGCTTCATTGTAGACATTATCTACAAGATAATCTAGAAGGATTCTCCCATTGGTGGAGTTAATACATCTTTCCAAGAGACAGTAGCTATGTCAACAGAAGAATTCTTCCATCAACTTAGCACTGTCTATATGAGGCTTTAAGTCTATTTAACTATGCCACACAGGGTACGTCCTCATTACCGCGGGTAGCCATCGATCTTTTAGCGATCAGTTTCTCATGTCTTGTAAAGACGTGAGAAATTGATCGCCAGCGCTGCCCCGTCGACTCCGGAACTCCAGCCTGATGCAAGGCATAAGCTGGAGTCGACAGGAGAGCGCGCCACCGACTGCCGCCGCCGTGAGGATGGCAGGTAAATCGGCTGCAGATATGCCGACTTCAGCTATGTGATTCACATAGCTGAAGTTGCATATCTGCAGTCGACCCACACACACACACTCCCCAGGAAGACCAGCCCTCAGTGGTGTGGAGTTTTCCCACCCTTGACCGATGTAGCTAAACTGAGCTAATGTTTTAGTGTAGATACACTTGAAGTGCTACAGCAGTGCAGCCACAGTGGTTTAAGTATAAATATACTTTGAGATGTGACAAATTACAGCACAGGAAAGGGTGGAGAAATGAAGGAAGGGTGATAGAATCTGTTTCCAAAAGGTGTTGTGTGTTGCCTGAAATGAGTGAACCCTGTGTATCTGGGTGCAGTAAGAACAACCATGAGTGAGATCAGATCTATACTAGGAAATTAGGTCGGTATAACTACATCGCTTAGGGGTGTAAAAAATCCACACTCTTGAATGATGCAGCTAAACTGACATAATCCCCAATGTAGACAGTGCTATGTGGACAGGAGGGCTTCTCCCCTCAACATAGCTACCACTTCTCGTGGAGGAGTACCTATGTGGCATAGGTAGTGCCTTCACTGAAGTGCTATATTGGTGCTGCTGCAGCATTTTAAGGTAGCTCAGCCCTTCATTTCACAAAAGCTATATAAATTGACTTGAGGGAGAATGTTGAGTCAGCTGAAATCTCTGTGGGAAAACTCAAGACATCTCTTTAGCAGTTCATAAAGGAAAAGCTTTGTATATAGTCATTGGTTATGTCTACCAGAATAATGCATCTCTTCTAAGGTTGAGCCTTAGACCTTTTGTCTGTTTCACTTATCAGGTACTTATTTCTCTCAATTCTGAGGTAAAAAAATAAAATGAGGTCTCAGACACTGGCAACTGGATAAAATAACAATGTGAGTTGGGCTCTGCTTTTTCTTTGTTAATGAAGCAACGACTTGCAGGTGCTACATATTTGAACACTTTTTTTCTGGCTAATGCTGTGTAGTGAGACCTGAAAACCCCTAAAATAATTTTGGTCACTTACTGGGCTAAAACTGGTATTGTCTAGATGAAGTTAGCTGTCTTCGTATTCACTTTTGCAATACAAAGCTCTTCACAAGGAGAGCTTGACATAATGTCCTTTACAGGACTAATATCCTGTACTTCAAAGACTGTGGATTTTGTGTCTTGTGATTTTGTTGTTAATCTCATTTGAAAAGCTAAACAAACACTGCCAGCATAATTTCTTATTGTAAATAAACTTCTTCACATCCGTAACTAGATGCCTTAGATTAAAACTGAAAGAATATTCAATATCTAGTTACAGATTCTATGGGTATTGTCTATTCCATTTCTTCAAGTTGAATAATAAAGTCAGTTTCACTTTCATGTTCTTGCCCCAGTGTTTTGGTTTCAAATGTTGCATGAGAATAGTTATTTTAAAATCTCTGGTGAAATGTAAAATTACACATCCATCAATCAATCATAGGACATTCATCCTTGAAGTAGGAAATGAACTAATCTTAAGACTTTTCCCTTGGGGTAACCTATTTCCAGAGACAGTTTAAAGTTTATAAGAACAATAGTTGTAGAGAATCAAGATTTGAAGGGGGAAAACCCTGATGTCATAGCAGCGCAGTAGCTACTGCCATAAAGCTTGTATTTTATGGAGCTATATATAAACGTTCTCATAATCCTGATATCCTCTCTGTTCTGCCACAAATGTGCTGTATGTTTCAGGAGCCCATGCTGGAGCACTCAGTATAAAACATGAAACTGTGATATAACCTCAGCAAACTCTCATGTCACTTCATTCTGGCAGCCATGTTTTCCCAATAATCCTTTGCAGCTGCTGACTTTTCAATTTATGTTTGTCTGGAAAAATGAGGCACGTGGTTTTCTTCTGGAGCCAATGCCGATCCATAAATTCACTGTCTAGGTGGACATGATGGGATGTGCATGGAGAGATGCAGTAGGAACTATGCAACCAACGTTTCATGGATACAAAGTCTAAAACTTTTCTTGGTACCTGGCTTCCACATGGTATTGCATTGTAAGCCAGACCTGAACAATCTTAACTAACCAGTAAAATGTGTTTTGATAATAGGTATTGTATGTTGCTTCTTCTGGATCATGTTCTATTTCCATGTAATTTCAAAATGGGTGGGAAAACTTTTTGGCCTGAGAGCCACATCTGAGTATGGAAATTGTATGGTGAGTCATGAATGCTCACAGAACTGGGGTTGGGGTGTGGGAAGGGGTGAGGGCTCTGGCTGGGGGGTGCATGCTCCAGGGTGGGTTCAGAAATGACAAGTTCAGGGTGCAAGAGGGGGCTCTGGGTTGGGGAGCTCCCAGGGCTGGATTAAAACAGCTGGTGGCCTGGATGGGGTGAGGCGGGGGGAAGGGCATAATTTGCTCACCCCTGATCTAAAAGCTCTGCTTTATTGGCTCTTCTAGTATTGAAAGTAGAGTGCTTGAACTTTAGGTAATATGTCTAGAGGGGGAAAAAATGGTGCAGTAACTTTGCATGTCAGTAAAGAGCATGAGCTAATAGTCAGGTACAAGTTTCAATTGCTGCTGGTAGGATGTTGTGTACCTTAACTACTTTTGGCAAAAACTTCTAAAATTGATATGTAACTTTTTTCAACATGGGAGTCCTGAGACTTTTCCCTAACCTCTGTTGTGGAACCTTAGGATATAGACCAACAACTTAATTTAAATATAACTTAGGGCTTTGTTCAGTTGGGAAATGAAGCAACTGTTTGTTTCTGGTAATAGATCCTGCCATGTGGCCAACAGTGCAGTTTTTAGACTGTTCTGCTACTGAGAACAGTGGTGTTCACTCATTTTCAGCAATGTTATAGTGATACTGTGATACTGTTGGTAATATACACAGTTGATACCGGAAGTGTCATAAGTGTAGTCTTATGGGAACAACAAATAGCTGGGAAATGAATCTCGGGGGATTTTCTGGTTGTTTTTTTTGTGTGTGTTTGTTTGTTTGTTTTTCCTTTTGATTTACCAAGGGACTTTGGACAAGCAATTTATATCTTATTAGTAAAGTAGATTTTGATAATACTTGTTTCACAAAATCCTTGTGAGGAATGAATGGGGGTCTTTTTGTAAAGAAATTGAATATCTTTAAATGATATCTGTAGCATGTAGTGCTTCAGTAAAGGAACTCAGGAGCCCAGCCACTTCCTCTTTAACAAAAATACCCAATTTCTCATCTAAAAACAGCACTGTTCCAGAGGATTTGATGGTAGCAGTTGTATCTATATTTAAAAAAAAGCTACAGGGGTGACTGAGAGAATTACAGACCAGTGAGCCTTACATTTAAGAAATAGGTTGAAACAATAATTAAAAATTGAATGATGTTTCTGAAATATCTTGATATGATACGGTATAACCAGTATGGTTTCTGCAAAGGAAGACACTCTTATATATCAGAATCTTTTAAATGTGTGAGTAAACAATAACTGGCTGAAGTTATTTTTAGATTTTCAAAAGGCCTCTGACAAGGTCCCTCATAAGAGACTACAGAAAAATTTAAGGAGTCATGAGGAGAACAGCCAAGCGTTATAATGGATCAAAAACTAGCTATTAGATTAGGGGTGGGCAAACTTTTTGGCCCAACGTCCACATCGGGGTTGCAAAATTTATATGGAGGGCAGGGTAGGGGGGGCTGTGCCTCTTCAAACAGCCTGCCCCTCCATTTCCTGCCCCCTGACTTCCCCCCTCAGAATCCCTGACCTATCCAACCCCCCCTGCTCCTTGTCCTCTGACCGCCCCTCCCGAGACCTCCCTACTCAACCCCCGCCCCCTGTCCCCAGACTACCCCGACCCCTATCCACCCCACCCCCTCCAACAGACCCCTGGGACTCTTATGCCCTAGCCAACCCCCTCCCCCCGCTCCCTGTCCCCTGACTGCCCCCCGCTGAACCTCCTCCCCATCCAAATGCTCCCTGTTCCCTGACTGCCCCCCGGGACTCCCTGCTCCTGATCTAACCCCCCAGCCTCGGCACCCTTACCATTTTGCTCAGAGCAACATGTCTGGACACACTGTCCCGCAGGAGCGTGCAGCCCCGCCCCCCAGAGCACTGTCCATGTGGCGTTCTGAGGTTCTGGGGGAGGAGTGACGGGGAGCGTCCCCAGCCAGGAGCTCAGGGGCTGGGCAGGAAGGTCTTGCGGGCCATAGTTTGCCCACCCCTGTGTTAGATGGTCAACTTTCATCATAGCAAAAATTTAACAGCAAGGTATCTCAAGGTTCCATCTTAGGTCCAGTATCATGTAGTAAATTTATGAATGAGATGAGACAGGTAACAATCTGCAGATAATAGAGAGTTACTTAGTCAAGGCAAGACCAGAGAGGACTGTGCAGCAGCTTCAGAGGGAGCTAACCAGATTAGGTGAATAGGCACCAAGACTGCATATGGAGTTCCGCATTGCTAAATACAAAATAATTTACGCTGGAGGGGCAAAAATAAACTACTCATACACCTTATAAAGTTCTGATTTTCCTGAGTTAATACAATTCAGGATTCTAAGCTTCACTGCGGATGAGTTAAGGCAGTTAAGATCTCTGCTTAATATGCATCTATAGTTGAAATCAAAGTGTTAGGATGCATAAGGAATAGGATGGAGAATAATATAGAAAATACTATGCCATCCTGTAAATCAGTGCTGTAGCCTTATCTAGAGTACTGTCTGATGGTATTCCTATCTCTAAAAAAGGATTTTGCAGAGTTAGTGAGGGATGACAAGTGATTAGGGGTGTGGAAAAATTCATATGAAGAGATTTAAAAGAAAGGAGATGAATAATGGGGGACACAATAAATTTACATAAAATAGTACTGTGAAGAAGGTAGATTGATAGCTTCTGTTCTTCCTGTCTTGTAACACAAGAATAAAGGTCCATTCAATTAAACCCAGAGATGACAAATTCAAAACTGGTGAGAGAGAGTGGTTTTTTTGTGCAATGCATAACTGGTCTGTGGAATTCATTGGCAGTGGATATTGCTAATGTCAAGAAGTTAGTAAGATTCAAAAAGGGATTAAACATGTATATGGATAACAAGAATATCCACAATTATTATAGGTAATACTAAGTGACTTTGGACCTCATGCTTCATGATTTAAGCCAATCTCTAACTACTAGAAAGCAAGATGAGATCTAGCATGGATAGTAAATTATCTCTCATCTGCCTACAGTAGGTTTTTTACAGCTTCTTCAGGAGCATTTGGTGTTGGTTACTCAAGTAGATGGACCATGGGCTGATCAAGTATGGCAGTTCCTGTGTGTTTAAGAAACCTGATATTAAACTGATACAAAACTTTATTTTTAGCTAAAGTCCTTTAGAGCAAATATGATAATCTGCTGGTGTGAACTTCCTGCTGTTTTAAATTAATCTTAATACCCAGATAAACTTGCATTTTATTGTAATTGAGTACAAAAGGATCAGCTATGTAAAAGTTTTTTCAATCAAAGGGATTAATTTCAGAAATTCTAGCAGTACTTAAGGAAATATTTATCATTTTTTTTGACAGTGGAAGTTTGTGAGAATGTTGAACTCAACATCACAAATATTCTTTTCACGTATAACAACAAAGATTTTTGTCTCATAAGAGTTAGTGTAAATATTTTCCCCAAAATATTGGTTTTGAGTGCCTTCCTTAGTAAAATAAATTGTAGTTGATGTAACTGTTATGGCTTGTTTCACAGCTTAAAAACTAAGAAACAATGTTGATGGTGCAACTGTGTAATTTGTACTGCAATGTTTTCTTTAGTTTGAGACCTCTTCAATGGAAATGCAAGTCTGTCAGCCATTTTAGGGCTTGTGTGCGCTACAGATTATTTTGATATAATTTGTTGCTCAGGGGTGTCAGTAAGTGTCCCCCTGAATGACATAAGCTACACCAACCCAAGTGCAGGTGCGGACAGCACTATATCAGCAGGCTGGTGCCTCTTAGGGAGGTGCTTTTATTATGCCGCTGGGAGAGCTGTCTTCTGTCGGCAGAGAACGTTTTCACCAGACATGCTACATCGGCGCAACTGTAGCACTTCTAATGTGGATTAGCCCTTAATTTAATGTATAAGGAATGCACTTCAGTATAAAAAATATGCAGCTAGCACTTTATCTTATTCAGAAGTATTTCATAGGGTTTGGGGGCTGGTTAAGTAAATCAGTACAAGTCAGTTTCTGTTGTCTTGTTTGAGTACAGTGACATGTAAGGGCACCATGAAGTTTAAATTTCCTGGATTCTTACAGTTTGTGTTATCACCAAAAGCCTTTAATTAAACGGTGAATATTACATCACTTCAAAAGTATTCTGAGGACAAACTTCTGCATCTAAAGAGTACTTATAATTGTGTGATTGTTGGAAAACCTAGCATTTAAAAATTGTTCCAATACAGTACTCTCTGCTAAAGAATACTTGGAGCAGATATAATTAAGGCTGTGATATCAAACATAACATGGAAAGTATTTTAAAACATTTTTTGCTAGCTGTTTTGTGTATTTAGGTACAAAAGAGAACTTACGGTTGAAAGACGTGATTTCACTTAAGCTAGTTAAATCTGGAGTAATTACTGATGTCAAAGTTAAAATTAGTATGAGAGATCAGAATATGATGTTTCCTCTTTTTAAATTAGTTATGTAAATTATCCTTGACAGAACAAGGATTTCTTTTTGTTAGAGTTCCTAATTACTGAAACATTTTATTAGCCTTGTCCCTTACAGTTGAGGTAAATCCATATGCGCCAGAAGGTAAATGCATGTATCTTAACTCCTCTAGAAATAAAAACTGCAGATGTAGTATTTCATTGGCATGCCAATGTAAAACTAACTCTTTTTTCTGAAGATTTGATTCTGTGCATACTGAAATCAATGATAAAAACTCCCTTTGACTTTCATGGTGCAGCATCTGTCCGTCAAAGTATTTTGATCATTTCATTGTACATACTACCACTGCTAAAGTACTTCGGTGCTTCCAGAATTGACCCAATTTTTGAGAAGTCTTTACCTTTGTAAAACATGCTGTATGCTTCAGTTTGGTAATGCAAGTTCTGAATCTGATACATTTAAATTATATAAATGAAATTTCTTAAGTTGAAAAAGCTCAGAAAAGCAGACACATGGACTTTACTTTTTTTGCCTCATCAAATTTACATTTAAGTGTTTCTAATTAAACTGAAAACATTTAAGTATCAAGGCTTTCTGTGCTCTAATTTGTAATACTGTACCTCAGACTGACAAGATGCAAGAGTCTGAGTTAACATATGCCCTGTTTTGTACTTAAAGTGATTTGATAAGAGTTGAACTTTGGAATGTTTTTCAGACCCTTTGTCATACTAGGACTTCCATATATCTGGCTGAAAGTATATTTTTCTTTCTTAATACAAAGATTATCTTATATTCTGACTGATAAAGAAAAAATCCTGTCAATCTTCTGCATCCTGAATTCATCTTGTTGTGCCTGGGTCTTGCAGGTTATTGTTGGAAGGCAACTTAAAATCTGAGATGGCTTGATAAATAATTACTTACCAATAATCGATTTTAGTCTTCCGCTGCTTGATTAAATTCTGAGGAACAAAGACTCATGGAGAGGCCCTGTATCACTTAGAATGCTATCTTTATAACTATAAGGCTAGCAACTTCTTTAGGATCTTGACTTCTGTAGAAATAAGGCTTCTCAGCTTATGGCTGGCAACTGGATTTTTTTTCCCAATCCCCACTGTAAAACTAAATGTCCTTAATGGGGTTTGTCAGAGCTAATAAACAAAAGTCTAAGATTGAGGCCTGGTGTGTACATATTTACTCTGGACTTAATCCAATTTACAAACCTGTGAAATTGGAGATTTAACACTGTCAATGCTGTTATAGTCAAGTCTCTAGTAGGTTCACTGTGGTAATCTTTCTACTCTTACTCTGAAGTTCATTGTGTAATATATTTCTCTTTGTAATATTTCCATGTCTTCAGGCAGTGAACTAAGATGATAGGAGAAAATCTACATCTTTTGTGTCATAATTTAAATGAAATTTGAAGCTGCCGCTCAGAATATTCTGGATTCATAAAGAACTGGCTAAATTAAATTTTGTAATCTGAAGCCTGTTTTGGCAATGTAGTAATTATACCTTGAACTGAACTCCTTATTTCTTCTGTATTCTGTTTTTGTATTGAAGGACTCTTAAAGCAAACAGGTTTGTTTTGTTATTGTGTTGGCAGTCTCCATAACTACACGTAATAAAAAAGTTAAACAAGTATTTGCCATATATGGAAAATGTAGTTGACTCACTCTTGAGTCAGCTGATGTAGGAATAAATTTGCCCTCGGTTTAGCTTCTAAAAGTAACTTGGCAAATGCTGAATATATACAGAAAAGATAACATATTTTAGGATGTATGATTGGATAACTAACAATTTTCTCTTCTTCCTACTTTTTTCCTCATCCCCTCATTACATTCACAAATTGATCTTCATAAATTTGTATGGTTTTTTTGAACTTCCTTCAAGTACCACGTTAGGACCAAACTTTCACATGATGCTTTATGCTTTAGCATGCAGACAGAAGATGCCCTTGTACAGGCTGCACTTGGATCATACACTGATCCCCCTAGAACAGGAGTTTTCCAGTTTTTTTTATATAGTGTGAAATCGACATTTTGGTAGTGCCTCTTGGACCCACCACTTAGACAACTGCAAACATCCCTGTGACACTTGCAATAAAAAATTTTCTGTAGCAATATTAAGAAGTGTTTTTGTTTATTTTTAGCTTTTTTTCCATGTGATACAGCCATTAGGAACAAGGAAGCCATAGGATCAGCAAGCTCTCTATGGACCACCAGCGATCCACAGAATAGTTTAATTGCTACTCTACAACCTTTTATTTCTAGAACTCTTGCTGTTCATTACTCTAATTCTTAATCAGAGTATTTGGAAGGGCCCTAAAACAGTGTTGCCTTCTGTTCCCATAAGAGCTTGAACTTATATTAGTATTATACACACTCTCCCCTGCACCTGATTAATGTTTCAAAGTCAAGCACACTCAGGTTAGGAAATGACAGCGTTAATGTTGCCCTTTGAACTTTAGTTTGATTTCCTTCTGCATTTACATTATGATAGTCTTTAATCAAATGATCAAATACTGCTTTCTTTCCACAGGACTCCTGCCTTATTCAGTGCACAGAATTGATGGTGCTTACTGGGTAGCTATTCAATATTTCCTTGTGTCCTTGTCAGTATGTGGTTCCAGCCCTTACCATGAACCATCCAAACCTTGCACTGAATACAGAACTAACTTCTTCTTGGGCTCTTCTGTGGTATCCACATATCTTAATGAATTATTTTCATAGCACCCCATGAGATGAGGTGGTTGTATTATCCCTGCTTTTTAGATGGTAAGCTGAGGTGGAATGATATTAAGGCCAAATTTGTAAAGTGTTACAATTTTAGATGCCCAGTTTGAGACAACTAATTACTTTCTTTTGGTGTCCAGATTACTGGACATTCTTATGTCACTTCATGGGTTTGGGGCTTTTTTTGTGTGTGTGTGTGTTTGAGGATTAGAACTTTGTTTTCACAGCAATTGGCATTCAGTCCCTTTTAGACCTCTAAGACACTTGAGGAACACTTTAAAGACACTAAAGTTGCCATACTCTAAGTACTATCACATTGCATATGAGAACCCTTCCAGTTTCTCAGGCTGTCAACGGGGATATCTTCAAGGCTCTTGCTTTGCCTCCTCCCTGATGTCATGTACTAGAGATATTTCTTGAACACTAGATGAGCTTACTCATCACTGAGAACATTTTAGTCACATAAACAGAATATGTCTCTCTTCTATGCTAACCAACAGGTGAGGCTAGAGAAGGGAACTAGGCAGTCTCTTCAGTCATAGTGCATGTTATGCAACTATTCAATAGTTAACCTTTTGATATTTCTGTAAACAAAATTTTCTTTAGAAGGTCAAGTGGAAAATAACTCTATTAGTGTTCTATGTCCTATCAATGCATCTTTGCTTCTCTTAGAACTGTTCTTAGGCATGTGAGCAAATAAAAGAATATGACACAGAATAGGATTTATTCAGGATTCTTAATAGCTGTGGCTTGTCTTAGAGGCAAAGTCACGTAGCCTCTCTGTGTCTCAATTCCCCATCTGTAAAATGGTATGGATAATGCTTCCCTAACTCGTAGGGGTGTTGTGGCATAAGTTTGTTAAAGATTGTGAGGTGCTCTGATGTTACAATAATGGGGGCCCATATAAGTACTTTAGCTAGATCTTGCACTGACGAAGTCCATTAAAATTAATTTCAAATTATCTTGTTTGTTACAAAACAGATTGATTTGCTACTTTTAAAAAGCTCTGGAAAGGTTCATAGATGCCCAGGCTCTTACCAAATGTAGCTTCTACCTTTTATCTTCTAAATCAAATGGACATAAAGTAGAAAGACAGCCTGTAAGGAAGCAGGAAATAAATATATTGCTTACATCTCTGAATACACAGATGTCCTCTTCCTCCTCTGGCTGCATGCACTAATGCAGAGCGTAGTTGCCTTGACTCACTAGCATAATTTTTTTTAATGCAAAAGACTCTTTGTTTCTGCTTGCTTTTATATTTAACTTCTGATCTTGTATCTTCCTCACACCATGAAAATACTGCTACTCAGAATACTGAGTGTTTCTCGATGTTTTGGTCTAAATGTTTTGACATAGGCGTATCTAAAGTAGCAGTCCAGTTATCCAGTCTTATATCACTGCCAGATATTCTCAATTCAAAATTTCTTTTTGATTCTTTTTAGGAGTAAAAGTTCCTCGTAATTTTCGACTGTTGGAAGAACTTGAAGAAGGTCAGAAAGGAGTAGGAGATGGTACAGTTAGCTGGGGTCTTGAAGATGATGAAGATATGACACTTACAAGATGGACAGGAATGATTATTGGGCCTCCAAGAGTAAGCATCAACTTACAGATATAAATGCCAGTGTCACTCAAAATTCTGCCTTCCTCTCTTTCCCCTCCCCGACTCCCTGCAGACATTCTCATGCATTCCCCTCCCCGCAGACATTCTCATGCATGTATCTGCAACCAGGTTCACTTGGCATATAAATTGGGGATGATATGCCAGTAGATCTTTCTGCTTATGACTTTAAACAATGCTAATACCTTTTAATTTATTAGCTCTGTTACACAAGTGATGTTCACATGTACAGATTAATTTACACAGTGATTTTTCTAGTGTCCTGTAGCCCTGAATTACAGCAAAGTCTCAAGGCCTGTAAGAGTTAAATGTGTAGCTAATACTGGTAATATCTCACTAGCCAGACCTCATCTATTAACGTATTCTGCCTTAGTTCCATTTTGGTCATCACCTTAGGGAGTTTCTTGTGGATTTGTGTGCAGAGGGTATTATTTCTATTGCAGCAAAATTGACTTGCTTCTTTAAAGTTTCTGCTAACTCAAAAAACCTCTTCTCTTATTAGAATTTGAAGGTCTAGCCATAAACTAAACTGTGCTTTTGACTTTATCACCTGTCTCCAAATCTATGTATTTAATATGCCTCAAAGTGGGCTTTTTATAACACTACCATGCTCTTTATAGTAATACTGCAGCTGGAGAGCGTCCTCCTGTTTAGAGAGGCTGGTAAAAAGGACATCTTGATAGCAGTACAGCTCTGGTATCTCTACATGTGAGACAGAAATAATTAGGCTTAGTGTTTCTGTAGCACTTGATATTTTCAAAAAACCTTACATACTAACCTCATGGTCTTGCAGTCTGAAACCTACTGTGATGACAAGCTTAGTATCACATGGCTGGTGTGATGGTTCTTCAGAACTATGGTCCAAGTGCCTACGCTCGGGCTGTAGTGGACAAATTGGACTAATTTATTGGGCAGGAGCTTTGTTGATGTCTCCACAGTGGAGTGAGCCCCTTTAGGCCTCTAGGCCTTACCATCTATGGATTGTCACCATAAGTGACTCCTTATCAGTTAGTGATTGGCTTCTGCCATATTTCAAGAGGTTTTATCCCTATTTTCTAACACTGTGTAGAAGGGATAATGTAACTATATGTTCTCATCCATATGTCAAATCCTTTTTTTAATCTTATTAAGCTCTTGTCCTCTACTTTGCAGTAGTAAATTTCTCATATCACTTATGCATTTTGTGTATCTTAAAACAAAAACACACACAAAAACTTTCCTCTTTGTTCTTAAATTGACTTGCGGCCTTCCAGTTTCACTGACTATCCCCTTGCTCTTTTACTATGAAAGGATAAATGTGAGTGCCTGTTACCTTCACTATACCATTGCATTATGATGTATATCTCATGTCTGGTCTCTGTCTCCTCTCTAAGTAATCCCAGTCTTTTCAACCTATCCTTATATGGAAGCCTTCAGATGTGCTCCTTGCCCATATCTGCACATTTCTTTTTGTAGCCATTTCTGAGATAGGGTGACTGACTGAACATGGTGCTCCAGGTGAGGCTTTACCATTCATTTATTATATAACATCATTATACTTTCAATATTTTCTCTCATTCTTTGTTCAGCTTAACTTTTTTTGCCCTTTTACTGCCACTGTAAATACCTCCTTAAATATGTTCTTTCATATGTCCATGTCATTCTTCTGAGTGACTGTAGTTGATTTAGACTCTAACTTGAGAGGGGAGTTTGAATTAGTGAGCCCAGAGCAGAGTTGTGCAAAAAGAATCCATTCGGATACACCTAACAAAATTCAAGCAGAATGAAACTTTAGATCATGAAGTTTCCAATTAAAAATTATAGGTGCAAATAGGTATTTGCTGACCTATCAACAGTGATAGAATTCTATAGTTCATATTGTTCTCCATTTTAAACGGGCTTTACTAGCATAGGGATATTTCTTAGTTTTGCCTCTTTCTCCTTCCTTTCTTTTGACTCCTCATATTTATAGCTTCTTTTCCAAATGTTGGTCTTTTAGAACTGAATGTTTGGCTTGAAGGCAGCAGACTATATAGAAGGGTGGGCTTAGGAAACTTGTATGGGACTCTTGTTTACTGGGGTGGTATGCTTCTCTGTGGACATCACTTGCTCAGTTGTATTACCTTTTTTTCTCTCTGTCTGACATACAAAATGTTGGCATTGTCTCAAAAAACTTTGTTTCCTTCTGTAAGTAGGAGTATTTCTAGAAGGAGGAAGAATCTATATTTGGTGATTATAGAGAAAATACTAAAACCTGATACATACTGATACTTGGGGCTGTCTCTTATTCCAAACATGGATGTATGCTTCTTCCTCCCATATGTCATTTTGTGTAAATAGCTTTGCAGCCACTGGTTCAGCATGTTTATAGAAACAAAACAAAACAAGGCACTGCCACAACCTCAGGTTTGGCTGTAAATATTTTATTGGCTATAGACACTTATATGGTCCAGTCTCTTAATACTTGTCATTCAACGATCTTGTATTAAACAAATATTTAAAAAGAGACTAAATCTGCACACATTTGCGTGCTTTTACCAGAGAAGTGTTGTCATGGGAGCCAAGCACAGCTAAGTGATTCTGATGTCAGAATTGTGCAGGATAATCCAATCTGTCTAGAGGTGACACAACTTTTTGCCTCACTTCACAGCTATCTTCTGTTTTTTACCTTTCCTGTCTCACACCTTTTAAAAAGATCTCTCCTGCCAAAGTCATTAGAAAATCCTACTCTGCATAACTGACCACTGGATGTCACTGTTGCATAGAAACACAGCTGCAAATGCTTTTGTGTGTGTACCTGTCTCTAAATACAGTGACTCTTACTAGAGTTGCAAACTGGCAGGTTCTGGTTTATTAGTAACAGATATATATATATATATGCATCTGTGTCTTTACTCTAAATCTTGTAATAGATCACATCCCAATGCTTGCTGGCCACTTTCTCATCTGTCCTTAGTCCAATTGTGCACTAATTGTGAAGAGGTTACACTTAACGGAGACACGGCATAAGTATTTTTTACCTCAATGTAGCTCCAAAAGAATGACCATACTGAGTCAGACCAATGTTCCATCTAGCCTAGTATCCTGTTTTCCATCAGTGGCCAATTCCAGATTCGTCAAAGGAAATGAACAGAACAGGACAATCATGAAGCGATCTTTACACTGTTGCCAGTCCCAGCATCTGGCAGTCAGAGTCTTAGGGGTTATATTCCCTAAGCATGGGGTTATATTCCTGACCATCTCGGTTATTGGCTATTGATGGACCCATCCTCCATGAACTTATCTAATTCTTTTTTTAATCCATTTATAATTTTGGCCTTCACAGCATCCCCTGGCAGCAAGTTCCAAGGCCTGACTGTGCATTGTACGATGAAGTTCTTCCTTTTGTTTGTACATCAAGGTTATCCCCTAGGTGTGGGGGTGGGTATACAGTTGATTTCGGTGAGTGGTGTTAAAGTAAAAACTGCCAGTGGCTTATCTGCAGTTGGATTTTACATAGAGCTCACTCTGTGTAAAAACACACAGCATTCTGTTTCTGAGCGCCTGTATGCCTGCATGATGACAGAACCTGTAGTTTTTGAGCAATTCCCATCTTTTGGCATTCAGAGCCATGTTGACTCTGCAGGAATCTGTGGCCAAATTTCCCAGTCTGGAGACTTGCTGCTCTATCCAGGTCTCCCCAGTTTGTGGCCTTCTGTCATGCTCCCTTCATTGTTGACCATTACAGCTGGAATCCCTCCCTGACCCAGTCTACCATGTGGACACTTAAAACTCCTGTAGTTTCTGGTTAGCTTCCCCGCTCCAACCTCACCACTCTTAGCGGTCCTAATTTCTCTCTCCACTGTCTTAAATGATCTTTAAAAATTGAATGTGTTTTGTTACGGAGCATTCTCCTTATCTCCCCACAACTCACTTCAGCGAGTTATGAATATGCCTGATATGAAACTGAAGTCTATGGAGAGATACTTGAATTTAAATCCCCAAGCAGGGATGGCAGTGTTATTCCATAATCTGATACATAGATGATAGTTTAAGTATTGGTGTGCAGTGTGACAAGCTTTGTCTATGTTGGGCATTAAGTGAATGTTTCTGGCAAGGTTTGGAGTGTAGCTTAGCAAATCCATCATGTGTGTCGCACTCAAACTTTGTGTCCCTGATTCTTGTTGTAATTAAGTGATTCTAATACTGCCTGACACAGATGTTTCTCTCTTCCAGACAATTTATGAAAACAGAATATACAGCCTTAAAATAGAATGTGGGCCTAAATATCCAGAAGCACCTCCATTTGTAAGATTTGTAACAAAAATTAATATGAATGGAGTAAATAGTTCTAATGGAGTGGTAAGTTGCTTTTTTTCTGTTTATGTTAATATGGTTTAAACACTGAGCGTTAATTTGAGCCTACATTTTTACTCAGATGTTTCGTAACAAAAAGCTTTGCTTTCTTTTTGAGTAGTGGAAGTAGGGGAGGGTAAGGTAATTTTATCATCAAATATGTTTCAGTAATTGAAAGAGATTGCTAACAACTCTTCTCTTTTGCCTTGACAACACTCATGTTGTTACACAGTATAAGTATTTGTTAAGCTTGAACAGAAACTAAATGTGTTGAGTTTTTCAAACTTGCTGGCAGAAACTTCATTAAAAAATACCGTATCTGATAGGCAGCTCCAAAGACTGACAGGAGTGGTGTGTTTTGTCTATTTTTAGGTGGATCCCAGAGCCATATCAGTCCTAGCAAAATGGCAGAATTCTTATAGTATCAAAGTTGTTCTGCAAGAGCTTCGGCGTCTAATGATGTCTAAAGAAAATATGAAACTTCCTCAGCCACCTGAAGGACAATGTTACAGCAATTAATTTAAAAAAAAAATCATGCCCCTTTATTCAATTTAAGCTGTCTTCATTTTTCACAGTAGTAAATTTTCTAGATGCATCTTGTAGACCTCAAAGTACTGGAAAGGAAGTTTCCATTCAAAGGAAGTTTATCTTGAGATACTGTAAATGATACTAATTTTTTCATTTGAAATATAAGTTGTATTATAACAAATAATCCTGTCATGTGTAACCACTGTCCACATAGTTGAACTTTTGGTATCAAGAAAAGTCTATTTAAATTTATTACTGTCAAGACCAGTGTGGCACATTTAACTCAACTGTGAAAACATATATCACACAATCACCTTGCTGTGTGTTTGGCCTGGGTTGTTGGGGTTTTTTTTTCTTTCTCTGTCTTTTGCAATAGAGTTGAAGCTCAGGGCTATTTATTAGAATAGACACAAAGGTTTTAGCTTCCAGGACTATGCTGGGCTTTGTGGACTACTAATGGGGATGTGTGCTAACCTCAATCATCCCTCCCTTTGTGCTATCTCTAGTAAAGGCTGAATGTGACTGGTTGGTTTTATTTTTTAAGTCCTAGTAATCTAGGGCAGACTTTCCTTCTTCCCTTTGGCCAAGGCACAGATTGTATTTCTCTTCCTGTTTCCTCGCATCCGTCCCCCCTTCCCCTCCCCCCCCCCCACGGGCCTTGGATGAGGAATTCAGGGTTTTTTTCAATCTTTCCTTTCCCCCTCCCCCATCTTTCTAGAGGGGGTGCTGCTTTATTTTTGCCCCTTTTGTGACTCTTCTCCTTACCCCTGGCCAGTGGCCAGCAGGGGAAAGTGTTTGGGCAATCACCTGACCTGTCCCCTCATGCTTGTCATTAGTTTTGCAATTAATTTAGTCTTCACCAGCCTGGGAAACAAGAGTATCTATTCTGCTCGCAAACTTGGATCTCACTTGCCCCCATGGCACTGCTGCCACACCGCCAAGCTGGCCATGGCTGATGTTATTAGATAGGCTTTTGACATGGTGAAAAGAGTGGTAATTTACCAGGATTGCTTGGATTTGCTAACTGCCAAACAATAATGGGGAAACTCTGCATGTAGGAAATCATAAATGCACACTCCAGTACAACCAGTCGAATTTGGTGCTTCAAAATTGACCTGAGGATGTTAACTTAATAAACAGTGCACTTACTTTTGACCCTTTTTAAAGACCTGACAACTGGAGACAAATCAACTTAGTGTAGACTTTGTTTTGACACTTCAGGTGTTGTGAGAGAAACTCTTCCATGAAGATTTGGGGAGAAATGGTGTGCACAGCAGATTAGAGAGAGACCTTACTGGCAATGCTTCCTGGCAAATCACTGCCTTTTCTGACTTACTGTTTTGGACCACAGACTGCTGATATGTGGATGGAAGCTTAAATACAAACAATCTAGTGTGTCCTAAGTTTTATGACAAATTCAGTTTTTGTGTAAAAACCACATTTTGAAGCAGTGGCTATCAAGTCAATGAACAATTGATGTTTCCATTAACTCTTTTGAGGAAAATATTAGTTGTAAGGATTTAACATCCTCTGTAATTAAAGTTTAACATAACAGTATTCCATAAGCAGCCTTTTTATTGTATCAGACCATTGCCTGATTTTAATATAATAAAAAGTGTGCATTAATATTACAAGGCTTTAATTGTATTTGTTTAGAATTTTGATCACTTAGGGAAATCTTGCAATGTTTTGGAGTATATTGTTACAGATCCTACTATGGTGATCTGATTTAATAGTAAAATGTGAAAAATTCTGAGTATAACTTAAAGTAGTATGGTGAAAGAAACAACTGTCGTGATTCGGGTGTGCTGCTGCCTCCTTCACAGTACTTTGGAAAGCAGGATTTTACATGAGTCGCATCAGTGTGATGATTTAAGTTAAAGCCAGACCCAAAACAATTGGAGTGTCCTTCCTGTGATGATCTTAAGGAACCGCTGAAATAGAAACTTCTACCCTGATGCCTACCATGGTGGCTTTATTTGCTGCAGTCCCTCTGAGAGAATGAAATCCAGGCATTGCAGCCTGTTCTATCATCTGTGTAGCTACAAAAGGAAGAGAAGGTGAGGGGAAATCAAAGCTGGAAAGTCAATTAGTCAGATTCATTCCCATCATATGATTTTCTCCTGCTTTCTGTAATAGTGTACTCTGCAAAGATGGATTTCTGTTCAGAACTTCATATCCCCTATTTTTATCTGGAATTTGATATTTCTGGCTATGAAGAGAGCCTTCTTTGAATGGGAAAAATTAGATATTGCTTGTGAATTCACCTTAAAGTTTTAGAGAACTGGGCTCTTTGTGTGTGTGTGTGTGTATTTGGGGCAGGGTGGGGGGAATTTATATTCATATGTGGAATTTACTGATGTGCTTGAGTTTGAAATACTCACATATAGTGAAGTAAAAATTGTTTTGTAAAATGTGGAAACAGTATTGGGACTAGTGCTATGTCAGCTTGTAATGTTTATTTCAAAGACCTTGGCATCTAAAGTGATTTTAAATGGAAAGCAGAAGGGTAGCTGATTGATTGTGCTGCTAGACCAATACTGTTTTTTAAGGTTACCTTTGCAGTATCCCATATAACATGGACAAGGCTTAGTTGAGGGCCTTAATACCTTGAGTAATGGACTTTTCAAATTCCACAAACTTCTCTGACAACAGGTAGGATGTAAAGGTTAGGGTATTCCAGATCCTTAATCCTGATCCACACTAATCATGAAAACGTGCTAGTAACAGTACCATTTAAGTTCTGTTTTAAGGATGGCTATCCAGGAGATGAGTTGCCAAGGAAAGGATTTAATGTGTTTTTAAAGCCTTCACTGTCTTTGACTTTTTTTGAGACGTGTCAACAGAACACCATCCCAGTATTCCAATCTAAGTCCAAGATGATCTGAACCCAAATCACTGAGATGTGCATCCACGGCAGATGACATATAAATTGCCCTGGAGGAACAGACCAGCAGTCCATTGCCTGCTGTCAGACAGCAAACCTCATATAGATACCTCAGCGCTAAGAGGTAGGGAGAAGAAACAGGCGTCTCTCACATCTGCCTGGTTGTTTTTTATACCACCTTTGGTTTCTGCTTGACCCATTCAGGCAATTGATTTGTGTCCTGAAACATGTTGCCTCCTAAATGAAAGCTCTAGAGAGAGACGGGGTGGAATGGAAATCCAAACTTGGCCCTGTTGGCCATCCCTTGTCTTGAATGCATGCAGCTTTGACTGAAATCAGTGGGAGCAGCCTGGAGGACTGAGTGAGATTTGACCCTAAAAGTTCTTCCCTTGACAGCCCTTGAATTTTT
This sequence comes from Dermatemys mawii, assembly GCA_007922305.1. Taxonomy (NCBI): domain Eukaryota; kingdom Metazoa; phylum Chordata; order Testudines; family Dermatemydidae; genus Dermatemys; species Dermatemys mawii. Next base: position 16,132,561 of record ML677360.1, on the reverse strand, counting down.
AGCTGCACTTCACAGCTAAACATTCTATATATTTTACATATAATCACGTTCAGCAAGTACAATTCCACCAAGAAATTTCCCCTCTGAGTGGCCATAGGAGGAGGTGTGTTCTATTCATGCCTACGCTGCATTTAAAAACCCACAACAGTGAGTTTCATAGCTCAGGTCTACAGACTACACTGCTGGTTTTAGCATCACAGCATGAGGCATCGAGGCTTGGGCTAAAGCTCTGAAACCTGCGGACAAGGGTGGGCTTCAGAGGCCAAGCTTCAGCCTGATCCTCAGCCTCTACACAGCTGTCTTTAAACCGACAGTGCAAGCCCTGAAAACTTGTATCCATTGACCCAGGCTCTGAGATTCACTTCCTGAATATGGTAACACCTCTTTCTATGGCCACTTAGGCAGTAGAAATTTGGAGGTTTCTTGGGAGACAAACCCTCAGTTACTTAAATAGCATTCAGGCAGTAGAGGGAGCTAGCCAACCTTACATCACTTTTCTCTGAGCAAAGTGCAGATGCTGTTTAATTTAAATGCTAAGTCTTTCTGTGGAGCCACTTCTCCTGTATTTCTTGTGTTGATTTAAGACCTTAACAGTCTGTTCAGCATGATGACTTCCACACTGTTCAGAAGTGAATAGTTATGTGGCACTGTAGTTTGACATTATTTTTCTAGGGGACAAATCAGGGCTACAATGAGATTGTTTTAATTAATATAAAGACGTCTTCCTCTATAATTAAGCAAACCCACAGGGATTATTTGTGCTTTTTCTGTATCCCTTGCTCTTGCTGTAGCTTTTTAGATGTACATTTTTTATCACTATTAAGTGATTAAAAAAAAACAACTACTAGGCATAGTTTTAAATTAATATCTCTCTTCTGGTTCAGAGAACACATGCTAATTAAAATGTTAGTTTGATATTTTTAGGTGGCTACTTTATCCATTTCTCTCACCATGGATAATGACAAGTTTAATATCCATTTTCAGTTTCTGATTCCCATGCGCTAGAACAAAGCTGCAGTATTGAAGTTGCCTGGAAATCTTCTGATTTAAAGAAGAGAGAGAACCTTTTCCCAACGGTATTTAAAATACATGGGTCTTGGGTTTTGTTTCATTTGTATTTTTAAAAGGGGAAGGGGCAAACAGGCTGTTTATGCACATTTTGGGTAAGTTTATGGATGCCTTTTTTTATAAACGTTCGGCAATCTCTGACCTGTTAATAAATTTTAAGTGAATTATTAAAACATGCTTAGCCAGAGAATTGATAGTCTATATTTTTACTAGTATATCAAGGAATTGCATAATAGCACATTACTTATTAGACTGCAAAATTACCATTGTCATACTTGTAAGTCTGCAGAGTGCTATTATGTTTATAAACAAAAGGACAAAGTTCCTACTCTAAAGAGCCTAGATCCTGCAATGAGCATTGTACCAGTAGACTAGACTCATCTGCCTGCACAGAGCTCCTTTGGGCCTGAGGCCTGAAATAGGAACAAGCCTTTAGAGCCTGATGAGTCAGCCATAGCCATCTATTGCGTAGAGCATAGGCCCAGCAGCCAGGCAATTCTAAGTTTTAAACTAGACCCTGCCACTGACTTGTTGAGGATCAGCTGAAGTTTGTTGCCATTTATCATGCATGCCCACGAGTGCTGTATAAATAAATATTAAGGCCTGTCTCCGTTTTATATAGATGGTCAAACTGAAGCACAGAAGTGCTTAAGTAACTTTACCAAGGCCACACAGCTAGGCCATGGCAGAGGAGCCAGAGAATGCAAGAGTAACTGTGATAGTCTTGTGTTTGTTTCCGTGAGCCATGTCTTTACTAACCGTGCTTTCCCCGTATAGTAGTGAATGTGATATAAAAGATGGGAGAGACTGGTCAGATTTATGCAAGAGTGTGCTGCTCAGAAGCTATTGTCTATGTTAGAGTGGTACCGAAATGCTCTAGGACCTCATTGGAGTTGCAACAGGCAGATGCACACAGGAGGAGTCAGAGCATTATTTATCCCAAATTTAACTGAGGGACTGGGGTGGGGTTTTCAAGAGTGCCCACGTTAATGGCACTTGAGTAACTTCTGAAAATTCCAATGTTAGTGACTTGTCTGCAATCACACAGGAAGTCTGTAGCTTACCTGGGAATGGAACTTAGGTCACTTGAGCCCACTGCTTTTAATTATGGGACCATGTTTTCTCCATCAAGGGACAGTGGTGTAAACTCCATAAATACACCACTGTCCTCACCAGAGTACCTGCTAATTCAGCACATAGCCACAGCAATGGCTGCTTCTGCTTCAAAGTTTAACTACCTTGAGTCAAGAGACTTCAATCGTGGCTCTCTTGCAAGATGTTATTTTGTAAGCAAAGCTCTTCTGACTACTTAGCAGAGTTGTCTCTTATGCCAATGGAAATTATTCTCCGTGTATTATTCTTTGGCCGGACTGACTTTCAACCATGGGAAGTTACCTTTCAGCAGGCTCATCTACCGATAATTTCATTTCTGACTATCTTCTCTCTGGTCTTGCTCCAGCAAAGCATTGAAGCATGTGCTCAATTCTTTCAGAAGCATAGAGTCCCTCTGAAATCGTAATTGTAAGAACAAACTTAAGTGCTTTGCTGAATCAGGGCCAGAGTGCTTGGTAGCTTGCAGGATTGAACCTTTATTCTCTGTGCTCCTCCCAGTCTTCTTTCCTTCCTGTTCTTATCATTGTCTGTTTTTGGCTTTGCATTTTTGCACCATTCCCTAAGTTTGGAACAGCAAAGAAATCACAAAGTGCAGAGTGGTAGAAGGAGATGGTGGGAACTAAGGCAAGGGAACTTGGAGGAGTGGACAGCGAGGGACATGGTATAAAATGACCTGTAGATCACTTCTTCTCTGCCAGGAACCTCCTTCCCCATCCTCTGTTTCTCCTTAAAGGTTTCTGCAAAATATTTCCCAAAAAATTGGGTTTGTGTCCGATCTTCACTGCAGCTGTGATTGTCCATGGCTTTGCTATTGGATATGTTATAGAGCACACTGATGATGAGCTCCGCCTTAACTTAAGATTGAGTCTTCAGCAAAAATCTTCTCTCAAAAGATGATTACATGGGGAAGTTAAATGGGCATTTAATAAACTGGAAAAGTAAGTCTCAAATGGTCTATTTAAAATGCCCTTTCCCTCAGTTGCTCAACTTTCATTCTCTTATGATATTTCACTAGTTCTCCAGTTACTGAAGAATGTTCCATGGGAGACAACCGGATTTCTCATTCAGAAATCACCAGGCAGATCCTTTGGCCGCCGTATGCTAGGGCTTGTTGCCTAGTGTTTCTGTTTACCTTCTACTGTAAGCTCTCTGGGGCAGGGACTAGTGTTTGTGTGCAAAATACTGACAGACTCAGAACACTATTAATCGAGAGGAGGTGGATCGAGAGCTGAAGGCTATGCACATGCTCATGCGCGGTGATTGGGAGCTGACTTCCTGGGGGGAGACGGCTGCTCTTCCCACTGGCAAAGGCTGTTCTGTCTCTCATTTCTCTGCGAGACACACAAACCATTCACGTACTTCAGAAATATTCCTGCAAAATGGGGGATGAGGAGTGGAATTATGATGTGTAATTTAATGAAACCTTTTGTGATCACTAATGAGGCATCACAGGCAATCTAAATAGGACCTCTGTTACGCCAAGAGCCTTTCTCTATAGCAAGTGTAATACTGAAGCTTTGACTGGGGCTTGAGGAACAACTGTGGCTAGAGTAGGGATCTCCATAAGAAATTTGCCTAACTGCATTCCCTCCAAAGAGACCTCTGAAATCCCTAAGCTACCAGATTGTGTCTAAGGTTATCTGCCAGATGTGTCTCAGCTGTTTGACCGATTTCCAGATGAGACCAAGTGAGTCGCTATTCAACATGTAAGTATTAATATAAACATTTTAGGGGCAAGCCATTAAAAACTTCCCACGATATTGTGAGTGATGCTGACTTCCTCAGAGAGCATCAGTATTTTGTATATCGCACTTGAATATCCTGCGTGGGTCAGACTTGGGCTGCCACCTGCTAATATAGAGCCTGGGCTAGGCCTCCCCCTTGTTTTAGTGGCGCCAGAGCAGTGTGGTCCCTGGAATTTGATTATTTGTGTTAGCAGATAATTTAGACCAGAAGGCTTAGAGTGCTCCCTTCATTCTCTAGCTGTCGTCATGCTTCCCAGCAAAAAACAATCCCAGGGCTTGTGTCCCTCCTTTTCCCCGTGCCGCCCCTCCCCCACAGACAAAAGCATTTTCAACTTTGCTCCTTTAAAGTGTTCGTTTTGACTCTTTTTCAGATTCTGGGTAAAAACCACTAGAAATGAAGCCTTTACCAAGTCCAACATGAAGATGGTTGTGCTAGTGGATTTGTTTATTAAAATGGGTTCTGCAGTGTTGTGAATGCGAAACCAGACCATTGGGGCTAGTGCGCTAGGAATGGAAAGTGATATTGACCTGTCCTCCTTTTATTTTTTACGTACACACTCCAAGGAAATCAAAAGTAAAATAACCTGGCAAAAAAGGGTGAAAATGAAACGAGACTAGGGTGACCAGACAGCAAATGTGAAAAATCGGGATGGGGGTGGAGGGTAATAGGAGCCTATTTAATAAATAGACCCTAAAATCAGGATATCTGGTCACTCTAAATGAGACGCAGCAAGTTTTTAATACTTTCAGTTTTACTTAGTTGTGGCCCAGAATATTGCAGCCTTACTCAGGCTGACTAGTGCCTTACACCAGCAGCAGTTCCATTGGAGACCATGGGACTAACATCACATAGAGGAAGGCACTACTCAACGTGACTCTGTGTATTCCAGTCTGATCCTAAGAAGTGGCTGCCAAACGCTGGTCCATGGAGCACTTGTTGGTGTGCTGTGTGGAACTGTGACACAGTGCTGGTCTCCTTATTTTAAGCTGCTGAATCCTATTAAACTCAGTTCAAAACACATTTTATACTTTTCCAATGTTACTTTTCCATGTAAACAGTTGCCGCAGTGGCCTGATGTTGCAATTGTAAATGGACAGAGAGGTGTCCACGAGATGGTTTTTCTGGGCTTGATTCTGCTACCTTTGTTTACATGGAATAGTATCTTGCTCTGCAAATCCCATTTATTTGGGATTATTGCTCTTGAACTAAGTTGTTACTCAAAGTGATAGACTCACACCCTTTATTCAGATACATTTCACCTGATGAAAAACTTGGCAGACACTAACCTGTGGTGCTTGTATGAAAAGGTAATGATTTTACTTTAAAATATGAGTCTAGGTTGAAAGCATCTCTGAGACCTCTTCTCTAAATGTCGTCAGCATCTGACAGCCTTACTATGGAATAGATTGAAACTGGCAAAAATGTTTGAATAAAATAACAAACACCATTTTCCTTCTGGGTTGACGATCGCTTCTATTTCTGTTGTTCTAAAATATCCATACTAAAGACAAGCTTATGCCTTGTTTGGCACCGAAGTGAAAAGCAACTGAAACTTAAGTCCACCATTTCATTCACTAAAAGACCGAACAAAACCCTAGTAACAAGCAAGTCTTAGCTCTTCATTTGGTAAGATCCTCATTCAAATGTTACTGTCTTTAGTAGCATTGTGTGGTTCAGTGAGGAAAGAGGGTTTTAATTAATTAAACATGTTTCCCTTACGTAGGCGTCCCTTCAATTAGTTTCTCTATTAAGTGGTCTCTGCTTTTATTATTCTCTTCTTGGGTGGAGGGTGTAATCTTGCATATTGCTGTGAGACTTTATACTGTTTCCATTGTCTGTGCTTGCCCCACAGATTGAATCCATCAGTTTGATAGCCTTGTGACATTTTTACATGGGGTGAACATTTCCTGTTAAACTGTAATTACTTTAACAAAAAAAATGAAAGGTTCAAGAAACAGTGTTTTTTTAAGCTAACTTTTCAAAGGGGGATCGTGGGCCAATCGGTTCCAGTGCCAATGTTTGAATCAGTTATTTCTGCTTACAAACAAGGAGGGTACAGTATTTACTTGTGATTAGAAATGTTCCCTAATAACCTTTCTGCAGTTTTCAGTTGTCAGGATGGAGTAAATATATAGTAAAAAATGGAGTATTGGGTTACATGATACACTTGTACTTCACAGTTGTCCTGCTGCCAAATTAGGACTTTATTTGAGCCTGAAGATGTTATAGATTTTGGTCTATGCTTTCCTTAGCTTTATTCAACCTTCATTTTTGCTACTAATTTGTCCTGGTATTTTGAAGTGTGTTGCAATTAGAACACTGGAATAAAATACAGTCAGTATTAGTCAGTCCTGTTTAGTGTGTGTGTGTCAACCTGAATTGGAAAATGATTGCTCTCATGCACTACCTGCAATTCAGGAGGGTGAGTTTATTTTGGGTTGTTTTCTTTGTCTGCTTTTAACACAGCTGAGCTGGGTATATATTATTTTCCTTTTTCTCATCCAACAGGGGGCCTCAGTCCAAGGTTACTAACTGACTTCAATGGGCTTTGGATTGGGCCCAGAGATTTTATCTTTTTAAAATGTGTGAGTGAATGCAGTGATCAGGAAAAGGAAAGGTTAATAGCTCTTGTGTGAGCCATCCCAGTGCAGTGAGGTGTTATGCAGGCTTCCCTTTCTCAGCAGCTGTCAGTGTTTCATGATCCTGGCCCGTGCTGCGTTCTGATTCCAACCCTGAGTCCTTACCAACCTCACGAGATGCACCTCGTTGTGTCCTGAATCACACATTGCTATTCTAATCCCAGTGCCTGTCCTGCTCTATCAATGCACCTCATTCATGCTGTTTGAGCGCAAGTCTGGTGTTAGCAAAGATGGCCCATCGTTTCCCGTTGGTGCATGTATTGGGGAGGAGAGAGGGATTCAGACACTAATTATCCTTCCTGTTTTATTTGAATCCCTTTGCTTTTTTTGTGCGAGCTGTGTTTCCAAAGAGGCTCTGAAAATATACAATTTTGAGATTGTTTTCAGTGTAACTGCTGCTGCTTTGTAGGTGGAGGAAAATGTACACAACTAGGCAGAGCCCTTGAAAGTCATGGGATGAAGAGAAGCTTTGAAGTGATAAATTGTTGCTCTGAAAGGTTTATTTTCCCATTCTCTTTCTTGGACTTTGTTGAATTTCTCCACTGATTTGATGCAACACATCTATGAAAATTTCATCCAGAAAGGGAGACTACAGAGGCAGAGTTTCACCTTGGATAAAATTTGCAAAATACGTGTGAAACGTATCAGTTCTCATTAGAGTGATTCTTGTGAAACAGAATCTAGGCAAAAGGATGAGTCTGTCTTCTCCAGCTCCACCAATGTGTGTCCTGTATTGCAGATTATAGGTTCAAATGTAAATTGTTTCTCTTCAAGACCAGTGAAAAATACAGACTCCAATCCCACTGCATCACCAGCTCTATGACTGGGGCAATTCCCATTGAATCCACAGCATGGAATTGTATGTTCGATGGCAGAAGAAAGTTGGTGTCAAGACTCTGATGGAGCAGAGATACCCAGGGCCTCTCCCTCCTGTAGTTCATATGCCTATTGCCTACCAAAGCATGTTTTGTCTCTGGATGAAAAGGGGCTCTGTGGCTGGGGCCTGTTTCCCTGTGGTGTTTTTCAACAGCTGCCAAGTTGCTTGGCTTGATGAGCCCTGCACTTAGCATTGCACAAATCACAGTCAACAGTGATGAACTACAAGGATCCAATGGGAAATTTTCAGCATTGTCACATGTCTTTCCTGTAACTCTGATGATCTCACTTGACACTAGGGAGGCAAAAGGCTCTGGCTATCCCCTACAAGTCTCACTCACTGTACTCACCTGAGTAAGTGTCTTTGGACCAAATTCATCTGTGGTCTGACTCCTTTAAGTTCAGTGGAACTGGATGCCAGTTACACTGTAAATAATAAATAAGAGAGCTGAAGGAACGTGTCCAAGATCACACAGCAGGGCAGTGCAGATATAGGAATGTAAGTTCCTATGGGCAGGGGCTATCCCTCGTGTGTACACCACCTAGCACAGTGGAGCCCTGATGTTCATAGGGCTGCTCATAAAAACAGTCCCTTTTTCATTATTTGTATTCAAGCAAGAAGGATTTGACCCTTAATGTGGCTTAATATTTTAGTTCTGAGAAGCCCATGTGTGAATATTCACTGTTACGTTTCAAGAATACCATTGCAAGCAATTAATTATTTTTAATCACAGTATCTTGCATTAAAATTCAACATATAAAATAGGCTTATAATGATATACACACAGGCAAATATTTGATTGCACGTATCTGACATTCTAGTTTCTTTCCATTGAGTTGTCAGATACTGAACTCTCATGTTTGTTGGACCATTCCTAGTTTTACTTTTGAAAATCCATGAGCAAGATTCTATTGTTCAGCGTCCATTAGGAATAACTCTCTCATCTTCAAAGGATGCTAGTAAATGAGATCAAAATGTGGCCTGTTATTTGTAGATGTATATAGGTGTATAAATGACAAATAATTGAGCTTTGGCTAACTTGGAGTGATTTAATAATATGGAACATTCCCAAGCGTTTTTGTGCCAGGGTCTGCATGCTGCTGGCTAGGCAGGCCAATGTTTCATTCCTGTAGTTCCTACAGTTACATTCTCCCTAACTGATTGCAGTCGCATACAGGAATTTTTGACCCTCATTCTTCAAAATCATTCCCCAAACATTCTCTGTAATCCCGCATCCTCCTGTGCTGATTAGCCTCTCTGCATCTTGGAGCTGCCTCCTGCAGTGAAGGAAAGAGAAAACAGAGTCTTGGAACTTGTTCCTGGGGTTCCTTTTAATCCTATTGATTATTCAAGAGCTGTGGAAATGCTGTCAATAACCCTTTTAAATGTGATGTGATTTTTCATAACAATGTTTTTACTCGTTTGTCAGTAAGCCAAATAACTCTCTGCCTCAAAGCCCTTACACTGAAATCACTTGGTGTATTGAATCTTACTAGTTTATTTGGGACGGAGAAATGAGTGAATTTAAATGCTTGTGATTGATGCTGCCCGTTTGACGTCTGTCCATGTGATAGATGCTGGACTGATGCTAGGCAATTGAAAAGCTCTGTTTCTCAGTAGAAGGTAGAACATTGCCTGCCGTAGTGCAAGATTCCTCCTCTACTGCCCCACTATTCTGCCTTCACCTTGTGCTGGAAGAATCCTTCCTGGGGCTGAGGCTGCCAACAAAGAAGCCAGTAAGTTCCAACTGTTAATGTCCACAGGGAACTGTCCTGAGACCCACCAAACTCATGACCTCCAGGCCATCGCTAGAGTCCTCAGATGTCAGTGGCTTTCAGTTACTGTCGGCTTGGGCTCATTTTTCGAACCAGTGACCTATAGGTGAGAGACTCTATATCCCATTAGGAATGCTCGTCTAACCCCCTTTTAGTTTGAACCAATGTGACCTTGTTACTAGAGATGGGTCTGCATCATAACATTCAGAGCAGGATCTAAACTTCCCCAACGTTCAGGTGTGTTTGGATGTTTCTGGGCTCATTTCTATTTCAAACTGATCATAGCCTCTACTCTTTTTACAGGCCAGGAATGCTGGATTCCCTAGAGGCAAAGGGGGGAGGTGGTTTAATTGGAAAATAAAATTAAATGTCTTTTTCTCTGCCTACCACAGGAAAGGTATTATTCCAAAGTGGAATTTTCTGCACTGGAAGCTGAGCTGCATGTTTTCAATCATCCCATTTCCTTGTACTTCTTGTTCACTTTTTACCCCTTCCAATTTATTTTTAATGGCCCTGACACCCTTACTTATAATAATAAATAGCAAAGGCATGGACACAATGAAACTGTTTCAGGTTCAAATGTTTTTAATAACCATGCAGCAAAAAATAGAACAAATCCTTCAAAATCTGGTGAAACATGATGAAGACTATCTTTTGCTGCCGGGAAATATGATTTCAGAATTGCTGCTGTGAAAATGCACTCCAAGATAGTTAGCATTTCATTACTTTGACTCCTGGCCAGTCTTCTGAGACAAGACCCCCTTTTGTGTATCTTACACTTCTGATTTCCAAGTACAGTATTTTTGTCTACCAGCTTTAACCAAACAAAGGACAGGGTGGTAGGCAAAGACATAATATAATATTTGTTTCAATAAATTAAACTTGTAAGTCTGGCAAAATAAACAGGAAGCATTAAAGAATGGGTCTTAGGGGTTGTGGGGCATGTTCTGCAGGTGAGTTTGAACCTGTATGTTATGGCTACACAAGGATTTTTATGGGAAATCTATTGTTGCACTCTAACTGGTGCTGCCATCCAGCAATGTTTAGAGGTCGTGGCACTGTGGTCTGGAGGACTGAAGACAATGTTTGGATTGACAGATCCTGAGTTCTAATCCTCACTTTGCTGTGCTGTCTTGGGAATGTCCCTTTGCTTTCCTCTCGTGAGTTTCTTCATCTGGAAAATGGGGATAATAGTAGTACATTGGCTGGTGTGAGATCAGAAGTAGGCCCAACTGGTGTGAGATCAGAAGTAGGCCTATGGAGTCACAACTGCTAATGTTAGCTCGGAATTTGACCCTGAGATAACATTTGGGGAGAGTTCCTGACTGTCTTGGTTCTAGTCAGGACCCTACCAAATTCATAGCTATGGAAAATGTGTCACAGACCGTGAAATCTGGCCTTTTGTGTACTCTTACCCTATACTATACAGATTTTCATGGGGGAGACCAGCGTTTCTCAAACGCGGGGCTTCAACCGCAAAGGGAGTCACAGAGGGGTCGCCAGGTTATTGTGGGGGGCAGTCATAGTATTTCCACCCTTACTTCTCCACTGCCTTCAGAGCTGGGTGGCCAGACAGTGGTGGCTGCTGACTGAGGGCCCAGCTCTGCAGGCAGCAGCACAGAAGTAAGGGTGGCAATTCCACAATCCCCCTACAATAACTTTGCCACCCCACCCACAACCCAGTTTTGAGTCAGGACCCTTAAAGTTACAACACAGTGACATTTCAGATTTCAATATCTGAAATCATGAAATTTACTATTTTAAAAATCCTACGACCGTGAAATTGACCAAAATGGACCATGAATTGGTAGGGCCCTAGTTATAGTAAAATATATACAGAGAGAAGCACCGTCTGAACCATACACTGGTTACTCTCTAGCAGGATACCACCGTTAGCGCAAAGGAAAAATGACCACATGGATTGATATGCTCTGTGGTGTTTAATTAGCTTAAAAGGTTATTAACTCTTCTCTCTCAAACTTGTTATACAGTTGAGGTATTATATGTCAAGGGAAATAATCACACAGGTCTCCTAGCATCCTAGGCAAGCTTGTGGCTTTAGTTCCAGATGGATTTCTAGAACAGATTGAGGAAAAATGTCATCCTGGCTCAGATCCCATCTATTAGCCTTTCAGGAAAACACTTATTTCTTTGATTTTTAGAAATCCTGTACTTGTCACAGACATAGGGGATGGTTATTAATGAAACACATGGCAAATATCTAGGGCAAAGGTCACACTAAGCAGACTCATATACAATGGTAAGTGCTACATTCTGTTACCAGGTGTTCGGATGCTGTGGGGGTGAGCACAGTGTAGCAGTTGGTCAGTAAGTGCTTGTTCTTGCACCACTGATGTCAAGGAGTTGCACTGCGATCGGGCCCCCAGTAGTGTAAGGTGGTTAAGCAGCATAGCTAGCACTGATTTGGGGGGCAGCAGCTGTGCGCAATGCATGCAGTTTGCACTGATTTGGTACAATCCCATTGAATGTAGTGGGGGCAGCGGCTGCTTACTCTGTGAATGGAATTGGACTGGGGAGCGTTGGGAACAGTGCGAGATGTAAGTTAAAGGGCCCGTGCGCACCCCAGGAGGCTACTTAAACCTACTCTGTCTTGCTAGTTGCATTTCCTGCTATGCCCCAGCTGTCTGCGTATTTCTGCCTGGAGGTTATAGTTGTTTTCCACACCCACTGGAGAACAGGAGCTTGACTTTCTCTTGCGCTTTACACCAGCTTCACGCCAGCGTGACATGGCTGCCTTAAACTTTGTCAGACCAATGTAATTGAAAACCAGATCGCTCATCCCATTCTCTCTGTGAAAACTGCAGAGGGTGGGCTAGGGAATGAAATCTCTATGAAGATCCTCTTATGGAGTTTGCCCCTACCCCTCATGTCACAAGGAGGGAGGGAGGCAGAACATGGTCTCCTGCAGCAAAGGTCCATTCCCAAGCCTGGTAGATCCCACAGCTGTCTGCATGGATGCCCAGTCCTCTGTACCAGCTGTGGCCCTCAGTGGCTTCCCACTGGCAGTTCCCCAGCCTACAGCTGTGTCTGCACTGAGCTGCCAAGTTGTGTTAACCTGCAGCTTTCCTGGGATTCGAGAGCTCAGCTGTCATTTCGCTTGTGTTCTCTCTGCTGTGGCAGAGTTAAGGTTGCAGTTGTCATCTGGGTTAACACTAGCGCTTTGCTTGAGTCAGTGCCAGTTCCTGGCTTCCAGACGTTGGCTGCTGCTATAACTTGGCCACTCTTGGAAGCTCAGACACCCTGAATTCCCAGAGAGGAACTTGCTACCTTAACTCCATCTTGAAGGCTTGTCTGGGTTAGAATGAACCGAAATTCAATAGAATCAGAGGGGGAGCCGTGTTAGTCTGGAATTGCAGAGGTGACAAAGAGTTCTGTGGCACCTTAAAGACTAACTAAAGTATTAGCCCACAAAAGCTTATGCCCTAATACCCACTTCGTCGGATGCATGCAGTGGAAGTATCTTTGTCACTTCTGAAATTCAATGTGATTCACACCAATATGTGTATGGTGGTGGGGGGTGTACGTGTGAAACAAGGCTGCAGTTGAACTAATGATGGGCTCCTCAGTCCCGTGCATCTCTCCCCTTCCCTCCCCCCCACTCCCGCCCAATACTGAATGGATTAGCCCCCTGCTGTGTGACGATTTCACAAGCCGAGTTAAACAGTGTGAAAGGTCTGGTCAGCAGGAGCCGGGCTCCTGCTTTCCCACTGTGCTGGTGTAAGGGTCACAGACCTTCCAGTGAATTAAAGCACAAAATGCCTTTTACCAAGACCCCCAGACTAGCAGCAGTTCTTTGAAAAGGGCCCGAAGAGACTATTTTGTAGTTCTATCAGGAATGTAGGCTGAAAAGAAAAGTTACATTCCACCTAGTGACTGTCATGTAGCTGGCTAGTACATGTGAAATGATTGTTCTGCTAGTTCTGGAATTCCATAAATTCCCACCCCACCCCACCCCAGTCCTGTCCCTCACACCCCCTGGGCCTGTAGGTACAGAGTCTGAATCAGTGGGCAGGTGGCCAGTTAGACATCGCCCAGAATTGATATTGGGCACCGTGTATGCTGGGAGTAGCTAGGCCCCGCTGTCCTGGTCTTGCTGTAGTGTGGGCTGTTGTGGGTTCTCATGTAACTTAACATCCCAGCAACTGTATTTTTTTCCCAAGCAATCCTTTGTCAGGTATTTCCAGATGCTTCTAATTAGGGCTGGGAAATTATTTGGGTAGAAGATAAAACCTGCAAAGTCTGTATCATAGGTGCCAGCTAATGCAGGCTAAAGGCCTGATACTGTGAGGTGCAGAGTACTTCTGCTAATCCCCTCTTTCTGTTGGCATCAATGGGAGCAGGTGCAGGCCTCACAGGCGTTGTGGTGCTCTGTGGCTGGCAGGGGGTGCTCGGAACCTGGTGAGCAGGCCTGGCATCAGTTCATATGATCTCCCCCCCCCCCCCCCCCACCATGCACACCACCTGCATAGTGCCCCTGCTTTCACCTGCCTGCTACAATGTCCAGCAATAACGTTAAAGGCAGGAAGAATAATGGAACGTGCCAGTGAGAGCTCCTATCTTGATAGCTGGATGTACGCTGGAGATCGTGGTGAGACTCTGTTACATAGGTGTGACTCCAGGACAGATTATTTCTCTGCCTTTGCTTTTGCTGGATTCGGATTCACAGCAGGTTCCGAAAAACCTGGTTGGTATCGTTAATGAGCCTGATGCATCCTGCTGTAACTCCAGCTGTCTAATGCCTGAGGTACGTTATATAGCAAAATATTGACGTGGCGGTCATGTCGAAATCAATCAGAGCTTATGTAGCACCTATAAGAATGTGGGACCAAACCCCAACTTCAGTGGGACCAGGTCCATGGGGACCATAGTTCAGAACCGTTTAAACTCAGATGGTGTGAAATATGTGCAATAAAATCAGAAGGTCTCAGCATGGCAGCAGTTTCTTTATTTAGGGCAGGTCTACACTATGGCAGGGATCAACACTGAGAGAGCGATCTATTGGGGGTCGATTTATCGCATCTAGTCTAGACACGGTAAATTGACCCCCAAGCGCACTCCTGTTGACTCCGGTACTCCTCCGCCATCAGAGGTGCAGGTGGAGTTGACAGTGGAGTAGCAGCAGTCGACTCTCTGCCATGAAAACGCCGCAGTAAATCTATCTAAGATGTGTCAATTTCAGCTACGCTATTCTCGTTAGTAGTCTTTGAGCAAAAGCCCTTGTTAGTGAGGCCCTGAGGTGCTACCACAATGTAAGGAATGTACAATAACAAAGAGGTGGCATGTCAGTGTTTTCCTCTAGAACAGGACCACTTTGTGTGGAAAATACTGAGGTTTTTGCCACTTTCATTCAAAAATGCCTTGATCTTTGAGCAAAAGCCCTGCAATGCTTTCAGTAGTTTGAAGCCAGTGTTCTGTTTCAGAAAGATCACTTTTTGCACCGAAACGTGTGTTACATATTTGAAATTTTATGTTTCTGGGCCAAAACTACCCTTTGGTGAAAACATCTCAAAACGATAACTCTTGTGGCACTCAGATGTGGATTCCCCAGGCCCATGCTGGAGCTGGGCGTCCTTGCCAGGCTTAATCACAGTCACCATGAACGTGCTGATCAAGTAACAACCAGAGCGAGTGCAGCAAACCCAGCGGGATTCCTCTTCTCTTGGGGCTTTAGGTCAGAGCCAAAAGCCATGTGGCTGGGGCAGATCTCTGAGAGCCCTGCCCTCCTTTCTTCCCGCGGGCAGCTAGAAACCTCCACTCTGATCCCTTTGTCAGCATTCAGCTTTGAGACATGGTAACCCCCATTACGCAGACGCTAGTGCAGAGATCAGAATTCCAGGCCCTCCGCCCCGCAGGTGTCAATTTCCATTGAAAGCCTAAAAGGAAAGGCTCTTCCCCATACACATCTGGCTAAGGGCCTTCCTCTCTCCTTCCAGCTGAGGGTGAACCACTGCTCCGTTGGGTGGAGGAGGCTCCGCAGCCAGGTGGACCCTACAGAAGAGGAAGGAAAGGGTCAGAATGAGCTTCTGGTGCCCCGCAGGGCCAGGGTTTGAAGCTAATTCCAGCTTTGAGGTTTGAGGTTGTCATTGTCATCGTCATTATTAATGGAGATAAACCCAGGGCCACCCTCAAGCTGCGAGCTATTCCTAAACCAAACCCAGATCCGCATTCTATGATTCAAGCCCAGTGCTGAGGGATTGCTAATAAAAGTTCACACAGGCACATAAAAGGAGTCTAAACAAGACTCCAGAAAATAAGCAGCAGGGAACAGTCTTGCTCCTGCTTCTGGAGGATGATGTTGATGGGCATCCTACCCTCGGCCTTTGCTATCTCCATCCTTTCTCTCCTTCGCTCCCCACCCACAGAAAAACACATCTTTCAAACAGTGGGTTGGGAACAGGAGTTTAGTGCCACTGCCCCAGTCACCTTTTTTAACCTTTCAGAGGGAATCGGACTCCAGTGCCACTCTCCATAAATTACACTAATCCACAAACCATAAATGATCGTTACCAGCAGGAGAGTGAGTGAGCGAGGTGTGTGGCCCGAACACAGGACTCGGTGCCAGGAGTTCCCGAGATTCGATGCGCTGATTCCTTTTGTGACCTTGACTAAAGTCACTTCATGTGCCTGAGCCTCGGTTTCCACATCTGTACAATGGGGCTAATGATACTGACCCCAGAAGGGCTGTGAAGATTTAATTAATTTGAGAAGATCACTGTAGATAGAAAGTAAGTCCTGGTAAGCTGCATTTCTCTCCCCTGCTGCTCAGGGCTTCTCTAACTCAGAGCATCATCAGAGCCAGTCAGATGTACACAGGTGGGTTTAATGGGGATGGGTGAGGAGGAATGGAGGTATGCCTGTGCAAAAGGGAACACTTGAACATGTACAAATACATTCCTTTATGGGGTCTTATGCCTTAGTTAACTCCCAGATTGAAATGGAAGCTGTTCCTCTAATCCCCCCAAAAATAATAAACTGCCGCCGGGTCTGTAAACAGAAGTCTATCTCCAAACCCATTTCAACTGTAGACAGACTCAAGTGAATTAGCTCAGCACGTACTTAATTGCTCTCCTGTCTGTCAGCATGTGTAGTGCTGAGGGATAACAGGCTAGCGCTGGGGCACAGGAGATGGATGAGGGCCTGTGATGGGATGGCAACCAGAGGTCACTGCTCTAGCAGCCAAGTCCCTGAGTGACCCTTGGTGAGATAAGTGTTCCCTGCTCAGTCCACATCACTGTCTCATTCTAGTGCTCACAGCCCAGCCCCTCCTCCCACCGGATCCAGCATGGTCTGGGCCTCAAACTGGGAATGAAAGAGTTGGGAGAAAAGTGTCATCTGCCCTGATTTGCAAACAGGGGCTGGTGCCCCCAGTGCCTAGTCCCGTGCCATTGTGCACAGCATGGCAGGCAGGGGAATTGTCTTTAACTGGGATCTGGTTAGTGGCTATACTAATTTGAAATCTTAAGGCAAAATGCAGCTCAGTCTTGTACGTTCACATTGACACCTCAGCTGTTTGCACAGTGCTGTACTGAGTGCTAATTCTACCTCTCACACTAACAGCAGGAGCCTGCGAGTGGCTCAGCTCCGTCAGCCCCACCCCGGAGTTAATGGGAGCTAAGGGCACTCAGCATGTGGCAGGATCAGATCTGTGCTCCCACTGACTTCAGTCCCAGCAGAGGATGGGACCAGTGACCTGAGTGCTGGCTGGGTTCAGAATGATGTGACCAATAGCTGCCCTGAGCAGCAGCCATTTTAAACCCCATCCAGGCAGAGTGGAGACGTGCTATCATTTAAAGCACTATAGGAAGGCACGTGTCAGAAGCGATTCCAAATGGGTTCGGACCTAAGAACTGCTGTGGCAGAGATGGCCCAGCTCCGATCCAGCTATAGATCCATGCATAATATCAGACTTTGGGAGAAGCCAGTACCCACTGAGCAAGCCCCAGAATGCACTTAGCCTGTTCCAGGTACCATGGCTGGGGTAAGCCATTTTGATCAGCCAGAGCTCGGGCTGCTAACTGAGCTGCTTCCTGTGCCTGTTGCAGCACGGTGAGCCCTTTGCACTCCCAGCAAGATCGATCAGAGGTGAGGGCATTCATATCTGTATGAGACAGGGGTCTCTCACCCTCTGCTATCTGTACTGCAAATGGCTCTCACGTTATCCAGCCATGAGTTGACTCTAGTGTGGACGGTGCTTGGCCGTAGCAATTTGCTGTGCTCCTGTGGAGCTGGTTCCGTGCCATGCTGTAGGAGGTGTCCCTCAAACTGTGAGAAATAAGAAACCACCAGCATGTCCTTTCCCACAACGCGCTAAGATAAACACTGGCCGGCATCCACCTCTTAGGGCTTTGCCTACAGCGCCTGCTAAAAGGGATCGTCCCGGTCCAGTTCAGTCCAGCGGCGCTTGTGGCCGTGAGCTGCCTTTAAATTGTGTTTGCAAGTAACAAAAAAAAAAAAAAAGAAAAAAGCCCCAGATAAATAAAAGTAATACTGCAGGCTTTGCTTATAACAGAAAAATCCCTTAAATCTCAGGTAATCCCAGGCAAATTAATACCCCTGGAAGAAATGGAGAGCTGGCTTTTGACCGCTGGTCACTTCTGTGTGCTAGCAGCTGGTGTACAACAGTGCTGGGTTAGATTACAAAACCAATCGCACATAAAGCCCTGCCCAATGCTTTCTCACTGCGGCCGTGGTTTCATGTTGGAGACAATGGGCCGGTTCTTGCTCCCATAGGGCAGGTTCGGGATAGGTTTCCTGGGTCAGAAACTTGACTGTTAGTATGTGTCTGGGGAAATATGGTGTAGGCAGAGAATTCCCTTGGTACAGGCCCAGTAGCCGGCTGCCACAAACAAGGCAAATAGGTTCCAGAAAAGGATGTGGAGAATCCACCACTGAAGACTTCGATCAAGTCAGCTTCCAGCAAGACCTTAGTGAAGTGTCTGGCTGTCCTTGCCCAACCCCCTTTCCCTTTAATTAAACGGCAGAGTTACTTATGCATGTGCAAAGGAAGTGGGGGAGGGAATCAAGCCCTTAGATTAGTGTTTACTCCCTCCACCCCCACCCCTGAGGAGCACAGAAGTAGATTGTCCATTTAATAGAAGCCTATAAATCAGTGCAAAACATTTATAAAATAATTGAAAGTAATGGGAACCATTTGTTGAAATAACATCACGCTCATGCCCCAGAGGTGCAATAAAAGTTAGATTAATTGATAGGATTTTATATCTCACTGTGGAAAAACCCAAGGCACATTCTAGACACCCATGGTTTGAGAAAGCCACAGATTCATCAGGCACCCAGTTACTATCCAAATAGTCCCTTCCAGGCAAAGAGGCACATTTATGTGACCCTGAAGGGTTTGGGGATGAGAACTATTTACTTAAACTGTGAAGTGAACTACCCAGTGTGAGATCCTGACCCAGACGGGATTTCTCTTCCCTTTGTATCTGCTGTGCCAGTGTTATTATTTTATTTTCATTGTGCTAAAAGGAAGAAAAAAATACAGAAGGCTCATGGCTAAGCCCAGGGTAAAGATCTCCCCCATGCATTCGCCTCTGTGAGACCATGACTTTAAAGTCATAAAGAAAATAATACTGGAAAGGCGAATGCTGAACATGGCTGTCGAGCAGAGTTAGTCAGCTTCATTGAGGCTCAGGGTCAGATTCCAATCTCCATCACAGTGTGAATCTGACTCTGATTTACACCAGTGTAACCGAGAGCAGAATATGTCCACTATGCCCAACTGCTTCTCCGCGGAATGATTTCCAAGCGTGTTTCATGCTCTATGGGCCTGATACAAACCTCTGGATACAAATACCTTCAAACTTGGGGTGAGGACTTGGGAGAGCGGGGGTTTGAAACACCTTAAGTTGCAGCTATTTTACAGTTACCGCTGTGATGGGTTGACCTGACACCCCTGAATTTTGTGAAGGTTGAAATCCAGGTCAGAATTTTGTGACTCATCTAGAATAAGCCTTCTCCACACCAGGGCAACAGAAATAAGCCAAAGCAGTGCAACGAGGCCATATTGGAGGACCAGGGTCTAAGAGGTGCAGCGTCCACTTAATGTAGAAGAAGCATAAAGATGAGACTAGGTGAAGTGGAACGTGATTCTTGTTGAACAGGCTGGTGGCAGATCCTGCACTGGTATATTCTCTTGAGCATCTAGTGGAGTATAGCTTGGAAGCTGGAGAGATTCAGCTGTCTCCCATGTCAGCTGGTCAGACTAATTAGCTTTAGTTGGTTGCATGTCCGCCCTGCTCACGCTCCAATATTTGTTGTTTAAGGACAGACTCACTTGCACTCTAGTTTTGCGTGTCATCAGCCGGCACTAGGGACAGGCAAACCCAGGGCTTTCTGAGGTTTGCTCCTCTCAGACTATTTTGAGGGGGTCACAGAACTAGTCTGAGCTTCCAAACCATTTTTTTGCATATTGTCTAACTTTGAATTTACTAAGGGTGTTTTAATAAAAAACAAAACAATTTTTTTCTAGATAAACAGCAGCCTGTGCCATGTAATGAGCAGAGACCTCTATGAGAGCCCACACTTCTCTCTCTCCTTCTGTGATTCCCTTATTACCCTTCCTCTCTGTCCCCATTTGCTCTGCACTTTGCCCCACTCATGGCTCTGATTTTACCCTATTTATTTATTCTCTTTTAGTTTGTTTTTTTATTTTTTCTGCTGCTTTTATTGAAGCTTTCCCAAACAGGACGTGACCCAGATAATGCTGGAATCCCACATATGAAACCACAATGTTTGAGGAGTGAATCTGGAATTAGGTGTTTGCCACCCAAAGTCAAAGCTACTAGCTAACACTTTGTGTACTGGCCCAGTCCTGCAAATGCTTCTCCATCAGGCTTAGTTCTTGGACTCATGCCTTGATGCTAATGGTATTGCTCACAGTAACAAGCAGTAGAGACAGATTTTCAAAAGCGCTCTGTACATGGCTGTGGACTAGGGACAGATGTAACCATGTGCTAAGCACTTCACTAAACTGGGGCTTAGAAGGGCAATTATTAATGTTGTTAGGCCATGATTTTTATTCATACATAATAATAATATCTTACAGTTAGATAAAGACTTACAACTTAATACAGCTGGTAGGCAGGAATCCTGAAATGCAGCCATCTTTGGGGAGAGGCACAACAATTGTGCAATAATGCAAAACATCCCTGAGACCTGCCCTGTGCAGTTTTGCAGGTCTGAGAACAATACTGTACATGCCTAGTGAGCGAATGCATTTGTTGTACCTATTGCAACTTAAGCTATTTTATTGCGAAGGTGCAGAGCGGGGCTATCAGAAAGAACCTGCTCAGACCGTTCCCTGGTAGTCAGCACAACTCAAGGCAGAATACATAGGGAGCGTGCGGGGAAGTCAGAGCTTTCCTTCCCCCCTCTGCAAAGCCCTTCACATGAGCTTTTGATAAAGCCACTCTGTCAAACAAGGACGGAATAAATCATGACGTGTTACCAAGACACGTTACAGCTTTTAAAACAACCACCATGGCATTCTACCCCACGGACTGATGAGCCTGGGGATGCCAGATCCCTGAAGCTTAGCAGCCATGCTGGAGCCAGCACACATCTGGAGTGCAGTAAACGTACCCAGAAGCAAGAAAGCGGCTCTGTAAGGGTCAGGAGTACAGAGAGCGGCTGCTGACACCAGGCGCCACCCCAGAACCCACATGCATTTCCTTGTGTAAACACATGTGGCCAAAAGACTTCCATGGTCACCTTTCTCCAAAGCCAGCCCTATAAAACCGCCAGCAAAGTGAGGAACAATGTCACTATTATTGTTTCAGAGGCATTCCTCTAAAGCAAAAAAGCATAGCCAGGCTGCCTACAAGAGTGTCTTTAAAAACAGGCCTGACAATTGCCTCCAGAGCGGAGGAAAATCAGCCCTGATTTGATCAGCTGCAGTTGTCCCACACTTATTTTAACCTGTTGTGTCCTGAGCAAGGCAGGTTTGCTGTAGGCTGAGGTTTGAGAAGAGAAAAGCACAGGTCCCTATGTTGCTCCCTCCCCCACGCCAGCTCCCTGCCCCACGCTCTCTGTATTGGAGGCATGATGGTGGTTGAAGCCTAGGCCTGGGACTCTGGAGAGCTGGGTTCCAGCATTGGCAGAGATTTGCTGGACCAGGGGTAACTCATGATCTTACTGAGTGAATTTCGGAAAGTCCGAAACAATGGACCCTGCAGGGGGAGGGGCAGGCCACGCAAAAAATTCTCTTTTGCTGCTCACTCAACACTAGTCAGGGGTTCCTAGTCAATGGATCAGCCTGTTCCTAGTGTTTCCATTCACACAGAACAGGCATAACATTCTCCTCTCAGTTGCATGGGGCATGCAGTGGCCACTCTGCCCATGCTCCCTATCCATGACCCACAAGCCCTGCCAGGAGGGTGACACAGACAGCAAATGTGAAACATCGGGATGGAGGTAGGGGGTAATAGGAGCCTATATAAGAAAAAGACCTGAAAATCAGGACTGTCCCTATAAACTCGGGACATCTGGTCATCCTACTTGCCAGTCATATAGGGCTGCAGTGGTGGAGATGACCTTGTACTAGCCTTCTACAAGGGAGGGCAGTTAGTCCATGTGTCTTACCAAAAATGAGGCTGATGATGCTTACCTAATCCACACGGACATGAAGCTCATGCTGTGAGTCTGAGGATGCACAGAGAAATTAAATGATTTGTCCAAGGTCACATAAAAAGTCTGTGGCAGAGGTGGGAACTGGCCTCTGATCAGCTAGGTCCCGGCGAGCAGCTTAACCACAAGACCAGCCTTCCTATGTTATCCAGATGGCAGTGTCCTATTTAATGTTTTCTTGTTATGTTTACATTTGTTTGTAGTGCTTTACCCTTTGCTTACATTTCCTGCCATGGTTAAAATCGATTTTGTGTCACTGTGCCATTTCCGTGGGCCTTTTGCCTGTGTTCACCCATTTTTTCAGCGTTGTAGTTTACACTGCACGGGAATAACAAATGCTTTTCAGCATAAGTTAATGACACACTTAGCTCTGTGCTGTCTCAGGAGCCCAGTGCTGTGTGGCCAAAACGTAAACTATACACCTGGTCAGAAAAAAACCCTGTCAAATCTGACAGCAGCCTCTTGACAGCTTCAATATCATCTCCAGGTTTGCGATGCTATTGGAAGGATGCAAATGTTGTAATTATGCTCAGAGCTATTTCTGTCTCAGCATAAGTCAGGAGAGAAAAGCACGAAGATCTGAAATGAGCCACAGAACTAGGCGAGAGCCACGTGCGGATGAAAATGGCTCCAAAACTAGACAGTTTGTTTACTGCCAGGGGAAAAAGAATTTTCCCCCAATCACTTTTAGGCCACAGTTGAAACCCTGCTGATATAATCAAAGAAGCCTCAGATCCCAGCTCGGCCAAGAGAGATTTGAATGTGATACTTGGAAAGGAAAAACACGGTGGCGAGTCAGATGGTGAATTCTCATGCAGCCAAATCAAACCAAGTATTTTGGGGCTGACCAAGCTCCCTTTGGAGTCAATGTAAAGACTTATGTTGACAAAGTTGGATCATGTCTTTGGGACTGGGTCTGCTTTCCCATACTGAATTTGGAGTGACTCCATTGACATCAAGGGAGGGCCAATGCCAGAGTAAGTGATGGAGAATCAGGCTCCTGGCATTAACTCATGAAGAGTTTAGGGCCAAATTCTGGCCTCCTTTATGCTGAAGTAAATCAGGAGTAATTCCATCAGCTTCAGTGGAGTTACTCCAGATTCACGCCAGTGTATCTAAACACAGAACTGGCCTCAGTTCTTACTCAGGCAAAATTCTCATTAGCTTCAGTGGGAGCCTTGCCTGTGTATATCTGTACCATCTGACCCCTTGAAGTTCCTGCTATAATGAGTCTGCTCCTTTCTGTAGCTGCTTTATGGACAAGACAATGTGGGGCTGAGAATCCAAGAGCGGGTACAGAACCTACAATGCCGGATCCCTACCTATCTCCCCAGGGGAGGAGATTTCCCCTCCCCCTCCTTTCCTGGATCTAATCCTTTCCGTATTGCTGCCAGTCCGGGATATTACCACACCCCACACACAGCCAGGCGGAGGGGAAGGGTGTTCATTGGTTGCCCGCCTGCATGTATTTAACACTCCATTCAGATCCCAAGCTGGACAGGATATTCCCGCCTCAGTGACACTGGGAAAACGACAGGAACAGGAACCATACGGGGGAGGGAGAAAGGATATTGAAATGAAATAAGAGGCTTTGCTAATTGTATCCCTTGAGCAGTCACTAGAAGAACTGAGGACCCACAAGAGAGCAGAGCTATAACCTGTCACCCTTTGAGTGGGAGGGCTCTTAGCTACGTCTACATTGTGACGAAAAGCCCGTGGCTCCGAATCGCAGGGGCTGGGTCAGCTGATTGGGCTCAAGGGGCTCAGACTGTAAGGCTGAAAATTGCAATGTAGATGGTTGGGCTCATGCTGGAGCCTAGGTCCAGTCTCCGAGACCCTCCCCCCCATTGCGGGATCTCGGAGTCTGGGCTCCAGCCCAAGCCTGTATATCTATACTGCCATTTTATAACCCTTCAGCCCAAGCCCACGAGCCCCGGTCAGCTGACCTAGGCCAGCCATGGCCCTTCATCGCAGTGTTAATACAAGGGGGCCTGATTCATTGTATTCACACGAGCGGTGCCATTGATCTCAGTGTGAGGCAGAACGATTCAGTGGATACAGCACTGGCCTGGGAATCAAGAGACCTGGGTTCTGCCTGGGCTTTTCTCTGATCTACCCTGCGTCTTTGCCTCAGTTTTCTCTTATGTGAAATGCGGATGAAAAAAACTATCTTGTCTTTTCTGACTGTTCGCCACCAGCCTTTTTTTTCTCTTGTCTGATTTTTAATCCAGGAATTTATTTTAGTTGAAAGCTATTGGCTCAGTTCCCTCCTACAGCTGAGCTCAGCTCAGTGCAGAGGAGCAGGGAGGCCATTATGGGGCAGGATATAGCGTCCTGATTCTTGGCTGGCCTGGCCCTAGCAGGTGCTAGACCAATGTTGGGGGGTGCTGTAATTTATGCTAAGCTAAGGGAAGATCAGCATAGCATAGTGCAGAGGGGTGGAGTCTTGTCATGCCCCTGTCTCTGACAAACCTCCATCTCCCTGTGCTGGGGACCATAGGGCAGTTGGCACAGGAATTGGCTTTGCCAGCTTTATGGCAGCAGGGTGTTTCCCTCCACCAAGGGACCAGAGTGTAATGGATAATCTGATACAATAGTTCTGTTTGCAAAGGGGAGTCCAGAGTATGATCATTGTTCTCAATGTGTACAAAACACAGGAGCAGGCAAGGGCCTTACAATCTACAGTAATTATGTAATACAATCTTAGCTAAATCACCTGGTCTTGAAAACCATTGGGAACAGGTGCCAAGGGGCTGCCTTACTAGGCTCATATGTACACTAAGTGATCAGAAGCTGAGTTTCCATCAAACAAATACAATAAACCTGTTAGTTACAAATCAGTGTGTTCCTTAGTGTTTCTCTAACTAGCAGAAAGGGGTTCAGAGCAGGTTTCATCAGCAGATTGGTAGGGACAGAGCGTTTCAATGAGAGGCTTGTGTGGGTGTCTGTCCTGGTTAGCACACCTCTGCCTCCCTGTGCTCCCACAATGCACTGAGAAAGAAATTATAATTATCACCAGAACGAAGGGGCTTTTTGCTCAAGGGGAATCCACAGAGCAGGACTGGCCAACTGCCTGCAGAGACGGAAGAGAGAGAACATTGTGCATTTGAATGCTGAGGATTGCACAATGCTAGGGCCCTCCGTGCTTAACACCTGAGCGGGATGACCTTGTTTCCCGATAAGAGTCTCCCTTCCAGAGGAAGAGATGGGCATTTAAATTTCATTGATAAGCCTATCAAATAGTTAAGTGTATTATAGGCCTCTGTAGTTGAGATATAGGAAAAGATTCTCTAGTGAGTCAGGGACTCTGAAATCCTTTCTTTTAGGCATCTTATCTTATCTAGCAGAGAATCCAACATGTGGCTGTGAAACACGGCCAGTTTGCTAAGCCCAAGTAATGGCTTGAGCAATAACACTGCAAAACTAGAAGTACCATTGAAAGCCCTTGAAATGATAGAAATGAGAGAGGGCAAAGGAAACTGAGCTGCTGTGTGATCCACTCCCAAATGCACTGTGGTTCCCTAGTTCTGCTATGTCCTCCAGTGTTATGGACAGGCCAGTTTTGAATGAGTCTTCCCCCATTTTCCTCCGGTGGATACTCCGTTGTTGAATGGACCTGGGGATTTGCTTCTAGCAGAATTTGCTTTTCATACATGGCCAGCCATTAAACGTTAGGCCAAGAGGAAGGGCTAAAACTAGCAGAATGAGGAGACAATTGAACGCTTCTTCTGATGGCAAGAGCTGTTCTCAGAGCTGGCCTAGCTGCCGAAGTTGCACTACTTGAATTTAGTTGGTGTAGAAACAAAAGTAAGCTAAATGGATCAAATCCATTTTAAAATCAATTTGAGAGTACGTCCGTAGGGGTATTTATCTAAATCCATTTAAAAACACACCTTAGTTAAACTTGTGTGTGCAAGACCTCTAGAGACGAGCAAAGCTCTGAGTTCTGCGAGTAGTGTGTGACTGAGGAGGCTGTATGAAATGTAGTTGTATGCGTGTGGGTCCCAGGATATTAGAGACAAGGTGGGTGAGGTAAGGCTGAGCAGTACCATATGAAGGTATGGGCCTTCCAATCAGGGACCAGAGAGTAGGGAGGTTACAAGACAGGACACCAGCTGGGTGTGCCCTGAGGAGTTATGGGAAGGGACTGGAGGACCAGCATTACTTGATTGTTACCTGGTGGCATTGGCCAGAGTTCTCTCTAGGGACACCTTGAGCTACAAACCAGCCACTATACCTCCAAGTGTGGTTGCTGCCTTGCTCTGAGAGGCTGTTGTATCTGAACGGGGGGCGAGTTAAGAGGAACACTCAAGACAAAATCTCTAGTGAAGACCCCACCGTTTCCCTAGCCTTTCCAGTGGGGTTCCCCTGCTGTGGATGGCTCTAATGAAGTGCACTGTGGTCACTGGGAGTCTTTCCACTGACTTCACTGGGCACTGGAGCAGGCCTTATGTTTATAGGCTATGTAGAAGAACTCTGAGTCCCCACCCCTGAGCAATGAAGATAAGCTATTGCATTCCATTCGGAAGGATTTTAGACTCTTCTTATCAGCAACAAGCTGGGTTGGATGGGAGCTAAAAATCTACTGTAAATCAAATATAAAGTCGAGCCACATTTTTTTAAACACCTGACTTCTTTTCGGGAAAGACAGTATCAGTGATTATGAGGTAAATATCAGAAAATAACAAGTCTGAAACTAGCAATTCTCAGATGGAAGGCTTGCGTGTTCTCCTTGTCTCCTAATTTCTTCCTGGTTTGAGTAAATTCACTATTTCCTATCTAGCATGGAAATTCGCCTCATGATAATCACCAGTAATAAATCAAAACCTCCTTGGAGTCTTCTTAAAACCAAGCATATTTCAGCAGGCATCTGAAAATGTCTATGTGTGGAGAAAAGCATTCAGGAATGTGTTGCGTATGGTCCTTATAAATGAGTATTTAAAAAGAATTCCTTGGGATCGACAGAACGGGAAGAATCTAATCTATGAAAATTCCTTGGTTTCTGCTTACTGTTTGAGTAAATACAAGGCCATTCACTCACTCGATGGGCTTCTCAGACTGGCCTATTCTGGGAGAAAGGAGGAGGAAACTGGTGATTTAATGCACTTAGCATGAAATCAAAACAGTTTCAGGAATTGATCAACAATTTTCAGAATATTATGATAATCCTCTTATTTCATGGTGGGAGAGCAGGACCAACCAGAAATCTCACCATGGGCTGTTTCACATAGAGATGGACCTGTGTGGTCACTAGTTAAAGTCAGTGACTGTGAGTCACAGCTCCCCTCTCAGTCATTGATTCATTGGGTGGCTTTGGGCAGGTCACTGCACCCCACTATGCCTCAGTTTCCCCATCTGGAAACAGGGATAATAATGCTCACCTCAACACAGGGCGGGAGGAGGGCTGTGAGGGTTAATTCATTAGTGTCTGGAAAGTGCTTTGAATCCAGGAGGTTAAAAAATGCAAAATATTATAATTTTACGCCATTCATTTCTTTTTTACTTCTGGGAAGTAACAGTTCTGGAAAGCAGCCATCCCTGGGAGGGCCATTTGGAAAAGCACGTGTGAATATGAAACATGCATTCCCGTTAAATTGCAGGATTTATTCCATTGCATGATTTATTCCGTTCATTTATTTATGAAGACGATTGAGTGCAGTAGCACCTAGGAGCCCCAGTCATGGACCAACACCCCAGGCACAGGTCAAGCACAGAACAAAAAGACAGGCCCTGCCCCCAAAAATTTACAAACAAAGTAAATCTATAAAATCTGCTTTGTCTGACTTATGTATCTAGCCTGGCTGTCTTACTCTCCAGTGAATCTTACTTCTGAAATCTATAGTCCACTAAGTCTATTACTATCTACAAACTCTTCAGGCTGCACTGTCTCTGTTTTATGCTTTCCGCTGAACTCAGTGCAAGACCAAGTGCCGCATTACTCAAGTCAGAGCCCCCCACTACCACCCTACACCTGGAGTGCGAGGCTCAGCTTTGAACATTGTAGAACAGAGGACATAGCGAAGGCGTGAACAGGGTACTGAGAAGGGCAGCAAGGGCGGTGATGTCTCCGCGTTCTGACTGGGTGATGAGAAGAGGGTTAGTGGGAAAGGAATGGGTCTTGGGGGTCAGGGAATACGGGCTCATCCACGTGGTGATGCAGCTGATGCAGAATTCGGCAGCTGGCTTGTTAAGCAGAGTCTCTTTCTCTCAACCGACCCTGGTCGCCTGTTGGTTTAGACCTATAAAGCACTAAGTGGTCTGGGACCTACCTCAGCGACATCCCTCACCCATGACATTCTGCCTGAGCTGTGGGCAGTGAAGGTGCCTGGGCAGTATAACATAGAGAGGGTGGCTGGCAGGGTGCTCTCTGTTAGGCCCTCATCTTTGGAAATGTGTTTCTTTTCCAGGTCCTTAACAGCCCCAGTGCATTGGCCTACCGGGCACACAGCAAGGCGTATCTTTCCTCTCTCTTTGCAGACATGGGTGTTGGGTAGGGGTAGGGAGTGGCAGGACACCAAGGACTGTGTAGGGAGCTCCATTCATTTTTGTTGTACTTACATTGTGTCTGGTGTATTGGCGTTGATCTGGGGGAACTGGTGGGTACGTTTGTTTATTAGTGTTCTTCAAAGATCATCAAGGTTGCCTGGGTTGTTGGAGGGTGAAGGGGAGCTGCTTCATTACGGATAGTGACGATCCAAACAGCATAACATTGAAAAATAGATAAATAAAGATGAACGTGCCTATCTCAGACCTTAAAGAACATACAACATCGTGCAAAGCAGGTAAGTGCACACACAGACAGGCGAATGTGCCTGTGAACTGAATGTGAGTCTTGTTCAAATGTGGGTTCATGCAGGCACAAGGATTCCATCAGCTTCATCTTTGCAGTGAACCCTTTGTCCCTGGTCTTCTAACGTGTGTGAAACCCCTGAACATGCCAGCCCAGTGGATCTTTACCAGCCTCATTGCTTCTTCAGTTCCTCTCCCACTCCTTCATCATCCATCCTGCAGTATGGAAATCAGACATCTCGCTGGGAACGGCTTTGGTTGAACTGGGCTTGAGATGTACTGTGGGTAACCAATAACCCTTCATAACTGAGCTAAAAGACATGTCAATATTTCTGTCCTTTGGCCAGCAAAGAGAATAATTATCAGTCCTTAGGGTGGCACCTGGGGATGGGGATGCTAGGACATTTTCATTCAAAAAGTGCATTTCTGTTGTCCACAAGGAAGTATCACTGCTATGGGACAGTCTCTTACTGTATTTCTGCATAGCGCCTAGCACACATGAGGCCCCAACTTCTTTGAGGCCTCGGCGCACCATCACAGTATAAATGTTAAAAAATAATAATAAGTGGGGGGTGGGAGGAGCAGGAAGCATCAAGCCTATTGCAGTTCCCCCGAGATACATATGGAGCTCGGGACATCTAGGGGTTTAGGATGAACCTCTTTGCCCATTCTTCTAGGGATAGGGAGAACCTCCGTCAATGCAAGGATGAAGTGAAAGCTCCAGGAATGGGAACACATGGACTGGCCTGTAGCTCATGCAGGAATTTCTCACATGTGGGCTGAGATGGCCCTTAATTATGGTTGAACCTAAAAAGGTTCAGCAATTCTGTTTGGTTCAGAGAAGTGCCCCAAAATTTGGCTACTTATCTCAGCTCTCTGAACTTTTCAAGGCTCCCAAACTAGGCTGGAAATTTCACAAGACTAAGCTTTCTCATTATGCCATACAACCTATAATGATCCACATCGTATACAGTCAACCTGTGGAATTCACTGCCATGGGATGTTGTGAAGGCCAAAAGTATAACTAGGTTAAAAAAGAAATAGATAAGTTCATGGAGGATAGATCCATCAATGGCTATTAGCCAGGATGGTCAGAGACAGAACCCCATATGCTGGATGTCCCTAAGCCTCTGAGTGCTAGAAGTTCAGACTGGACGACAAGTGATGGATCACTCAAAATTCCCCTGTTCTGTTCATTTCCTCTGAAGCATTTGGCACTAGCCACTGTTGGAAGACAGAATACTGGGTAGATGGACCATTGATCTGACCTAGTATGGCAATTCTTATGTCATCTCATCCAGAACCAGGAAATCCCAAACCCCAAGCCAAATAGGGTGAAAAAATATAGCCCAAGTTTTCAGACACCTAGACACAGACAGTGTTTGGGGGTGAATGGCACTGTCAGCAATGATATATTTATAATTATTCTCCCCTCCACTCCCAACTTTTAGTTGAGGTTCCATTTGGGTGAAGGTTCTAATATTTCATGTGAGCTGGGTCCCCCTCCCAACCAACACTCTCCTGATTTTCCCTGGGGATAGCAATTGGTCCTAGTTTGTACTGTATTTTTTTTTGATAGTATTGTAACTGGCTCCTCTCAACCTGTTACAAATGTGTTTGTGTTACCTCCTGTGTTTTGAAGCAGAGAAAAATCTTGCTCATTTTAACAAAGGCCAGAGTTAGAGTTTTAAAAAAACACCAAAAAACTAACTGTAAAAAAGTTTCCTCTGAATTAGTTCTATCTGGCTCGTGATCCCTTTTTGATTGAATTGTTAATAGCAGCCAGGTGCAACCAATAAGGGATGCTAGCCCGAGTCTCTGGAAGTAGCATGGGAACAGAGCTTGGTAGAATATTCCAAGAGGGTGGCTTAATGTGTGGGCTTCCTATGTCCAGCCTTCATTATTTTTCTTTTGTCTAATAAAAGAAACAGCCGCTGTATCTCCCTCTCTCAGTGCTAAGCCTAGAGGAATGGGAAGTGTAGATACACACACAAACTATATAGATGTTCGTATATAGATAATAACTGTACATAAAAGAACTCTTTGCCAGTTCCAGCTGGGCTCTCCCGGGACCTGGCTGACAGTTCCAGGAGGGGACTCTAAATTCATTCATTGATGGGCTCACTTGTAATTAATAAAGTGAGAGTTCTTAATACAGTCTGGAGTGGAGCTGTGGTGACTGACTTTCCCTGCAGCGGCCTTCAAAGAGCATCTACTGTATTTATCAGTGAGCCCCCTACTCTTGGGGACAGGGTCCTTGAAAGAAGGGATCAGAGCAAGGGGATGATCTGAGGTAGCATTTCCAGGTGCGAAGCGCGGTGGTGGTGGCAGTCACCCACGCTGGGGGTATCAGAAACCCAGGTCCATAGCAATGTTTATATTTTCCAGTGTTCAGTTCAATAGTATATTGTCTTTGCAGAGAATAATGATAAATATGCCATTGCTGACAGTGCCATTCACCCCCAAAGAATCCCCAGATAGTGTTTGTGTCCAGGTATTGCATTTCTGGAGTGAAACA
Source organism: Dermatemys mawii (assembly GCA_007922305.1). Classification (NCBI taxonomy): domain Eukaryota; kingdom Metazoa; phylum Chordata; order Testudines; family Dermatemydidae; genus Dermatemys; species Dermatemys mawii. The sequence goes on along the minus strand of ML677360.1, from coordinate 16,101,370 downwards.
TCCCAGCTCTTTCTGCATGAGGGCTTTCCAGTGCACATGCTATGCCACAGTTCAGGACAGGATCTCATCTTTACTAAACCACTCCTCACTGCGCTGGGGGATTCTCTGTGGACTGCAAGTGCAAATGCAGAGACTGAGCATGTGCGGTTTCACTCAGACCCCTCCCAGTGGCATTCCCTTGGGGGGAAGCCCTCAGTGTCTGTCTCAACATCAGATCTACGAGTCCCAATTTCAAGGGTTAAATGCAGTTACAACAGCCAACCTGCTATCAGGTAGCAAGGCAGGTGGCTGAATCCTCACTTCTCAAAGGGGAGCTGGTGGGTGGACCCTGCTGGCCAAGATTTCCCAAAGTGACTGGTGATTTTGAGTGGCTCCATTTTTCAAATCCCAGTGAGAGATGCCCTGAAGAGTCACATCTGAAAACCTTGGCCGGGCATCATAGCATGAATTACTGCCTCCATGCATACACCCCCTATTAGATGTGAGGTCCCCAATAGCTCATGAGGTAACAAGGAGGCGCTGCATCCTTTTCCGATGAGTTTAGTTGACATGCTGTCCCCACTGACATTAATGGGAATTTTCCCATAGGCTTCAGGGGGGCCAGAATGTCACATTTTGTGCTTTGCTGTATCAATGTGTGCAACTACCAGGCACTGCAACATTTCCTGGAGCCACCTGTCATTGAAACACATTTCTTTCTAGTGAGGGAGGTTCTTTTTATTCAGCATCTTCGTAAAAACCGGAGCCCACTTTCCTGTCCTTTCTGCACTAGTGATGCAATTTCCACCCGACACGGTGGTACAGAAAGATCTACTGTGTGTCATTTCCAATAGCTCCTTGTGATGTGGGCTGTGAGCTGTGTGGGTAGCTTGATTTATGTAGTTTCAGAACCTTTCCAAAGAAATGTTCTGATTTTATAGGAACTATTCCTTTATGCCTCAACACAGCATTTGCCAGAGACTAGTGTTTTCTGGGGGTTAAGACCCAGAGAGGTATGAGTGTCAGTAACAGAAGACATCATTATGGGCTCCCGTTGTGGAATGTGGGGGCAACAGCTGCTCCCACTTCAGAAGTGTTGACAAAAAAGAAAAAGATATTATAGCTCACACTGCCCACAGGTGTGGCAAGATCAGGGATCAGCATTTAGTCTCACTAGGCCAAGGCCTCGTTTATTTATCATTATTCGCCGTTCAGCTCTGTGGTACCAGGATGTGGCCCTAAGGCGAGAACAAGGGTTTAAGCTGCAGCAGGGTGCCCTTCAGTAAAATATTAGCTACAGTTCTATAGCTCCATTAGACCATCTGGAACAAGCTGCCCCAAGTAGGTGGTAGAACTGCCTTTGCTGTGGAGAGCCAAGAGCTGACCTCCCTATGTCAGGGGAAAGTTAGAGATCATTAAAATGACCAATGTAAAGGGGAAGGGATGTGGGGAGCCAGGAGAGCCCCTCCTTCTGCAAACCAAACTCTGATTTTTATTTGTTAATACGCTCAACTGTCCAGAGATTAGAGGTTGGGCATAGGAACCTTTGGGTCTATTCCTGACTCTGCCACTGAATCACTAGGTGACCTTGGCCAAGTCACTTAACATCCCTGTGGCTCACTTACTTACATACAAAGTGCTTTAAGGTCTGAGGATAAAATAATCTATGAGGGCAAAGTATTTATTTATTATTCTGAGTGTGCTAGGTGCTTCACAGAAAGAAGTAGAGATCTGTTCTCTGCCATGATGAGCTAGCAACCTAAATCCCTGGATCTTGCAAATGCTTACACACACATGTAGTTGTACTTATGTGAGTAGGACTGTTCATTTAAATAGGGCTGCTCATATGAGTAAAGTTAGGCATGTAAGTATTCTCAGGATTGGGGCTTATTCAGACATGGCACAAGTGGGGATCCCAAACAACCAATAATGCTAGCGAAAGGCTGGGGGGAAGGAGTGAGGGGAATCCACCACAGCTAACACACCAGCTTCGATAGTTTCCAGATTTGCTTTCTTGCATAACTCCCAGAGTAAAGCTTTCCAGACCCCAAAGTGTGGAAATTCACAATTTCCATTTTAGGAGATAGTCAAAAATGAAAAGTATAAGATTCAAACTTCCCTAGATTTCTCAGTGAAGCAGACAAGAGAGATTTCCTGGGATTGGTTGCTGTGGGGGAGCTTTCTGTTTGTTTGAGTTTTTATGTGTGTGCATAGATGTAGCTGTGGCAGAAGTGAACCTATTTGTCTATTTTGTGACAATTTCTCTCTCTCACACACACACACTTTCTCTCTCTCCCCCGGCCCCATGGGTATGTTGCTTATACAAATTGACCCCAATGCCCATTTGCCTGTACATGTGGTGGATTTGGGCATGCAATCATGGTGATTATGTGTGCAAACTAGATGTGCAATTGCTCCCCTGCCTCATGAAAATTGCATATACAGAAACATACTTTCAGAAATGAATGTTTCATTCCCATTTTTGCTGCTTTTGCAGTGGTGAAGGTTTCTGTGTGATAACAGGCAAGGAAATTCTTCTGTCACAAACCACTGGGTAAACTGGCTGTATCCTGGGAGCAGCTGACAGACCCTTGAAGGACGTGCCTGTGGGATTGTGTGCAGTTTGACAGAGCAGAGCCCCCTTGCAGGATCCTTATATGGGGCTCTTTGCCTGCAAGTGCTTTTTATTGGTCACAGGAGGAAGCCTCTTTTCCATTAATCAACACAAAATAAATTTGACTTAAATACTAAATTGCAACATTGTGAGCAATTTATACAAATTACAGGGAAGGGGCAGAGATATATTTACCCTGGGATTGTGTAATTAACAGTGGGGGACTTATGTTCTTCTGAGTCAGTGTGTTTTAGGCATGAGACTATTTACTGTGGAAGAAATCTGTAGTCTATCGAAAGAAGTTAGTGTTAGGGCTGAGAATGGGCAAATATCCCAATTAATTGAGCTTTAAATGAAACTCTATGAGGGCAAAACAGATTTTAAAAGTACCTAAAGGTACTGGATGCCTAATGCCTATTGAACGTCAACAGGAACTGGGGCCCAGGTCTTCAAAGGTATTTAGGTACATAGGAGTTAGGCACTTAACTGTCTGTGAGGATATGGGACTGGGTGCCTAATTCCCCAAGGTCCTTTTGAAAATAATCACCCTTGGAGGCTTGGCTGAGGCCCCTTAGGAATGTTTCAGCTATAGATGCAAATACTATGGCCCAGATATTTAGAGCGGAGGCCCAAAAAGTGTGTCTCATTTTGCACCTGACATGACCACGGTTGTGGCAATAGAAAGCACAGATGGCTAATTAGACACATTGACTTGTGAACTGATGTGCACTGTTGGGATAATTGTTTGCACAAGTTAGGCAAAGGCTTTTCATGCATGACTGCAGGGCTTGTTTTTATTTCTTTTAATTCAGGCCTTGTACCTGTGCTGTTCCACCCCAGGAGACTGCATGAGTAAACTAGTCTTGCTGCTGTGAGCTCTCTAAAATGAGCAGCTGCATACATGAGCGAGTACTTGGCTTGGTACGCAACAGGGCGTATGTACACTTTCTAATTTACAGCCACAGGCATTTGATAACCCAGGGCTAAAACGCCTCCTTTTGTGTATGAGGATTTGGCCCACAGAGCCTCTTTCACTGGAAGGCAAATGTGAAATAGCCTGGTCTGTGAAGTGCAGGTCAGTCTGAGTGTAGTATAGAAAACAGTGGTTTTCCAGGTGTCCGCTGAGACAACCCTCAACCCCTGCCTTTCTGCTTGGAGCTGCAGAATGTGATGGGCTAGTCTGCGGCTGATGTAAATCGATGCAGCTCCATTGGCCGTAATGGAGCCATGCTGAAGAGCTGGCCTGATGTGTTTATAGCAGCGCCATGAGATCAATGAGATTTTTGCTGTGGATCAAGGTCAGTACAGCATAACCTTGACTATCCAAACTCTATAATCCCTCAAATGGGATCGTGTTACACAGTCTATCTGAGTTACCAGGGAAATCTCACGACTCTACAAACCTGTCATCATTGGAACATGTTTCGGGCATTGGAATCCAGGGCATTGGAATCCTTGAGAATTTACAGGACAGGCCCCAAGATACTTGTCAGAGCACATGGGCTCAGAAGGCAGGATTGCTCCAGATCTCAGATATTAGCCTGACGTCCCATTTAATAGGCACTTCCTACACTGCCTGCTACAGGGTTACTGCTGTGACTAGTGTGTGGAGCCCACAGTACCAAATGTCAGCTTCCACACAGCTGGCAGGAGATTGATTTGCCTTTCAGTGGCACATGAGCCGTAAGCTTGAAGTCTAGAACTAGAGTGGAAAATAAAGCAGAATAATCCAAAATTTGGAGGAGGGGAGGAGACAAGATCAAACATTTCTGTAAATTCTGTAAAATCTAAAATTTCTCAGAGCTGGGATTTACTAATAGCCTGTCGACATGGGGCTGATGGTTCAAATCTAGCCCAGTCCAGGAGGAGCTCATAGACTTTAAAGCCAGAAGGCACCATCATGATAGACCCCTACCCTCAGGCTGATGGGTCTCAGAGTGGCTCCCGCTGAACGAGTGTCCACCTCACAAAGCCAACAAAACGAATGGCACTAACGGGGCAGTGGAGACGCGAAGGAGGGGACGTGCCATGGAGACTGAGTTCCGCCTCAGCCCTGGAAATGTACACTGCAGACGTCCTCTCCCGGGCGATCAACTGGGCACTATGTTCCTCTAGATTAGAGTTAATGACAAGGATGAAGGAGGAATGTCACCAGAGGACTCAGAAGAGGAAAGATTGAGATTCAGTCCTGGAATAAAGCCTGTTGCTCTGAATCTCTGCAGCTGATCTGCTGAGTCAGCTCCCTAGTCAGGAAACAACAGAAAAATCTCAAGATAAAGCAGATGAGGCAGAGAGGGGCTTCTTTCTCTTCAAGCCTGACCACCAGTGCCTTGGGTCTAATCGGGTGTTTTGAGCTGCTGCAGCTTGCTAACGCCAATAAGAGAGAAACAAACAGAGGTGTGAATGGCCAGCTCTAGCTGATCTACAGTTTGCACATGCTCTGCCCATGGAAATGGCGGCATCCTCCATTTTGGGATGGAATCTGTTATGTTTGGTTGATTGCTCCTGCAAAAGCGGGACCATTGTATCAGTGTGGGTAGATGAACAGCCTTCCCTGTTTTATTGCCCTTGTCTGTGGAACAGGCAGTGTCAGGCTTTGGAAGGCAGGAAGTCCATTTCCTAGTCTGGAGTTTGGAACTTTGTGGTTTAGCCTCGGGCAAGACATGTATATATATATGGTGCCAGATTTTCAAAATATTTAGGCATGAAAATGTACGTCCAAAAGGCACGCTTGGCTGCAGAACCAATTTTCTGTGCAATTGCTGTGCCTGCAGGTGCAAAACAGTCAGTCGTATAACAGCATAGCTAACCACTCAATTTCCCCCATTTATATGTTTAACTTTCGCGTCTGTGTATGCAGATTAGATACACAACCGAAGATGCGTTTTATACACAATTTCTTCATTTCTTTAATACTTTGACAAATCTGGCCCTAGGCAACTGTGTGCCTCGGTTTCCCCCCAACTTGTGCATAATCTCTGTCCCTCGTGGACAACATTGTGAGCGTTTGTATGGTGCTTGGCATAGGGGCTGTGCTGGGTAAAGTCAAACAGCTAAGCAAAGAAAGAAACCCAAACACAAAGGAACATGTGATTCCAGGAGTGTGGCTGGCCTCTAAGTTACACCCAGATCTGGCAAGGGCTTGGCATACAGAGACACATGTTGCACTTGCATTCGATGCAAAGGTGTGGGCCTTGGCGCTGGCCTCCCCTCCACTGCCCCCGCAGATCTGCCCCAGCAAATGTTAATTGTTTTCTGCAAAGGGAAAAAAAAAATCATTTGGGGAATAGATGGAAAAAGGAGATAGCGTCAGGCAGTCATGGCCTGTTCTCCACCTGTTGTTATTTTGGTCTGGCCCAATCAACCTGCTAGCCAGGCTGGAGCCAGAGACCATCTGGAAAAACTGCAGTGTTTATAAAACTGACATGGAGCGGCACCCCAGGGCCCTGACCTCCCACACAAATCTGGAAATGATTAAAATGGCCCTGGCTGTCTTCGCTGCTGAGAGCTCCATGCTGAGAGCAGCCCACCAAGCACATTTGGAGTTCTCATTAGCAAAGCTGGAAATGTAACCAATTCTCTCGGACCTCCCCCCGCACCCCGCGCCACCCCCAATTGTCTGTTTTCCTTAGTCCCAAAGCAGAATGCAACGCTTAAAAAACAACCCACAAAAGCAAGAAACCCAAGGCTAAAACCTTCCCCTCGGAAATGTAATAAAGTAGTTCTGTGAAAGCACTTTCCGAACGGGGACAGCAACAGTTAGATTAATGGGAAATATAACAGGGATTGTCTTGAAAGTGGGAGCAGCTTTCTATACACATAAAATTTTGACTGGTGCCAAATTACTGTTCCAGGAAGTGTGTGTGTGTGTGTGTGTGTGTGTGTGTGTGTGTGTGTGTGTGTGTGTGTGAATGATGATGTACTATACATGCTAAGGAATATAGGAACGTGCTATATATGTGTGTACTACACGTGCGATGAGTCTAAATGGTGTCAAATCTGTGATGTATGCATGTGATTATGATGCTATGAGTAATACTGAGTGTGTGTGTGTGTGTACATGACTGAATTTGTGAATGTGTGTGTGTGTGTACATGGGTGTAGGTAGCAATGGGTGTTTTGCACCTGTGGTATTTCCTAAACAAACATAAAAATACTTCACTTGTCAGTTGGCCTCCGTGTCCAGATAAATGTCAGACTCTGCCAGGCTGGGTAGCAGGCACTGCTAACTGATGAAACGGCCAGATTGCACATATGCAAAATGGGCTCAGCTGTGTGCGGCTAATTTGTGTGCACAGAAACTGCAAGTGCATGAGCAAATGCCTCTAGTCTGTGACAATTCTGTCCCAAGGTCCATGTGGAGGGTTCCTTCATTTAACATCCTCCCCTGCTTACAGCTGTGGTCACTGTTTAGTTTGGGGAGCCTGAATTCCAGGCCTGTCCAGCTAGTTTTACTAAACTGTCATCCTCTGTATGCTTGAAGAACCAGCAGCCTACCTGCTGCACCTGACAGGCCTCGCCCAACCCGCTTCGATGGTCTACAGCTTAATCAGATCCCCTATTTCTGTGGCTCACCGGAATTAAAGGGGAAAAAGCAGTAAGTGCCCTGCAGGGCTGGTCCCCCGAAAAGCTGGCCGCAGGGTCCAGTGGTATGTATTGTAATCAATATATTGGGGGAATCCAAGTCACTGCAACTGCTTTGGAATAGCATTTAGCCCCTGAGCCCAAGGAAAATGAAAGGCTTTGTTGGGTTTGGATCAAGCCCTTAATTTGCAGGCCTCCTTCCTGAGCGGCTGCACTTCAAATTTTCCATGGCCTGAAAGGTCTCCTATCCAAGTTGCCCTGTGCATTGGATGCAGCAGGGTAAGTGATACTGCACCCAAAATTCAAGCCACATTGGGCCTTCCTGACCCAACCTGGCCAGAGGGACATTTGGCTAATACCCAGCCTTGTTTAGCCTGCTGGGCAGCATTTTAATTAGAGATGTGTGGAGAATGAATTATCCATGACTCTAAGCTGCCCATGGAAAATTCAAATCAACTAGATTTTAGTTTACAAGCCATGGGCTCAATGTCGGCCAAAGTAAAAGAAAAACTCCTGGCTACCTATCCCTGGAGAGTACAAGCCAGTCTTCGCACAGGGTGAAAATGGGATGCTAACACTGGAACATGTGGCCTTTGGTTAGATTCAGGGCTTCATCCTGTGAGGTGCTGGGTGGCTAATTCAAGGAGACTAGAGGGAGCTCAGCACCTTGCAGGATAGAGCCCTTAGCCTGTAAACCAGAGGCTGGCATTGCCAGGAGTTGATCTAATAGGCTGCCTTAGAGCAGAGTAAGAATTAACAGTCATTTTGACAGAAAGTTTTGGGTCAGAGCCTCACTGCGTCATCACTCTCTGCTGCGTCTGCTCACTGGTACGGAGCCCAAGAGGCAGGGAGAGGTGAGGGCAAGGCTCGACACACAGCCACATCTGGGGGTCGGCAGGAAGGACCACAGCTCACAAAGAGCAGCTAAGTGATTGTCAAGCAGTTCTTGGCCTAGGTTCTCTTGCTGAATTGGCTCCAGATCCCAGGAAGGATACACAAATGCAGATGAAGCACCTGCAAAGGCCTCTGGGACTCTCGCAGAGAAGCGTTCTTTCCCTGGAAGCCAAAAGAGCACCGTGGGATTTCAAAAGTGCTGACACTGTGCAGTCAAAAAACCCCTCCAGAGAAACAATAGAAAATCAATTGCCATGCTGGCCCGGCTATTTCCTGTGGACCCTTGGAAGAACACAGTCTTATAAAGCTGTGAGGTCCACTCCAGCTTATTCCTTGTTCTAACTGAGAGAGGAATGATCACCCAGTGCTTAGTGCACTAGCCTGGACCTGGGAAAACCTGGGTTCAACTCCCTGCTTTTCCACAGACATCCTGTGTGACCTGGGGCAAGTCACTTAGCCTCTCTGTGCCTCAGTTCCCCAGCTGTGAAATGGGATAACAGCACAGCCCTACTTCACAGGGGTATTGTGGGCATAAGCAAATTGACGGTTGTGAGGTGCTCAGAAATTATGATCACAGAAGCCATATAAGAGCCTTCAATTAACAGCATGGCATCACGTGCATATGGGAACCTACAGTAATAGAAATCTAGGAGCACAGGAAATTCCCTGCTGATCAAAACCAGGGTCCAGCCAGTCCCATATCTTTTCTCTGACAATGGCCACAGCCAGATGCTTCAGAGGAAGGGGCAAGAAACCCCATAAGGACAATGAAGAAATAAGTAGCCCCTAGCGGAACTTTCTACCTAACCCTAGACACTTAATGCTTGGCTTGAGCCAAGAGAGCTTGAAGATCCTTATATGACTGTTTGATCCTACTAATGTAACCGGGTGCTCTCCTGTTTAATCTTTTTCTGAATTCCACAAAGCTCTTGGCCCCAGTGACATCTAGTGGCAGTGAATGTTTTGGATGGATCGGAGTGTAAGTCTCAGACTACACTCTCCTGGGTGTGTTGGAATCTGTCACGTCCTCTGACCCCTTGAGTACTACTTCTCATAACTGACCCTGTGAAACCTGGGCTTCATCCTCTTTCAACTGGACAGCACCTTATCAATTGGCTTTCCCCTCCACTAGCATTCATCCTGTTACCTTGACGATGTTCTGCTGCACCACAACGATTGCACAAAGCTTACTGCCCATTTCACAAGCACTGGCCATCATTGATTTAATTTCGTAACTGCTGAAGAGGCAGCTCGTCACCTGGCTTCACAGATCTCTCTGGCTATTTGCTGTGATCTGAAGAAAAAAAAATCACTCTTCCCAGCTGTAGGGTGACGTCAAGTGTGGTTTGTTTTGCAACAAGCAGCCTTTGGTCATGAGTTGCAACACGAGCAGGCATATCTAAACCATTTGGAAGTTCCTCGCATCGGGTGGGTGTCTGTATTTTCTCAGTGCAGAGACAACATAAGCGTCTGGATCAGAGGGAAGCACGCTGGTAAAGTACAGGCCTTTCCATTATTTCAGCCATGTCCGTTCCTACAGGAATAAGTCATGGATCCTCTTCTCCAATGCTCACTGCAATGTCGATTAACAGCTTGTGTAGCTCATATTCTCATCACACCAATTATAGAATCAGGCTTGGCCCCTTCCTCTCTGTTCTTTGTACTGCTCTGGTGGCCCAAAGAAGGCGGGCAATTGCCCAAAGAGCATGGGGAGGGTTCCCAGATGTAGGGGAATCCTTGGGGGAGGTAAAGCCAGCACAGCTGGCTCTATGCCACTTACCGCTCTCCTCCCGCTAGAGGTAGGGAGGATAAGGGACATGAGGGGTGGAACTGGAGCCCTCTGCTAATTCTTGGCCAGCAGAATGGTCCTTAAGCCAAAGATCAGGAGAGGAGGAAGATGGCTTAGAGCCATGTCCTCCGCACAGCTCAGCTCCTGCACTAAGTACTGCACAGCCAGATTCTGGAATCAGGCCCATAGTGTTGGAATGACTCATCCTTGATTGCTGGGTCTCCTCTGAGCTCTCTTCCTTCCTGACTCCTCAGAATAAGCAGTATTTTTTAAAGTTCTTTATAAATACAAGGTACATTTATGTGCAAATCATGCACGTGTTTGTGCACGATTCCCACGACTGTGCAGGTAATCTTACATTCAACTGATCAGTTACTGGCACATGTCTAACCAGCTGGTTTGTATGGGCAACCACCCGCTTTGCTTGGGCAACTGTAGTTACTGCATGAACAAATTAGACATGCATTTGCACGCAAGTTTTTGTGTATAGAATTGCCATTTAGGATCTGCTTTTCACAAGGAGTTATGAGTAATTATCTAAGGCCAGTCACTGAATTTTCTGACTGTTCTTGTCCAATTCTCTGTTCTCCTGGTGAAAGGAGCCCACCAATAGTGTACCCAGGCTGAGTACTCAGCCCAGAGAAGATGGGAAGATAGGTCATGGCCATGTCTGAAATATGCCTTTGGAAGTGCCTGCACTGAGGGTGCGGGGGACTAACCTTACCCCACATATCTGATGGGTTTCCATTCTCCCTGGTCCAGGCAGTGTGTGGTTTCAACTCTTCCTGTGGTTACAAAGGAAAGAAGCAGTGCATATGTGTATATACAATATGGGACATGCATGTACCCTAGTCACTGACACAGACTGCGTGTCCAATGCCCAGCTAAAGTTTCCATATGGACACTAGGTCTGTGGTTATACCTCAGCCCAGCTCTTCCTGACAGTAGCTGTTACAGTCACCCTCACGGGATGTCTCTGTTAGATTGATTGGGCTTTGCTGCCGTGCTGTGTCAGTGAGTCTGCTTAGATTACTACTGGTAAGTAGGAAAATACGTGACTCATACAAACCCTGGGGACCTAATCCCTGAAAGAGCTCTGGCCTTGGGCCTCAGCGGTGACAGTTTGATACGTGTTTATCTCCTTGACCCCTCTGTTTTACCTGCTCAGTCCCACTAAGCTCTGGCCCTGGCTATTGTCTCCCCAGCCAATGGAATGAGCAACAGGATAAGCTCCGAATAAACTCCAAGGCTCCGGGCCCCGTGGACTACAACATCCTGCGGCTAGCCCACTGCCAGGCCAATGGGGTACAGGAGGGAGGGTGGAGGCATGTGCAGGATGGGGCAGTGGAAGGTGAAGGCAAGGAGCTAGAACTTGGTATGGCCCATTACTGCACAATAGTGCCACGTTGTCTTTATCTAGCTACGCTCCTTATCTAGCCCCCATTATCTGAACGACTCACAATCATTAAGGCATTTATTCTTAGTGGTGTTTATTCTTTGGAGCCCCCGTCATGGGCCAGGACCCCAGTGTGCTTGGCACTGGACAGACACAGAACAAAATGATTCATCCTTCCACTGCCCTTTGCAAGTGCCATTATCTCCATGTTACAGGTGGGGAATGACGGCACAGAGAGACTAGGGGCCAGATTTCCAATGCATCAAATGATTCAGGTGGGCAACGAGTGGGATTTTCAAAAGCGCTGAGCTGCATCTTTCTGTGTCTAAGCCTGGCCCTAAATGACTTGCCAAAGCAGCCACAGAGGAAATCTGTGGCAGAGCAGAGGCTTGAACCTAGGTGTCCAAGCCTTAGGCTAGTGCCTTAACCACTGGATAATTAGCCCTGCCTCTCTCTTTATAAGGGGAGCTTCCTCTGTCCGTAATGTTCTTGTGTTCCTGGTGCTGGGCCGTTGGCCCAGATTGGCTTCTTGGCAGGCGGAGTGCATGGCAGACTTGCATGACCTGTGGGAGAGGGGCTGACCGCTGGACAGTTATGAATCAGAGAGGTAGCCATGTTAGTCTGGATCTGCACCGTTTGGTTTCAGTCCTTAACAAGTAAAACCTCCTTCGTAACCCAGAAGGAATATTGATACGTGAACAAAGGTAATGTATGTAGGCCGGAGAGGGAAAGAGCAAAATAAACAGCTATGGAATGGAGGGAAAGCTCACCTCCAGGCCAAGCATATTAAAAACAATGCCTCAGTGTATCGTTGGGAGGTGTCTAGACGTTGATCCCCGAATAGTGGGTACACAGCGCAGCTGCAGCAGACCCTGCAAAGAGCTTGGGAGACACACGCAGAGAGCAGAGCAAGATGACTGACAGCTCATGACTCTACCGTGGGCCCTCTTACAGAGGCTGTTTTCTGCTGCAGTTGTGTTCACAGTGAAAAGATTTTCGCCACTCCCGGGTTTTTGTAATGCAGGCGTGAAGGGCCACATCATCATCACCCACACTGCTGTAGTGGTGGCCTTCCAAGGAGCTGAGGGCTTTTAATGCCTCGGAATGAATTAAGCCGCAAAGGGCCCTTCTGGGGTGGGTAGGGATTGGCAGGCCTGCTTTACAGATGGGGACAGTGAGGAAGAGAAAGATCAGGTGACTTGTCCATAGACCCCTGGAATCTGGGGGAGAGCTGGGCAAAGAGCTCAGGTTCCCCAGTGTCACAGCTGGGATCTTAAGCATAAGCCTATCCTTCTTCCTAGCCGCAGCCTCCAAAATTGCACACATGGCTGATCTGGTCCGTGAAAGCTGGCATGGACTAGCTTTATCTGTGTACATTAAGAAACTGGGGATGTATTCCAAGACGTGTAGGGTGAGGCAACGCAGTGGTGTGTGTGTGTGTGTGTGTGTGTGTGTGTTCCTGCGTAATATGCTGCTGTTCTACCACTGGCAGCAAGCACTGCACCATGGTGCAAACTCAGCTGTGTTGGCCCGTATGTTGCAGGTCTGGTGGAGCCAAAATTTGGCTATTCCCTGTCCACCTCCTCCCCGCTGGCTTGGTAACGCACAGCACCTACTTCCTCCTGTGCACCCAGCACCAAGCTCCCAGACCCATGGTCCAAATCGCCCACACTGGGAGATGGGCCAGGGACAGGGTCTTACTTCACATCCCTGCATGAGATGTGGGTAAGGTGACCAGACAGCAAATGTGAAAAATCAGAACAGGGAGTGGGGGGTAAGAGGAGCCTATATAAGAAAAAGACCCAAAAATCGGTACTGTTCCTATAAAATCTGGATATCTGGTCTCCCTAGATGTGGCCAAGTTACCATCCTCCTGCTGTTCACGTGTACCCTACCTGGACGCCCACTGCTATGTGTCTCTCTGAGACAATCTGTGCCTGTAAGAGTCCAGCAGCCTGCACATTCCTAGAGTGCTGCTATGGAAACAGACAGGCAGCTTAAAGAAGGCCGCCGTGATGACTCCAGCTGTACCCTGATAAGAGCAACAGTTGACTTGACTCAGAGGAACACACTGCTCCAAAGCCGCTTAGAAAGAGCTCAGAGAATGAGAGTGTTGCAGAATATTTCTTCTGGGGCCACGTTTTCTAAAAAATCCATTGGCCTTTCCCGCCATTCTCCGTTAGCTGCTGTTCCCTTTCCAGGGATCGTGATAACAGGAGATGTTCTGGCAGCCTCTCCAGCACTCCTGCTTTTCAACAGTCTCTCTCTGCTTGACCTCGTGGGCTGAAGACCTCGTGATGCTGGCTCACGGGACATCCCAGCTCCCATGAAGCCAGCATCCTGGGATCCCATGAAGCCAGCCTGATCGTCCTCAGAACATAAAGGAGTTTTGATCATGGGCTGGGCTCTGATTTTCCACACTATTTAAGAGACTCTCCGCTGTGAATTTTATTCTGCCACCAGGATTTTAGGGTTATAGGCTCTTAAACTGATAGAGAATAGAGCATGCCGTTGATCTGTAATGTGATTGTCTCTACATATATATATATATGAACATTGATTCATATTAACGAAGAACCAGTGCAAACAAATTTTGAAGGTTCACGAAGCTCAGCGAACTCTTTTCCCCCATTATGGGACACGTATGTAGTCATGTAGCTAAGGTACAGGGCTTAGAGCCCAAGAATCTGAGCTGTTTCTGGCTCAACCACAGACTTCCTGTATGACCTCAGGTGAGTCATTTAACCTCCCTGTGCCTCAGTTTCCCCATCCGTGATTTTGGATATGAGACTATTCATCTTTAATAGAGCTGTTGGGAGGCATTAGCAGTTTGTGGAGCCCTTTGAAATCTTCATATGACTGTTGCAATATAAATGGCAAGTATTGTTAATTTTCATACCATCACCACCTGTATACAGCTGGGACTGCAAGGAATAACTGTTAAAATATCACAACACGTGCAACTGAGCGATCTCTCCCAAATTCTGCAGCCCCAAGAGGTTGGGCTAGGACTGGATAAACATCTGAGGGCAGAGCCTTAGCTGGATAAATCACTCAGTGAAGTGACACTGATGTACACTGGCTGAGATTCTGGCTTGTTCTGGACCCTTTGAAGTTTGCTCACCACCACTGAGTAGATAAGATGTATAGGAACTTTTCCACCCATCTGGCAATATTTAATATTGCTAGATTCCATAGCAGACACTATTTGTAAGATGTGTAGAAGGACTGATACCTTCAGGGATACGGCGGCTTTTCTCTTCACAGCAATGGCACTCAACTTTGGTTCTATTCTGGAAAAAAAAATAGAAAAATGGTTCCATGTTTATTGTCTCTCATTGAATCCAGATGAAATGTGCTGAGTTTACCATAATTGCCCCTTCTTCCTAGCAGTAGCAGAATTCTGGGACCTTGCAGATCAGTTTTCCAGGGGATAAGAAATCCGTCACACAGAGTGTGGGTATACTGTAAGTGTAACATGGTTTATTTACACGTATACACCTTTCTTAGAACAGGGGCAGTTGCAAATAGCATGCATACAATCCCCTCTTCCAGAAATCTCAGCACTATACTACTGCCCAGTTAGGCCTCAAGAATTCCCTCAAAATACAGAGAATAAAGCAGAGAGTTGTGGTGTATTGAGGACTGTGTTGGAACTGCAAGCTCTCACTTTGAGAGATCTGGGGGTACGTCTTCACTACCCGCCAGATCAGCGGGTAGTGATTGATCTATCAGGGATCGATTTATCGCGTCCAGTGTAGATGCGATAAATCAATCCCCGATAGCTCTGCCTTTGACTCCTGTAATCCACCAAGATGAGAGGCAGAAGTAGAGTCGACGAGGGAGCGGGGAGGTAAGGATGTGAGGTAAGTCAACCTAAGATATGTCGACTTCAGCTATGCTATGCTCATAGCCGAAGTTACGTATCTTAGGTCGACCTCCCCCGCAGTGTAGACCGAGGCTAGGGGCTCCTGTTCCCGCTTTCAGGCTAGGGGTGCTGTAGGAAAGTGCAATCAGAAACAGAGTCAGTCTGGAAAGAACCAGTCTAGAACAAGGAGTGGTTAGTTGTCCTATTTGCTTTGGGGAGCAGCCTGCTTTGTCTCTCTGTGTGTTTTTGGTTACTGTGAGTTATTTTGGATTCTAAGAATAAAAGTAATGTTATTTTGCAGCCTTCCAGCAAGAGTATTTGATATGTTTACCTAACATCGCTGTATGTAGGCCGTGAACATAACAAGTCAAACTCTCCCCTATCTGCCACAGCTTCTCTCAGAGGACAAGTACATATCAAAACTAACAACAATACAGCATTTCACCAAAGACAAAAATCTTGCTCAAACATGAAGACTGTAAGTGTTTACATTAAGGCTATATGTGTCAGAGCCATCTGATGACTCCGGCCTTAACAATATTTTGACAATTCCAGTCTCCCAAGTAAATCTGGCACCTGAGAGGCAAGCTGGGTTTCTTTCCTTCTCACACATCATGGTCAGTAATAAAAGTTCTGTAAGGCTCACTCACATCTGTCCAACCCCACTATCTGTGAATTCTAACTTCAGTGACCCTTGGGCACTCCTATAGGCCTCACTGAGTTCGCACAGGTGCCAATGAAATACAACAGACAATTCTGTTGATGCCCAAGCCAGCATGGAATCCAGCTCCCTCTCCCAGAGCTATGCCAGCCTTGCAGGGCTGACAGGAGTCAACAAGTGATAAATGATTATTTTTGTGTCTCAAGTCACTGCAGTAGTGTCTCACTCAGCAGATCTGCAACTCTGCAGAGCAGAACCACAGTGGCCCCGCTGCGATTAGATCAGGTACATTCATTTCTGCTTCCTCCTTTCCAATGTGTGTGGCTAACTCAACAGGTACAATAAAAATCAGGACTCTGGTCCTGAAAGTTAGTAATGATACTAATGAAATTCTTAAGGCTGATACCTTTATGATGTGCCTTTTGTTTGAAACATACCCCCGTGGCTAGTGCTTCAATACTGCAATTCCCTAGAGCTGATAAACAGGGCAATGTCCTTCTGCCCTTGTCCGTGCTCCACTCTGCCTGAGACATGCTGAAGTGCAGCACATCCAAACCCTGAAGGGAGGAGGCCTCCCTCGCAGGCTGTTACAGTGTCTGGCACTTGTCTAAATAAGGCAGCTGAAGTGCAGGATTTA
The DNA here is from genome assembly GCA_007922305.1 of Dermatemys mawii. Classification (NCBI taxonomy): domain Eukaryota; kingdom Metazoa; phylum Chordata; order Testudines; family Dermatemydidae; genus Dermatemys; species Dermatemys mawii. The sequence goes on along the minus strand of ML677360.1, from coordinate 16,084,948 downwards.
CACTGCTAGTATCAGAGCTCAGGATCCAAACTCATCCACTGAGTGGAACATCCTGATTGCCAGGCTTCCTGGTCTCTGAACAAATACGTGTCCATTTTGAATGCATAGGGCCAAATCCTGAAGCCCTTGTGTGTCCTCTGCTGTGGATCCTGGTATGCAGCCTCCTCCCTCCTCCTCCCCCAGAGGCAATGACGTAGGACCTGCATGGCTACCCAACGCCTGCCCTTGTCCATGGAAAGTCTGCAATGCTGTGTCACCAGTGCGCCCCTGAATCATATTGGAGTGGCATTATGTGGGAAAAGGTGCCCTATCCCCAGCCCCTAGTGCATGGGGAATCCTGATGGGCAGCCAGGAGCCTGAGTAGCCAAAAGGTAAGGGGGTGTCGCAAGAGTAAATGAGGAGACAATTTGACCCAACAATTTAAAACCACAATTTATAAAAAGTACGGCAACTTGCTGACATAAAGCCAGAGGCAGGAATCAAAGCTGCAGCAGATTATGAATGCCCACCGTAGATGATAGATCAGCAGACTGGAACTATCCACACCACAGCTGAAAAACTTGCAGCAGAATCGAAATACCCACAATCGCATTTAAATACGTGCAAATATGGTAAATCTCAGCAAGAGACTTTTGTACTGACATTTGTACTAATTGCCTGAGGTGATGCAGAAATCAGTGGAGTGGGTTTTCTTTCTTTAAGTTTTCATTTTCTTCTACATGGACACCTCAATTTTGGATTTTGAGATTTTCATCTAAGTGATTTAGGAGCACTTGACCTATTAATGTTCAGTGGGACTTGGCTTCCTAACTCCCTTTTTGACAATCCCACCCTTGGAGAGCTATGTAGGTGAGGTGGATGCACTATTTGTAGTACCATAGTTTATTCCATCTGTCCAGCAGTCAGAGACCCAGATACACTTGTCTCACTATGGGGAGAGGTTTCTTTTGGGGCAGCAAAATAAGTCTCAGTGGCTGTTTTGTTGCCCTTATTGGAACTTCCCCCTACCCCTTGGGACACAAATTCTGCAAGAACTTCTGCAGGGATGCACTGGACTCCACCTCTTTGCCTTCCTTTTCTCTTTTAGCTGTGGTTGCATTTTCTGTGCCTGGCATGGAAGATAACTGGGAAACCCTGGTCTCTCTTGAGAGCAGCTTATGTCATTTTCTGCTGTCAGTGTAGCTGGTGAAGGAGGCTTTCCCCTCTTCTTGCCTGTTTCCTTTATCTTGCAGCCATTCAGGGAATCTGATGTCCTCAGGGAGACAAATGTGCACAAAGGCCGTTGTAAAAAAAAGAGCCACAAAAGGCAAAGCTAGTCCCTCCCCTGGGATTATACATGCAGCAGGCTGCCATCACTGTACATCTCAAAGCCCACTAGGTAAACACTGGTGACATATAGACATGGGGAGGTGGTTGCAGAATGGCCAGATAAATTAGCTGGCTTTGATTAGCTCCTGGTTAATCTTGAGCTATCTGTCAATCACTCTGAGCAGCAAACAGAGCACTTCAAAACCTCTCCACCCTGCAATTAAATGAACGGGGTGGTTGGTAAGTCATTATCTTAACGCAACTCAGGCTGCTTAAATCAAATATGGAGTCCTTGCAGATTGTATTCAACATTCCTCCTTTCATTATCTAGTATCATTATTCGTGTGTACTCATTAATGATTATTTACTTCTCATATAGCACTTTACATCTCAAAACATTGTGCACACATTATGTAATTGATCTTCAAAATGCCCCTGCGGGGTAGGGAAGTATTGTATAGTTTGGCACCTTGGAGTGCAGAGGAGCTGGTTCATCGGCTCCAGGCAGCAATAAAATACACAGCCCTGTCTCAATAAGCAACACAGAAGGAGACAGGTGTGTTGAATGCACTATGTATTCAAGGGAACTGTATCCAAAACAGTTAACCCAAGTAATTCTTGGGCATTCATAATGACACCTGCCACTGCTCTAGTGCTTTACATTCAAACCACTGCACAGTGTTAACTAATGAATCACCACGCCCATGTGGCGTAGGTAAGTAAGTATTATTGAGCCCATGTTACAGAGTTAAGTAACTTGCCCAAGGCAACAGTCAGCAGCCTTGGGATCGGGGTTCAACTCCTATATCTGTCCACTAGAGCAGTGGGTTTCAAACTTTTTTTCTGGGAAACCAGCTGAAGAAAAGTGTTAATGCCTGTGACCCAACAGAGCTGGGGATGAGGGGTCTGGAGTGTGGGAGGGGCTCAGCACTGGGGTAGGGGGTTGGGGTGCAGGGGTGAGGGCTGTGGGGTGGGGCTGGGAATGAGGGGTTCAGGTTATTGGAGGGGGCTCTGAGCTGGGGCAGGGAGTTGGAGTGTGGGAGGGTCAGCGCTGTGGACTGAGGGTGCAGGCTCTGGGGTGGGGTCAGAGATGAGGGGTTTGGGGTGCAGGAAGGGGCTCCAGGTTGCGGGGGGTAAGGTTGGGGCAGGAGATTGGGGCACGGGATTGGAGGACAGACTTACCTCCAGCAGCTCTTGGTCAGCGTTGCAGTGCGGGTGCTAAAACAAGCTTTCCTGGCACCATGGACCGCGCTGTGCCCTGCAAGCAGCCAGCAATAGTTCTGGCTCCTAGGCAGAGGAGCGCAAGTGGCTTTGCGTGACCCTCACCTGCAGGCACCGCTCCCCCCATCCCAGTTCCCATTGGCCGGTTCCCGTTGGTGCTCGGTGCCCCGTGGCTCCCCTGCCTAGAAACTGGACCTGCTGCTGGCCGCTTCCGGGATGCAGCGCGGTGTCGGAACAGGTAGGCACTAGCCCGCCATGGCTGGGCCGCACCACCAACGGGACTTTTAATGTCCTGGCTGGTGGTGCTGACGAGGGCAAGGGGACCCAGAGCCTGACATTCCACAACCTGGTACTGGGTCGTGACCCACGGTTTGGGAAACACTGCACTAGAGCACCCTGAATCAGCTTTTCAGACAGTTTAGGAGCGCAACAGTGTGCTAGAGTTGGCTGCATGTTGCTTGATGAAACAGTTTTCCATTGAAAACTGCAGGTTTGTCAAAATCAAACCATTTTCCAGGAATGTGCCAATTTTTGACAACATTTTTCATGAGAAAAAGCCTTAAAACCTTCTGATTTTCTTGGTTCATTTTGATAATATCAACAGGTTTGGGGTTTTTTGATAAGGTACAAAGATTTCATTTTGACTTTCTTATTTCTATTTGTTTTGACTGTTATTAACACTAAAATAATAGTGAAAGTAACTCTTCCACTCTAGTCAGCACTGATAAGGCCTAAACTGAAGTCCTGGGTCGAGTTTTGGGAACCACACTTGGGGAAAACTGTGGACAAATTGGAGAAAGTCCAGAGGAGAGCAACAAAAATGATGAAAGGTCTAGAAAACATGACCTATGTGGGAAGATTGAAAAAACTGGGTTTGTTTAGTCTGGAGAAGAGTAGACTGAGGAGGGACATGATAACAGTTTTCAAGTACATAAAAGGTTGTTACAAAGAGGAGGGTGATAAATTGTTCTCCTTATCCACAGAGGACAGGCCAAGAAGCAAGGGGCTTAAATTGCAGCAAAGGAAATTTAGGTTAGACATTAGGAAAAACTACCTAACTGTAAGGGGTAGTTAAGTAATGGAACAAATTACTTGGAGAGATTGTGGAATCTCCGTCACTGGAGGGTTTTAAATAAAAAAGTCAGACAAACACCTGTCAGGAGTGGTCAGGATGATACTTAGTCCTGCCTCAGTGCAAGGGAGTGGATTAGGTGACCTATTGAGATCCCTTCCAGTCCTACATGTCTATGATTAATTTAGTTTCCTATTATACTTACATGTATTTAAACAAAAAGTTTTCCCTTATCAAAATGAATCAGTTCAGCACTATTGAATAGAAAGATTTCAATGATCCTGAATTGACATTTTTCAGAATGTTCATTTTGTGGGACACTCCAAAATTCTGGATTTTCATTCTGATTTGGAATTATGATTTTTTTCCCAAAATGTCCATGTTTCCCATGGAATGGGAGTTCCAGTTTCTGAAAAGCTGGGCTGTGAGCTTGGTTTGCACATACAGGTACAGGAATCACATGCAAATCAGGTAGCTGTGCAACCACAGTGTGCCATTTGCATGTGCACTTGCCAAATCCACCTGGACTATTGCTATAACAGTGCACACAAATTAGACAACTTGGGTATCTTGGGTAAATTCACCTCTGTGCAATGGGTCAGTCCATGGCCTATTCACCACTGAAACCCTCTTGTAAATATGACTTAAGTGGCACGTAGGCTTTGTGCTATCCTGTCTGCCCACACATCACACATAACTCATTTGCCTCTCTGGACCAACCAGCCTCAGAATAAAATTCCTGATCCAACTCCATCCAAAGTCGATGTGAGTCTTTCCACTGATGTCAGTTGGATTTGGATTGTGCCCTCCAGGCAGAATTTTGCCCCTGCGCATAGACCAGAACGAAGTCTATGCCTCACTTAATTCCCACATAAATCAGGGCTTTTAGTGCTCCTGCACCAGGAGGTGCATTTCACCTGGATGCATTAACAATGACAACATTGAGGTGTGGTTCACACACACGTTCTCTTACAGACTTTTCATTATAGGCATCTCAACAGACCCTTTAGTTCGGTGCGGCAGACATGCAGCTGGCTCTCTCCAGTGCACAGTATTGAGCTGTGGATATTTTCAGTCCATCAAGTCTGCCCAGAAGGCTCAGAACACAGTGTGGCAGACCTGCTGAGTAAGAGGGTGCAATTTCTTACAGTTGCTTTCCAGAGAGGAAGTTGCATGATACGACCCTGCCTCTTTACAATGCCCCTGTTCCGTCATAATTATTAATTGCCCTCTTCTGCTAGGCTGCACTGCATATGCTGCTGGCCCCACTGACAGAGAAGCAAAGAGATAAAAAATAAATACATAAAAAGAAGCCTAAGTTGCTTCATTAATAACAAAAAGGATGGAGGGGGCAAGGAAAGTGGCTCCATTTATATCAACATTTGACTTTATTTTATAAAGGAAGACGGGAAGTCATTCACATCCTGGCTCAGCAAGAGGCCAGGCGATGCCCCTCTCCTTCCATCCCCACCGCCTCAGCTTCCTGCAGGAATGCTCTCTGCTCTCCTGTTGCCAGGAATTGAATTCCAATTGGGACAAAGGCTCAGGACAGGATATAAACAGGAAACGTCATCCGGATGACGCCATGGGGTGTCAGGCAGTGTGTGTTCCTGAGCTTCCAGCGCTATGGCTACACTTGCCATTCAGATTGACAAAACAGCCAGAGGATGACTGCCAGAATAAGAAACCTAGAGCTGGGACCTGTACATAGAGAGATGTGGTATGTCCAGATGGCTGTAGTGTCCTTCAGCAGTGTCACAGCTCACCACCAAGTGGCTTTTCTTTCCTCCACTCTGATTTGGAGCAGAAAGGTTTAAAGTGGGTTTCAGACCACCAGCAATTTAGTAACCATTTTTGCTTCATGGTGCTTTCCACGGGCACATTTTACAATCCCTAAGGGCAGGTCTACACCATAAACTTGCATCGGGATGCGGACTGGGCGACGCAGTTATACTGGCCTAACCCCTGGTGTAGACAGCACTATGTCAATGGGAAGGCTTCTCCTGCTGACATAACTACCTCCTCTTGTGGACGTGGATTAACTGTGCAGCTGGGAGAAGCTCTCTTGCTGGCATAGCCTCTTCACTGAAGAGCTACAATGGTGCCGCTGCAGTGTTTTAAGTGTAGACTGGCCCTAAGCAAGCCTTGCCACACTCCTGTGACGTAAGTCAGTACTGTTTCCATTTTAGAGATGGGTAAACAGAGGCACAGCTAAGTTAAGGGGCTTGCCCAGAGCCATACAGCTAGACAGTGGAGACTCTGGGTGTCCTGAGATTTACTCTAACTGCTAGAATCAGCCACTCTCACAGTCAAAAGTAAATGTTTCCAGTGACTAGGCTAAAGGTCTTAAAGCTTATAGTCTTAAACTGTGACACCCTATACTTCTCTCTACACACTGCTGTTGGGGGTTTGTACCTGGGGTCTGTTTTATTACATGACTGTCATCTCCACAAAGGTAGCTTGTGTATGTATATATATATATTCTGTATGTATGTGTGTGTATATTCTGGTGTGTGTGTTAGTAAAGCAAGTAGGCATAGAGAATCATATAAGTTAAATAAAAAGAATTGTTAAGCAAATATGAAAAATCGCACCCAAAGGAAGTGGGGGGAGTGAGGTGTGCAACAATGGGCCAGACACTAGGTCTTAGTTTAGACCTTGCTAAAGCTGAGCAGGAACAGAAGGAAAACATGGCAGCTGATAAAAATGTGAATGGAAGCAAGGTTAGGAAACGTGAGCCAAATCTACCGGCCCCTCGGATGTGATCCTTCCTTTCTCCAGTGAATGTGCTGTCTCAGCAGGAAATGTTTTGTGCATTTCAGGTAGTTGTAGGTTGAAAGAGATTTGATCTTTTTTTAAACATCTGTTCTCTTCATGAGTTAGTCAGCAGGAGAGTTTGGGAAGGGGTTAAGAAAACATGGTTAGTTTCATCCTCTGGAGAGTGTAATGAATTTGTGGGCCAGATTTATCCTGACATAACCCATTGATTGTAACACAGTGACACCAGGGATTAATTTAACCCCTGTTGTGTAGTACAGTTACTTACTATTAGAACTGGTTCAAAAACTGGGTCCCCTCCCCAATGTAAAATTTCTAACAAAGCCTTTTTGTTCATTTAAAAAATAAGTTTTGCAGGATATTTCAAAACTAGACAAAAATTTTCATTTTGTTTTGAATAAATCAGAATGTTAATTTTGGGGAAGTTTTGAAAAATTCAGTTCAAGATAGAACATTTATTTTCATTTTATTTAGAAATTGCCCTTCGAAAAATGGAAACATGTCAGAACAAAAAGGACATTTCCTCCCGCTCTCAACTCCCACCAAAAAAATCATTTTTTATGAAATCCCATTTTTAGATGGGGACAATTTTTCTGTCAAAAAAAAGGTCGACCAGTTCCATGTAGTGTACTTTGGTGGCCTATAGAACTTTAGTAGCTCACTGATTCTGTAAGAGACACATTCTCTAGGACAAAGACAAGGCTTCAGAATAGCAAGTCTGGGCTGTTGAAGGCAATGGATGTTTTGCAATGGACTGCAGAGGAAGCAGGATCAACCCTTTAAAGTGCTGTGGATTTTCTGATCATTTGCTAAAATAAGAACGTGTTCCCTTGAGGGACATTCAATTGGGAGGGTCTCTTCCTTGGAGGTGCTGGGTACCCTCAGCTCCGAGGTGCTGAGCATTCTATCCCGCTTCCAGGTCAGATCCTTCGGCAGCATTCCGGCACAATGGAAGCACGGCATTGTAGAAGCTTTAAGGCATGGGCAATGGGCAGAGCCATTCATGGGTAGACCACTAAGAAGTGTCCAGCCTAGGTTAGGAGTGGTGGTAAGGAGTTGACTTGGTGGAGAAATTTAATGGCAGGACAAATACAATAATGCTGTGATTCTGGAATAAGAGGGTCCAGATGGGGAATTATATGGGTATAACTATAACAACATAATTAGACAGGTATAGTTCTGCTGGTAAATTTCCCCTTCTATATAAGCCCAAAATCATGACTGCCTGAAGGCTGCTTGACTGTCTATTTGCAATGATGGGCTCAGTCTGGTTCCTAAGTGGCCATATCACAAAAAACTCCATCACAATTGGCCCCCTCGTTGGACATTTTGACCAAGAGAGGTAGCCTCCCTTTCTCACCTCTGGAAGTGGTCTCTTCAAGTTGGGATGGGAGGGAGGGGGATAGGTACGTCAAAGCTTTCACTACCTTTGCATGTGCTCGGGTGGAGTAGAGGACTTTGGGTACAATTTTCAAAAGTTCCTCAATAACTTAAGAGCCTGAATCCCATTTTCAAAAGTCACTAAGGGATTTAGGAGACAAAGTCCTTTTGACTTTCATTGGAACTAGAATTCTTAAGTGCCTAAGTTCCTTATGAAAAAGGGGTTTATGCTCCTAAATCACTTAGACACCTTAGTGTATATCTGTGCTGCAGTCATAGGGCATGACTGCAGGTTGAGCAGACATACCCAAGGTAGCTTTAATTTAGCTAATTTGGGGCCTGGAGCAGTGCCTCTGCAGCAGTGCATGTGTCAGTGCGGGCTGCACAGGGACAGATTTAGACGGCTGCCTGGGGCGTGAGGCTTGGGGGGGTGCTAAGCTCAAGGGGTGCCAGACTTAGGGTGTTGTTAGCGATGTACAAGCACACGCAGAACCTTGGGGAATTACTCATGAGACTAGCACTCTGGGATGAAATGTGTGACACCCTGGCTTCACCGCCCTGCTACCTGAGCAAACGCAGGGACGTCTTCTCACACTGCAGTCATACCCCGTGATTGCGGGATACCCACAGCCTTAGGGCTGATGCTTCAACGTGAACAGTATCATTTCCAGACAGAAAAGAGTGGGAGAAATACATTGTAAATATCCAAAAATAGAGGACATTTGACCAAGGTAATGCCATAGCCCTTTTCCTGGTGCCATTGCAAAACCTGCTCGGTGATGGCCAGTACTCAGAGTGGTAAGTGAAGTCGGGGTGTTTTATTTAGTTAGTTTGCTTCACTAAAGCAAAGCTGGGGGCGCTGACGAAAAGCGAAATGCATGTTTTGCTAAAGAAAATTCTCTGCAGCTCTTGTGAGGTGCAAAGTTCTGACCTGCTTTGTGAGCCTGCGGCTTATCTAACCTGGAGAGCTGGGAAAACTGCCACACATCCCTGTCCCTCCTCTAATGAAGTTATTCAGTAGGTCACTGCTGACATAATTGCTCCGAGGAATAGAGAAAAATAAACATCTCATGAGTGGGTCCCAATGAATGATCTTGTAATTGACACTAGCATACAGCTCCAGAAATGTTACATGAAAAACTGGCACATCGCATGCCACAAGGCCAAGTAAGTGAGCAATATTTATCTGGGCAAGTGTGTTCCAGGCCCACAGCCTCCTGCTGTTCTGTGCCCAGTGTGGAGATAAAATGTTAATTTCTCCACCATCCCAGTGACTCATTTTCAGCTGCTACAACACAGACCATTTAATTAATAGTTTTCATCTGAGGGAGAGCAAAAGGGATCTGAAAATTTTATATCGCACTTAGCATGGAATAACTCCTCTTGGTCAGCCCCAGTAGCTTTCAAACCAAATAGAGGTGCTATCTCAATTGGGCCCCTACCCTATAATAACCATATTTAGCACGTTTCAAATGGTAAACAAGCAGGTTGAGAAACAGAGGCAAAATGAAGGAAAGACTGACATTTTCAAAGCCTGACCTGCTGTGCGCATGCACACACACACACACACCCACCCACCCACCCCTCCACCTCTTGTGCCTTCACTGTGAAGGTGCAAACATCTGTGTGAAGTTTCTGACACTTCGTGCACACTGCAAACAGTCTAACTTCTGTGCATGTGCAAGCATTTAAGTATTAACACTTGCAAATCCCATTGGGATCACTTTGGTGCAAATTCTAACCTGCAAGCACAGGTATTAGAAATGTTTATAGATCACACACTGCCCTTTACATCTGCAAAATACCCACACAACAGATGCATATGCACAGACAGAGGCCAGGCTGAGTGTCTGCACATAAGTGACTTGCACTAGACTTCACAGTACATCAGTGGCAGAGATGGGATTAGAATTTGGAAGTTCCTGGCTCCCAGCCCCATGCTTAGTCTCCTTGCCTGTACTTAGATACATCTTCAAAGTACTTTCCAAATATTACTGAGCCAGTTAACAAGTTGGTGACTATCCTGAGAAGGGCATTAAGGGAGAATAATGCACAGCGGCCAAGGCGTTCAGTTTGGAAGCTCTTTGAGAGCTCTTTGTTGATTTTAGTTGTTTATAGCTTTGGACTCACCTGACTTTTGCTTTGAGTTTCTATGTTCCAACCACCTCAATAGTCAACTTGAACCATTGAGAATGGCCTGGTTTTTGAGGGGAAACCAACATGTTCAATAATATCCACCCAAGAGCTGCAAATCAACCCAGGTTTGCTCACAAAGCACCCGTGGCTCACTTGACACTCACCCCAGGGCAGTTCACACTGTGATCCAGGCTCACTCAACAGCTAGCCCAGCTTTGCCAAAAGTTCAAACCATCTGGAGTTTCAGGTTTATAATGAAACCCACAAGCATTCAAAGTCCCTTGCTTTGGGGTGCCGCATGGTCAGTGTGCACGGTCTTTATCTGCCGTAGAATAAGTAGGAATATGGATAGATTTGGAAGCCATTTAAGCCACTGGGAATTTGGCCAGTGATTTGAAAAGAATCAGGGTCTGGCCCTTTATGTGCAATGCCATGAGTAGCATTCTGTCGTTTACCAGGAAAGATACACTTAATGGGAACCAGCAAGACACTCAGTGAGAAAGTGACAGGAATGCTGTTTACTTGTTTTTTTCATTAACATTGCTGTGAGTCAAGTCCTTCCTGCTAACATCTTGCTCAACGCTGCTGCTCTGACTTGTATGCTGTTAATTTGAAAATGGTGATTTGATTGGTACATTTGACTGCACAGTGGAGGCAGTTCAGGAAAGAAGAACAATCAGTCTCAGAGACAGTCCCCACAATGTCTCTGAGAGTCTGATTTAGCAGGAGGTCCATGCAGGTGTTCACTATTACCTAAACACAGTTTGCCATTCTTAATTGTGCTGTGTGCACAGATGTGGCCATGGAGTGTACGTCCCTGGGGGTTTCTAAAGAAGATCTACTGAGCTGTAGTTATGAATCACAAAGTGTGCAGTTGGGAAGCATGGGAGAGATTGGGATAAACATTGTGGAGCCTGTCCAGGAACCTATACTTACAACACACTAAATTCCCACTGGAGGCGGGCGGGTGGGATATGAAAAGAACGCAGACAATTTCTGAAGGCAACAGGACAAGCGTGAGCAAGGACAACTTCCCTGAGGGCTGACCTGCCAGTTCCCTCCCCCCGCCCGCCCCACCATCACTGGGCCTGGAGGGACCATCTCTAAAAACGAGAGGAGTGGTCAGTCCTCATAACCCTTCAATCCTTGCCCTCTTTGCTGAGAATGTTAACAAGAGGAGCAGTGGGTTTTTTGATGTGGCAATTGAACTGAGACCCTCAAAAACTTTTGGAGGTAACTAATCTTAGTCCCTACAGCTGGAGGCTGGATTCAAACTGGTGGTCTGGGGCCTGATCCAAAATGCACTGAAATCAGTAGGGCTCTTTCCAGTGACTTTGGTGGGTTTTGGATCAGGGCTTAGCTAAGAGAGGCTTGAGTACTGTTTCTATC
>ML677360.1:15969025-16073654 GCA_007922305.1 Dermatemys mawii | reverse complement strand
GTTGTGTATCAGACACTACACCGGTAGTAATGGCAGGATCAGGACCTTGATTTGAATAAAGTATTTGACATCATACCAGTGAGAATTAGACCAGCTGGAGGGGAGCGGAGAGGAGAGAAACAAAACTGACTAGGGCCTTGGAGGGACTGCTCAAGTGACAAAGAGTCCTGTGGCACCTTAAAGACTAACTAAAGTGGAGGGACTGGTTCATGGAGAAAGACTGAAAGCGCTAACAGTGTATCTTGAGTGAGTAAAAGGGGAATATGCTAATGGTCCTACAAATATGGGAGGGTACAAATACCAGGAATTAGGGTGGTGTGAGAGGGCCTAATAGGATGGACGTAAAAGTGGAGAATTTAGGCTAAATTCCTGAGGAAACATCCCAACCAAGTGACCTTTTATCTTGGGCAACAGGCCGCTAGGGGTCTATGACAGAAGTCCCATCATATGGGACTTTTAAATTTACACTGGTAACGGTGATATAAAATATACTGCAAGGAGCAATCTTGCATTGGCTGTGGATGGACTTAAAAGAGGTTATGCTTCACTGCTAATTTTCAATGTTGTTGAGTTTATTTGTGGAGCGGGGTGGGGGGGAAGTTGTGTTACCAGAGTTTCACAATGGGTGAGTTACATCCTAGTGTGACTCTATTGACGTCACTGCAGTTGGGGACTGAAGTACAAACCTCGATGCCAATTGTGCGATGGCTCATGTCTCCATCTGTCCGAACCAGCCAGAACCCTGGACCCAAACATAACACTTGTCCCCTCCCCCGGCGAGAGGAAGTGGTTGGAAGCCGGACCAGCTTTTACAGCATTAGGCCCATCTCTGGTGCAAACCATGAAACATGAACACTAGAGACTGAGACCTGCTTAGTGGTAAAGAAGAAGGCACTTTGTGTGCAAAAATGCCTCTGGTCTTCTGCTGCTTCCTCTTCATGGCTGCCTGTGACACAACAGAGTACTCTAGGGCTCAAGCAGGAAACAGGTGGGCTAGATGATTTTTTTTTTTTTAAACAGAGTGTAATTTCTCTTGAAGAACATGCAGCATATTTCCTTTGCACTCGTTATTAACTTTGAAGGTGATGGCCAGACACCCAGCAGGTGCTTTCGAGGGGATACGGGAAGGTAGCTTATATATTTAATTTTCTTTCTCAAGAGAAAATACATTCGTTTTATTGCAGTAAATTAAAAATAGATTGTAAAAACTGGGATAACCATTATGGGAAAAGCTGATCATGACAGGCATTTGGGGCCAGCTTCAAAGCCCTTTGGAATCCTGTGAGTTTTGGATCAGGCACTAAACTGGCATGTGCCAGCAGAGAGTGAAGGGACTGAGCAGACCAGACCATGGAAATTGAACTCTGGGCTGAAGCACATTGGTGGTGGGGAGTATGTAGCTATACGTGGACCAGTGAAGTCTACTTTGTGCTGTAGTCACTGCAGGAAATGCCCTTCTCTTTTACTCTGGTGCAAGGCATTGCTTTGTACTTCAGCAAGAAACTCAGTGCAACTCCAGCGCTGTGGCTGAATAGACAGCCTCAGGAATTGGGCCCATCAAGCATCGTTCAATCACATTTCTACATTCTCTTTAATAATTTTTTGAAAGTTGATTAGGAAAATACACTGAGGGCCAAATTCTGCTCCCAGTTACACTGGTGTAAATTTGGAATTGACTTTAATAAATGTCAATGGATTTAACCAGTGTAACTGGGCGCAAACTTTGCCTGTAACTGTTACTTCGCTGTACTGCAATGTGGGGATAGTCTAATTCTCCCGGTTTTCTTTAAGGGTGGTCTGCACACATCTTGCTTCAAATGGGAATAGAGGGTCAGAAGCGCATGTTCAAACAAGAATGTGTTGTTCATGGACAAATGTTTGTTTCTCTCCACTGACAGAACCAGTGACACTGCTGGCTGCATTGACCAGCATTACACAGCACAATGCCTGTTCCTAGAGGGGGAACTGGTTAGCAGCACACTTTGTGTGAGGAAGCAGGTGCTGTGAACTCCGGGACAGATGTTACCTATTTCCTGCCTCGGGACATTTCCATTCGAATGTTAACACTGACACTTCTGTGTGTTCATGTCAGGGAGAAGGCAGCTGCCTGAGCCAGGGGTGCAGTCCTCCTCTCCATGTGACATGGGGGGAGGAGAGTGAGCTCATACTGAATTACATAATTCTGGGGCATCTCCCAAGGAAGCAATTGACAGAAAGGATGTATTGTTGGTGCTGGGCTCTTTCTGTGTAGGGATCAAATCCAAAGTCCTTACTCCTGAGCGTGGCCTGAATAAAGGCAGAGGATTTCATAGAACATCAGGGACCTCAGGAGATTATCTAGTCCAACCCACTGCTCAAAGCAAGACTAAGCCCCAATTAAATCATCCAACCGATTTTTGTCCCAGATCCCTAAATGGCCTCTTCAAGGATTGAGCTCATAATCCTGGATTTAGCAGGCCAGTGCTCAAACCACTGAGCTATCCCTGTCCCCATCATAGCAACTATCTGCTAGAAATGTGAAAACACAGGGCAAAGCTATTGTTAGAGTTCCTCTTGGAGGGGCAGCAATAAACCAGGTATACTGTAAGGGACTGTTTCAACACTGAGGCCCCAGAGCTCCAAAGGCATTTACTGCCCATGGGAGTTAGGTGCCTAAAACCTTTGAGGAGCTAGGCTTTATACACCATATGGATGATTCTTCAAATTGCTTACATAGACGGATAGATTTCTTACGCCAGAATGAGGAGTGATTTAGATGTTAACTTGAGGGCATGTTCTGGTTATGCGGTAATAGCGATATCCTTAATGAAATTAATTCCAAAACCCAAAAGGTGGCAGGAGAGTGGGGATGTTTAAACAAAATAATCTAAGTGGCCAAAGATCTGGGGATCCCAGGTTACAATTATTACTGAGTTAACGTAGAACTGAATACCCTCCTTAGCTTTCTGACCTCTCACCCTTGTACGCTGCCTGCCTGCTACAAATCTGTTCTGATTGGCTGCTCCCTTTTGGACTCCCCATCCATGCACTGGAACAACCCTGATCACCCTGGAAAAGGTACAGTGTGGGGTTTTCAAAGGAGCCGGCAGGTATGTGCTCAACTCCCACAGGAAGTCGATGGATTTGGGTCTCTATCTCTGTTTAGGCCTGGCTGGAAATCCTGACTGCTATAACCATGTGCCCATTGTAATTTGTTTATTTCAGTGTGAATGCTTTCCCTGCTGACGCCTGTTTGGATGGTGGCATTGTCCTCTCTGAAAAGCCAACTCAGATTTCCCAATAGTTTGCTTAAGGGCTCCAGTTTTACAAGCTCATACTCATGCTGTTTGTGCTCCAGGTCCTGTCGTCAATAATAAGAACTCTTGTTTGCTGCTTGTGCTCTGATTCTGAATCTCCTATGATTCAAACTCAGCCATTAGTTCAACTAATTACTTGGGTGGGACGGCAACTGGGCTTCCAGTTCAGGGCTAATGGGTGCTTATCTCGAACAAGGGGTACTGAACTGAGCCCCAGATCTGTGGCCAAAAGGTATTTGGGAAGAATCAACTGGTTACATTGTCTTCTACTTTTGGCCTGGGTGATTCAATGTAAATAATTTCTATATGTAACCAAGGTGAAGACTTGTCCTATGGCTGATCATATCAATGGCTATTTTGAGCATACAACCAGGAGTCTCTTGTCCAATGCTCAGAGATTAAACATCAGAACTTTCTTTTCCTTACCTCCTCAGTTTCACCTCTCCTTCCACCTCACCCTCCAGCTCCCAAAAAGCTCTTTGTCTCTAAGCTCCATGGAGGAAACAGACATTCTGAAAACTCTTTCTGCTTTGATCTTTTTACGAGCGTGCACTGTTTATAGTTCCGTGCGTACGACTTGACACCTTCCCACCTGTGGGCCTGGGAACTGCTTCTTATCACAGCCACTTTGGATATTAACAAGCTGGTGGGGAGGGTGACCTGGGGGTCCTGGGCTCTCACCCCACTGCCTTCTCAGGGGGGTGTCAGTTCTCCTCCTGGATCCTGAGAGGACACCTCAGGTGTGAAGGAGCCTGCCTGCTGTCCCCCAGAGCTGTGTTAATTGCATCAGCCCATGTTTCTTGGAATGTTTATTTAGATGAGTGGTGATGGGAGTCTCCTTGGATTCCAGATAAATGCACTCACCACAGGGGTTGGCTAATTACAACCTCCTCTTTCATAAATGCTGGGAAACAGCTTGGATGCGTCTGCCTCTCTTTTGACTCTTTGTGTTTTCAATAATTCATAGGAAAAGAAACCTGGATGCGTGCTGGTCTTTTAAATGTATATTTTCGCCTCCCACTATAGCTGCAAAGCAAAGTCAATGGCCTAGTAAGCCTGAGAAGGTAATAGGCCAGATCTTCAGGGCACTAGAATTTGGAGGGGAGAGGGCACTTAGTCCTAAGAAATCTGGTCACTGGTCTGGCCATCAGCATAAATTAGAGCAGCCTGAAGGCAGCTCTATTGAGCCACAGACTCAGGCTCTTCGTGTTGAACAAAGACAGGAGAACTTGTTTCCGATATGTTTCTTTACCTGCATGCGTGGAAATCTCATTGACGTTAAGGCCCATGGCTTTATCTGAAAAATAGCCTATTGAGTGGCACAGCCCCCATTGGTGCCAGGCTGAAGCATTGGGGTCAGTATTGACTCAGTGGGAAGAGTGCCCATGTTCTCCCAGCACACAGCGCCCCCTAGAGCCGCTGTGAGGCGTGAGGGTCAGTGCTGACTCAGTGCCTTGACTCACGCATCGCACTCTTTGAGCCCAGGCACCTGCTAGCACTATTCTGGGGAATTGGCATCAGTACTGACTCAGAGGGAAGACTGAGTTTACTCAGGCCATAATAATGTCCTTTAATGCCATGCTGAGGCATTGAGTCTCCCTCTCCTGACTCAGAGGGGAGAGCACTCAAACCCTGCAGTGTGGAGCTCAACTTCATTATTCCACTCTCCATCTGTATGTGGAGGTCTCCCTGTGACACGCACGGTATAAGACTTAGAGATGAAGGGCAGGGGGGTTGCCTTAAAATGGATGGGCACAATCCCTTCAGCAGATAAAACTGATGTACAAAGAGGTTTGCATTAGCTGCAGATCAAATGTTTTGGAAAGTGACTTTGTCCTCTGGTGACAATACATCAGCTATGTGGTGGAGTGGACTGTGAGGAAGGAAGGAACATCTGTGGTGTGGGGCTGGGAACAGGGAGGGGCTTAGCAAGTTACTATTAGTCCATATTTTTTTTTCTGCTGGATAGTGGTCGTCCATTTCCACATTCCCACGTGGAGCCAAATCAGAGTTTTGTTTTTTTAAAAAAACAAGAGAGAGTCAGTTTTCTATCAATGGCAGAGACTTTTTATGGTTGTGAAAGCCGGGATTCAACCAGCATGGGCCTCGTCTGATAAAGCTTTACTTGTCTGAGCAATCTTTACTTCTGCAAGTTATGCCATTGACTTCAATAGAACTATTTACCTGCGTGAGGGTTTACGCTCCCACGAATAAAAATTTGCACTTTATATTTCAAAAAGCTTTCTAAACAAATAACTGGTTCATCCTATCCCCCGGTGAGGAACTCAGTATTATTAACCCCACTTTAAATACGGGGAAAGTGAGGCAGATACTTTACATGAGTTCTCCACAAGTATGCAGTCAAGCAGGATTAGAGCAGGGATTCTTTGAACCCAGCCCAAGGTATAGTCTTTTAGACCCTGCTACCTTGCTGATAATGTCTTAGCACAACCTAGAAATGGACTAGGGCTGTGAAGTTCAGCACCAGATTCAGCTCTGAATCTGAACATTCCCAGGATTCAGGGGTGTTTTGAGCCCCAATTCCAGCTCAGCCCATCTTTACTAGTAACTAGAGCCATGCAGCGGATAGAACTTCCATTCATGTCAATGTTTGGCTCCATTCCAAACTGGAACAGAAACTGTCCCCACAAAAGAAAAGTCAGGAGGGGAAATGGTTTGGGCTCATTTGAAATGTTTTGTTTCAGTGTTTGACTGTTTCAGGATGTTGTATTCTATAGTGTAGTATAGAATACAATACAAAATACAATTCAAACACCAAATCAACATGTTTCATTCCAAAAATGTCTCAACATTCTTACATTGTTGGAACTTTTTCTTGTTTTTTTAAAAAATGAAATTCCAGCAAAAATGTCACAGTGTTTTGATTTCAACGGGGCTGCACATTCTGACAAAATATCGTTCCCTTAAAGTTTCTCCGACCCGCTCTACTAATCACTGTTTGGCAGCACAAGCCAGACCAGTCCTAGCACAGACAGGCAGTGTAAACACCTCACTCCGCTCTGCCCGTGACAAACTACAATTTGTACTCGTGTGTGTAGCGAGTTTGACATGTGGCCAGCTAGCCCCTGGTGGCTAGCGTGAAACTGCTCAACTCATTCTTGTTGACCTAAATCACATCTGAACTCAGATCAACAGAGCTGAAAGGCTTTTTTTCATTCAGGGGAGTAGCCTGTCACGTGAAGTACAGGCACACTAGCCAGCTCATTCCTGCCCATCACCAGGAAACACCTCCCCCAAGGGGTGATGATTCTCACTAACATGGTAGGTACCATTAGGGAGGCTAAGACAGTCAGATGTGTCTCTTGCCTCGGGAAATGCTGCCCCAAACACATTACAAATTGAAAGCCAGTGTGTATGAGGTGTATGCCCACCTGCATGCACGTAGTTTTAAAACCCTCCAGCTTCTCATGTCCATTCCTGGCCCCTCTGCTCCTCTCTTCTCCTATCACATGCTTGCACCTCTGTGGGTGCAAGAGCCCTCTCCTCTGCATTTGTAGCTGCTCTTTATCTCTGAATGTAACTGGTTCTCCATCCCATTTCAGATCCCAGATAGCAATCTCTGATCCTTCCTTGCCTATCCCTCAGACAGTTTGCATGAAAGGGTCTGTGCCAAATGTAGCTGTATTTTATTGTTTGCACTAACCCACTACATCACCTAATCTCTAATAGTGAATTTGTGGAGGCTGGCTACAAATAGTACTTTTTCCATCCCCTGCCTTACAGCACACGTGGGAGGCAAGTATCACTAACCTGGTTTTACAAACAGGAAAACTGAGGCAAGGAGACAGTCCAAGGCTATTGAAGGAGCCGCTGTTAGAGGCGGAGCCGAGGTTAAAACTACAGAATGTCTGCCTCCCAGGCCTGTGCTCAGAACACTAGACCATGCCCCTCCCTTAAGCACTTTCTCAGTTACAGGTGATAGGGGCTATTGTGAACCTATTTGCCACATCACCCTTTGGAGGTCTCATGTCAAGCTGAGCAGTGGAACAAGAGCTGCGTCCATGTTAGATAGCACAGCCAATAAGTAGTAGCTGTTTGTCACTGCTGAGCCTTGATCAAATAGGGGTCTGCGCTGGTGTCAGGGCTAGCAGAGCTACTTGAAGCATGTAGGAAAGTATCTACCGGTCCAGGGCACTGTACTATCTAGCATGGCACCAACACAACATTAAAAATCACAGTATTTTATTGCAGGACCACTCCCAGCTGTGCACCCTACAGGGCAGCTGGCAGGCAGCGATCTAAAGTATGAACTTTTCACAAGAGGAACGGTGTTAAAAGAACTGGACAAATTCTAATTTGTGCTTCCCTAAATCCTTCCCTCCCTCTGCTTTTTCAACTGTGTGGGTCTGCTGTTCTTCACTTCCTGTCCCAAACTGTCTGGTGGTATCTCTGTGTGCTGTCGAATGGCTGCCATTTCCCTCCCCCAAATGAGGGCTGCATTTCACTGTTGGCTGGAGAGATCCCTATGTTTCTCAGGCAGAATCCCCGAAAGGCTCTGAGCAGCTGCTGAACACCCATATCTATATGGATTTCACATCTCCAGATTGGGCAGCAGCTTTCTTTATCCACCTGCATGAAAGGCCCTACAGAGACGCAAGATATATTATGGTGGCTGTCTTACTCCAGTATCCTATTACTCCTTTCCTCTGGTCTAAGTTCCTATTCTAAGCTTACAGGATGTTTTTATAGAATGTAGTTGATAAAGAATAAGATCACTTCAAGGTTTTTGGTCCAGCCCAGATGAGCTAATAGAGAAATCCTTCTCTGCTATAGACTTCTGCAGGATGCTTCAAAAAGCTTAGAGCAGTGGTTCCCAAACTTGAACAACCTGTGAACCACTTTCACTAAAATGCCAAGCCTTGCAAGCCCCCTCCTAAAAATGAATATTTCCAGGGATTTTCTCCTTTACCTGAGTATAAGTTATAAAGGCAGTGATCTTGGAAATATAAAATTTGTTTTTATGATACACTTATGTCACAGGGTCTGCACAGGTTTCTCTCTTTCTCCCCTGAGTTTTGACTGGTACAAAGTAGAGTCCCCAGACCTTCTTCTGGTGCTTCTGCTTTTACAGTGCAGTCCAAAGTCTCCAGTGCAACCAAGTGGTCCCTTTATCCCGCAACAGTTACCCTCCTTCTACCTTGTTCAAGGGTCTCCAGACCCCTGAGGTGCTCTGCCTGTGGTGAGGAGACAGAGCTGCAGCCTCCCATCCCCTTGCTGGCTCACCTCCTAACTGACTTCAGCTCGGGGCTTTTCTAGTCCTCTCAGTCTTCAGCCCCGGCTGTGACCACTTAGCCCAGTCTACTGTGGTAAGCCAGCCCTTGTTAGGGCCCACAGTTGAGCTCCCTGCTGACTGCTTTGAGCCACTGCCCCCAGCCCTCCTGTCAGAAAGCAGGGCTTAGCCAGCAGGGGCAGGGCATTCAAGGGGTTTTATCCCTGCCCTGCCACAGCTTATTACACATTATTTATCATTACAGTATTTTAATTACATTATGAAATTGCAATACTCTTCCAAGCTTGTATCACTTTGAATAAGCCTGTTATAAGACAAGGCTCCTATGTTTCATCAAGGAGTATCAGATGTGAAACAGCATGAAGGTATTTAAGAAGCAAACTCAGAGTTCTTCCTACACAAGCATTCAGGTCTTGAGCAGTCCAGGCAAACAATGCTCATTACAACAAAGCTGAAACTTATTCTTCATAATAATTTTACAAACAATGCTAGCTGCCTATTTAATTTTAAAAACAGCAAAAAATATCCACCTCCCTTTTCATTTCTTATAAGGAGTCTTGAAGTTTAAATCTCCTCAGTGAGATAGAGATGTTTGCTTTGATCTGCTTAGCTCTTGGAAGTCCAGGGACTCTGAGCTGCTGGCCCTGTGCTGCCTTGGGTCCATAGGGACAACTCTGCCATTAGGGATTTCCCTCCCCCCCGCCGCCAAGAATCCCCTGTAACATTTTGCAAACCCCCAGGTGTTCACGAACTTCAGCTTGGGAACCACTGGCTTGGAGCAAAGATCACAGCTTGTATTAAGTTCTTCTGGTCTTTTAGGGTAATTTCTACAAAATCCTATTGATTTCATCCCTGTCCCATTCTACTGGCCTGCTTCCTAATGTGGTGAGTTGAACAGGGCCCCCTGCTTCCATATTTCTCCCACTTTCTTTTTTCCTTGCTTAGAGAAGCTTCTTTCAGAATTAGGAAGAAATGTCTCCTCGTGCTGCTAACCCCACACTCCTGCATCAATCACTAGGGCAGGGCAGACTCTATCAAAAATATTTTGCATCAAGGTCTCTTTTAAACACTCTGACACCAGCTGCGATAATAGAGCTGTACTGTTCTGGAGGCTCCTTAATGACCCGCTATTAGCTGTGGACTTCAATGCAAGTTGCTGATGGTCCTCACATTTTTGTGCCTTGGCTCTGGGGGATGTAACTCACTCCTGACATGAGGCAGCAAGCTCAGTCTGATTTGCATGTAGTGCAGGCAGGTGCAAGGACCCGTGGTTCAAGTTGCATGATTTGGGCCCCTCCTCCCCCGCTTTCCTCAATCAAAGTTGAATGATTGGCAAACCTGCCCAAGGCTCCACTGAAACACCTGCCATCAGCCCCACCCTGAGTAGTTAGCCCTGCTGCTGATATACTTTCTAGCTGAGGTTCATATACTGACAATTGCTGCCCTGGCCCCAGAGTTTAAACCATTATTGGAAATGCGCATAAGGCACAGTGGGGTTTTGAGTGTAGTTTGTGCAATCACATTTTTTCACCCTAATCTAATAATGCAAAACAGCTGATGTTTCCTGGACAGTTATTTCTTTGGAACCAAGCTTGGCACAGCTTTTTGCCCTGTCACAAGTCTCCTGGACTAGGCCTGAGGATGTCAACAGAATAGCTATTAGGAAAAACACCACTTTGAGCTACATTTCCAAGTCACTGGCCAGCAGTGCCCTCAACATATACAGCCACTTGGGTAGTTACACCAGCAAAACATGCCTGGGCACATGCAGAACAGCAGAGATGGGAGAATTCACTGCAAAGAATGTCTTGGGCTTGCTGCGCTTCCTTTTCTGGTCACAAATCGTCCCCAAGCAATTCCGGGTTTTCTTCCTTTATTTGTTTTTTGAAATTCTGTCCTGAATCAGATCTGTGACTAATCTTCAATCACTAATGTATTGGAGAGCAGCACTTGACTACAAATACGTGACAGGGGAGCTGCGCTGGTGAGGTTTGGGCAGACACATGATGCCTGTACCCCTCAGCATCAGGGTTCCCCTATGGGTACTAGGTTTGCAAGTTACAGGGTAGGGTGCAGCTTGAGAAGGGGAGTATTGGGTATTCAAGTCTCCCACAGGGGCTGTCTGTCTGTCTGTCTACCTCCCCTGCCAGTCACTCCATCCATGGCTGTGCTCGCCAAACTGCCCCCAGGAATGAGTTGGAGAGGCGCAGGGCAGTGGCTGGCTGGCCAGACCCACCCTCACTCCAGCTGCCTGCCCCCCGGCCTTGGACTGCAGCACCTGTTTGGCTGGGAGGAGGGTTGGGGGGGCCCTCGGGATCCCAGCCACAACCCCCACCAGATCTTTAACAATCTCCACCAGCTCCAGCAGGGCCTGGCCCTTCCTGCCCCATCCACTGGTGAGTGAAATCCACCCCCCAGCGTGTCTGGGGCAATGGAGCTTCCTCTGCCCAGCGTGAAAGGCTTGTGAAGGCCGCGCTACTACCGGGGGGGGGTGCCCTGCGGGGGTACAGACACCTGCAGCCCCCTCTCCCCACGTACCACACAACTGGATGGCGGGACGAGGGGGGGCAGCCACTCACCCCCAACGATGGGGATCCCTTGGATTCAGCCCCTGCGCCAGTGACTCCCCGCCCAAGCGCTGCCCGCAGAAGGGGGGTGCATGGGGCGCTTGCTGGGCACGTCCCTTTCTCCCGCCAGCGGGGGCTTTATTTCCCATGGGACAGTGGCCCGTTTGCACCTGCTGCCCCCCCACCCCATGCTACGGCCGCCGGCCAATGGCCCACTGGTGCTGGCCCTCCAGCGCATGGGGCTCCCCGGCCCTCCCTGTGGGTGGGCAAGCAAAGCGGGTGCTGGGGAGCCCTGTGGGGGGCCCGTGGCCTGCCCCTGCGAGCTGGCCAGCACGAGCATCCTCCCGCTGTTGCCCGGCCTCTCGCGGGCTTCACATCCCCGCTGGGTGCGCCGACCGAACCCGGAGTGTGTCTGCAGGGTGCCGCTGAGCCCAGCGCCGGCAGGTGCAGCGGTGCAGCCCCGGGCGGGCCGAGCCTCCCTAGCTGTGGCCTCCGCTCGCAGCACACGCCCGGCCAGCTGCCGGTCCTGCTCCCCGAAGAGCCGTATTCCGGCCCCCGGCTTGCCCTACCCGCGGGGCTAGAATTCACCGTGCGCCCCGCCCGGGCCTGCCCCTGGGCCCGCAGGTCTGGGCTTGAGCGCCGCTGCCTGACCTCACTGCAGGGTGGCACCGAGGGGCAGGCGTGCATTCCATGTGCTAAGTCTCCCGGCTGGTCCCGATCAGATCCCCTGGGTAAGTATTCGCTCCAGGGACCAGGCCAGGAGGTCCTGAGCTTCTTTATCTTCCCCCAGTGTTAAGGATCATCTGTGTGGGGAGATCAAGAAGACAAGGACTTATAGCTCATGGAAGCTGGACAAGAGGGGACATGACAGAGAGATACACAATGACAGGCATAGAGAAGGTAAATTGGATGCACTATTTAGCCTCTCTCATCATACCACAACAAGTATGCAACTAAACTGAAAGGCAACAAACTTAAAACCAATAAAAGAAAAAATACCCTTTTACTCAACACATGCCTACCTGTGGGACTCCCTGCCACAAGATATTGCTGAAGCCAAGAGTTTAGTAAGACTCAATCAATCAAAGAGACAGATATTTATAAGGATAATGAAATGCACAGTTACATTAAAAGATATGTTTTAAAAATCTATGTGACAATCATGACAGAGTCCTGTGGCACCTTAAAGACTAACAGAAGTATTGAAGCTTTCGTGGGCTAATACCACTTCATCAGATGCATGCAGTGCATGCGAAGTGGGTATTAGCCCATGAAAGCTTATGCTTCAATACTTTTGTTAGTCTTTAAGGTGCCACAGGCCTCTTTGTCGCTTCTGCAGATCCAGACTAACACGGCTACCCCGCCGATATATGCCAATAATCATTCTTCAGGATATAAGTCAATCATTACATGACTAGAGTTAGGAAGACATTTACCCCTTTGAATTATCTGATACTGGTTGCTAAGGGGGCACTGGAGTAGCTCAACTGGACCATTGCTCTGTAGTCCAGTAATTCCAATAGATAGATAGATAGAAAATAGGCTAATCAATACAGCAGCTGGCTGGGAATACCTTTCCCAGACCTGAAGTACAGCTCCAGGTAGCTCAAAAGCTTGTCTCTCTCACCAAAAGAAGTTGGGCCAATAAAATATATTCCCTCTCTCTCTCTTACTCTCTTTCTTTTTTGTGGCATTACACAGTTTCTGTTTCAAGACCCACCTAGAAAAACCACCACCAACACATCTCCAAACAGTCTAGAGCCTCTGAACTGGACCAGTCCTTAAAAAAGGTGAAGTTCTGATGATGGTGTGTGTGGAGAATGGCTCTTCTTCTATCCTGAGGGAAGCTTGTTGTGGAAGGGCTGGGTAGGACTCCAGGGTGCACGGATTGTGCTCTGGGAAGCATCTCTCACATCTAACCTTTGAACCTGATGAACTCTCAGGGATGGCAAGCAAAGTAGCAGCCCTGCCTGCAGGGCGAAGTCTGTACCTGAACACCTGTCTGACATAGTCTTGGAGATAGGGACAGTGGCAGGATTAGGGTTACTTAATCACAAAGCAGATTAATGCAAGCAGCATCTTGCACAAGTGGTTGTTTTTGACATATTTGAGGGCTTAGTGGTAGCTCACAATAGGGAATGATTATAAATGCCTTTGATCTCACATAGTTATAGCTACACTGAGCACAGGAGCGTCTCCTTGAGTTTCCTGTGGGTGAGAAATAGGCAGCCTGGGTTTAAATCAGAGCATTAGGATGATCCTGTAAAGCAGGAAAATAAGAGAAAGTTTAAAAAGGCATAAGAAATCCTAATGGTCATGAAGCCAACGGAGCCTGATGTACCCTTTTCACGGGTCCTTTTTCAGGGTCTGTCTCCAGTTTTACATAGAACCTGAATTATTGTGGTGGTTGGTATTTTTTCTGTTGTAGATTCACTGGCATTTATATTTTTTAATCAAATGCACTAATGTCAACAAAGACTTTTATTTACTTCTTATGGGTCAGACTTTTAAGAAAGTCTCTGTTGTGTTGTAAGCATTCCTAAATGACAAGGAAATTAGACCTCTCTTGGTATGTAAAATAGAAGGCTAGCATTCACCAGCTTGTGAGGGCACTGCTTCTTGCTGAGATGCTAAAACACTGCTTTCCACCTCTAGCATGGCAGCAGCAGTATTTCTAACCAGAGATTAGACTTTAATTTTCTGCTAAACAAGCATCAGTATGGAAATAACACTACATAAAATATCTGTGGGAAGGTCTGAGCCTTTCAAGTAGTGGTAGAATTTCATATGGATATTTCAGTGTGCATTTCCTGTCATTTGCTTTCTCTCTCATTTGGACGAGACATAAAGTAAAGGCCCAGGCCACCTGAGGTCAGTAACAATACCATTCCGCTTTTCACAGAAGAGTGCTAACCACAATGTCCTGATGAAATTCTAACTCATTGGGCTGGTCTTTATTAGAAAACTACATTGTGCTAGAACATGACCTTGAGAGGTCAGATTAATTCACCAGATGATAGTGTAGTCAGTGTAGGTATGTGTTCCATGATGGTCAAGAGAGTGTCTATCTTAGCACTAGACATGATGGAACTTAGTTTAACACTTCAGAGCTAAGGTGAAGGCGGTCATCATAAGGGGCCTATTGTTTACAGATGATACAACCCTTGTGGCTCACAGTGTTGATGCCCTACAACATCTAATTACCAGTTCTCTGATTCATGCAAAATCTTTGGGCTAGCCATAAGCTTGAAGAAGGCACTTATCATACATTAAGGCTCTTCAGAATCAGTTACAGATATTACCTTAGGTGGTACTCATCTGGATAATGTTGACCAGCATTGATATCTTGGCTCTACTGTTACCCGCAGTGTTGATGCTGAGCTCACTAGTAGAATCAGCAAAGCTGCCAGGAACTTTGGTCTTTTGCAAGACAGAGCCTGGAACAATAACAATTTGTCAACTAAAATAAAAATCTGTATTTACTAAACATGTGTTTTGTCCACTCTTCTTCTATATGGCTCAGAAACATGTATGACTTAATGCCAAACATACCAAACAGCTTCCATATCAAATGCTTGCATGAAATTCTTTGTATAAGATGGCAAGACAGAGTGACAAATGTGTAAATCGTGCTGATATATCATTGACGGGAATGTTGATTTGTAAGAAAAGACTAAGGTGGCTTGGACATGTCAAGCGAATGCCAGACTACAGGATCCCGAAGAGTGTGCTGTCCCGAAGCTCATGAAGGGTCTAAAAAGAGAGGCAGACCCTGTGCAGATTTCAAGCTACTTTGCAATCCTTCTAGGGGAAAATAAATGTACAAGGGTATTTTTTATTAGCTGTGGATGAAAAATTCACAATGGAAATGAAAGTACCCAGAATATATCATCAATAAAAGAGGTGGATTTTGCTCAGACATTTGACCACTTTGTATAGAATTGAATAGTGGTCTGATTTTCATGGAACAATCCACAAATGTTGGCCCTGAATTGTGATCAGTCATGATTGTGGTTTCACTGCAAAACCGGAAAAGATCTGTGACTTTTTCCATTTGTGCAACCAAAATGCAATATTTGTAAATTTTCACAAAAGCAGGCAATATCAGGGGCAAACCCTGCAGAGCCATTATCTTGCCAACCTAGTCATGCCAGTAAATATTTCATATGGGAGAGCCTCATTGCCATCAGTGGAGCGACACACATGAGTAGGGCTTTGGGCCTATTCTAAGCTCACTTCCCCTAATATTGCACCATTAACTTTAGGAGAATTACTCCTGATTTATACTAGTGTAAACATGATTAGAATACTGGGTGAGGGAATTCAGGAGCAGGCCCTGTTTATTAACTCCTTAATGCCTATAAGGAAAAGAAGAAAAGATAAGTTTTGTTACAGTACCTCACTGAAGAAACAGCTTTTAAAGTTAATGGGAGATAACTATTATTATCAGATGTTTTTAATCCAGCCCTTTGGACTATGGGATAGTTTTATGCAATGTGTGGCAATATGTCTAGTGATTGCTTAGACTATACAGCCTTGTGTGCACTGATCAGGGGATAAAGAGAGAACCATGAAACCAAATAAGCAGGCAGGATGAGAAAATTTTGCCTGGACACATGAGGAAGAGCAGCCTTTGGCCTATACCCAGCACTGGAGACAAGGACTGTTTCTTTAATGCATTTATGGTTGATTCTTGAGAAACAAATAGGCTTTTCTTAATACATCTTTTCTCCAAATGACCAACAGTCGGAAAACTGAATTCCTCATTTGTTGTCTGTGTGGGTGTTAGAGCCCAGAGGAACATTTATACTGTCTCACCTGCCCTGTCTAGGAATGTACATTGTAGTTATCCAGCATCTGCTCTTTGCCAGAGCAATTGTATTAGCTCAACTGTCTTCTTTCTGCTAGAGTCCTGTGTACATCATGGAAATAGTGGAGAGAAGGCCTCCACCATGAGGAAAACAGCCAAGAAAGGAGAGAAAGTTAGGCCATGGTTATCAATCAAAATGGGGCCATGTAACACCTTCTCACACAGAGAGCTTCTTGAAAGAAACTCCTTATTTTCAACACCTACTTAATGCTCTTTAAGCTGTGGCGTTCCCAGCAGACATTAGCTCATGCTGACTCTCACCCTGGCATGTGTTGCTGCTTTCCAGGTCTCACGCCCATTCAGCAATGCATCCTGTCAAGTTTCTCTGCAGAGAAAGCAAGTGCCAGGGGAGCCAGATCTGAACAATGAGGCATGGGGTCTTTGAGAAACCTTACGGATAGCTCCCCTGAAAACATGGGGCAGCCTCATGTTTTTAAATCTTAAGAGGATGGTCACATCCCGCAAGATGTTCACCCTTGCATTTGGATGGGCAAATGCCTGGCTTACACACCTACATATTCATCTGAGCTTGATGTTTGGGATTTGCAAATCCTAATCAAAAGGAACTGGTGAGCAACACAGACCCGGATTTCGTCCCATTCGCGGAACTTTACTGTCTTGCCCGACCCTATATTTTGATTCCAGGTTTCTGACTAGCCCAGGAAGGAGATGAGGGGGACGTTTCTCAACATGAGGCCGGACTCCTCCCTGGGGACGCCTCCTGTGTCATGCCTATTGCTCTAGTGTCTGAGCACTTTGAACCTGCAAGGCTAGTGATGGTTCTGCTGATGTGGAATTCTGAAGCCATTCCACCTTCTGCTGTTCTCTTCTCGGTTTTCTAAGGCTAAGCAGAATTCTAGGTCAGAACTTGGGTGGAAGGCCACCAGGAAGGGGCTGCTGTAACTTATGGCATGGGCGTACAGCCCCTGTGAGACATAATGCCATTGGAGGATTGGTTTAGGAGTTTTCCATATCACTCTCCCTACCCCTTCCTCCTCTGACACACCCTGTACATTAGGGTTTGGGGCAGTTAGCACAGGAGCCAGCTCTCCTGACTTCCATTTCACCAGGAATATTCTTTGCTGGCCAATTACAGTCAGAGAATCATGTGCTCAGGGACCAGATCACATAGCAGAGACTGGCTCAGGGATGGGGGAAACACACACCATAAAGAGTCAGGAAAGGTTCCCAGAAGGGTAATAATTTCCAGTCCTATGGAGCGTTCCAAACAGGGTCTGAAAACATTAATTAAGCTTCACAATACCTCTGCAAAGTAGGTAAATAACTATCCTCATCTCAAAAAGGATATAGTGGCATTAGACAAGGTTCAGAGAAGGGTAACTAAAATGATTAGAGGTTTGGAACGGGTCCCATATGAGGAGAGATTAAAGAGGCTAGGACTTTTCAGTTTGGAAAAGAGGAGACTAAGGGGGGATATGATAAAGGTATATAAAATTATGAGTGGTGTGGAGAAAGTGAATAAGGAAAAGTTATTTACTTGTTCCCATAAGATAAGAATTAGGGGCCATCAAATGAAATTAATGGGCAGCAGGTCTAAAACAAATAAAAGGAAGTTCTTCTTCACACAGTCAACCTGTGGAACTCCTTGCCTGAGGAGGTTGTGGAGGCTAGGACTATAACAGGGTTTAAAAGAGAACTGGATAAAATCATGGAGGTTAAGTCTATTAATGGCTATTAGCCAGAATGGGTAAGGAATGGTGTCCCTAGCCTCTGTTTGTCAGAGCTGGGTGATGGATGGCAAGAGAGAGATCACTTGATCATTACCTGTTAGGTTCACTCACTCCAGGGCACCTGGCATTGACCACTGTTGGTTGACAGGATACTGGGCTGGAAGGACCTTTGGTCTGACCGAGTGAGGCCATTCTTATGTTCTAACTATAAAACATCTCCATGAAATGGAAATAGTATTAATAGCACTAAAGTAGGTGATTGGGACTTAGGCTCCTAAACCACTTAGGGCTGGTTTACACACAGAAGTCGCACCTTTAGTTAAACTGGTACCAGTTCATGTGCAGTCCAGGCCTCGAGTGTTTTTGAAAATGGTCAGTTACAGAGCCCCCCAAATATACCATCTGATCCCTGGTTCCTGTCAGGTAATGAATCTCAGAGCAGAGCACCTAGGGAATTAACTTCTTGTGGCAGTGTTTTGATAATGTCTTGATTTAATACTGCTGCTGGACATGCTATATCCATGTCTTAGGTTAGGCAGGCATGGCTACACTTGTGAGTTAAAGCAGCCCCGGGCCCCGAACTCACGACACATCCACACTGGCAAGGCACTTAGAGTGCCCTGACTCTGCCGCTGAAGAACTTCTGGTACTCCACCTCCACGAAGGGCATAACACTTGGTGCGCCCTGGTTGGATGCCATGGTGCCAGTGTGGATGACCTAGTCTGTTAATGCGCTCTGATCGGCCTCCAGAAGTGTCCCACAATGCCTGTTCTAGCCACTCTGGTCATCACTTTGACCTCTACTGCCTTGCCCTCAGGTGACCAACCATCAGACCCACCCTTTAAATTTTCTGAGAAATTTGAAAATCCCCTTCCTATTTGCTCAGTCAGGCGTGGAGTACTCTCAGCGCATCTTTCCAGGTGACCATGCCTCCACACGCCATGTGATCCCCAGTATGGAGTAATGGCAAGGTGCTGGACCTCATTAGCATTTGGGGGGTGGAAGCTGGGCAGTCCCAGCTGTACACCAGCCGTAGGAATTACGATACTTTTGGGCAGATATCAAGGGACATGATGGAAAGGGGCCATGACCGGGACGCACTGCAGTGCAGGGTTAAAATGAAGGAGCTGCGGAATGCCTACCACAAAGCGCCCAAGGCAAACCACCGCTCCGGTGCTGCCCCTGCCCCAGCCATTTCTACAAAGAGCTGGACAAGATACTTGGGGGAGACCCCACCTCCACTCCGAGGATCACCATGAACACTTCAGAGCCCCGTTCAACAAGGCAGGAGGAGGAGGAGGAGCCACTTTTGCCCCTACACCTCTTGGTTCCTGCAGCACAGAATCTGGCCCTACTGAAAAGTTATCTGAACTTATAGAGACACGATGGGGGAGATGATAATATTCTCTCACTAATATCCTGGGACCAACATGGCTACAACAACACTGTGCACAACATATTCATACTCCTGGCATCTCCACCTTCTCCACAGGATTCTTCCTGCAGATCAAGGCAGCAATCAGCATCATCCCCTGGTCCCAATCAAAGTGTATATATAGGAAGAAAACCCTACTGGGAAATGCTACCAAACACAAGCCCAAGGGGTCAGTTACCCCCCAGCACATTCCCCCTACAAAGCCACCACATGTCCTGAAGGAAAGGGAGCCTCAGGAGAGGCTGGTCAACATTCATGGGAATGACTGAGAGCAAGTGTGGGGTAAAAAGGTTAAAAACTCCTTAGAAAAGCTGCCCATGGATTTCCCAGCCAAGACTACAAACCCTTAGAGGTCCCATACATCACGTGCATAACACTCTGAATCTACTCTTTATTCTCCATATCTCACTGGTACCAGAGGTAAGGATCAGGCTGGCTGGTTCTTGAGTGTGTCCAAAGAACATGTCGAGATTTTTTTCCTGTTACCTGCAGGAGACTCTGCACATAGGGAAATCCTCAGAGGGAAAGGTTTGGACTTTGCAGCGTGGATGTGGTTTCACCAGAAGCTATGAAAGACAGATGAGGTCACTGCAATGTATTCACATAGGATGTGATGCAGGAGTGGGAATGAGAGAGAAAATGGGTGTCCCGGGAAACAAAGACCTATTGTACGCCCCTCTATGTCAAGGCAATAAGCAACTACAAGAACCTTCTCTTGGCCCCAGACAATGCTGGGTCTTTCATTTTGTATATAGTCACATTCAACAGAATCATAAAGCAGCCAATAGGTAACAGTCAGACTACACGGCGGGGCTGCGTGTTGGCACAGCCTGCTGTGTATGGGCCCTCTGCCTTGCTGCTCTTGGTGTGATCGAGCACCTGATTGGGTGGGGATGGAGTGAAGCGAGCATGGGTATTTCACATAAAACTATCAGCTAGCACCAGGTAAGTTATTCCTGTTGTGATGATCATATCTATCCATCCATCCATCCTCAGGCACCACAAAGCAGAGGGACAGCTGGAGATTCCCCTATTCCAGGAGAATGTGGCACAGAGCCCTCTTTGGGACCTGCCAGATTCAAGGAAATGACCTACAGGATCTGTCTGTCTCTCTGCCATATTTATTTGTACTGCACTCATTACTGTGGGATCTAGGCACCAGGTACAACACAATTTTATAAGCAGCTCTGTGTTCCTGTGCGTTCCAGCCCAGTCCTATAGACGCAGGAGGTTCAGACAAAGCAAAATGCAGGCTTATCATCCGGCCTTTGGAGGTCTGCCCATTTCTAAGGATCCGGGTCCGACCTCCGTTATTCTGATGTAAATCTGGAGTAACTCCATTGGGTTCTGTGGCTTCACACCAACGTAACTGAGAGCAGAATAAATCCAGTGTGGGGAATGGGCTAAACAACAGAGAAGGAGCAGCCAGCTTAGGAGGACGGGTGTCCTTTCTGAAGGAGTGTTTTCACTCAGGAGCTGCCAGTCTAGCCCAGGTGGGCACTCAGAATCCCAGTCCCTTCCATCGCTGCATCCACTGCTGCCCCCATATACCCAAGGCAGCAGCGCCCACCTGATTGCAAGGAGGCATTTGCAGGCTAAGTGCTGGACTGACAGTTTCACAGGAGGAGATGGGGATGCAGGGGCTGCTTGGATATTTTTCTTTCCCTTTTTCCAGCTTTGTGTGCTCTCTCTCTCTCTCCCTCTCCACATTCAACGCTTCCATTCGAACTCCCCTCTCCTCCTTCTCGTCTTTTCCCCACATTTCCAGCCGCCTCACCCCCCTCTGCTTTCCTCTGCCTCCCTCCCCCGCTCCCGGCTCTCTTTGTTGTGGAATTCCTCCTTGGTGGCATGGAGCGGGGCTTGCAGTATGCCAAACGCTGTGGTGCTGCAGACTTTCTGTCTGCAAGGGGACTTCCTGTCCCTGCTTAGGACTTACTGCAAGAAACCAAAGACAGGCTTGTTTCCCTGCCTAACTGCCTCCTTGCCGACTGCTTTTTTCTGTTCCTGCTAGGAATAATATACCCAGAGCTTGGAGGAACATAAATTGAGCTTCCAAGAGCCAGTCTAGTAGGGAGACTTTAACGGAAGGGAAAATAAATTGTGCACGGGACATTTTGGGAGGCGTGGGGCGTTGACAGGGCAATGCAAAGACAAAGCTCCTCTTTGTTGCCTGTCGAAAGAGCGCACGTGTAGAATTTGTTTGGTTCAGGACAGCAGGGGAAAGAGTCTTTAAATGTTGCTGTGTGAGAGAGCTATAGGTCTCTGACCAGTCGAAGCCCATTCAGTCCCCCAGCACTCAGCTTGGTCTTCAGCGTGGGGGCTTAACCTTAGAGAAAAGATGCAGCCCATAGGATACCAGCCCTTTCCAGATTGCCACCGCAGGGCACGAAGCCTCCCCAAGGCCTCGGTGACCCAAGGGGATGTTGCAATGCAGTGAACATCTGATGACACGCTGAGAGAGGATGTTGTGCTGCCCTGGATGGGGCTGCACGTTTCTGATTTCTCTACACAATGCTGTGATTCAGGAACTTCACCAAGGCACATGAGTCATGCTGTGAATTTCCCCCGAATGAGTCAGACTTGTAAATATGCTGGCCTGGGCTAAGCCCCTCGGAAAATGTCTTGCGCTGTAGGGTAGTACTCACTGCTTATCCCCTCATGCCTGGGTCTGTATGCTGGAGTGCAGGGCAGTGCATTAGGCTTGCTGTCTCAAACCATCTGCAAAGGACTCTTGCTACTCACAGGATTTTCTGTATTGACCTGAGTGCATTTATTTACTGACCTATAGTCGCTCACAGACAGGCACAAGTGGCCACCTGACACACACTGACATCCACACTGACCCTGCTTGAGGAAGAGAGCAATGACGCCAGCAACGCGATAGCGAGATGGCACAGAATTTGGATGAGGGTGAAGAAAGGCGAGCCAGGTGTTTTCTCTATATAGATCATCCCAAAAGAAATCGAACACCCGATAGTTAGAGATGACAGCGGTCCCGCCTCTACCGCTCTTCCACCACATTCCATCTTAGTGCCACAGGTGTAAAGTTAAAGTTGCCTATTTGCCAAGCCCCTGCCAGCCATTGATTCCTTCCCATCGTGGGGGTGTCACAGTCTCAGACAGTGATTTCAAAGGGTGATCTTGCCTGTGTGGCCCAGCACCACCATTGGTCTCCCTGCGCCAGTTTACCACATAGCAAGCAGCAGGGGGATCCTGTAGCACCTGGAGGCCCTCATCATGCCAGGCACAGTATAGTTGCTTAGTAGGGGGTGAGGTGGTGGACCAGTGTGTACAGTAGAAGTGCTGAGAGCCATCGAACCAAACTGTAAATCCTGGGTAGGATAGAAACCACTTCAAGCCAGGGGATACAGCAGCACCTGCCAAACCTGTAGTTCCAGCACCTGTGGTAGGGGGACAGACCTTTCCCCGGAGACCTTCCAATCTAACTCCACAGGAGGTGGAGGAGTTGGGACTTCACAGAGCAGCAGAGACAGGAATAAAGCCTCAGTCTCCTGGCTTTCAGGACCGGTGTCATAGCTACTAGCACACTG
This sequence comes from Dermatemys mawii, assembly GCA_007922305.1. NCBI lineage: Eukaryota > Metazoa > Chordata > Testudines > Dermatemydidae > Dermatemys > Dermatemys mawii. Next base: position 16,050,992 of record ML677360.1, on the reverse strand, counting down.
GGCCACCCAGAAAAAGCCCAGGCCTTGGGTTCTTTTCCTGGCTCTGCTTCCCACATGACACTGAGCAAGTCACTTAACCTGAGAGCACCGAAATGGGGATAATAATACGGACCTAGTGCACATGCTGAATCCATTTGTGTCTGCCAAGCACTTGGAGGTCCCTGGACGGGAGCGCCGGATGTTACTGTGATTCAGTGAGTGACTCGACTATTCAAAACTATGTTCCCAGGCATCAAATGCTCCACAGTGCTCTGGCTGGAGAGTTCTGGGTGTGGTTTGCGACTGAAGCTAGCAATAGCACACATTGACCAACAGGGATCGCTCAAGGGTTATGTGTAACACCGCTTTCCGGTGCAATAAGGGCCGAGCTTGCTGTCTGCATGCCACTGGTGTCCAAATGTGTCCCAATCTCCCCATCTGTTTGCTAACTAGAAATATGTTGGAGTCAGTCAGAGCCTTAGGCTAAAGCTGCTCTGGGCACTGTGTCAGAACACAGGAGAGCTGCATTGCTGTGAGAGGAGAACGGCTCTGCAAGCTGGAGTCCCGGGTGTTTTACTGAATGTCGGCTAATTGAAACCTTGCACCTTGCAGAGCTTGATCATCTCATTCCGGTGCAAAGGCCCTGTCTCCATCTGCCTCCCTCTCCTGGTTTCCTCTTTCATGTGTGTGTTGGGGAGGAGGTGGGATGTGCCATTTGCACTTAGCTGTCCTGTTTCCTTCAAGAGGAGACATATCACGGAGCGCATCTGACTCGATGGGTTCTCTGTCTATGCCATATCCTGCTGAGTAATCCTGGCTTCCCATCCATACATGAGGAAGAACTGGATAAGAGGCTTTCCCCTCTGTCATGCCTCCTCCTCGCTCAGCAAATACCATTTCTACTAATGCCAGGAGGTAGAAAACTTTCCAGCTCTCTGACTAATACCAGAGTCACTCGTTTATCACCCCATTCTATAAACAAGACCATGCCCTTTTAGAGAGACAGAGCAATTGTTCAGTTATATAATAACACAAATATTCTGCCTTGGCAGTAAGAAAGCCACCTACCCTCCCTTGGCTTCATTAAGATCTCTCTCCACCTACGGGCTATGAGATTCCTAACCTGAAGAGTACAGTGTTGGCACATACAGCTATGGAGCTGTTTTGTTTGATCCCAACAGAGGCTGCATTTCTTTGACAGGTAATACAATTCTCCTCAAGGTTGCATGTCGTTTGTGAAGCGTTTTGGGAACAAAGGAGCTTTATTAATAGAAGTCAGTGAGCCTGTCAGGTTGTAGAGATATGAACATTAATACAGTAATAATGAAACTTTGCTTTTCTAGAGCTTCTCCCACTCCAGGATTTTAAATGACTGGACAGTGATTAACGCAGTGAGCCCACAACACTGTGGGTGAGTTATATCCCCCTCTCTGCATTTTACAAAACAGGAACCTGAGGCACAGAGCTCAGATCTTTGCATCCCTACTCCTGTGCTCTGGACTGCAAAGCATTCTACTGCTCCTGGGGTACTTTTGAAATCAACGAGGGGCACCCACGTTAGAAAATGGATCCACCAGTGCTGCCGAAGTGCCTGCAGAGGATACGCTGCCTCTCACACCCTGAAACGAATGAACAGCAACCCATGGTGTTAAGTGGGAGCATTAATCAGCTGCAGAGATCAGTTTCCAAGTGACCTTTGCTGCTCTGTTGGCAGGTGCAGCGGGAACTCGGTGCGATGAGAATGCTAAGCCCTTGCCCGGTTTAGGCTAGGAAGCGTGGACATTTCTCATGCTGCCAGGAGTCTGTGCTTCTGTGCATAATGAACATGACCAAAACAGCCAGTAAATAAATACATGGTGGGCTTAGGTGAGCAACTGCATGTACCATTCACATACCCAGCTGTTCGTGCAAGCAACCAGTGCAGGCTATTTCTACCCACGGTTAGCCAATCCGTGTGCATGCTCACAGTGACAAGTGTGCAAAGGCACATGATGCAAATGTGATGGTGCAAATGCACATGCGATTCTGTGCCCTAATCGCCTTAAAAATCTGCCTCTTTCTGTTTGCTCCTAGCCATTAAAAATCTCAGCTAAAGGAGTGGCTTGAGTCAGTGGGCTTTAAAGTCAATATCTCCTTTCACGTTCCCAAATCCTTACAAGCTATTTCTAAAAGAAACCGACAACAACAAAACAGAGCAAGCAAACCAGAGCGTGCCAATATGGCTTCATAGTGCCTGTACATATAATGCAAACAGTATGTCTCTGCCTGGAGCTGCCTTTGTTCAGTGTTACTCGACTCCGAAATGACTCATGAATGACTTCCTCCTTTTTGCCAAGTCTGATCTCAGGCTCATTCACAAATCTGTCTCCCTTTGTGGCAATGTAAATAACGGCTGAGTGATCACTTTGGAAAAATGAGAATGGTATTTCCCGCTCCTTCGCCCTCCCGCCATCCCAGTGCCCAGTCCTGGGCAATATGCAGAGACAAGATTTTGGAGAACACAATACATGCATCTGCCCCAAACGCTGCCCAAGCGGTACAGCATAATGCCATCAACTCTATCTGCCCAACTACCTATTGCTGTTTATAAACTGCTGGTCACTGGCATTGGGGGAATGTATTTTGGGGGGATGGACGGGGAATGATTTTCCAGCCATTAACACCCTGTCTGATTTGGCCTCTAGTGTAGTATCAATGTAACAGTAGATACATCTGCTGTTAGAAAACTCCTGGCTGGGCAGCAGCAGCATCGTTGTTGCTGTTGTCATCATTTATTTATGTTGTGATAGCACCTCAAGACACCATTGTGATGGATGCTGTACAAATGAGTAAAATATTAAAACTTGTCTCAAAAACTTACAATCTACTTAGTCTAACTAGACTTGATTCCATCTTCTGTGACTGATGAAATCTTTCTAAGTCCACGGCCACCCATGAAGCAAGGAGCCACGTGTTACTTAAGCATTCCCCTTCTGAGAGAAATGGGTTATAACCATACAGGTATTTACTTATTTTTTATGAGGATTTAGACATTTTAAGTTAATAAAAGTCCAAAGTGCATGGGACAGGATGTGCACTAAACGTGTTTGGAATCCTTGACGGCTGAACAGACGTGGTGCTGTCCAGCACAAAATCACATTTACCAGGGCAACTCATCGTAGGAGTGAGCAAACCAGCTCAGCTCAAATACAAACTGACCCTCAAACCTATGTCTAGAATTTGAATGCACACTAGACATGGAGCCAAGTTCGCAAAGCTCAGGGATAGATCCAGATCCAAACTTCCCCATAGCTTTGGGGTGTTTGGATCAGGATTTTAGTTCTGTCCATTGTAAGAATATCGGCCAAAGTTCAGATCCGGATCCAAATTTGTCAGCACTGGGGTTTAGGTTTGAGCCCTCGAAGCAAGACTCTCTGTGCTGCCTATTGTGATACCATGCATGCATCGTTATTGTTTGAAGAGTGGAAACTGATCCTTTGTATGGGAAAGAATTCCTTCACCCTGCAAGGAAGTCCGGGAGCAGGTGATAAAATGGTGACCCCAGCAAATGGCTGGTCTTTCATCTCCACTGCAGATTGCTGCATTCTGGGGAGCTGTGTGTAACAGGGCTTCCATCTCGTCACCTCCTGGAGCTGCTACTGACATACCAGGGCCACCTGGCTCTGCTGGTTCCCACTGTAGATAAACAGACTGCAGCCCTTTTCAAAGCCTGGGGGTGAGCTGGCTCCTCGGGGAGGAGAGAAGAGGTGCTAATTGATTCAGTGCAGTTTGACACCTGATAGGATTCAGCTCAGTGGTAATCGACAGAGACTCATGCCAGCCACGCTGGGTGGAGATCGGGTAGCTCCCCTTGGGGAGAGGCGCTGTTATTTTGAGCAGTTACTCAGCTTTGTATTACTGTCACAAGCAGCTAGAGGCCTGACCATGACTCCAGCTCCTCTGAGCTTTGGAGAGGATCTGCACTGAGATGCAGACTCACCACGTGCTGCTCTGCCGCATCTCTTGTCACTAGTTGTACTACGGCACCTCCGGAGAGCACTGCACCGGTGAGATGGGGTTGGCTTATGCTGCGTGTTTGGACTGGATTTTTTGAGGCTTGTTTCTGTTCATTTTTTCCCTTTTCTCCTGCCCCCAAGAAGTGGGAGCTGCATCGAGCCAGGAACTGAGCTTAATTCTTCATTCAAGCAAATGTACAAAACTGAACCAGTTCTGCCTTCTTGCCTCCCTCTTCAGTTCTGACTCCTCCTCTAAACTTCCCCTTAGTGTTCTCAACTATGTATTGCATTTAGGCATCCCGGCCCTATTCTATCTGCTGTAGATACAAGTGTTGGAGGAATATTGGCCGTGCCCTAGCCAGCGCTGGGACATAGTGGCTGGCCGAGGTAGGCTGGTGGCAATGAATTTCTGTCCTCACCTGTAGCTCCCCATGTAAGGGAAGCTCTGCCAAAGTTCCTCAGACATGCCCTGCAGAAAGACTGATAAGTGAATACTGTTTGTGCATTTGTTTCTTTTACCATCAGATCGTCACAGGCCAGGATGGGAGATAAGTTCAATCCCTGTGATAGCAAACCAGAACTGATGCTGGGAAAAGGCAATAAAACTACTAGCTTGCTTTACGGCCTTCAAGAAGACTCCAGACAACAAAGTGCTGAGGTGGAAGGAGGGTGGGTCTTGTTGCATCACTGCCCAGGTTCCTGGAAGAGAGATCTGGGCCTGGCATGAGCAGATTATTCTTGCTGTAAACACAGATGGGGTCTGTAAAGAGAAGGAGCAGCCTGATATCACTGGAAAGGTGCCTATGCCTGATACACTGGAGAGCTACAAAGAGGCAGTCTCCGCACTGGAAAATGTGACCTGCCATGCTCTGTCAGGGTCAATGAGACTCCTGCATGGATCCCGGCTTTAGCTTCCACACCAAATCCTTCTTGACATTTTAGCAGAGGAAATATGTGCATGGTACTGCTAGGGACGGGCCATTTCCTCCCCCCCAGTCCCCCCGCCCCGGGGCTTTCCTTCATTTTCTTTGCCCTATTTTGGTAAGTAAGAATCACTGGTGGAAATTTATGGCTGGTGTTATGTAGGAGGCCAGATTAGAGAGCATAATGGTGCCTTTTAAAGTCTTTGGGGCCAGAGTCTTTCCATTGATTCCTACAGGCACTGAATATACAAATCCATTTAGACATTCACATACGTGACTCCGGATTCTAGCACTTCTGTATAATCTGCATGTGATTCCCAAAGTAGCTCTGCTTTTTCCATGAAGTTATATGAAAATCTGTGCTACACAGCGTATAAACAGGAGCAGGTTAGAGCTTCTCCTAGCCAGCCTGTGCAGCCCTTGTTCTTTCTTAGGGCTCATCTACATGGACATTTTATAGCACTCTAACTTACTGGCTCATGTGAGGTGAAAAATCACCCCCCTGAGCACAGCAAGTCTGAGCTCTTTAAAGTGCTAGTGTGGATATCCCAGTGCTCGGAGCTAATCCGCTCATGGAGGTGGATTACCAGGAGCGCTGGGAGAACTCTCCCCAGCAGTCACACGCAACCACACTCGTACTTCAAAGCGCTGCCGTGGGAGCGTTCCCGCAGCAGCGCTTTCAAGTTTCCATTGTAGACATACCCTTTGCTTTCTTTTAATGTTCTGCTCTCTCTTCTGTCTGTTCAGCTCCAGGACTCATTGACAGCGTCCCTCCCGCTTATCCTGCAAAGTACATGGGAACCATTCCCACTGAAGTCAATGGGAGCCCCACACACTCAACTGCAGGGATGAGCAGGCTTTGGCGGTTGTGGTTGCCAGACATTGTCATTAAACATTGTCAGCGTTCATTGGTCACAGGTTGGACTGTCTGAAGCTCTTGGTGGTGGCCTCTCTCTGCTCCCCATGGAAGCCAATGGTAAAACTCACATTCACTTCAATAAGAACAGAGTTAGGCCCATGCCAAGTGCTTCTGACAAGCTCACCCCAAGTACCCGTGTAACAGAAACTCAACATGGGTCCAAACCGAAGCCAAGGACTGGGTTAGGCTCATCTGGATCTCGATCCTGATATCGCTCTGATCTTTGTACCCAGCTGCATCTTTGTTATGGGACGAGCTGGAGACCTCAGATATCTTTGAAATCTGGATCTCAAGTGTGAGCCATTTTCCCTTCTGCTGTAATTCCAGGGCAGTCAATAGGGTTACTCCAATAGGGAATTTGGGCCTGTGTGTCCTCAACCCATCTCTGCCAGGAGATCAGCGTAAATGAGATTTATCTCATGCTCATTCTGTATCACTATCTATTGCTCTCCCTCTTTTTCTCTCTATGCACCATAGCTTTTCCTCTCTGTCTGTCTCTGACTCTGTGTCTCTCTCTTTCCCCGTCTCTCCTACCCTCTGCCTCTTCTCAGACAGCATTAAATGGCCAAAAGAAGAAAAAAAGCTGGAAAATTCCAGGCTGTGTAGCAAGTTGCATCCCCCTCTAGCCCTGCAGCTAGGAGCTAGAGGGTCAGGAGAGGCCTCACTCAAAGAGCGCTGTTGACACAGGCTGGAGACCTGGCAAACACTGCCCTGATTTGCAAACATTCAATTTACCAGCCCAGCATCACCACCTAGGTGATAATAAGGGCATTTGCTAGTTCACAAGTGCTGGTAATTTATACTATCCCTGACCGCCAGGAAGCCATTTGGGGACTCTTCGAGGTGGGGAAAACAGATTGTTAGAGGTTTCCTTAGAACTATGGCTAGTTCAGAGGTCATTCTTGGTTCTTGAGCCTGGGTCCCCTTCAGGGCTTCAGCCCCCAGCCCCTACACACACACACACTTTCCCTCCCAAGCAATGGAGTGTAAGACAGGGAGGGTTATTTTAGGCCTTGCTACTCATCTCTCAGTCTGATTGAAGATACCAGTTAAATGCCCCCTCCCGCCACAGATTTCCCTTCTTGTTCCCACTGCTGCCCAGTATATTTACATTTCCTAGTCTGGGCTCTGTGCCTGGAGCGGATTCTGTGATGGCGTAGTATGGATTAACTGCACTGATTCTTAACTGATTCAAAAAATCCCAGGACAGGACGGAGGCTGCTACGGAAGATGGAGGGTTTCTGTGAGCATCCTTGGAAGCAGCAGCAGCTAGGGAAAAATCCCACTCTTTACTGGAAATCCCAGCAGCTAAAAAGTCCCAAATGGGGACCTGTTACCTGACACATAGCCTGAAATGTTATGGGTAAAGGGTGCTCTTTGATGACCAAAAGGAACCTTTCCTGGCAGCTGAAACCAAGTGAAAGAAATATGTCTTTTTGGCTGCTGCCCAGGGCTGGCTTGAGTATTTTGATAAACAATGTTCTTCTTGCCAGCATGACTCTAAGGCGGTCACTGCAGAAAGGCATGATGGGAAAACTCAAAATCCCTGTAGTCTAAGACTGAACAGAAAGATGGGGCTACTGTGGATTTTGGGGAAGATAATCTTCAATGTGGGGGACTGGAGCTGCACTGCATGCTTTCCCCCCGATTGTTGATGACTGAACATAAAGTTAGATGACAGACATTACAGTGATGGATACAACTGATAGCTAAATAGACAGATTAGATGTTTTGCTTCTGCTTGTTTTTGAGAAGGGTAGTTTGTCTTATTTCTGCCCCATAACACAGTAAAATATTCCTTTCAAGAAGGTACATTTCTCTCAGGTGTCCCTCAAAGCCATGGTAATGTTTTAGGACATGTTTGATTATATATATATATATATATATATATATATATATATTAAAGATGCAGCATATGTTAAGAAAATGATCAGTGTCAGTAGGAGTGGATATGAGCCACAAAAAACTTGCATCTTGATCTGGAATTCAAATACTCCACAGAATAAGAGTTTTCAAATCCAGGGGGTTCATTCAGACCCATTTCTACCTATAAAAGGGGTTTAAAAAACCAAAGAAAACAATGAAGCATTTCCTACCATCTCCTGAAGTGACTGCAGATCTTGTTTCCTTTAATGTGTCTGAAGAACTTGTGTTACTCATGAAATCCAGCATGCTATGGTATGAATCCAACCTAGAGGCAAAGGATAAAGGAGACTTGTAAATGGACAGAATATACAGGCAGAGTTTTGCCAGGACATATATAAATATTAGTATATACCTCATTTGTGGAAAATGTCCCATTTATTTAGAACCATGGGCTTCTACAGCCTCATTTTAGAGGTGATTAAGACTAAATAGCAGATACGGAGAACTCCTGAGATAAGACATTAGTAGACAATGACTCCCTCACCCTTCTCTTAATTGGCAGCACATCACAGAGTCTGTGTTTGTTCCCCACTCTGGCCTAGGTGATGGACTGCAGCCTCTTGCCACATGGTTTTCAGTGACCTGCACCATCCCAAGGAATGTCTGCCCGATAGGACGTATGGGTACGGGTGAGTCAGAGGCCATCAAACAATCAAGCTCAGTTGTTCCTGCATTGATCATCCAAGGCAGAGAGCTGTCTCGCCCACATTGTTATTTTTTCTGCCTCCGACCTTTGTTGCTCCAGATGTAATGCGTCTGGTGGGCTTAAATGTCAGAAATGAATGGGAACAATTGGTAGGATCATCACCACCTCTTCCAGATGAGCCTCATAACCAACCAGCAAAGGCTGAAGAAGAAAGCGAGGAAGCACAGAAGTCAGAGACCAAATGGGGAGGGAAGGGGTGGCTGGTTGGAAGGGCTCTCCTCCATAGCCTCTTCCAGGTGTTCTTGCTTCCCCTCCATTGCCTTATAATACCACAATGCTCTCATTCAATCTATTGAGGCAGGGACAGCCTGTAAGGTTTACACCTGGGACTGGAAAAGTTTTGGCTTTATGTGTAGGAGGAATGTTGACCGTTTGGAGCTGAAGGGCCAGGGTTCTAAACCCAGTGCATGCTGTTTGCAGAGTAATCATGTCCATTTTCTGCAGTGTTTGCATATGGTTAAGTGAATTGCCCAAGGTCTCACAACATATCAACAGCAGAGAGAGGATTAGAACCCACCTGCTTTAACTGCCAAGCCTTTGCCCACACCATGGGACCATGCTGCCTCCTGTTTAGCTAATATATCAACTTATGCAGATCTTTTCAGACCACCTACTACCAGCGTACCTAGGCACCAGGCGTGTTTAATTAAGTCCCAGAACACAGACCCCACACTGCCTGCCAGTACTCCCAACTATGCAGCAGGCTTGTGGACAAGGTCTGGAATAGCTGTGTTTAGTGACAAGAGATGAGAATAGGAATGATCAAGTGCAATCTCTATGGCACCAGTTCTGCAACTGAGAGGATGGATTTGGCTATATGGGGCTTTACATATTTACAATGGTTGTCACCTCAAGCAAGGGATATTTAATCCAGCTGCAAGAGCAGTATAGGAACCTGATTGGTTCTTGGAGAGTCCCTGGATTGCCACCAGGCATTCCAGAGGCTGCTTCCTGTTTTCTCACCTAGGTAATTACATGGCCCCAAACACTCAGTCTTTAATGTATTTAGCATCACACTACTCTGTGCTGTAGGGTGAAGCTGTTATACCCACCACAGCACTGAGACTAGGGTTTTTTGTAGCCGGTGGGTTAGTGCACAATGAGCTGGGATGTAATCTACAGCACACTAGCCTGCCACACACTAACTGGTCACGTGGACCTAGAGGTTCCATAGCGCATGTTGACCTGCTCACTCGGTTTGCACTAAGCAACTTAGTGTGCTGTAGATTTACAGTCCCGCTTGCTACACGTTAACTCACCCCACCTAGACCAGCCCCAAATGACTTTTCCAAGGTCACACAGTGAGGATGCAAGAGAACAGGACCTTGAACCTGGGTCTCTTGAGTTCCAGGCTACTGCCCTAACCACTGAACAGTCCTTCCTCCTCTGTACCTCTCAGTTGTGCTGGCTGGAGCGTTGGGAAGCAGAGACATGTTGTGGGGCAGTAGCCATCTGGAGGGGGAGTGGCGGCCTCATTGAGGTGGCTCTCGCCTCTGCTCTACCTGCAATATGGGTAGCTGGCATAGAGGGGTAGGGGTCACCCTACGCTAGCTAATGTTCCCTTACTGCCCTGCATGGTCACATCACCAGGGTCACATCCTGCCAGAGGTGAAAGTAACTTAAGGGACTTACTGGTACGCAGGGCTACGGTCCTAAGCAGGCAAGGGGGGTCCTCAGGCAGAAGGGGAAGAGCCTGGGGCAGAAAGGGCAGGTCCTTTAAATCCCCATGCCCTTTAAGTCACTGCCGCTACCCTGGGGCTCCAACAGCAGCAATTTAAAGGGCCCAGGGTTCCGGATTCCGTAGCGCCAGCCAGGAGCCCCAGGACCTTTAAATCACTGCGGGAATCCCATGGTAACTGTAGCTGTGGCCACGGCCGGGAGCCCCGGGGCTCTGGTGATGGTGTAAAGGGCTGGGGCTTCAGTTGCGGATGCTGGGAGCCCATGGCCCTTTTACATTGCCCACCTGGAGAAGGTGCCCCCTGCCAGTACGGTCAGCTGTGTACTGGCTCTTGCCGGTACAACGGACCGGCTTACTTTCACCTCTGCATCCTATGAATCTGCAAAGAACTGGTAAAGATTACTGCTGGATCTATGCTTTTGTTCTTAGTTAAAGGTATGGCTAGGGTGACCAGATGTCCTGATTTTATAGGTACAGTCCTGATTTTTGGGTCTTTTTTTAATATAGGCTCCTATTACTCCCCACCCCCCGTCCCGATTTTTCACATTTGCCGTCTGGTCACCCTAGGTATGGCTGTCATTAGCATTTGATTCTGGATGTTCTGCTCCAGTCAGTGAAGCAATGAAATGTTGGTTGCAGAAATGATAGTTTAGTAGAAAGCAGGGCAGATGCTGGAAGAGAAGCTGCCAGTGATTTGGCTTATTCAGGAGTGTCAAATTGCAGAAAGACACATCTGTTGTGCAAGATGCATGTTAATAAAATTCCTTTTATGGCTGGATGTTAATTGTAAGCAGTTTTACAGCAAGTCTAAAAGGGCTGGGAAGTTGTGTACATAATATTAGACAACAACCTTGATAAAAAAAAATGTTACTTGAGCAGAGAAAAATCTTGTGCTGCCTTTAATGATGATGAACTGAAACCTCATTGGTCCCCCAGAATCCTGCTTCAGGGAGTGAGGGCCAAGTTGTGGAACAAAGGAAAGGCAGTTTTGCAGCACTCTTTATGATATTCATGCCCTCACATGTAATTTTGCTTCTGCACAATCCATTTTCAGTCATTCGGTTCTACGTAGCTCGGCTGTGAATGATGCAGACAGGGGAGTCAAGTTGGCGCACACAAGCAGTTTTCTATTCCATCGCAGTTATATTGTACGGTGACACGGGGGCACTTATATCTGACCCTACTGCTGATGCACACTTAGGTCAAATTTGCAAAAGCATTCGGCATGACAATACCCGTGCAAAATGCTTGCCTAAATTTAGACTTACAATCGCTGCTACAGCACATGGAAATCAGGTATCGAGACACGTAAAGGCACATAACTATCTGTGTTATTCCTCTTAGTAAGGCACGAAACACTTGCATCTAAAAACTACATTATTTTGATTGCAACAAGAGCCTGCTATACGCTGGGGAAGTCCGCCACAGTCTGTACTGCCCCATGCAATCCAGAATCCTGGCTTTGATCTCTGCAGCCACCCCCAACTTCCTTCCACCGCAATCACAACTTCTCCCCAGACCAGCCATTCTTGCAGCAATTGCATGTCAATTTGACCACAGAACTTTGAGAAAATCTGGTCTTGAGGCGTTACTCCTTTACCACCAAAAGACCATTTTATGGTCCTTCAAAATGGGCCTTTTCTTAACTTTCTCTCAGTCTGTCCCCACCCACCCCATGAATGTTGGAGGCTCTGATACAATGGGACCTAGCCCTTGCTTTTGCTTGTTTCAAGTAATTTGGATCTGCAAAATTTTCACATTTCTGTAATTCTTAGTTCCTAGCATAGGTGCTGGAACTAGGGGTGCTGGGGTTGCTGACACATTCCCTGGCTTGATGTGGTTTCCATTATATACAGGGTTTACAATTTGGTTTAGTGGCTCTTAGCACTCCCACTCTACAAATTGTTCCCTGCCTAAGTGAAAGAGCCAGGGCATGGGTCTGCAGTGTGATCAGTTTCATTATCTGATGCCATGGGAAAGAAAACAACCCCACCCCCACCCCCGAGGTTTACTGCAAACAAGATGGCCCCCATCTACACTAGCGAAGCGGCTCAATGTATTGATGATTGTTCTGTGGGGCTGTGCCTGCGTCCCAGCTGTTCAGCCCAGCCAGCAGGGTTGGGGTCAAAGTGGGTTATAAACCTGCTCTAGTCTGACCCACATGGGCCAACCATGAACATGTCAGAATGCATCTGGGCCAGCCCCTGGTGAACAACTGTTCCACTACGCACTGGTTTCTCTAGCGCAGACAGATCTGCGTCAGGGAAACAGCAGTCAGCGAGTAGGAGCCTGAACGGAGCAAGCTGAAGGTCAGCTGGCGGGGTTAAGGAATGTGTGGTTAGTTAAAGACATTTCCTCTGAACATGGTGGCGGTAGGGGGTCCGAAGCCTGGGGAGACAGCCTCACTTGGGGCAGCTCCAGCCTGCTGGTGGTCCCCTCCCTGCTGCACAAGCAGCCGTTTAAAGGCAGACAGGTTGGGCGACTGAATCCCCTGCACACAGACTGTGGGTTTCATACACGCACCTTTCACAGAGGGGCATTTTTAAAAAGTGGGATTTTCCAGCCCCCTCCCCCCAGCAAAATCAAAACCCTTCTGTCAAAGGCAAGGCTCAGGAGGATGTTTGTGAGAAGGGCCTGTGGTAGGATTTCAGACAGCGGGGGGCATGTGTGTTGCGGTGGGGAGCCATTCAAAGCCTTGGTTGGACTCAGCTAAATACTCCCAAATTCAGCGGCTTATTCCAACAAGCCGAACCCCTGGAGTCTGCTGAAAAGCCACAGTCTCCAGGGAGATTTCCAGCTCTCCTTCCTTCGGCCCCAGCCTGCCTCAGCACAGGGTTTGGGGGCTGTTCCCCTCCCCAGCCCCAGGTGGACCCTGCAAGCTCCAGGAGGCATGAACAATGGTAAATACCAGCGGGGGGGAATGTCTAGCCAGACTTGAGCTGGGCCTCGCAAGAAACCCAATGACGTTTAGTTTTGACTAGGTGCCACTTCCATGCAGGGGGCTGGGAGCGACTTGTGTCAAAGCCAAGAGACCCCAAACGGAGTTTTTCTGAGTACATATTAGCTGCACAGGCACCCGCTCAGCATCTACTAAACTCCCAAAATCCTCTGCCAGCAAAAACCAGGCACGGCATAAGATCTGGGCTAGATTATCGAGGGGCAGGCTATTCTGTGTTTGTCCGGAAGACCCAGTCAGGATTTGGGAGTGGATAATAATACCACCTAATTCTTATACAGCAGTTTCCTCCCTTGATTTCAAACTACTTTACAAATGAGGTCAGTATCAGAATCCCCATTTTGCAGATGGGAAAACTGAAGCCCAGGGTTGTGAAGCATACAACATCACCCAGCAAGCCCCTAGTAGAGTCGGCAACAGAACGCAGGTCTCCTGTGCCCTGCTCCAGCATACTATCCACTAGGCCATATTACCTTCCCGTGGAATTGAATTATGGGGGGAGAAGGTTTGGGGGACATTTCATCTCTTCTGCTCAGCCTCTACCTTACTCAGTCGACAGTGCCCAATCTCCGTTCTTCCCAAGCCTCCCCAAGCTCTCTCCCTCTCTGGTATATAAACATGGCTTTCCCTTTTGGTGCGAATTCTCCCACACCTCAGCAATCAAGTGCCGGTCCCAGGGGCTCGGTAGGGCTGTTTTCTGTCAGCATGAAGTTGAGATGAAAAATCATGACATTTACTGTGCCAAGAGCCCCTTGCCGGGACTCTTGAAAGAAACCATTTCTGCAGCAACAAGAAACCCGAGCGCCTTCTCCTCCAACCGCCTTCACACACCATGTTATTATCAGCCTGTCAGACTAGAAAGGGCATTTAGACTAATGTTGCTTTAACAGCTTTGCAAATGGATGGAAGGTTCCTACCACTGAAGCCTTGCAGCTTTCCCAGAGGCAGGAGAGGACTTGGCCTGTCTCCTCATCCCTCCAGTGGCAAAGAACAGAGCCGCGGTGGAGCGAGCCCTTCTCCGAAGACCGGGATCAGGCTGCGTTTCAAAAATGCTCTTAAGTGCTGCTGACACGCAGTTAGTGGGCCGAGGAATGAAGTGGCTGAGGCCTGGCTTCAATCCCTACAGGAGCCCGGGGATGCCAGCAAGATAATAAGAGGGGATGTTAAACATTACGGTTTTCACAGGGATATTTATCTGACGCAGACAGAGGCGGCCAGAAATTCGCCGGGGAGGGAGCACGGGGAGCTCAACTTAGCCTCCATTTAAGTTCTTTTTAATTCATTGATGTTGGCTTTAGCTAAAGCAACAACTGGCTTTCTCCGTGGGAGACAGTTTCCAGGCTGGCAGCAGGTCACTGCACAGGGTCCCAGGGCATATGGCCCCCACTTTGGGCTGCACTGAGGGCCCCTGCACGAGTGCATGGGACCCTGCCCACTCTTTGGTGCTTGGGCTCTTTGAGCACAGACTTGAAGGGCTCCGAGACAATGTCTACATAGCTGCACATGGCATGACCAGGCAACCCCCAACCCTCCATCAGGTACTGGGCAGGAGAAGGCAGGCTGCACTGCCTTAAAGAATGTGTAACCTGCTCTTAGGGGCCACTCCTCTCCCTTCCAATCCAGACAGCCATTGTGCCTGTCCCTGTGCTCCATAGGCAGAAAGCTATTGTCGAAAGGGCAGGACAACATGATGCGCGCGCGCGCGCACACACACACACACACATATCTGTGACTCTAGAAGCCCCAGCTGTAACCCTGTCTCAAGAGATGTCTTTAGAGCACAAGGGCAGTGCCGAATGGGCGACAAGAGTTAGATATTAAAATATTGGTGACTAGAGGCCAGGTGGTGACCTTGCCCCAGCTCAGCACTGCTGTACCCAAGGGGCCAACGAAAGTGAACCTGGCTCCAGCAGTCACCTAACTCTACCACAGCAGTTGCTTGTACATCATCATCTGTGTCAGAGCTGGGAAAGAGTCTGACCAGGGCTGCCAAGGAGACTAGAAAGGGATGAGATTCTGATCTTTGGCTAGGACACATTCTGGTTAGTTTCAATCCACTGGAAAACAATTACACTGGCCAGAATGGCTCTAGATCTGCAGAGGGGCTGGTGGTGGGGTGGACAGGGATATAAAGATATACCCATCTGCTCCTGTATAGACACAAAACACAGGCAGCGGATCACACAGAGAAACAGGCAGTAAAGAAAGGGGAAAGGAAACAGAGAAGACATGAAAACCCTAGAGATGGGCTCAAGCTGTGAAATTTGTATCCAATCACCCATAAAGTTCAAGGAGGACTTGTATCTGGTCTTCTGGGTCTTACCATCTCTGAAAAAGATAACTTGGGGGATGGGGAGAAGCAATAGGAAGAGAACTGGAAATGAGAGAAACAGAAGAAGGAACCTTTGCAATGAGCCAGGTTCAATTTAATTGAACCCAGAAGCTACACTGCAATGTGTTCCACACCCTAGAATGGGGCCGGCAATGGTTTTTTGTCCCGTGAAAATGTGTGAGGCTTCATCTCACATCAAGACAAAAAGTCAAAGTCTCAGAAAAATTTTCAAATCAAAAATATGGAATAAAGTATTGGTTTGGATCCACTGAAACACCATTTCAATTTTGACACATTTTAATTTGTAAGAAATTACTTTAAATAGCTTCAATGCCTAAACAAAAGAAATTCTGAACTGGAAAACCAGAATTTTTCAGTTTGGAGAAAAAAAAATTGAATCCCCCTCCCACCCTCATTTTGTCAGCTCCTGCCCTCTCTCACAAAACATTTGGGTTTTGCCAAGTATGAATTTTTTCAATGGAAAATATTTTGGCAAAAATTCTCAACTAGCACCAACGCACTCCCTGCTTGACATAACTCACCCCTTCTAAAACCCTCTTGTCATGCATTTCCCTTGTGTTCCCCCATAACAGGGCCTAGCAGCACTGTTTCCTCTAAGCTGTGCGCATGCACACAGATCCTAAACCCTGCACACACAGCAAAACACTGCATGCACAAAAATGTGCAGAGAAGAACAAACATTTGCACAGAAGAAATTTTTCACGCACATGGCCTGTCAAAAATTAGAGGGAACATTGCCTAGCAGGTTCCCCTTTGCTCCTGCCTCTGCTCTGCTCCAAAACCCACTCTCAGACCTTCAGGCTCAGCAACCAACAGTGCAGTTTATTTACAGTACACAATCCCACCACCCTTTCACCACATACAGTTGGGAGTTTCAGCCTTGGAGCTTCCCAGTCCCACAGCCAGGAAGGAAGAGCTACCACTCTCCTTCCGCCCTCTGGCTTCCCCTTTTCTGTCTGCCCCCTGTGCTGCCTTTCTCGGAGGCTTTTCTGCAGCCCCATGCTAATTGGGCTGGCTGCTGTTTCCCCTTTGTGAATCAGGTGCAGGTTTCTCTAGCCAGCTCCAATTTACCTCCCTTAACTGGACCTGGTGTTACAGAGGGCTAGGCAAGAACTGCTGAGTCAGCCCTCTGTCACAGCCCCTCAACCACCTTCTGCAGGGGTTCCATCCATGAGCACATTGAGTCCTCACCCATGGCTTGTGGAGAGGACAGAGTGATGTGCAGGGTGGAACCAGCTAGCACAGGATGGTTTATCAGCTGAGAGGGAGAGTGGAGGGAAGTAGCAGAGGGATGTGGTTAATATTTTCTATAGAGATGATTGTGCGCACCCCAGTATTCCAAAGGGTGAGATTTTGTTCGATTCTGCCAGGCTTGTCACACTGAACAGTACACTTACACTGCAAATTGCTCCATTAAAATTACTCAATGTGAATAAGTGTGGTAGACTGACCCACTTTCATTTATTCTGCTATGATTTTCAAATCTCATATCCAGCCCTTTTCCCTGTAAATCTTTGCTATTCTCTCCTCAAGTGACTGAGAGTAGGAGCTGATCACCATTTGCCAGGCAGCAAGTCTGGCTTTGGAAGGAGATGGAGGGGAAGTAAAGTGAAATGGACAGAGGCCAAGAGAACTACAGTTTTAAACGTGTAACAGACAATTTACAAGCCATTGTGTTGGTGTGTGGTGATGAGACGGGGCTGCTTCAAAAGAAGCCAGTTTTAAATGGATCTAGCCCCGAGCCAAAAGCATAAACACTGGGAGGAAGTTTGGCTAAAGTTAAATCATGTTTTATTTAAAAATCTCTCTCTCCCCATTGTAAGATGGAAACTCTGCATCTGAAAAGTGAAACTAAGATTGGAAACAGTCTGCAGTCATTAAGCATATGCTCACTTCTCTCCTCCCCACCTCTGGCTCTCCCACCCTGGCTTCTCAAGTAAAATATCAACTGGCTCCACTGTCAGGAACAGGAAACATTAGTAATAAGTTCATAGATTTACATTTTCCCCAGAGAAATACAGGAATATCAGAGATCAAAAGTTAGAGAAAGGAGTTATTTTTGTACAGAGTGATTTGCAACCAGCATTCATTGAGGGGGAGCAAATAAATTACAGGACCCTCACTTTGGGGCTTTTAAGTTCTTTTTCTTTAATGCTGCTCCTTTTAACTACTGTAGAAGGTCTCTCAGGACTTACATAGAACAGGAGAGAATTCCCTATCTGATAAAACAGTCCTTTTCCAAAGTGAACACGGAAAGGCAACAGCTCTAATTAGTTGTCATTCACAAACATCATGTAACTGATCCCTTTGGCATGTCTCCCCATCTTTATTAATAGGACTGACAATGAATTAATAACCAGGCATTAGGACTTGTCTATACCAATAAGGCTTTGCCAATATAGCAAGGCCATGTCTACCCTAGTCATACCAGTATAACATACCAGCAAAGCACTCCTAGCGTGGAGGCAGTTTTATCAGAAAATCTGCACTTTGTATCAGTATAGGTTATGTCTACGCTACAGAGTCTAGGTTGTAGGCACCATGTTGGCATAGCCCCCAGTGTAGACACAGCACACACTAACAGGAGGCATTCCTCTACTGCTGTAAGATCACCACCTTCCCAAACAGTGATAAACCCTTTTCAATTGGCATAGCTGCATCTAATACTGGGGTTATGCCATTCTAGCTATGTCACTTTGGGATGTGGCTTTGTTAACAAAACCTGACCAACAAAGCCATCCCCGTATACGTTTTATGAGTTACCCAAGCCATAATGAAAACACCCCTCTCATATGAATCAAACTATACCGGTAAAAGCTACACAGCTTTGCCAGTATAGTTGTGTCTACACTAGAGACTTCTGCTGGCACAGCACTCTTCACACCCGACTGACATAGCTATGCCGGCAGAAATCTGTAGTGTAGACCTGGCCCTACTGAAGATGCAGCTTAAACCATTTCCCCAAATGAAAGAAGCTGCACTTGCAAAAGGGCTTCTTTTGCTGTGTCTATAGCAAAGTTGCTTACTGCTGTGATTTTTTCCCCACACGCTTACCTGACATAGCTGTGCTGGGAAGTCCAAGCCTTAGCAAGTTGTAAATAACACTGGACCTGAAAAAGTTGGGTCTTACCTACACAGAGAAGTTGTATCGCTATCACTATACCAGTACGGTTAAAGCAGTACAACTTCCCTAACTTGGATACAGTTGTCTGGGTATAAGGTGCTTTATATTGGTATAACTATTCCCATAAGATAGAGGACTATATTATACCACTGTAAGGAGCCTTTGTAACAGCCTAACTGCATCTAACTAGGAATTGTACCAGTATAGCTATTTCAGTAAAAAAAAAAAAAAAAAATTGCATCCTGAAATAGCTATACCGCTTTAAAAAGTATGTGTAGACCAGGCCTCAGAGAATGCCCTGCTGTGCAAAATGGGTGTGTGTTTCAGCCACGTTAGTTCAACTGAGTTAGCTTAACCCAAATGAAAAGCCCCATTTTAGGGCTCGTCCACACATGAAGCTATTCCAGTATGTTTTCTGTGCTTTACATTCACACCCTACCTTAACCCAAAACAATTTTAGGCAAACGCAAGGTAAACCAAATTGCAGCAGCTCTGCTCTAGCACTTCAGTGTAGACACTACCTGTGCTGATGGGAGGGGTTCTCCTGCTGGTGTATGTAACCCACCTCCCCAGGAGGTGGTAGCTAGGGTAACAAAAGAATTTGTCTGTGGGCCTAGTACTGTCTACACGGGGGTTAGGTCACCCCTGAGACATGTAGCTACACCACAATAAGTCCCCAGTGTCAACCAGCCCTTGGTCTAGGGCTTTCCCTAGCCAGCAAACTTGGTTTCAAACATGTTAGGGCTAGTCTATACTTGAAAATTAATTTGGATTAGGGTAGGATGTGAATTTAAAGTGAAGTAGCTATTCTGGAATCACTCCATATGTGGAAATGTTTGCTCTGGAATAAGAGCATCCACACATGGAGTTAATCAGGAACAGTTAGAGTATAGACAGACCAAGCCTTCCTTCTAACAAGACTTAAAATGGCTTTTTCGTCACTTTAAGCTAATTCAAACAAGTTAACATGATTGAAACACATTCCCTTTTCTATCAGCATAAAAGGCCAGTAAATGACAAGTTAAAGTTCTTTCCATTTTAATAATCTGGGGTGACATTTGTAATGCACAGCATGCGAAGGAATTTTGTTCTTTTAAAAGTGTTGTTAACTTGACAGTGACCCTTTAAAGCAGGGACAGGGTGATAGTATTTATGTGACAGGCCATCATTTCAGGGCACGCTGCTGGCCAGACAGTGGGAGATATAGAAATTGCTGGCAAAGAATGGGAAATATCACCTTTGAACATGTAACTCTATCAACTTATAGGCTGCAGCTCAGCTGAAAAGGACTTTCAGGAACAGGCAGAGAGCACTAGACAGAAAAACAGACATTGCAGTAAGTATTGCAGTCAGGCCCCGTGTGCAGGGAGATGGTTTTATGTGTTCATGCACATTACAGCAATTCACATAATGAATGTTAACCAAACAGCTGAACTTCCCAGGAAGCGCTGCCCAAACTCACACCGTGCTTTCTGTTACTCTTCACCTCAGCCCAGCCTCAGCACTGCATTCTCCGTTACTGGGAAGCTCTAAGAGCCAGCGCACAGGGCCAGCATTGCATTCTCTTTTAGCCTGACATAACCTGGACCACAGGTGAGAGCCAGCAGCACGTTCCCTGTTGCACTAGGGTCACTGGTAGCACTTCCCAGACCAGCACTGCATTCTCTGCTCCTCTCAGCACCCTGGAGCTACTGCTCAGGAGAAAAGCTCCAGTCCCTGTTCAGTGCAATGCCAGTGCTGGTTTTGGCACCTGTTTTAGGCTTGTCCTGCAGCCCGCATTTTAAGAACAACCGCAGTTTTGAGGCCCTCTTGGCACAGGATTAATGGTTGCGTGGAACCCGCTAGCAGTAGCGAGCGTTCGGCATGTTCACAGGAGACCAGTTCTTCTAAGAATGATGGACTGAGTTCTCTTTTACCCCTCCAGATAATACAGGCAAATGGATCCTCAGGGCCCAGTGCAGCCTAGAATAAAATATCCAGGCCAGTTTGGGATGGCTCGGAGCCAGCTCCAGTTGTGGTAAAGACGCTGGAAACTTTGACCACGCATTTGTCTTGTGTCATGGATTAAACGTGAGCCACTTGCTGGCCGGTCAGGATAATGAATGACGGTTTTAAGTACAACTGGAAAAACAATAAAATACTCTATTAGGATGACACAGCTGCGCACAATGAACATTAAACAACTTCACAGCTAGCAGAGCTGCGGCAGCAACACTTCAACCTGGTATATGATCGATTTCTGTTTGGAATACGCCTTGCAGAAGAACTCTCCATCTGCCCAAGACAAGAAGGGCTGGGAACCTCTCTCCCTCTCTTAAAAATACATTCACAGAAAGAATCCCTTAAGGTTCATTAATGTCACAGGCAGAGGAGAAGGGGAGAGTTGGAAGGCCTTGAAATACATGTCGGAAACACTCCAGAGAAAACGAAATGCTGCTGGGATGAACTGCAGACTCTGGAGGATCAGTCGGGCTGGAATACTATTTATTTTCCAGTCTATTTTAAACGCTGGACTGTTTCAGATAAGAGTTGCCTGGGGTGGCAGACAGGATCGTGGGACTGGTGTGCAGGAACTCATGCCAGATTCATTTCTGGGGAGTATTTCCTCTCTGCCTTGATAAATCTGCCTTGTCTGCTGTACCAGGTTACTTCCTGTGGAGCTCTCTCTCTCTCCTTATTATTGCTTATTAAAATTGCCTGGCCCTGGAAATAGAACGAGGGTTTCATGCAACATCCTGTGCTAACAATTCATCTTTCTTGTTATCTTGATGCTGACAATTCCCACCAGGGCCAGAGGGGGCGGGTGGAAAAGTGTCTTGAGAAGAAACAGAAATGGTCGGCCTGATTGTGAAGCTGGCGAAACTGAACGTGAAAACGGAGGGGGTGGGGGATAACTCACACACACACACAAAACACTTCATCTCCCTTCCCCCACAACTAAAACCAGGAAAGAAAAGAAAATGTGAAGAAATGAGATCAGCAGCACCAAGGAACAAACATCTTCCCTCAACCAGCTGGCATTGTTGTTCTGTGGCTGGCATATGTGTACAAAGGAGGAAGAGAGCCCCACAAATGACCTGACCTTCGTAAACTCATCCAGTTTGCATAGATCTTATCAAGGAAATCACTCTCAAGTTACAGTGCTGTTCGGCTGGGGGCTTCTAGCTCCCCGGACTTTGTACAAGGTGATTTCACACCACAATCCTGCATATCCCATATACGCTTCTAAATTGGCCAGAGCAGACGAGGCCTGTCTCAGGGTCACTGGCCTCAGCTCTTTGAAACCTAGCAGCATCTCTTTTTCTGGGAGGAGGAGAGGAAGTGTTTCAGTGACCCGGGGGCCATAGGGCTGGGAAAACTTTGCAGAAACCAGGCTGCTGGCAAGTTAGGGGCTTAGTTCAGAGTGTGTGTTAAATACGGTAATCATGCTGAGAATTCTGATACGCAAAGGAAACGGTGGTTCCCCTTCTCTCCCCATTCTGGACACGCAGAGTGTAATTTTGTGTATTGGGGTGCAGTAAACAGAAGTACTCCAAGCCCTCACGCTGATTTACCTTCAAACCTTAAACTACTGCCTAGGCTGGATCTGTATTTACATGCTACCCCCTCATCTGCTCTATTCAAAACACTAGGAAAGGTCACTAGTAGTGGAAACGTGTGACTCCCCCAACCATGGGCTGTTATTGTCAATGCAGTTGGACTTGTATGTAAATCAATTCACTTTTACCCAGAACTTCACAGTCACTACTATACCAAATGAACGAACACATAGGATTTCTTGATGGCCTCAGGGAGTGACCTCAGCTCCTCCTGCTCCAAAGGCATAAGTCCCTCTCACTTGAACAAATGGAGAATCATCTTTAACTATCAGCAGTATAAGGCCTTTGACACACAGTTTCAGCAATTCTGATTTTGTCCAGCAGAGGGCAGTGTTGTACATGCACACTAGCCAGATCATTCTTTTAGTTAGAGGTGAGCCAAAGCAGAACTTGCAATCTGAACCCATTTCAGGAGTAGGGTTGGGGTCATATTGAAAATCCCACTCCAAACCCATTACTGTTTTGGGTCCAGGTTGGAACTTTGGAGCAGGGCCTATTGTCCAGTTCAAGTCTGGCTGAAAACTGCTGATCATGCAAGATTTCCACCCACTCAAGAGATTTTGGTGTTAAATCTGATCCAAACTGTAGCCCTGCAGCTGCCTTAAACACAAACCCTGAATCTCCACCTGCACCTAATCCAGTTCCAAACAGCCCCTCCCCTCATTGTAACAATCACCTCCTCGAGGCCACTGCTGAAGGATTCGAATGCCAAAACGCCCTTGCGTCCTGTGGGCCCTGGACCACGCTAACATGGAGCAACACTTCCTGTTCATGAAGAGACCCACGCTCTGAAGACTGCTCTCCCCTTCCCATGTGGGCTTAATCAGAACTCATCTGCTTCCCATTGCAGCAGTTCAGAAACAGGTTTCCTCTCGTAGCCTCCTGCTAGGGTGCTAATTTTATATACACAGGCTGAATCTCTCTCCAGATCTATTTGTCTATATGTGCAGCATGGTGTATAAAGTACACCTGCCTCCAAGGCATCAGGGCCAGTGAGGGCCAGAGAGAAGACAGAGACAGAAGGGAGGAAAAAGTGGAGGAGAGAAAAGCAAGAGCTGGAGATATTCTCCTATTTCACACTGAGGGTTTGTAAGAAGCTGGAAGCATCTCCTGCAGACAGTTTGTTCTGGACCAGGAGCATGGACAAATGCCAGAGGCTATTTTCAGAACCCTTGCTCTTGGTAACGCCCAAACCTCAGCATAACACTAACCCGTTATTGATGACAAATTCATTTGAACCAGCAATAAACACTGGGGACTTTGCAAGAAGAAGCAACCTCCCTTCCACACATCATCCTTTCACTTCATCCCCAGCTCCAGCTGGGCATTTCAGATAAAGGGACTTGGTCCCAGCTTACCGACGTAGCTAGTGATTTTGGGTGCCCAAAGACACTATGGGTGGCGGGGTGGGGGATGGTTTGCAGAAAGTGCAGACTCTCTGCAAATCAGGGATCTCAAGTGGGGCTCACTAAACTGAATCACTTTGGAAAACTGTCCGTGGCCATTATTTGTTTCTTTCTAATCAGAACATTCCTTTCCAAACCCCGTCCTTGGTATTTATTTGTGTTACCGTAACACCTGGGGGCTGCGCTGGGATTTCCCCCAGCACTTTGAGGCAGCTTTTCTTAAACAAGTATTTTAATAACATTTTAGAACACTCGGGTCCTTATGACAAAGCCACGTGGACTACATTTGGGTGAGTCCATCTGAAACATTCCTTGGTTGGCAGCAGCAATCTCCCCGAGGAAGAGAGATGCTCCTATTCCTGCATGCTTCCTAGGCACTTGTCTTCTTAGGCTGTAAGGCCAAGAGCCTCAAAGGTATTTAAAACTCAGTGGAGCAAGGACCTAGGCCCCTTTCATTATAGGATCCCAACCCTCAGACCTGTGCTAATAACAGTATCAATTTATAACCATATCAGACTCTGGTGGGGCTTGTATTCCTACCACCTCACTGTAGCCCCCTTTTTGGTGCTATAGCTAAAGTCCTTTTGCTGTGGGGCAGCTCCACATATCCACACAAGCAACTTCCATGTGAATCTGGTCTTGTGGTGACCTGGCTTTAAAAGTCTAGCATGCTGGGTTCTATTCCTGGTGTTGCTATTCTCTTGCTGCATGACCCTAGACCAGTCTTTTACCTTTTCTGGGCCTAATTTTTGCCATGTAGCATTGACAACCCCCATAGCAGGGTCGTGAGACTCCATCTATAAAAGCCCTCTGAGACCCTGTGGGGCATGATGCTCTGGAAGGGCGATGGGTCAGGAGCAGGGTTACTCTCCTGCAATACAAATACAGCGCTGAAGCACAAGAATATATCAAATGAAATTCTAGCAGGATTTTCGCCAATAAAACATCACACACGCACGCATCTGCAAACCATTCCTGCCCACTTCAAAAGCGAGCTGGAAAGGGGCCACGAACTGCA
The DNA here is from genome assembly GCA_007922305.1 of Dermatemys mawii. Taxonomy (NCBI): domain Eukaryota; kingdom Metazoa; phylum Chordata; order Testudines; family Dermatemydidae; genus Dermatemys; species Dermatemys mawii. Next base: position 16,026,410 of record ML677360.1, on the reverse strand, counting down.
TGGAGTCAGTCAGTCGAGTATGGGCCATGTCACGGACGGCATTGATAGTAGACATCCCGTTCAGCTCAGCGGCGGCAGAAATGGGGGGTCGGGGCTAGTGTCCCCACAACAGAAATATTGTAGGGGTTGAGCTCTGTTACCAGCCCTGCAATATTTCCTGTGTATTTGGGGAGGATGCAAGGCAAGGCAGCCCAGACCCCATTTCCTCTCCAGTCTAGCCCCCCATCCACCCGGTGCCAGGAGAAAGGGGCACCTGGAGATGGGGGCTGGGCAGAGAACAGGTGGCTGGGTGGAGCTGCATCTTTTCAGGGTGAGGGTCAGGGGAAGGGCTGTTTCTGCTCCAAGGCAGGAGCCACTGCCTGTTGTGTAAAAGCAGCAGCCAGAGCAGGGAGCTGGGTGCGTCTGATTTGGCCTGCGTACTCCAAGTTTCACCTCACGTAAAACGACTTGCTTACAAAATCAGACATAAAAATACCAAAGTGACACAGCACACCATGACTGAGAAATTGCTGACTCTCTCATTGCTACCATATCATAATAAGACAAATCAATTGGACTACAAATGTAATTGCATATCAGTGCATGTATACAGAGCAGTATAAACAAGTCATCGGCTGTATGAAATTCTAGTTTGTAGTGACTTCGCTAGTGCTTTTTCTGTAGCCTGTTGTAAAACTAGGCAAGTATCGAGATGAGTTGATGTACCCTGTGGAAGACCTCTGCGTACCCTAAGGGTACACGTACCCTTGGCTAAGAACCTCTGCCATAGTGCATATACACAACAAGTGCAGCACTGCAGACTGTTTCACAGTGTGCTCTGGAAGGCACTGCATTCACTTCACGTTGCAGCAAGGAAAAGTGCATGCTGTGTCAAGTGAGAGCAGAGCTGGGCCGTTCCTTAGCAAAGCCAGGCTGCAGGAACAGCTCAGATGAAGCAACAACGCCAAACTCCGTTGAGAGATCAGTGTCCATCAAGTGCAGGGAAACCAAATGAGGATCCAGCATAAATATCTGTTTCCTTCCTGTTGTAGAAATTGTTCTGCTTGACAAAGATCTCGTCTGTGTGTGTGTGTGTGTGTGTGTGTGCGCGCTTTCCCAATGAACAGCCTCAAAGACTCCAGCCCCAGGCCCCGATACTGCCACCATCTACAAGTGAGTAGCACCCTTGAAGTCAGTGGAACTACTGAGATGCTTCAAGGTAAGCATGTGATAAGTATTTGCAGGGTCAGAGTCTAATGGGGCTTTGATAATAAAGGCAACAGAGCCGTGCTTTAGGCCAGCTAGGGGTCTTGTCCACAAATATCAACGACGGGCAAGGATGGAAGGACTGATTTGTCCAAAGCAAACCCCACCTTCCAATCCAATTTCTTTGCTGCTACCCGTTCTACCTTTGCTGTAGGGCAATCATCCTAGTCCACAATCGTACTCAGTAAAACAATGTCTTTGCCAAGGGCAAGGTTGTTTAACTCATCTCCACTAACGCATTTTACCCCACCCACCATGCCTTTTGTTGCCCACTGTTAGTGCAAAAAGGTATGGTGATAACAGACACCCTTGTCTAACTTCATTCACAATATCGAACACTCACCTAGGCCTGTATCCAATCTTATTACACATCTAGTCCCATCATAGAAACTCCTTAATATGTTGATCAGCATGCCTGGCCTCCCATAGCAGCTACCAATATTCCAGCAATAGCATTTTTAGTGATCTTTCACACCATGACCTACCTGGACAGAGTCCAGCATTTTTTTTTTCATAATATTTCACCCCATCCTTCTTCGTTCTATTCAGTATAACAGTAATCAATACTTTGCCCAGGATTTATAGCAGTACAATACTCCTCCGAGTTTTTAAGCAATGTCACAATGGTACTGTCTTTCCAGGTTCCTGGCACTTGTTCTTTCCACTTGTTCAATTGGGCTGAAAGCAAATGCAGAGGAAACCAGGATTATGAAAGTAGGAAAATGAATAACAGATGCAAAGTGTACATGGATGGAAAAGAAACCAAACAGGTGGAAGAGTTCAGCTGTCTGGGAAGTGCGATGACATTTGAAGGTGGTTGTGATAAGAGTTTGCAGATGAGATTAGGAGGAAAAGCAAACATCACTTTTGGAAGGATGAACAACATCTGGTCAAACAGAGGTCTCTGCACCAAATGAAAGGTCAGATTCTACCCTGTGATTGTACTGAACACTCTACTATAGGAAGCAGAGACTTGGCGAATAACAGTGGCTAACAGAGACTGAGGAAGATACTACACAGTTCATGGAAAGACAAAATAACAAATGGAAGAGTAAGAGAGTGGAAGAGCAGGACATTCGAAAATATCATCAAAGAAAGAAGCCTCAAATCGTTGGGACATACCTGCCATCTGGAAGATGGGAGACAAGCCAAGCAAGCATTGAAATGGGAACCTGAAGGAGGAAAGAGAAAGCAAGGCAAGCCAAGAAGAATTATCAGAAGACAGTGAGAGAGGATGTTGAGTGCACTGATGTTATCAGGGAAGAAGTACCACAACTAGCAAGCGTGCATAATCAATGGAGGATGTGCAATGCCTAATGTGTCACAGCTAAACTCTAGTATAAGGGGAACTCCAACTATCCCAATGTTCCCCTAAGGGTATGTCTACACTTAAAGCTGGGAGTGGGATTCTCAGTTTGAGCAGACATACTCACACTCGCTCTGAGGGAGCTAGGGCTCTAAAAATAAAGAGTAGCTGTGGCAGTGCAAGTGGCAGGAAGGGCTGGTCGCCTTGAGTATGTCTGTAGCATCTCTAATGGGGATGCACTTGGGGCAGCTAGTTCCTCCCTCCCACCACTAGCACAGCTGCAGCTACATTATCACAGGTATGTCTCCTCAAGCTGGAATTTACACATCCAGCTCCAAGTGTAGAAATGCACTTAGCCCTGGTCTACATGGAGGTGGGGGAAGGAATTGATCTAAGATATGTAACTTCAGCTACGAGAATAGCATAGCTGAAGTCAACATACTTAGATCGATTTACCGCGGCATCTTCACAGCAGTGAGTCGACTGCTGCTGCTCCCCCGTCGACTCCGCCTGCAGCTCTAGTGGCGGTGGAGTACAGATGCCGACAGGAGAGGACTTGGGGAATCGATTTATTGCGTCTAAACTAGACACGATAAATCGACCCCCGATAGATTGATCTCACAGTGTCGATCCCCACCATAGCGTAGACCTGCCCTTAGTTTAGGATTTTACAGAATTGGGACTCAAATAGGACAATTTTTGTTTCTTTTTCTAGTCAATTGAAAAGTGACCAATGAGCTTTTGAAAAAAAATCAAAAAATGAAAGTGGGGAGTTCAGATCCAGATGGGGTCCCGTTTTCTTGCACCCCAAATATTTGGGAAGTCAGGAGGATGGTTACAGATGGCCCCATTTGTGCCTTATCTCTAGGAAACATGTACCTGACCGGTTTGCTGTCTCTTGCATTTGCTAAATGTACAAACTTCAAGATACTATTTGCAGATATAAAAATAATTATGGGAGGGCTGGAAGGGGAATGAGAGTCTGTTGGTTTGCTTTATAAATTGGACTGGTTCTTGCTTTCATAAATGCGTGGGCCAAACCAACTTTAACAAAATCTGGATGGGATTAAAAGACTAATCTGTGTCTTTGCAACCAGGCTGCAAATATTCGTAGGCCAAGAGTTTTCCACAGACATTAGAGGCTACAAAAAGAGCAGAAAGTACCGGCCTAGCCCTAGGACCCAGACAAACACCTCCTTATCTCTCCTCATGGAGGAGCCGGTGATAAGGAGGTGGCTGTGATGTGGTGGGGATAATCCCATCCCAACAGCAAGAGAGCATTGCTGACAGCAGGCTATCGTCATATGAGAATACTTCAGTATGGTTCAGCAAAACCTTGGAACACTTTGATCCGCACTGTGGCTCCTTGAATTAAAACAGATCCAGGCTAGAGCAGGGCTGCCTATTACAGGGTTAGCTGTCGTCTTGCCTGATATCCCATCTGAGCATGTTAAACAGGACCCCTCAGCACAAGCAAAGCTATGGGGCTCATTACGAGGTTCACTTCATTACCTACTTCCAGACGGGCGCAAGAGAGGACTTTATTATAATGTAACTAATAGCATGTCCTTCGGTCACGATAAACAGTTATGGAAATGAGTCTGAGGTGACAGGCGGCAGGGGAAGGGGAGGTTAGATTTCAAACTCCCCAAAACTGGGACGGGGGGGATTGGATGCAGAGCTTTGACTCAGGCCCATCTTCACATAAAGCTTTGCACCGATCTTTCCATCCGAGGATACCAAAGCACTTTAGAAACATTAAATCTCACAGAGATTTAATGCCTAGACTAGGATCTTGAACCCAACTCTGCTCTGAACTGTGGGGTCCGTGGACAGGAGCAGAAGGGTTCAGTTTGAATCGCCAGATCTGAATCGCCCCTATGGTTTTGGATCCCAATCTGGAAGGTGTTATTTTCTGGTTCCAGTACAGATGAAGCCAGATTATTTAGGGAAAAGTCCTATTGGATGTACCAGAAAATGGGGACCTTCCTAGAAAGGACCTTATGAGCTCAGTGGTTTGAGCATTGGCCTGTTACAACCCTGGGTTTAAGTTCAATCCTTGAGGGGGCCATTTAGGGATCGGGGGCAAAAAGTCTGTCAGGGGACAGTACTTGGTCTTGCTAGTGTAGGCAGGGGACTGGACTCAATGACCTTTCAAGGTCCTTCCAGCTCTATGAGATAGGTATATCTCCATAATTTTATTTAATCGCCCTGTAGCATTCTATCCATGGCAGAGAACTCTGCCTGGTGGTGGAGAACCCTGGGGAAAGAATCTCCTTCGGCATCATTTTGCTCAGTTCTATAGACTCCTGTTACAGTTCCATAGAGCCCTGCTAGTGTCATCCCTGTTGAGTGATGTAAGCTTTCCCTGTAAATCCAATGGGCAGATCCAGCCGGGGGACTCGCTGCACCTCTTTGGAACTCCCTCTCTCCAGGCTGGTGGAGAGCAGATGTGTCATTCAAGAATTATTGCATCTGGGCCTCCTAGACTGCCTCAGCCAAGCACTTATCACAGCCCTCCCTGCTGGCATAGGTGCTGGAACGAGGGGTGCTACCGCCACTCCTGACTTGAAGTGGTTTCCATTATGTAGAGGGTTGACAGCACCCCGACTATAAACATTGGTCCAGCACCCCTGCATACTGGGAGTCCTCATGAACTGCACCTAAGTCACAGAGGAGTTGCCACCTCAGAATTTAACAACGAAGGAAGAGAGAGGGAGTTAAAATGGTGAGAATCAAACGTTTCCAGTTATTTCTAAGAAGCAGAAGAATGGGATCAAATTCAGAACACAAAATGACCAGCTCAGAGGTTACATTTGGCAAGTAAGCAGATCATTACTGATTATTTATTTAGATTTCTCTGGTGCCCGTCCAGAAATCTAGGCCTCTCACCATAATTAAACACACAGAGATAATTAAAGCATCTCCAATGTTTTCAGTGCTTTACTTTGAATGACTTGCAAATGAGTCAAAGCACTGGGACCAGAGATCTCCATCTCTCTATTTCTGGGGATGCTCAGAGGTAATAAACCATGACTGTAGCATGGGGGAGTTCCCCATTTTGCATGCTACACAAGCACTGCCATAGAGCTGCAGCTGTGCCAACGCAGTGCTTCGTTCTAGCCACTTACTACAGCTATGAGAGGGGTTCTCCTCTCGACGTAGTCAATCCACATCCCCAAGAAGCGGCAGCTAGATCAGTGGAAGAATTCTTTCACGGACCTAGCTGGACCAACATAACTTGAATGTAGACCCGGCTTTCAGGGATGGTGTACTGGACTAGTCTCCAGTCTAATTCTTTTTTCTTTAAAACTTAACGGGCTTTAGCCTCAAAGATATCCTGCAGCACTGAGTTCCACAGGTTAAAAATGTACTATATTTTCTTTTCTCCACTGGAAATCAACTACCTTTTCAACACTGGTTAATGTGCTCAGTTAAAGTGCATACACATGTATGCATATAAATACATTGGGCTCACTGCACTGAAGCCTTTAAGTAAAGAGGAGTGAGCTTTCAACATGTTTTCAAGTGAGAAAGTAAACCTCATTGCAGGGAGGCTGTGCTCTAGATAGCTTGGAGCCAAGACTGTTTAAACCTCAGGGTGTTTTTTTAAAAATCACTACAGCTTCAGATCTGAATACTTTGAATGAGAGCATCTTTGTGCGAGGAGCTTGACTTGAATGTTGAATCTGGTCCCTATTTATTTGTCTTCTTTGCTGCTGGATCTTTTTCAGAATAGTTTTCTGCAATTACTTTAACTTTCCCCAGCACAGGGTTGGCCTGAAACTTGTTTTCCAAGAGATAAACTGCACAGATACCATTTGTCCTGAAGAGAAGTTAATTGGCCAGCTGACCAGATAAAGGGAAGATGAACATGAAGAGAGACACATAATTCTCATCCAGAAAAGAAAACAGGCACATGGAAGTGGGCAGATGCCAATGGAGATCTTGCCAAAAAGGCTGTGAATTTAGGAATAGGCTGACAGCCCTGGGCAAACTTCCCTAACAATGTCCTCTGCCAGCCTGCCTCTGTCCTGACCTGGGGGCAAGCAGGGAGTTCAGTCTCCAGAGCACATTCAGTGCTAGGCCTCTTGCCTAGTCAGTTGTCAGCTGGTGCCCATTGTGAGTGGGTTTTGTGATGTGGACACTTGTTCGTGGGGCACTTTACCAAGACCCACCCAAATAATTATACATTGGCCAACAGCAGAGCACAGACAATGCTAACTTTTGGTCACTACTGAGCTGTATTTGCAGCAGTGGCCTGGAGGCAAAGCCTATCCCTTGAGTTGTTCAGCCCTATAGCAATTAAGGATCCAGGCAGCAGTAAGACCCAGATGAGTATTTTCAGTCCTGTTGTGTGTGCGGGGGGGGAGGGTGACAGGCAGACCACCATCCTGAGAAGGCTATTCCTACAGTCTGTCCACTCCCACCAAAGAGAGCAAGAAAGGATCTCAGGCCACCTGTCCAGCTCCTGCAGAGAGAGTCTTGGCGTTATCCCCTGGATCTGGGAATCTGGATCTTGCTTGCCTGCCCCAAACTTATCCAATTCCTGTCCTGCATTGCATAGAGCTGCCAATAGGAATATAATTCCTATTGTATCCAGGAGAAAGCAAAGCAGAGAGGTGAAGTGACTTTTCTAAGGACAAAAAAGGGAGTCAGTGTCAGAGCTGGGATCAGACTGCTAGAGTCCTTTGCTTCCACTCCTGTGCATAACCACTAGACCACACTGCCTCTCATGGTGTTGTGCTGCCTTGCTTGTGGCCAAAAGGCTCCTGTGGTTATTCCACAGAAGTGCCAGCACAGCCACTGGCACCTAGCTGAGAGGTGGCTGGTGGTGGCCTGAAGGACAGCTGTGCCCCCAAAATCATAGGGTAGGTTGGGTCCCCCTATTAGCCAGGGGAGCTGTTCCAGGGGTTCGAAAGGCCATCCCTATGACCCATGATCACTGTGACAATGCAGAGGGGTCCGGAGGCAGGCCTAGGGTCCTCAGCTTCTCAGATCCACCAGCAGTTTTGCAAGATGGGGAGCACCTGTTGCTCTGGGGCTGATGTAGCAGCTGTGAAGCTGCTCGGAGGGAGCAGGGGCCCAGAAATGCATAATCCTGAGCTGCAAAATTCAGGCCTCAATGTGAAGTCAGTGAAATGATTTAGCTCTGGATCCAGGGTCAGCTCCTGCCTTGCCCCCTCTCTTATGGGCATTTGTGTTTGGGGACTCATGTGGGGGTCATTGACACTAATTTCACACAGGGCCCACCAGTCTGCTCCTAGTGCCGATGCTCAGGGTCAGATTCACTCTCCATGTTACACCTTCGCAGACTGAAAACATCCCGTCGGTGTCGCTCGCTGCAGTTATCTCAGCACTGCGTCCTCACAGAAACTCCAACGGAGGAGGAGGCCAAGATTCTTCCAGCCAGACGCTGCCAAAGCCAAACGCCTGGTACTTGGCTCAGTGCACTTGACCTGAAATGTACGTTTCCAGCCGCATCATTCCAGTGGGACTGATTCACTGGCCCAATGTCAGACACATTCTTGGGGTTACATTGGACTCTGCTCTGACTCATGAGGCCAGACTCGGAGCATTTTAAAGCAGGCCCTTTTTCATCTCTTCTGCTGCCTGTTCTCTCCCCCCTCCCCATGGGAACTTTCAAAGCCTGGTCTGTGCACTAATCTTTCCCCACATCATTACTGAAATTCCCTGCCACTGTGTTACAATTACACAGAACAAAATCTGCCCTTCGGGCTCCTGACTGGCACCTGGCACTGAGAACACATCCAGCCCCTGCTTTGGGCAGTGCAGGAGTTCTTCACAGGATACAGCCCAGGCTGGCCAAAGGCCTTGTTTTGTTTGCATACGGAAATCATCTCTGGGATTCTTCTTACAGTCACAGCTACAGGCTGTAGCCTCGTCTTCCTCCTCCATCTCAGTTAACAAACAGCTGGATTTGCCTGTCCTGGTACTTCCTCTCCTTCTGATGTGCCTCAGCTTTTGTGTCCATCAAGCTTCGGCTCAGATTGTAAGCTGACTAAACTACAGGTCCAGCTCAAAGCACTTTAAAGCACTTTATAGCAGGTGTTCCTTCAGCACTGAACTCCCATCGTGCATTGACTGGCTAGCGTGGGGTTCAGGCTGCCATGTCTGGTGAGAGCTGGGAAGAGTTGCCATTGGAGGAGCTAAGGGAAACCATGAATAAGGTGATCAATCATCCCAACTGAATTGGAAGCAAGTGTTTATTTTAGCCCCAAGGCCTATTATATCTTCCTCTCTAGCTTTCCTTTAGGAGCCAAGAGTGGGGAAAGACAAAACAACATTCAGCAACCTGGGGCCTACCCAGCATGTGAGGAAACTAAACCTGAACTCCCTTCCCTGGCCCACAAACATCCCGCCCACTGACATGCTGTACCCACTTTCCCATACCCACCCCCCGAGATGCTGTATCTGTGTTCCCACCCCCACCCCCCGACATACTGTACCCACATTCCCCCACCTCCCAACATGATGTACCCACATTCCCACCCCCATCACATACTGTTTCTCACACACAGATAAGCACTGGGCCATTCGGTCCTTATACCCACTCAGACTCAGACCCATTATACCACACTCTCACCCGCTGCCAGGGCACTCGCCAGCCCATGCTCTGTGTCTTACAAAAACCCACGCCATACCATATTTTGTCACACGCATACAGTTTGCATTCTCCTTCAGGTATATACACACCCTCTCCCCCAACAGCCTCTCCTCCGCATACACACGTACAGTCGTATGCACCTCCACCTTCTCCCGCCATTATATTTAAGTGTTGACTGGTTAGGACACAGTTCTAGCTGTGTTGTGGTACCTGCAGATTGATGCCTTACTCAGAACCCTCTGTGCTATTTTAAGAACAGAAGTATTTATATGTAATATCAGAATGGGCTGACAATCAAAATGCTGAAACAAGGTGACTGACAGCAGACAAATTATTGGAAGGAATGGGTTGAGCTGCGTAGCGCAGACATGAATAATTATAGCTAAGTTATAATGTATGGCATAAGGCGTGTGATCCTTTCCTTAACTTGCACTGTGTGGGTGTGGATGTGGATGTCTTTGCGTGTGACCATGTGTTTGTCTCTGTGTGTATAGCTCAGCTCCTATCAGCCCCTCTACAAATCTCTGTTAGGCCTGGTCTACACTAGAAAATTAAATTGGCTTATCTACATCACTCAGAGATGTTGAAATCCACTTCCCCCAACGAGTGATGTAAGTAAACTGACCTTACCACCAGTGTAGACAGCGCTAGCTCAACAGAAGAGTTCTTCCATCGACCTAGTTCCTCCTCTTGGCAAAGTTAATTAGGCCTATGGGAGAACCCCTCCCATCAGCATAGGGAGCGTCTACACTGAAGCGCCACAGTGGCAGCACTGCAGTTGTGCTGCTATAGCATATCAAGTGTGGACAAGCCCTTACTCTTTGGGCTGTGTGCTGTTGCTTTTGGAGCATGCACGGAAAAGCTTTCTCCCTTTGCTTCCCTGCGTTTATACCCTCCCACATGCTCTCCACCTTCCATTATTTATGGGACAGCTATTTCCTTTTGCAGAGAGGTAGCCGGTATTATGCAACGACACCATTTACTTGAATAAAAACAGGGTGTTGGGCTTTTTCTTTTTTTTAAAAAGGACATAAGAGAACAGATTCCTGCTGCTTTCACATGGGTTTTCATGGCAGTTTAACGATGGACTGGAAATCTCAGAGTGAAAATGTGTTGAATCGCTCAGGTGCCTACAGAATTGGAATTTCAAGGTGATTCCCATAAATTACAGCACCTACATGCAGATTAGGCTCCAAAGCTAAATTTCATTAACAATACTTTGAATGAACAAATAGGCAATTTTACAAATAGTTTCATAAATTACTTGTTTGTATTTAAGCCTCTGGACTCGCTGTGCAACATTTGCAACCCAAATGCTGTGGCACAGAACTAGTGCATTAGAGCCAGAAAAAGGAAACAAAAACTGGAAACAAACAGGAAACTGACTAAGTTAGATTCACTCTCCCAGTTATGAATGAAAGACCAAAGGTGAACAAACATTGCATGGAACAAAATCGACATTTGCTTTCCTTTTTAAAACAATCGCTTCATTGTGAGTAATCAAAGATGTTACCTGGAGAGAAATTTGGAGAAAAGATTTGATTCTTAACCTGATATTGTCCTTTTAACCAGTTGCAGATCTAGCTAGCTAACACCTAACACACATACACCCCTTTCATCTTTGCTTTTCATTCATTTTCTTGGCCACATAGAAAATGCCAATGATCACAGGGTTAAATTTGACTCACATGCAGACATTTCATCAGTTACATTGATGCAGCTTTCTGCCCCTCTCCCCAGCTCACCACATTCCCAAACAGCCACAGAGGCCAGGTGAGGGGAACAAACACCAAAGCTTTGCCCTCTTTCATCAGGAAGCAGATGTTAGTGGACAGGACTCATTGGCTGGCTCCTCTGACTTGTCCAGGGAGGTAAACGGATACTGGGCTCTGCCAGCTACAGCCCGATCCTACAAACTCACCCGGGGTCACTCCCACGTAAAGTCACTTGTGTTTTGGAAGGATTGAGGCCTAAGGCTGTCACTGATTCAAATGTCTCGAGGCCAGAATTTCAAAGGCATTTAGGTGCCTAAAGATGCAGAGGGGCGCCGTGGAGGATTTTCAAAATCACTAAGGCTACGTCTACACTGCAATAAAACACCTGTGGCTGGCCTGGGTCAGCTGACTGCAGCTTACAGAGCTCCGGCTGCAGGGCTGGTGCCCGGGCACAGGGATCCTCCTCTTCGCAGGGTCAGCCACGTGTGTTTTCTTATAGTGTAGACTTATCCCCTGCATCCAGATCCTCAAAGGGATTTAGGTGCCTATTGCCCTTGTGAAGAGCTGAGAGCTAGGTCCTTTTGAAAATCACACCAGGCAGGTGCCTAGCAGCATCTAGTTCCTTAAGACCTTTACAGATCTGCCCCTCAGTGCCTGCTCATTTGATCTTAACCAGAGCCACCCATATTAATATTATTAATTTTCCAAGCAATTACTGGCCTAGAATTACAACCAAGCCCTGGCTTCTAGGAAGCAGAAGTTTATTCCTGTAAAGTCACTTTTTTATTGAGTATTTGGGTGACTATGGTAACAGCTATAATCAAAGCTGCATAATTGTTCCCATCATAACTCCTTCATTCTTTTCAGACACTCCAAACTTCCTGAAACCTTCACCTTCTGGCCTGAAACTTTTTGTGCTCATCTGTGTTAAGTCTGAGCAGTGAATCTTTGACTATTCTTGGCAGGAGGGTGCAAAAGCAACAGTTTTCCTCTTTTTAAAAAAATTGTTACCACATTGTTTGTAAGGTGATATTTTAGCTGACCAGTATTGTCAATCAAATGAAATGCCCATCTGTGTGAAATTTCCCACCATCCTTCCCAGCCTGTGACTCAAGTGTTTCTGGATTCTGGAAAGGGAGTGTTTTTTTCATCAGGTTTCTAAGAAACGCCATTGTATTTTAGCATTTGTTCTTCTAAGGGTGGGGGGGAGGGGAAGGAAATTAATTATTCCCTCCCTCCGGCCTCACTGGACCAGTTTAACGACCCCATGCACAGTGAAGTTGCTTGTTGAAATAAAGAATGCTGGATGGTTTCAAATCTCTGGAGAACTTCAAGGAAAACTTGTCATCTCAAACCATAATCTCATCAGCACTCAGACACCAAGTAAGGTCAAGCTGAATCAGTACGTGGCAAAAAGGGCTCTAGGATAAACCCAGGTGCTGCGAGGAGTAGCGCAGTCATTTCATTTCAGCTCTGAGCCACTTCTGAACCAATGCCCCAGCCAGCATGATGCTAGCAACAATGGGTTGCTAGAGGCGAGTCAGTAGGAATCAGGCTTTTCACAAGTCAGTACTGAAGCAGTGCCCACAGGGGGCTCTGTGCTAATGGTGAAATATAAAACCAAACTCCTAACCACTTAGGTTATTCAATATTCAGTGACATACTTTGTGAAAATAAGGATGTTCACCATGGTATCCTGGACAACAGACTTTTTGGAAATCTCCCATCATCGCATTACCTCTGTGCAGCTCCACTGGGGGTAGCCAATGGTGGAAGTGGTAGTATGGGTACGTTCCAATTTACTCGCACTTTATATTCACTTTGCACAGATGTAAATGATGACACAAGGGCAAAAACACCAGGAGCAAAGTAGTGGAGAATCAGGTCCATGTCCTGTTAAAAGAGGAGATGAGGAAAGTGGCACAGTCATATTCTTTACAGATGGAAAAAATAGAAAAGCAGGGTACAACTCCTAATGTGGAACAACTTCCTTTTACTTTCTAACTCAGAGAATCATCACAATGGGTGCATGATTATGACCCAGAGATTTCCATTCTACATCTATCATGAGGCTTCAAACTGGAATGCTCCAACCTTCATTGGGATAAAGAAGATGGACCTAAACTATGACTGGCCAAAAGCCACCCAGCCAACTATCTGCAAGATACAGTATATGGAGCAGATTCCAATCAGCTTGCTTTTTAATATGAAAGCATGGCCTGTATGGAGATTGCAGGGGCTGGCATGCAATGCTCCATCTTGATCTGAGCTGCTGGTTACATTGAATACAACCTTCAGTCTTCACTGGCACAGCGGTACTAAAGATCTCCATGGGCTGGGCTGCATGTGTCTCCTGGGTTGCACTGTAACTATCTCTGAATCAAAGCAACTAGCTTTTATTTGTAGATACATAATCATCTCAGTTCATTTCCTGTCTAGTGATCTAATCTACTAGTCAACAAGTTCCCCTCGTTAAATATTCACCATTTGAGCCCTGCCGCCGAGAACTCTGACATTACTTCTTGACAAACATTGGTTTCCTGCACGCAGTACTAATGCTGCTTCCTATCTCTGTTTTAATTTCCACACACATTTACTTTCACAGAAAGATGTGTGCTTAGCTTTACGACCTCCACATCACCTTTGAACACCGAAGAGCTCCGTGGCACTGTTTGGAAGCTTACAAATCGTGCTGCGTGAACATACAATTAATCCAACCAGTTTTCGGTGTATGAAGTCCTGTTTCTTGAGAGAAGTTCTGTGTGGGAAACTCAAACTTCCTGCCATAGAGTAGCATCAGACGATGAGTGTGCTGGACAGGAAATTTTGCATAGCACAGAGATATCTCTGGGGTCAAACGCATGTTTTAGCTCAAAGGAGCAATAATGGGCTCATCTGTCCTGCCCTTTATAGACACAGATAGAAAGAAAAAGAAGCAGAAGAGAACGTATAGTCCATTCTTGTTGAAAATGTGACTAGCAGTAGAAATTCCCCTCATCCCATCATTGCAGCAATGTGCATTCCTAGAAAGTTCATGCCTTGGATCATGTACTTTGACTGTTAGCTCCCCACACCCCAACTCCCACCTTCTATTAGGTGATGTGACCAAAACTGTGGTTGCCTAATGTTAGGCTCCTAAATCCAAGATATATTCTGGAATTGTCCAAGATATCATGGTCAACACCCTTCTTACAAAGTGTACCACAGAATACGGCTAAATAAGTGGCCTGAGGTTTTAGGCCCTGGGGAGCTTCAGGTGTTCAATTCGTCTGAAAATGTGACCGGTTAGTCGCCTGACTAACTCAGAGTTTGAATATGGCTGCCCATGTTTATAGGATTAGTGTGATGAGGCATATTTTCATTGACATCTAGGGCCTTCTCAAGGTTTGACCTGGGGTGGACTCTGGAACTAGCTTATTATCTGGTTAGAGAGACAAGGTGGGTGAGATAGTATCTTTTACTGGACCAACTTCTGTTCATGAGAGAGACAAGCTATAGAGCCACACGGAACTGTTCTTCGGGCCTGGAAGACCTGGTCTCTCTAATACTTTGGGACTGACATGGCTACAAATACATTATGTGTTTTCTAATTAGGCAGTTTCAATAGATAAATAAATAAATTCTGCCTCTCCAATAAAGCAGAGAAAGGTGATCAATGTCTAGAGCCCCTCTTTAGAAAGTGGATTATTGCCACTGAATAGAAACTCTCTCTTTAATGAAGTGCTATTACCAACAGGCTAATTGAGTAATGACATAATGCAGGCCCTTGAAGCTCCTTATAACAGACTACCACTATCCTGCTACACACCACTGCTTCCTTGCCATGCCCCATTGTGCCTCCAGCATATTGTCAACAAGTGAGACTAATGTTCAACACCATGGTCTTTATTGAAGCAACAGACAAAGTGTCGCCAGCATAACCCTGCGTGGAAAATCCAGAGGTGGAAGGGAACCCATATTAATTAGCTCGGGAGACGCCAATCTCCTCACATGTGAAATGTGAGCCTTTTTATGGAGAAAAGTAAAACAGGACTCACATTGCTTTCAGTGAGCCCAGTAAAACAGAAGGTGATCCATAAATATGTATGTTATGCTGGATTTCAAATACTTTCTGATGATTTTCTAGGCAGATCTCCAATAAGTTACAGCACAACATTGCTATTGTAAAGCTATAGTCTGACCCCAGTGAAACTTGTATTTATTATGGTATGGAGGATATACACTTTTTAAGGCCATACCATTATTTCTTAGAAGAAGCAGCTGAGTATTATATCCCAGTGGTTTTGTTTTAAATGGACTGTCATTAACAGAGCACAGAATAAGTTTCCAGGACTCTTGTAGGGCTATTTCTGCAGCTGACTTTGATGGCCATTCCTTTACGTTTCAATAGATTTACACATCTGTCCAGTGCAGCATCCCCAAAGATTCACGGGCCAGCAAAAAACAAAGTCTTCTTAACATATTATGTGCAAACTAAACTCAACCAGAAGAGCAGCCTGAACAGTGGACAGATGCAGCAGTGACTGCCCTGACAATCCCTCAGACCAACTGAGAATGAAACATAAGAAATGGCCAGTTAATACCTAACAATATTGTGCTTGTTCTTTTCTCTGCAGTCATTTAAAATCTGCAAGTGCTGCAAACTCAGGAACTCCCCCCACTCCTCATGCTAGTAACTGTCCATTAAAACAACACTTGCAAAGAGATTAAATAAATAGGTTGAAGGTTAGACTGTCCTAGAGCGATGTTGCTCCTGTTGTTCCAACTGGGCTCATCTACTTAAACTGGTTCTGATCCCTTCTAGCAGAGGATCAAGCACAGCCCAGGGACAATGAGCTAGGGATGACTTTTCTTGGTTACTTACTCCAGTAATGAAGATTTAATGCCTGATTTTTATACAAGCAAGGGGTGTAATTGAGCATCTAATTTGCACATCCAGCTGTCATGGCTCCACACTCATATGGATTCATCATGGTCATTTGTGCATGCAGTTACCCGATTTGCACATACAATCATGATAATTGTGCATGCAGATCATGGATGCTCTTTCCATGCCCCGTCACGCACTGCCCATCCCCAGTGGAGCGCAAGGAGCAGTGGAGATCAGGAACTGCCAAGGCTGACTTTAAATGAGATCAAGAGTACAATCATATAGGTGTAGGACTTGTTTAGAGGGATGGAGCATGAGTGAGTGGATCAGGATGAAATTTTCTATTAAAGGGGGGCAAAGCCTGCCCCCAAACCAAATAATTTCCAACACTGGAATAAAAAATGAATGCATCTGTTTAATGAATCCATCCCATTCTCTTTTATTTAATCTTTCATCCCCTTTTCTCTCACATTCTCTCGTTTTGCTTGTCCTCTCTTTCATATATTTGTGAGGTTCTTTGTTTCAGCGTAAAGAATTGCACCCCACAACCTGAGAGCAATCCAATATTACCGCTATCGCCTGATTAAAGATTAATTTAGGATTATTGTTCGTTTCAATAGCACAGAGCCAGATAAACAACAGCTACACCTGCAGCTTGTTTGTGAACTTGACTCCTTATGGCCAACCGTTAATGGATGAAGTCTCTTGCCATAGACGTATGTTGACATGTAAGCTACATTTAAAGCTAAACTAGTCCCTGCACCTGCTGCCCTTCTCAAAGAGCAGGGAATAGATCCACAAATCTTTCAAACCCTCCAGTCATCACCAGGTGTACAAGAGGGGAAATCTTCAGGCTGATTTCTCTGTTGCACACTGTTTAAGACCATTTGTCTTGTTTTGCAAAACCCATGTTGTTCCATGCTCCGAATCATAAACACTGGCCTATTTTGTTGACGGCTCTTTGATGAGCTCTTGCCCTGGTTCTGTTTGGGTTTTTTTCAGCTTTTTCTCAGTAAGGTAAGAGCCAATGGGAGAAGTAGGCAAATACACTTTGGATTTTGAGTTAAGTGGAAGTTTATGCTGCCTTCTTTCACAGCAGGTTTAGAAGTCATGGGCCAGAGCCTCAGCTGGTGTAAATCATCATGGCTCCACTGAAGTCAATGGAGTTACACTAAATTATACCAGTTGAGGAGGTGGCTTGTTTTTCTTCTTTAATATTCCTTGGGCACGTATTGCTGGGGAAAGGTGTGGGGTGAAAAAAGCCAGGGCTCTGAAGTCCTCTCTCTATATGCAGAGCAAGCACAACACAGCCATCAGCAGAGCAAACTCCTCCCATACTGCCCTGCCCACGGATCTCAAGCTTGACAATAGAAGCATCACCCTAAGGGTGAGAGACCCGGATGACAATCCTGCCAAGGACCCATAACTCCGTGAGGGCCTGTAGGGATCTGGTGCAGGGGGAAGACTCAGGGTCCAGGGCCATTCCTTGTGTGACTGCCTGGTGTGAGAGGGACAGAAGCAGCAAGGAAGTGCAGAGAGAATGGGGCAGGAGCCAAAGATTAGCAGTGGGTGGGGAAAATTGACAGGCACCTACCCTCACCGCAGGAAATTCCCGCTGCTGCTAGGGACAAGGGGCTGGAAACGTCTTCAAACTTGCCCTCCCATTTCTCGGCCTGCTGCTTCACTGCATCCTGCATTCCCCTTGGGATCTGGCACGGGAGACCCATCAGGGTTGTTGAGAGTAAACAAACATACAGTGGGAGGCACAGACAGCAGCAATAGCTACTTTTCCCAGCCAGTTGTGGTAAGTAGCCAGAGACACCAGACGTGTACAATAGGGGTCAGAGGCCCCAGAATGGTGGGGAGGTGGGCAGAGCCACCGATTTTGTGAAGGTGGCAATCATCGTTGCTGATGAAGCTGGTCCGCTGAACTCTTATGGATGCTGTGCTGTGGTAAACTGGGCCTGGGTACTTTTCAAGCTCTCTTTTGCTTCTTACCTCCCAGACCTTAACAAGTGAAAACATTACAGCTAAGCTGGGCCCCTCTGTCCGCTGAGCACCGTTAGTGTCTGTGCATGAGGAGAGAAAATGCACAGGGCTTCAAAACCGTGGCATAATGACATGCATAAACTTTTCTAGTGGGTTGTAATGCAAATGCAACCCTGGCTGCTAGTCCATGGGGAGAACTCCACAAGGAACCCTGAAGATCAGCTGAGCGTGAAAGGGGTTTGCTATGTTTCCTGTCTCCTTGGGTTCAAATATAGTCCAGTTTGTCTCCTGGGGGTTTTTGTCTCTAAACCTCCCACTAAGAAGAAGAAATTCTCCTCACTGAGCATTAGGCAGACACCATGTACCGAGTCTTTAGCTTTTACATAGCACAAAAATGCCCTCACTGTACTACTTGGCAATCTGCTTTTGAGCCTCTTCTAAGACAGAACAGAGAGATTTAATGCAGGGGTTCTCAAACTGGGGGTTGGGACCCCCCAGGGGGTTGTGAGCTGTTAGCCTTCACCCCAAACCCCACTTTGCCTCCAGCATTTATAATGGTGTGTAAATATATGAAAATGTTTTTCATTTATAATGGGGGGTTGCACTCAGAGGCTTGCTATGTGAAAGTGGACACCAGTACAAAAGTTTGAGAACCACTGATTTAATGAAATAAATGGAAAGGGGGAGGGGAGAATTGCATTTGCAAAATGGCCATGGAGCAATTTCCATTATGATCTTCAGACTGTGAACTGTGCAAATAAAGTTTAACTTGGTGAAACATTTTCATCACATAACCCATTCATCAAGCTCCATTTTAGTTATGTTGTTTGCCCCTACTCTTCCAGAGCATCGTTGCTGTGATGCTTAAAAATCTTCTAATTTCCAGCCTAGATTTATCCACAGCCAAATGATGCCCATTTGTTCTTGTGCCAACGTTGTCCTATAGTTTAAATAGTCAGTCCTTGTTGTAACCCTCATCCTTCCTTTCACACCTCTTGTCCCATTCTTTGGTACCAAAGCCCACATCCTAATTTGGTATCAAACACCACATCCTAATCAGCCCCATTAGACACATAAATGACTTTAGGTTGATGGCAGGCCAAATGCTGAGGCCCTGGCTTAGTTTTTCCTCAGTCTTTGCTTGGGCAAAGCTCCCAGTGAATATAATGGGAGTTCTACCTGAGTAAAAACAGTCAGGGCCTCAGGATGTGGCCTGTTATTATGCAGAGAGCTGAAATTCTGCTCCCAGGTCTGCCAAGAAGACTTGAACACTGCACTCACATGCCTTGAAATGACCAGAGCAGCTGCTCAGGGGAAGGAGTGGGAAGAGGGCATATCACTGGAAGTTTTGCTTGAATTGAATTGGAGTGAGGACCGCAAGGACTGCCAACCAGTCAGTACTGCAAGAAGTGAGGTGGGAGAGAGGGAGGTTGAGGGGAAGGGTACTTCTATAAGCAACTTTCCTTCGAAGTAAAGTGAAATCCTAAAGCTTTTGTTTTGCTTACAACTCTCCCATCCCTGACCCTATATGGGGCAGTGTAATTTAGAGTAGCTTGGGGCACCAGAAGCTCCAAAGCTGTTCCTGGTTTTGGCATCCTTCTCTTAGGCTGCTGGTACAGATACATTAGTTGGCCCTACTTTCAAATCAACCTTAATTCACCCTGCAGGGGGTGAATACCTCTGGAAAGAAAATGCACTTGTTGCTTTTCCTAAGAGCAGAGAGGCAGTATACGCTTGTTTGAAAGGTTCTTCAGAGTGAGTGAAAATTAAAACTGGGAGTTCAAACGCTTACTTTGTCAGTGTAACACAAAACAAAAACGCTTCCAGCACAAAGAGAATGTCAATGCAGAGCCAACAAACCTGCTCACTGGGGTTCATGCTCTTCAACAAGCTTGTGTGCAGGGGCCCCTGGTGATACCTGGAGTTAAGTTGATTGAATCACAGCTTTTATTAGCACTGACAATATAATCTTTTGCAGATGGTCACACAAGGTGGTCACCAAATGGCTTCTCCTGTTAATCACAGGTTCCCTGCCCTCCTCAAAACTATAGCCCTTAGTACCTGTGTAAAACACGGGGCTCAAGAGACCAGCTTTACAGTGTGTTTATATCTGGAAATTTAAACAAACAAAAAAAAGCCCATACTTCAGCATGAATCTCTGCCTTAGTCATCAAGTCTGCATTTTACAGAGCCAGTTAGTGAGTCAGGGATGACTCCCTGGCTTATGGTTTGCTCTGTGACTGCAGAATCTTTTCAAAATGGGCATCACTTTCTGAAGGTGTGTTATGACATTAGGGCTAACAGGGTGGTATTGTTTTGTAAAAGACAAACAAGAAAACCTGAGTAATTAAAATAATGCTTACCAGTTTTCATTGGTAGATCTCAAAGACTTTGCAAAAGAGGTAAGAGCTTGTCTACACCAGAACACTTAGCAAAGTGAATCCAGATTAATTAAAGGTGTGAATTTAAAGTGGATTAGTTAAACTTCATTAAAAGACCATGTGGAAACTCTTATTCAGAATTAAGGTGGCCTTAATTCAGTTTAGTTTAATTTACTTCCTTAATTAACTTCAAAATTAAATAAGTGTCCTCACAGAAATTTAATGCAGTTTAACTAATGCACTTTAAAAATTCATTTGGATTAATTGTCCTGGGCGTATGTGTAGGTAAGCCCTAAGTATCATTATCCTCATTTTACAGATGTGGAAACTGAGGCAGAAAGAAGTTAAATGACTTGCCTGAGGTCACCCCAGGGGCCAATAGCAGACATTGGGAATAGGAACCTATATATCTCTGAGAGCGAGGCCAATGTACTACCCACTATGTAACCTTGCCTCCCACTTAGGAGTGGCTTCTTAACATTGCTGGCTCAGTCTAGGCTCTCACTAGTTTGTGACACAATAGAAATAATGAATAAAAAAACTGAAAGGACTTTATAACCTCTCCAAAGTCTTACTTGCGGTCAAAACATGTTTTTAAAATAACGAGGCAGATCCAGGGCTCTGGCTGAGCTGTGATCAGCACAGATTCCAAGGAAATGAGGGGAGATGGCTCTAAGCCACTTCCCTGATCCTGAGATAGACCAAGGGCCATTTCAGACCCAGGCATAATTTAAAATAGCTGTAGGCTATGTCTACTCCAGCACTTTGGTCAGCAAAACTTCTGTCAGTTAGGGGTGTGAAAAAACACACCCCTGACCGACATAAGTTTCACTGACAAAAGCACCAGTGTGGACAGCAGTAGGTTGGCGGGAGCGTGTCTCCTGCTGCTCATTAGGGGTGGTTTAATTATGTCAATGGGAGAGCTCTCTCCTGCTGGCATAGAGCAGCTACATGGGAGACCTTACAGCAATGCAGCTCCAGAACTACAGCTATACTGCTGTAAGGTCTGTAGTGTAGACATAGCCTTAAAGGCTGCTGTAAGGGTACAGTTACACTACCTGCCGCATCGGCAGGTAGCGCTCGATGTATCAGGGATCGATTTATTGCGTCTCATCTAGACATGATAAATCGATCCCCAAATCGACACCTGTACTCCACCTCGGCAGGAGGAGTAAGCGGAGTCGGAGGGGGGAGCGTCCGCAGTCGACCCGCCACCATGAGGATGGCCAGGTAAGTCAAACTAAGATACTTCGACTTCAGCTATGCGAATAGCGTAGCTGAAGTTGCATATTTTAGTTTGAATCCCCCAACCCCTGAATGTAGCCCAGCCCAAAGTTACACCAATAGTAACTAGCCATGAAGTGCAAGATGCTTTGGCCACACCCTCTACACCAGGATATAGTTGTAACAGGGGCATGGCGAACCACCTGTTCTGTTGTTTTTCCAAATAGGATTGCCAACTACAAAAGCAGTTTCTCCTCTCTTGGTGTTCTCCAGATCAGCTGCTGGAAGTGGGCCTCATCCTCCCTGATTGAATTTAACTTGTAATCCCCAGCTTGATTCTTGCCTGCATATTTATACCTACCTCAGGAGATTTCCACAACATTCATCTGATGAAGAGGGTCGTCGCCCATGAAAGCTTATGCTCCAAAACATCTGTTAGTCTAAAGGTGCTACAAGACTCTTTGTCGCTTTTTCAGCTCCGGCCTAAGACAGCTACCCCTCTGATACCAGTAGTTTGGGTTTCTTGTTTCAAGCTATATTTATCTTCCCCCTATCCTTTAATTTTAAAAACCTGGCATACTGAGCCTCATCCATCCAAAGACTGGAATGTAACTGAGTAGCCACAATTTAGCCCAAGAATTGAAGAAGATAAGGTTTTTCACACCATGTGGAACAAACCCTTTTTGGTCTCTTTTACTCATATTCATATAATCCCACTGAAGCCAATGCGCAGGCAGGATTTAGCCTCAATGGATGTAAATGCAAGGAAGAACCATCAGTCTCAAAGAAAGAACTAGATAAGTTCACGGAGGATAGGTCCACCAATGGCTGGATTGGCACCAATGCCTGGATGGAAAGGGATGGTGTCCCTAGCCTCTGTTTGCCAGCTGAGAATGGGCAACAGGGGATGGATCACTTGATGATTACCTGTTCTGTTCATTCCCTCTGGGGCACTTGGCATTGGCCTTTGCTGGAAGACAGGATACTGGGCTAGATGGACCTTTGGTCTGACTCAGTGTGGCTGTTCCTGTGTTCTTAACAAAATGGAACAGGATTGCTAGGTGCTCGGCCAAAATATTTAACTCTGATTGACAGTACACGCAATGCGAACCAATGGGGGAATTCTTTGTTCATGTAACTACCCAAAAATGTTTGGTTTGGGCCTTATGCCATCCTTGCTCTACACCCTGAGCTATGGCAAGCTTTGACCAAAGACAGGTATGTCTCTTAATATTTAGTTAAATACCCACTCAAAGTCAGAACACTAAATAAATTTATAACTGAATAGTCTTGTACCAAAGAACTGAAAAATAAAACACTCAGCTGTTACCTTGTACCTTTCAATCAAGGCTCTCAAAGCATATATAACACACACACCTTCTACATATAAAAAGTGTGCTTATAGATACTTGTTCCCTGAATGCCCAGACCTAACCTCTGTCTCCTTTCCTAGTCCTGAAGGTGGTCCCGTCTAGAAATGTTTCCCCTTTTAATAATTTAGTTACTACTGCAAATCCAGGATTTTATAGATGAAAAGCAGAGGGTAATTAGTGGAACACTCTCTCTGTCTCTCTTTTTAATTTCACAGGTTTTTGGGGGTTTTTTAAATTTCATTTGTTCCCTCTTGAGAAAACGGGGGGAAAATAATCCAACAAAACCCCAACTTCCTCCCGGGCTCAATAATAAAGATTGTAATGAGCCAGGCTCAGATGGGAATGTTGGTTTATGCAGGGTGAGCACTTAATTAAAGAATGACTGCACAGCAGATCTGTTCCATTTTACAACCACACATCATCCTGTTTTATAAAAATGCCTTTCAAAACCCAAAGGAAACTATGCGTTAAGTGTTTGACTGGAAGCTGCTGAATTGATTTTATCCACTTCCAATTTAAAAAAAAAAAAAAAAAAAAAAAAAAAGGTGAAAAGGAGACATGGAATGCTGGGACAGGAACATCTCTCTTTTGCTTCTGATTTAAAAACCATATCTCAGAGATCATTAAAAGAGGATGGGTGGGTGAAATGGGGCAGTAACAAAAAATGTAGCCTATAGGAAAGCCAATCTGTAAAATATAGATTTACATGCTTCAGCCAATTAACTGGCCAATCTGGCACCCCTTAAGCATTCAAAACTCCCACAGTCTGCAATGAGTGTTTTGGGTGTACAAGGACTGGGCCCCTAAAATGGCTCCATTAATGGAAATAGCACCCAAGCAAATAGAGCATTTTTTATAGTATCTGAGTCACCCATTAACTCCACTCTGCCATGCGACAGCCTTTCAGGTTCAGCAAAGGAAAAGGGAAAGGAATAATTTACTAGTAATTTAAAATTCTTTGGCACCTTCCAACCATGGGTCTCAAAGTGTTTTGCCAACATATGAGCCAATTTCCACCTCAGGGGCATTATTATCCATTTTATAGACAGAGGAAGTCAGACATCCTTCCTCTCCACTAACAATGCTTGGGATCTTTCACTGTGGTGCAGCCACACCAGTAAACATGGTAGTGGGAGCACTAGTGTTGATAGGACTTAGGCATTTCCAGCACAAGGGTTGTCTAAGACTACTCCAAAATATGGCTTGTCTACACGGGGGAGCTAATCAGGAATAGCTGTAATGCTTTAAATTCACATTCAACATCAATCCAAATCAACTTTCAAGTGTAGACAAGCCATAAATTGTAGTGTTTAAAAGTGCAGTGGCAGACAGATCACCTACATCCCAATGCTGTGCTTGTCACAGGGTTATCCATCCCTTTTCAGTGCTACAAAGGGCACAGATTTAGGCTGTCAGAGGAAACTTTTTAATTGTTACACCAGCTAAGATCCTTCAACAGTGTCCCAAGGGAAGTGATTGGGATATTTCTGGGAAAAGAACACTAGAAAATAACATTTAAGAACATTCTTGCATTGTTGGTGGATGGGAGATGACCTAATAGGTCTTTTCCATGTCCGCTGTCTGACTCAACTGAAAAGTTAACAGGGTGAGCTGTGCCTCTGATTAAGACATATCCTGTACTTCCCAGAATGCACCACTTTTAATTTTATTCTAACAAAAGCTCTTTGCATCTGCACCAGGAATTTTGTCTCCACGATTATAGCTACTTACAATCCCTTTCCATGTGTATCCAGGACATATTACTGCTACTGGTGCTATGGTCAGATTACTGTTGCCATTTACCATCAGCTACATGGGCCCATAAGTGCATTTCAGGAATTTAAAGAGTGGTGTTGTCAGTTTTTGAGCCAGACTGAGTAGCCCTTGTTCCCCTTAGTGAGCCGTTACTAACACATAATCTGACAAGGAGTCTACGCACAGGAGTGAGATTCACAGTCTGGTCCCCTGTGTGTATTTTATATATTATCAGTTTCAAGTGTGCATTCACTGTTTTTTAAAAACGTAGCCACAAGACCAGATTATAAATTAACCATTTTATTGAATATCAATAAACTGTATATAATTATATAAAAGTTTCATCAGTACAAGACTGTGGCACAAAAATATAAATACCAGTGTACCTTTGAAATGTAAACATACTCTGTTATGATTGTGTGAAAACAATGTACAAAGAAAGATGCATTCACTAGGCACCTGTCAATAACCATAAATAGCTCTTTTGGCACACACCTGTCAATAGCCAGTGCTTTGCACAAGCCACCATTGTATCATCTGACAAGTGCCCGCTATTAGTCACAGTTCTCTTGAAAAGCAGTTGTTAAGAGTCATATTAACAGGTGCTTGAGTGCATAACTGCTCTGTAAACAGGATTCTTGTTTGAAATGGCTACCAATGCCTTTTATGGACATTGTTAATCTTGTAGGCATTGCAAATTGTCTTTGTGCTGGGGGAGAAGCAGCTGCTTGAGAACTAATGTGATACTGTATTATTGCATAGTTACACCTTCTGCAGGCGGCATATACACAATCAAGGAGAAGGGGGTTTATGTTTAACACTTTGCTTTTGTCCTTCATTAAAAAAATAAAACAAAACTACACACACAACTGTGATATATATTTCAGACCAGCTGTATGTCATGGTTCAGGGCGCAATCCTGCAAGGTGTTGAGTGCCTTCAGCAACCAACAGGCACCTGTTAAGGCTATAGCAACACTCACATTAATATCAATAGGCCTGATCCTGCATCCATTGAATTTAGCAGGAGCAGAGGGCAACTCTTCATGCCTTCATTTTATAAGGCACAGTCAATCACAGTAGAGGGTCTGATCCTGTGGTGACAGACGTCAAATAGGGTTTCACCATTGACTTCAATGGAAGAAGGATCAGGCCTTCAAATTGCGCCAGAGGTATAAAGATGAAGAGCATGGTAAAAATATCATTTGAGGCCCAAAGCAGCCGGATATACAGGGCTTCATAGACACTGTAATGGCAATATGAAGGAAACTACCTCTTATAGAAACTAGTAACAATACATGTATTTGCATGTAACAGTCTTTGGGGTTTAGAACCTTTAGCGAGTTCCAGAGCAGCCCGTTTCTTCATGTTTGTGAAGTAGTGACATTCGGGAGAAAGTCCGGGAGCACGTTTTGCATTGATACTTCTTTACATCTGAATGAGTCTGCAGGTGGGCTCGGAGATTAGAGCGGTCAGCAAAGGCCCTATTGCAGTGTGTACAGGAAAAAGGCTTTTCACCTATAAAACAAAGAGAAGCATTCACAATTAAATAGTGCATCAACACATGGAGAATATCAAAGACTGAGCCATTCAATGGGCCAAGTTACTTAAAAGCTCTTTGAAAAGAAGTGCTGTG
The DNA here is from genome assembly GCA_007922305.1 of Dermatemys mawii. Taxonomy (NCBI): domain Eukaryota; kingdom Metazoa; phylum Chordata; order Testudines; family Dermatemydidae; genus Dermatemys; species Dermatemys mawii. Next base: position 16,000,289 of record ML677360.1, on the reverse strand, counting down.
TATTATTGAGATTTTAAAGGACATTTATAAATCTCTCTATATACATGCACGTACATTGGTATGTGTGAGATCCACTCAGACAAAATGCTACACGTTAGGAATTCAGTAGTAAAAAGAGCATTCCCAAACAGTTACATGAAATTGTATGAAGAGTAAGGCCAGGGAAAAGTAAAAACCCCACAATTTCACAAAGTAATTAAGGACACAAATATTTAATGGGAAGGTTTGGTGGTATTGAACTTGACAGTTTGCATGGAGCTGTGATATGAACAATAAATATTAATTGTGTCACACCAGGCAGTGTTTGAAAGCAGAGAGCTCAAACTGGAGTATAGCTATTTCCTTTTCTGTTCGTCCACCTCCCAGTGTTGAAAAGCCTAAGCAGAATGAATTCCTGGCAGAAAGGCTGGAGAAAGAAGTGTGCCTGCTCCATTTAGAAAGCACAATTAAGTCTTTCTAGCTTCCTTCAAACATCATCTTTAGTATTTTAAGAGGGTGTGAAATCAGGGCCAAGTAACAATTAAACTATCCCTGTGGCAAGCACAAAGGATGCTGAGGGAGATGCATTGTAAATGTGATACTTCTTGGATTAAAAACAAAAAGCTTCAACAGGCTGGCAGCTGCAAGTCTGTTGCTTTGCCTGGGGCAGGCATTACAGTAACAGGTGCACCATGCTAACAGCATTGCTACATTAAAGCACCTGCCTACACAGGCCATGAGCCTTCAGTGTCCCCTGCTCAATAGTACCATTAGCCAAACAATGAAAACCAGTGAGGTTTGAAATGATGTTTTTGTGTTGGAACTAAGCTTATCCTCCTTGATTCATGAGGGATTCTCAGATGCCTGGAGAATTAAAGAGATGCTGGATAACATGCCAGTGTTCATATCAAGGTGGTCAAGTTCCCCCCAGTGCCCACAATCCTGACACTACACAGAAGGAAAGACTGCAGAGTCTAATGTGAACTTTACTCCAGGAGGTAAAAAACCATGGGAGGAAGGGGGAAGGGAGAGAAGAGCAGGAGCGATCTTGCATAGGTAAGCAGGTTAGATATTTGATATTTAACAGAAGGGGGGAAACACCCAAACCACAGAACTCCCTCTGAAAGTGCATCTTTGCTAAAGCTTTCAAGGTGAACTCTGTGCGCTCTTCAGAACGCCTGGGGCCAGATCCTCAAGGGGTGCAATCTGAACCGAATGGAATTACCCTGATTTTACACCCACTAGGTACCTGCCCCACGATTTTAGCAGAAAGGTATTTAAAGGCCATTTTACAGAGAGAGGTCCCAGGGTTTGGGAAGCCCTTATCTCCCCCAGATAAGATACCAAACTGTTGCTTCGCTTCAGGCTGCTGGCCTGGGGGTTGAGGCAGGAGCAGGAGGAGATAAGGGAGACAGTCCAGAGTCAGCTGTTACCTGTGTGGGTTCTGATGTGGCCCTGCAGCAGCCAGGGCCTGGAGAAAGCCTTGCCGCAGATTTTACACACGCAGGGCAGGGTGTGGCTTCGGATGTGCATCTTGAGAGCCCCCAGGCTCACGTACTCCTTCTCGCAGTACTTGCAGCTAAAAGATTTCCGGGTCTGGGAATCACAGTGCAATTGTCTGTGCTTGGAAAGGCCCGCAAAGGTGGAGTAGGACTTGCTGCATTGACTGCACTGGAATTTCTCCGCCTCGGTGGCCGAGGAGGAGGCCGGGCTGGGCGGGTCGGAGGTCTTGCCTTCGTCCTCCTCGCTGGACAGGGAGGTCAGGTCTAGGGGCTTGGGCTCTGGGCTGGGGGAAGCGGCGCACGTCTGGTATTCCGGCTCCGAGGTGAAGAAGTTGGAGAGAAGCCCCGTGTCCCACACGAGCGGGGGGTAGTAGGCCCCGGGGCTCAGGACCTCCGGCTGGGGGATGAGGGACAGGGGGCACTTCTCGTACAGAAAGGGCGACACGATCACTGGAAAGAAGCAGAGCGGGCGGCGGTTAGCCAGTCTCGGCATGAGCCGTGTTCAGCGCGCAAGGCCGGGGAGGGGCCCGATCCCGGCGCCGCTGACTGAACTCAATAGGGGTGGGGGCAGAATCGGGACCCAGCAGCGCGAGCCGTGCAGAGGAAACACCCGGCGGGGTCCCGCCGCCCCCCGGAGCTGCAGGACTGGGGGGAGGGGCGGAGCTGCTGGCAGGGCCACGCTGTGATCGCAGGTGGGTGCCCCGCGACCCCACGATCGCACCCTCGGGGGCGGCGCCTCTAACCCGGGGCGCAGGCTGCGATGCAGGTGCGCTGCCCAGCCAGCACAGGCCGGGCTCGCTCCGGGAGACCCCGTGCGGACAACGGAGCCCCGGGCCGGCACCCGGCAAGCCGCGCCCCTGCCTCCGCTCACGCCCGCGGTCTTCGCACGTGGGTGGGGCCCCGGGCGCAGCTTCCCCTGCCCGGGGCGCACCAACCTGGCGAAGTCACAGTGCGGACCGTGTCTTTTTCCAGTCCCCATGGCCAGCCCCCAGCACCTTCTCCAATCCCTGCCCCGTGCCCAGCTCCCAGCGCCCCCGGCAGCTCCTGCCCCCGTGCCCAGCCCCCAGCACCTCCTCCAATCCCTGCCCCGTGCCCAGCCCCCAGCGCCCCCCCGGCAGCTCCTGCTCCCGTGCCCAGCCCCACCCCCGTACTCAGCTCCCAGCGCCCCTCGGCAGCTCCTACCCGGTGCCCGGCCCCAACCCCTGTGCCCAGCCCCAACCCCTGTGCCCAGCTCTCAGCGCCTCTTCCAACATCTGCCCAGCTTCCCTTCCAACCCCCGCCTCCGTGCCTGCCTCCCAGCGCCCCGCACCTCCTCCAACCTCTGCCCCAGGATCCAGCCCCAGCCCCCATTCCCAGGGCTCCCTGCAGCCCCTGCCCAATTCCCCTTCCAACTCCTATCCCCGTGCCCAACCCCTAGCGCCGTCCTGCGGACCCCTAGCGCGGACACTCACCGGTCTGACTCTCCAGCTCGCTGTAGTTGGGTTTCTTGCTGGCCGAGAAATGCTTCTTCACCAGAAAGGAGCGCGGCATCTTGCGGCCAGGCTCGTCCCCACTCGCTCCCCAGCTACTCGGGCCTTCGAGGGTCGCTGGCCCTAAGATCCTCCACCCCCGCCGGCCAGTCCCCCGGCTGTAGCCACCGACCTCAGCAGCCCACCAGCGCGCGGCTGCTAATAAGGGCTCGGGAGGGGGCGAGACGGACACGCCCCCTTGTCACTTGGCAGCCAATGGCCGGCGGCGGGGAGGGTCTCCGCCTTCTGGGGTCCAGTCGGTGCCCAGCCCCGGAGTCCCCGCGCGGCCAGTGCTCCCGGAGCCCCAGGGCGCTGGGCCAGGACGCCGTGAGGCTTCCGCCCAGAGACCTGGCCAGCCCCTGTCTGCGCGGGCAAACCCGTCCCGCTGAGCGGAGCCCCATCGTGCGGGGCTGGCACGTGTGGGGCACAGAGAAGAGCCAGGAGGGCGCCCGAGTTACCGGCCAGAGGCGCCTTTGCCCAGGCCCCAGACGCACGGAGTCAGGCTGACGGTGCCCACGGAGGCTCCTTTCTGTTGCTGTCAGTTTCATGTGTATTCTCAGGTTTCAGGCAATGCACAGACAGTCTCGCCGCCTCTGATCCCTGTGCTGCCCGGGGACAGATTTGGGGGAAGTTTCAATCCAGGCCGCATTTGAACTTCACAGCGGGGCTCTTCCCTCCACCAGAAGCAGAACCAAATCCCCAAGCCCGGCCCCGACAGCGGGGACCTCTCTCGCCGAACACACCCGGGGAGGTCCAGGCTGGGTCCCGCTTTCGCAGAGTTCTCCGAAATAAAAGGGTTTCTCTGGGGAGACTTGCGCAAGCTACTAGCGTGTGCTCAGACCCAGCTGGATGTTTAGGTCCCCAAAGCAGCACATGCCTTTAAAGAGGCTGCTCCGAAGGGAGGCATTAGCACAGATTTCAAGGCAACGCCTGTATCTTTGGTGAACTTTGCTTCCTCTCCCAGGCTGCGAGTCCACACGTGTTAACCAGATGCCATCTGCGCCCTCCGCATTCCAGTGACAGCAGGTGCGGGCAGGGGAAGCCCTGGGCAAAGGCGAGTTGAAGAGCGCTGAGCTCCAGGCGAGATCCCCAGCCCCAAGAGGATAATTTGGGCTGTTGGTACAGGTGTCTATGAGGAGGCCTGGAAGCGAGCTGGAGAGCTGCTAGATTGGTATCTGCACATCACCAAGCACGGGGCGGAAAAAGTGCTCCAGGCAAGACACTAGAAACGAGCTAGACTAAAAGGGACTGAAATGGGAGTTTACAGGGTGATAGGGATTAAAGTTAAAAGCCATCATGAAGTAACCTGCTCGCACACATCTTCTATTTAATTACTCCAGACAAGGTTCTGTGCGCCATGCCCAGTTTAGAACAAGAGCAGACGCCTTGACTTGATTCGATTTTAGTTGTTGACCTAATTCATCTTTTCAAACAAATGCACCACCACGTGGAACAGAAGCTCCTCCGGCTCTTTCCAAATTAGGTCAGCATCGCCCTCTGGAGGCATTTAAGGAATCAGAATTTATTCTCCTTGCTACTGGGGGTGACAAGTTTCATGATTAGCTGCTATTTTGAAAGGGTTCAAATTCATAGGGTTTAAAAATCGGGATGTGGGGACAGGAGAGGAATAAGCAGTAACAGGGAAGAGTTGACAGAGTCCTGTGGCACCTTAAAGACTAACTAAAAGTATTACAGCATAAGCTTTCGTGGGCTAATACCCATTTCGTGGGATACATGCAGTGGAAGTATACAGGGGCAGGTATAAATAGGTCAGCAAGAACCAGGTGGAAGATAACAGGGTTAGTCCAATGAGGCTGAACCAGCTTGTTATCTCTAATCAGGGAGGGTGAGGTGTTCCTCTAGCAGCTGAACTGGAGGTGTGAATAGCGAGAGAAGAGAAGCTGCTTTTGTAGTTAGCTAGCCACTCATAGTCTTTGTTCAATCCTTGACTGATTGTATCAGATTTGCAAATGAATTGCAGCTTTGCAGTCTGGACTTGGAAGTTTTTTTGCTGCAAAATGCTAACCTTTAAATCTTTTATGGTGTGTCCAGCGAGGTTGAAGTGCTGTTAGGGAAGCGTTGTTACACACTTTACACTGCAATAATTGTTTTAAATGCTCCAAACCCATATATCAAAGGGACAGCGCTGAATTTAAGAGACCCCCCCCCTTCTCTGATTACACAGTTTCCTATTAAACTAAACCGATTTAAGCAAGGGTTAAACCCATTTAAGTGTGTCTACATTGGCTTCACAGAACACAGGTGCCACAGGACTCTTTGTCACTTCTGCAATTCCAGACTAACATGGCTACCCCTCTGATTATTGGCTTCACATTCATCTACATTTGGCGTTTGCACTGATTTAACTAATCTGGTTTTAATGTACATGGATAATTCGATACAATTTTCCCAGTGTACACATGATTTGACTAATAACTTCACCCGAATGGTGGAGCGATCGAAAAACCTAGACCCAACTCTGGGACTGCTCTACTGGGCCCGGTAACACCCCACTCTTCATTTATTGGAGCGCTGCATTTCATCATCTCTCGCCTGGTTTTGAATAGAGGGAGACAGAATGAAAATTTGCAAGGCGGATTATTTAAAAAAATGTAGAATAAAATTAGAAGACGCAAAAATCGCGTTGTTATTGTTACCGTAACGATTCTCTACTCTTATGGCTGGAGCTGGGAACGCCTTAAAATACGGACAGGGGCAGCAGGTCCCTCCTCAACCAAACCGTGTTCCCTTGCTTTTCAAAAGACGTGTGTATCCGCAGGCACAACGCGCGGCGCTAAACTGCAGTTCTAACTCAGAACAAACGCCCATAAAAGTTAATACCTACTGAGCCCTCCTCCTCTTTCAAAGCAGGGACAAGACTCCAGTGGGATTTCCATGAGATTTGGATCCGGCCCAGATCACTGCCCTTTCAAGTTGGTGACTCCTATTGTGCTGGAGTGAGTCAAAATTGACACAATTTGGAGAACTTAAAGGAGGTGGAGACAGTCCCATAGGGTCATAAAGTGAGGTGCTATTGACTCAAGGGGAGGTTTGAAGAGCTCGGGTTCGTTATAAAACTGTTAACATGATCCGAGGAGGAATTTATAATAGGCGAGAGATTTAGAAAAGTGGCTGCAAGCTGTTTCCCGGGGGGAAATGCAGTTTGTATACAACGTATCAAGCTTTCTGTCCCAGGAACCAAAAATCCAAATCCTGCAGATAGTTGGCTGGTACCCAGGTGACGTGACTGGATTAAAACCAAACACACAAACGTGATGATATGCTCTGGGTGTCAGACACACAGGCCAGCATGGCCTCCAGCCAGAGACACGGGTCATCTACTTAACAGCTAGGAAAAGTCCATTGTAAAGTCAGAAATCAAGTCAGGCATAGTGTGATTGTGTCCCTTTAATTGTATCAGCCTGTGTGATCTTGTCAGCCCCATGCGCCTCTAGCCAGCAGAGGAATTGGAAAATGGAATTGCAGCTCAAATGTCCCACTTAGACAGGGGGCGGGGAGACCCCCAAAGACTGTAGCATGTAATTCACCCGTTCTTGGAAATAAAGAGACTCTTTAAATGATCTAGGCATGTGACTGACTCAACACCCCACTTTTCCTCTTCCCCCTCCGTTTAAATACCGACGTCCCCCCCATCGAGGTCAGATCCTATCCCCCGGCTCCCCCCACCGCTGAAATCCCACATGCAAATCCCCAGGAACCAAAGAGAAGCCCGACCTCCGCTCAGGTGCCCCTCTAATGAATTTCAAAGGCATCTCCCCTCCAGGAGCCACTGTTGACTCGACGGACGAGGCGGTGATTAACAAGAGTAAGTTTAAGAGGCCCAGATAGGTCATCAGTGCTGAGGTCTTTTAGTTGAAGACAAACTTGAAGAGTGAGTTTAAACCAGAAAACAGCTGGGAAATCCTGCCCATTGCTCCTGGTGAACGCATTTCTTTCCAGGGCTCTCTCTAGCCAAGGTCTTAGGGGCCTGATAAAAACCAACCCACACAAAAAGCGGCTGAAGTCAATCGGCGTCTCTCCCTGGACTGGACCGATTGATTCAATCAGTGTATCTAGCCCAGATCCAGCTCCCACTGTAGTCAGCGGAGAGGTGAATGGAACATGTGCTGGGCCAACACTCCCGGTGTTTCAATATTTCTCCTTAAGGAAGAATCCTCTAAGGAACCAAAGGAAAACCTGCCTCCTAGCGCAAAGCCAGCAACTGCTGACAGATGCCCTTGTTCTGGATTGTAAGCGCAGGGGGTCCGCTAAGGAAGTGGAATGATGAGACCCAACCCAAACCCGGCCCACGCTGTCCCAGTGAGCCCAGACCAGACTGATGGTGCAGCTAAAACCATCAGCAAGGAACCCGCAGTGTAGGCAGGTTACCCTGGGCACTAGTGAGAAAGGGACAAAGCCACCTCGACCCTTTGAAAGTCAGCTGAAGGTAGTAGCCCTGCCTATGAGCTTCTCCTGCCATTGCTTGTCGGTTTTCATTTAACCATTGAAATATCCCGTGGTGGTGTAAGTTTCTCCCCTTTTCCGTGTGTCTGTCCCACAAGCAAGGGAAGAAACTACTCCAACAGGGAAACCTGGGAAAGTGACCTAGGGCAGGTTCCAGAGGAGCAGCCGTGTTAGTCTGTATCCTGTCAAAGGCTCCCCACCAACCCAGGGGAAGCTATGTCTCCCCCTCCCCGCGGGGTTCCTCTCTCCGGGACGGGCGAGTGTTACTGGCCACAGCAGAAGGCAAAAACTTTCCAGACAGGAAGGTGTTAAATTTGATGGTGTCCCTGCATCGCCCCAGGGAGAAGAACCGGGGAAGTTCACGCCTCCGGCAGGGCTATTGTCTCCCGCTGGCTGCAGACTCCAGCCCGCATCGCTTCGGGGCGCGTTTGGAAAGGGAGCTTTGTAACCCGCCGAGTTACCCCTGTTATTTCCCATCCCTCACGAACAAAGATATACAGGTTTACTGGCTTCCAGATGTGCTCCCCTTGGCTGCTGTCGGCAAGTGGAAACGAGGAGCTGGGGGAGCTGTAGCAGTAGGCACCCCGAAGTGGGGGTGAGAAGAGCACCTGCTCTGATCTAAGGTGATCGGTTTGGGCAGGGGTTCTTCCTTTCCTAATTCGAATCAGCGACCTAACACGAGGGGGTGGCCTTCAGAATACACAGATCTTGAATGGGAGCTGTTTCCTACTCGCTCAAAATTGATTGGGGTCCCTCTTCCCCCACCCTCATATGCAAGAGTGATCAATTACACACACACATGCCCCACCCCAATGCAGAACTTTAATGCAAGTGGGTACTGACTTCTAGTATAGGGGGTTTGTGACCATACCACAGATGTTTCAGTTTGCCACTAGGCAGGGGTTATTGGGACGGTGGGAAATTGAAAAGGTGCAAAGAAAATCCTTGGGTTCATCATTTGTGTTGATTTTCTGTTGCTAGGTCCACCTTCAGGTTCTCTATAGTTGCTCCTTTGTTGCCCTAATATCCCTGGGGTTTGCCCATAACTTGCTTGTTGCATCTATTGAGCGGGTAGCGCTGATAACTTGCCCTTTCTGGGGGACTTTGTTATTGGTACCCACTTAAGTGGTTTCCTTTTAAGAAGTGAGTGGCCTCTTCTCCAGCAGCTCTGAAATGCTAGTCACATTAATAAAGCACAGGGAGAAATCCAGCATTAGCCAATGGATAAGCTAGATTATCTATTTAGGATTTCTCATTTTTAAGTTCTCTGTCCAACAGGAGGCCATTTAAAATTTCCTGTTATAAAGAAAAACTCTTACAGTTACTCCCATGTGCTGAGAGACCAGAGCTGTAAGTGGAACTTTCCCATAACAAAAAGGAAGTTCTAATACTTCATTGAGGCAACCTTCACATGAAACTGATTGACTTTTTATTTAGATGCATGATTTGATTCAGCTTTGCAACTCTGTAGGCCACAGTACTGTTGTAACAAATATTGGAGCACGATTCTAACGAATACTCTAAAGAAGAGGGTTTGATGATAGCTGACAGAGAAGAGGCCTACAAGACAGGCTGCCTGCAATGTGTATATGGCAGTTTAGGTTGGTCAAAATAGATACTGCACCTAGTTTCTCTAAAATGCAACGGCTCCCCCTGCTGCTTAGAGGCCATTTATAACTTTTGTGATGTGATTTTCCATGTAATAGAAAAGAGCATTATGAAAACGGAATTTAGGGACTATCACTGCAAAACATGGTGATTTAACCAAGAAATTACAATTCATGTTAATTGGAGTCATGGGGCTAAATCTTCAGCCATAACCAGCTCAACACAGCAAAGAGTTGCTTTGTTTTTTCCTTCACAAAAAAGATCCCAGTAACTGTCTTAAAATTATGATGAAAAAGAGGTGGATGTAGTAATCAGTTGTAAAGCTTTGAACATCTGAGTACATTGTGTGATCTGTGATTGATCATGATCCACAAAGCCAGCATGTCAGGCAGAGAGCCAGCAAGAGATTGTGTGCTTAACCCTCTTTGAGTTCAGCATCTAAATCCCAGGCATAGGGAGGCACCCCTCTGCTAGCGATTCATGAACTGCAAAAAGATTGGTCCTAACATGGAGGCACCCAACACACCTATCAGAGCCTGCCTTATAACCTTTAGCCCAGTGGTTAGGGTACTTATCCAGCATGTAGGAAATTTCCTCCTCTCCTGTTCAAGTCCCTGCCCTGCCTGATGAGAAGGGGCTTGGAACATGGCTCTACCACCTCTTAAGAGAAGGCCCTACCCTTTATAGAGTCATTCTAATTTTTTCTGGCTCAAATAACATTCTATGACTTAATTAAAGTGGAACAACTTCTGGGGAAGAGATTGAAGAAGCCCTACTTCAGAGTATTGCCTAGTCTCACCAGAGGTGGTGCAGACTCCTGTTCAAACTCTGTCTCATCAGAGCAGGGATTTGAAACAGGATCTCCCACATCTTGGGTGAGTACCCTACACACTAAGCTAACAGTTAAAGGGATAGCCTCTTACCCCTAAGCTGTTTGAGCTCTGCATGTGCATCCATTGTGTAGGGGGGTCTCTGAACATGCACTGTGGATTGACATCTGAATGCCTCCTTCCCAGTTTATGAATCACCATAGGATTTAGGGGCCCAACTCCAGGCCCCTACTGCAAGGCAGCAGCGCACATGTTCTGAGGCGGAAACAAGCACCAAGGGAACTTTTACTGCAAAAACTTAGGCACTGAGTGAATTTAGACCATTTAGGCAGCTGAGCAGATTTCCTGGATCACAGCAGGGGCTGACAACAGGACTTAAGCACCTTAGTGGATCTCATCCAGTGTCTCTCTTTTTTTTTTAATCTCTTCTTGCTCCTCTACAGTGCTGTCCTGAGCATAGATTGGGAAAGCAGGTCACCTACAGCTCTTTCTGATGAGAGGTGTTTTTGTATTAAAAAGTAGCAATTTGACTCCATCTACCACTGCAGATGGACAAAAGGCTCCTTTATTTAAGTGCCACTACCTAACTTCCCTTGCTCACAGTCACTTCCTTTGTAGTTGCCAGCATTGCAGTAGGTCACTGAGAAGATACTTTCTCCATATTCAGCCTTAGGCCCTGTCTACATAAGGAGGAAAAAGGGTGATTCTTTTCTATTCAAATTAGCACATCACTTACCTAGGTTCATGTCTATACTAGAAAAGAAGTTATTACAATGTGTGACAAAGTTCTGTCCTTATCTTTGTGGATCCTGCATTTCCTGGTGGATTTTTACTAGCCTCAGCAGCTCACTGTGACCTTCTACAGAGCCCTTCCCTCTCTGGAGACAAGGTCACAGCTTATTGAGCCATTTTCATCACGAGCCAGTGAGGAGAAGCTATCCTTCCTGGCACAGTCTCTATTGTCTCCCAATCTGAGACTAATTAGGGGAGACAGAAAGGGAGGAGCCTAGGCCCACCCTCTACCCCAGACTCCAGCCCAGGGACCCTAATAGTATCAGCTAAGATGGCTGACCTTTTATCCACAACACACAATACAATTCCCTGGGCTACTTCCCCACAGCAGTCACTGCTTCTTCAAACTCCACTTCACCCTTACCTCAGGGCCTCCTTCCTTGCGTATGATATGTTGTCCACCACTCAGTCTCACCCACAGCCCACCTGACTAACTGGGAGATTTTTATCTGCTTTCAGCCAGTCCCTGATTGGCTTCAGGTGTCCCAATCAGGCTAGCTGTTTCTACTCCTTTCTACAAGGTTCTTAATTGGCCCCAGGTGTCTTGATTGGCCTGGAGTAGCCTTTGTTTGGCTGTCCAGGGAACAGGGACCTGCACACCCTGAGACTAATATACCTGCCTTCCAGCACTCTCCTATATCCTTGTGGTCTGACTCCATCACACATGATATTAGTGACAGGCTGTAAAACCCTACTGTAGACAAGGCTAAGTGTAGTTTTACTTCAGTGTAGGTAGCTGAGGTGACTTAAAGCAACATTCCCCCAACAGAGTCATGGCTGATGAAGCTATAATTGACCTGCCAAAATCAGGCAAGTTTTAAAACTATTCACATTGGTGAAAGTAGGGTTTTCAGCTGACGTAAGCTTGAGCCATCTTGAATGATCTAACCCTTCCTTACTTCACAGGGAATTGAAATGATAAATACATTGAAGATTGCAAGGCACTCAAAATACACCAACAATAGGGGCCAAATGAGTACCTTAGATAGCCAGAGGCCTAGTGCCATTGTAAATAAGGAGAAATTAGAATCCAGGCTTCATTTCATTCATATTGTATATCCCAGGCATCCTTCACATAGAAAGTTGTTTGAGATTTTAACATGTTATCAGTGGGATTCATTGCAATGAAGTGAGGCTGATTGCGTTTAGACATGAATTGTTGGTGTCACCCTTCATCACCACTTGATAGTGGAGGTTGAGCAAATCTATCAGGCCTATTCATCTGACTTAAGTATAAACTTTACTTCAAAACAAAAACACTCTCCACTCTTGATGATATCCCTCCTTCTTGCTAAGTCTCCTCTTTAATGCCATCAGTGCTAGAAACTAGGACTTTATAGTTCCAAAATAGGAGAGATTAGATTAACACCAACAAGGAGCATGTTGGATATCCGATGGCCTCAAGGGTGGCTGCTGACAGTGAGTTGAAAAATGCTCTGGCAGAGTACTTCACACTTGTTCAGAAAATACTGCACCTGGTTAAGAAATCAAACAGCCATTTGTTGGCTAAGACTATCTTTAGTACAGAGTTTCTGAACAATGGATGAACAAAAACAACAAGGGGTCCTAGTGGCACGGTAGAGACTAATTTGCCCAAATACATTTGTTAGTCGCTAACAAGCCTGGTCTACCCTAGAAAAAACTTAGTACACACCTTTAATATCAAGTGCAGCTGCACCAGTGTTAAGAGCTAATGTACACCAAACAAAACCCAATCAGTAAGAGGGTTACTTCCAGCTTGGTCTGAATCGTGTTTACCTGAACTGGTTTTTTAAAAAAAACTGTCTACACTTGAATTTAAAACATTTAGAAGCAGCATAGCTGCTGTCAATGTTAAAAATCTATACAAAATCTCTCTTCACAGACTGAGCTCTAGTCTCTTGTGTTCGCATCCATCCATTTCTATTGGATCCAGTGATGTGTTATGGAGCCAGCCACAGCTTTCCTTCAGGGAGGAGCTGTGAGAATATGGACCTATGGGGAAGCTACAAAAGTTTACAGCAAGATAACATTTTATAAATTATATGAAATTTATTTATACCTTGTCTTCAAAAGCCAGAGCAAGACAATTTAATTGCTATCTGAAACATTTTATCGGAATTACACGGAAGTGCACTTACATACTAGCAGAAATCTAGAATCAGTCAGTGGATTATTACAAGACATTGGGTTCTAGCCAGAACCTAGAAATTCTGTAATTCAGTATTAGGAGCTTCCAACCAAAAGTGCTGAAAGATGTTATCTCTGCTGAGCAGAGTATCAAAAATACATAGTAGTTTATTTTCATAGCACTGTATGAAACTCTTCAAAATTCAACATTCAAGTCAAGCAGATTACTGGTCTGTTCCAAATTAGCAAAATCATATTAAAAACAAGTTCAGTTTAAAATGGTTTAAACTTAGCTTGCCCAGCCTTTGTGGATCAGGCCCAACAAACTATTTTAGCTGGAACTCTTTAAACCACTACTTAGAACAGTTCAAAAAAGTGAGTTAAAGACCCAATGGAAATGGGAGGCTTAGCTAATGATGGGACCCCAGTAATTTGAAGCTTTTAAGTGCTAACTTCTCAATTAAAAGAAGTTAAACCAAAACAAAAAGCTTTTTATAGTAAGATAATATCAACTGCTGGCCATTAATGGAATCAATAGTGAGCCACTTGGACCTAAACCACCATACTAGTACAAGTCATTAGATGACATGTCTGAATTCTATTGTCACCAATACATGGGCTCAAAAGTTACAGCCAGTTGACAAAGACTCTAAAGATGATTAAACAATTATAGAAAAATTATTCCCTGGGGTATGCAAACACACACACACACACACTGGGCCCTAGTTTTCAGAATTGCATATTCTGAATTGCACAAGCATTTATGTGCCTAATTTGTGCAAGTAATTACAACTGTGTGCTGAAGTTAGGTATGCAAACCCAGTCAATTCTGAAAGCACAGACCCTGGTGCAGTTTTACTTCAGTTTCAGACAATTAAGTTTTTAGTGCAATAGTTATCATTAGACATAACAATCAGCCTTAGTCTTCTTTCATATCACATTGAAGCTCACCCCCAAAAGACATGAAGTAATGAAGCTTTTGGCTACATGTGTATGGGGAAGTGCTGGAGTGTTACGCTTGACCTATCAACAAAAGGGACATCATAAATCAAGTGCCCCACTGCATATGAAATAGTCATTACAGACACTGATTTGCATGTTACAATCACAAATTTTAAATGGAATGCACCGTACCTTTGTGTACCACATATTTGAGCTGTGTCCCGGCTTTCCACCTATCCGCCACAAAACAATACCTGTATATACACGTTACATGAAGACCATATTGTAAGTACAGCTTTGCCTGTTTAAAATCACATCTTTCAGAAGACACCTGAAAATCTTATTTAAATGAAGCTCAGGTGTTCAAATCATTGTTAGAATTTGTAAAGCAAGCATACAGACTGTGGGTATAAACGCTACATATTAGTAATCCAATTTGTTACTCTCAGGTTGTCCAGAGGAACAGGACAACTGAAAATGTATAGGAACATTTTATAGTTTAAAAAACAAATGAGAGGTAAAAGTTAAGTGTTTTGCTTTTGAATTTCTCTGTCAGTGAAAGGCTGCATTTAATGCTTAATGGTTCAAACTGTAGAAAAATCAATGCCGAAGACAAAAAAGAAAATGTCAAGACAGCACATAAGATTAATATTAGACGTCACAAATAAAAATACATCATGTGGATTTTTTTAAAAAAATAAAAAAGATAGTTCTTATTAATACAGAATTGTACTTTCTAGGCTAGAAACCGGTCATCAAAATACAGTTATTTATGCTAGTATGAAACATGCAGCTGCTGAACTAAATAAATATGGTGAACCAGTTTCTTATGCAGGTGCACAGAATTGTTAGTGTATAATTTAAAGACTCATCATTTAGGCAATGTATTATATGTATTAGTAACATTTTATTACAATGTATTATGTATAGCCTTTAGGCTGAATACCAGCATTATAAACCCTGTTAAAGAAAGTATAGCCCATGGTTGTATTAGATAATCTTAAAATGCAAACCAATTTCTGACAGTTACATCCAAAACCAGAACTTCCAGTCACCAAAAATGCTTTCCAATGCTCAATGAACATTTAGGAAGTATGTTTTTTGTTTTTTTAATAGTCTTTAACAGTCAATTTAGGGCATTCCTTCTTGAAGCTTTATAGTATTTAAGGGATCTGAGGAAATCAGAAAGGAACATAAAGAACAGAAGGATACAGAGACACGGGAAGGAAAATGAGAGCAGGCAGCAGCAATGTGGAGACAACTGGCTAAACTTAAGCTATGTATCTACACTACAGAGCCTTTACCATCCTAGACTGCTAGCAGAGATGCAGTGCACATCAAATGTGCAGTGCACATTTTTCTGCCAGTATAGGACCACCACCACCACCTCTATGCCAAGAGAAGCACTCTTACGTCAGCATGGCAGCATCTACACTAGGAGTTTTATTGACAAAGCTATGTCCATCAGGGGTACGGGTTTCTTTGCACCCCTAACTGACAGCTACACCAGTACAAGTTTTAAGCTCAGAACAGGTCTAAGGCCTGGTCTACGCTAAAAAGTTAGGTCAATCCAGTTACATTGCTCAGGGATGTGAAAAATCCACACCTCTGAGCAATTTAGTTAAGCTGACCCAACCCTCAGTATAGACAATGCTAGCTTGATGGAAGAACTCCTCTGTTGATCTAGCTACTGCCTGTTGGAGAGGTGGATTACCTACAGACAGGAGAATCCCTCCTGTTGGCACTGGCAGCATCTTCACGGAAGCACTACAGGAGCACAGCTATGCCACTATAGTGTTTCAACTGTAGTCAAGCCTTTTGAGTGAAGGAAGCAAGAGAACTACCCGGAAGTGGATGAGCAGTAGCAAAGAGACCACTAACACAGACAAGACCAATAGTAATGTATGGAGAGATCAGGTACTGGAGCCAAGAAACTGCAATCCTTCAAAAATCTTCTATATTTATTTTCAGATGTCTGAGATCATCTTGGGATGAGAAGGGACAGGTGTCAGGGATGCTGTGTATTTTTCCCTAATGGAAGGTTGATATTATACAGTTTATCTCCCACTTAGTTCACTGATCCCTCAAGGAACGTAGTAAAACCTGTGCCATCATGTCATCTTCATCAGCATCATAATCCTAAAGGCAAAAGAGGCAGTGTGCATTAAGAAACTTGACTTCATACTAATTGAATAAGGATACGAATGAGAATATTCAGAAAGTGTAGATACATAAAAAAACAAATGCCCACACATAAGCTGCCTAACACGATTTGTTTACCTCATAAAACAACGAGGAGAGTTGCTCCCGTAAGGATTGCATCAAAATGGAACAGATTTCACAGAAGCAGTTGAAAAAACTAAGTTTTAATACAATTAAGAAAAATATTATAATAGTCATGATTTTGCTATATCCCAAGATTAAGGAATATGCTAAAACAGCTATCAGTGGCATTTCTACCTTCAAAAACCTAATCCAAGCCACAACATATATTACAGGAGCAATAGATTTTTAACTCATTACATACCACAAAAGTATCATAGGAAAACTGATGTCGCCGCTGAAGATGTTCCATGAAGTTAGCACTCCTGTAATTTGGATCTCCCCATGGCATTGAGGCACAAATTGGGCAAACCTTGAAGAAAAAGCCATAAACACAGATTTTACCCAAATACTGAATTGCATTTACATTTGAGTTCATGGGAAATGTCCTCAGAACCAAAACTTCTTTGGAGACTGTTTTTATAACAGTCCTTGGAATCTAGGTTTGCCTCATGAAATCCAGTCCCCCCTCCCTCCCCCCGAATATCAGATTAAAAGAACAAAGAACTGTAAAACAAATGAAAAGAAAAAATGATTTGATAGGCTTGTGGTGATTATAAACAAAACCTCATAAGATACTCATGTGTCACAGGAAACAAATTTACTGAATTCTTTTGATTCAGATGTTAAGTTTCTGAATTTTGAGCTGCCTCTGTGTACTGACATTTAGAATACTGAATAAAGTTCCTTCTTTTGTAGAAGTATTTCCCTGATTTTCCAGAATAAAAAAAAATATTTTCTCCCTCATCATCCCCTTGCAGAAGATTCATGTCTGCATGGAAAAAGAGAATATTCCTTTCTAAACTAAGAAACTTGAGGCATTTTCTGACGATACCAGAGCCCTCCCTGGGTCAAAGGAAAGAGCTATTAATTCTTGGAGCCGAATTTCTGTAAGTTTTGAAGCTTCTGTTCTACTTCCTGCCATACCTGCAGATATTTTTTTCATCAATTACAAGACATTTTTAACATCACAGATTAGTGATCTACTCTTTTACTGAGGATGCAGGGAATGGTTGAGAGTGGATCAAATGATAAAACTTCATTCTACATGAGCCATTTTGAATAATCTGCAAGTGCATGCAATTTAAGGTTACTTTTTTAAAAAAAAAACCTGAGTTTTTACAAGCTGCAGTATAGGCATGCGTTAATACTTGTTAATTCTAAGATTCCTTAATGTCTTTATGAAAGCTTGTCTGCCCCAGGCTTCCCTGCCTACCTCAAAAAAGTATGTTTTTGACCTCATAAATTGGCATTTTATTCCACGTTTGTTTTACTAAATTACTACTGCTATATGTTATTTTAATTTTGAGGCTTTAATACACGGGTTTCAAATTCAAATGACCACGAGGGCCGCATGAGGACTAGTGCACTGGCTCAAGGGCCACATCACTGACACACCCTTCGCTGCCCCCAGCCCCACTCCACCCCTTCCATGCAGTCCCACCCCTGCCCCACCTCCTCTTGTGAGCATGCAGCCCCCAACTCCTCTCCCCTCCCTCCTGGAAAGCAGTAAGTGCCACCAACACCTGTTTGGCGGCGGGAAACTTCTGGAGGTAGGCAGGGAGGTGGCGGGGGGGGGCACGAGTATCTCGGTGGCTGCAGGAAATAACGTGAGGGGAGAGAAGGGGCATGGGGAACTTGGCGGGCTGCAGAAAATAACCCCGTGGGCTGCATGTTTGAGATCCCCACTTTACGTGAACTACTCCACCACCTAACAAATCTGAGCCTCATACTGAGCCTCAGTGTTACATATACAATGATACAAAAGTATAGTAAAAATGGAAAAAGGAAGAGTAATACAGCATGCTATTAAATTAATAAAAGTTAATAAATTTCACTGTAATGTGAAAAGTCAGTGCTAATTTTGACAGTCATCTCATTTTTGGCCACTTAGCTGGCAGCGTTTTGCATCAACCAGAGCATCAATATTTGGTTTCATCTCAGGATACCAAACCTATCTCACTGTTGCTTTCAAATGTTCATCAGTGAGCCTTGACCTTAACACAGATTTGTTAATCTTCATGGAAGAGAAAAGCTGTTCACATACATATACATACACACACACACATACATACACTTCCAAACACTGCCATTATCCTTGCGGAAGCAGAGGATAACATGGGAAATCTTTCTTGTGAAAGAAACCTGCAGAACTCTGGAATTCCAACAGCTGTATACTTCTGCTTCAAGATGGTATCACACTGAAGCTCCACTAACTCCATCTGCATTTCCTCTGCAATGTTGTCAATTTCAACAGCAAATGGTGTGGAAAAAAGTTGAAAATGTGGTTCAGGTGCCTTGAAATCTTTAAACTACACATCAAAATGTTTGTGTAAGTTAGAAATGGTATCTACATATTCTTTAAAGGATTTGGGTTCAACTTTTCCTATAGAATTCAGAGTCGGGAAATGGACCAAATTGCCAGCAATCAGCTGTTTCCCCCACAAAGTAAGCTTAACTTTGAATGACTTAATACTGTCATACATCTGTGTTGTTATCTGTTTTCTACCCTGAGGCTTCAAGTACAATGCATCCAGGTGATCAGTTACATCTGTTAGAAAAGCAAGGTTGCAGATAAGAGTGGAATCAGTAAGCTGTGAAACCACCTGATTCCTTCATGAAAATGAAAAACAAATCTCCTCTCTAAGTGCAAAAAAATGCTTCAAAACATTTCCACGACTCAGCTATCTAACTTGAGTGTGATACTGAAGTTCTCCATATTCACTGTCTATACTTGCTAAAAAAAAAAAAAAAGAAGTGAACTGTTTGATATAGCCCTTGTTAAAACTCTTGATTTTATATGTGCACAACTACATCCATAACTTCCTTCATTTGTAGACTTTTACTACATAGGACTTCTTGGTGCAAAATGCAATGTATACTGGTGAAGCTAATTCCTGGTAAATTGAGGCCGTTCAGTTTGGTCTTCAACAATCCAATCACACCAATGTTTTCAGAGCACGTTGATGGTGCACTGTCTGTAGCCAAAGATACGGGTTTGTTCCATGCAGCTTTTTCAATGCACTCTTCCAGTCCTTGAAATGTCACATCCCGTTGTGGTGCTCTTCAGTGGCATCAAGTCTAGTAATTCTTCAGTTGTATTCAAATTGCAATCCACACCTGTAATGAGCACTGCACACTGTGCGGTATCTGACATCTGTTCTCTCATCAGGAGCAACTGAAAATGCTTCTAAGTCTTTTGCCATTTGAATCAATTGTATTTGCACATTATCTGCTAAATCTGTTATCCTGCAGACAATAGTATTGGCAGATAAGCTTTTGCCTTCAAAAACTTCCTTCGTATCAGGACATAAAATTTCGCTGGTCTTCATAAGACATTCTTTTACAAATAGGCCTCCTGTAAAAGGTCGCGATGATTTAGCTATCATTTCACTCATCACAAAACTTGCTCTTACTGAATCTTCGCTAGACTTGACAATCCCTGAAAAGAAATTTCTTTGCTTGGCAAATGCTGCTTTAAACTGCTAAACTTTTTCCTCTCTGATTTTTCTGATGAATGCATCATTTTTCACAGTGCATCATGTCGTAGTGCCAACGCACATTATAGTCCTTGGCAACAGCAATCGTTTGCTGACAAATAAGGCATTGAATTTTATCTTTTACCTTGTGAAAAAAATATAAATTCTCCCATTTGTCTTGGAAAACTCTTTTCTTCCATGGAGTGTTGGTTTTTTTTGACTAAGTCATTTCCAAGCAGTTTTAATAAAATATATACACTCAGTAATGCACCTCACTCAAAGGACCAAACAGGCACTTAGTTAGATTTACTTCTGTTAAAGCCCCCATCTGCACTGGGCTGCACCCCCACTCCGCCTCTTCCAACCCCTTCTGTGTCCCCTTCCCCAAAGTCTCCAACCCAACTTCACCCCCTCCCCGCCCCTATTCCAACACCTTCTCCAAATCCTTGCCTCTTCTCCCCCTCCCCTTTGCGCAAGGCTTCCTACTCCTGGCTTCTCCCTCCTGGAAAGTGCTAAGCCCCCAGGGAACTGCCTGGGGGTAGGTAGAGCAGCAGGGAGCAGCGCAAGGGGGTGGAGTGGGGGGAGGCAGGGAGCTTAGCAGCCACAGAAAATAACTGTGAGGGCGGGGCAGCACGCAGGGGCGATGAAAGTTTAGCAGCTATAGGAAGTAACTTGGGGAGGAGGTGGGCTGCATGTTTGACACCCCTGCTGTAATACTTCAAAAAAAAAAAAAAGTTCTGAAAGAATGGCTTAAATTAGGTTCACCTGCGGCTGTGTCACACCCAAGTTCAGATTTTTAACAGGCCCCAATCCTGCAAACAAATATGCACCTACTTAATTTTATTTGCATAAGTAGTCTCATTGGAGTCAACAGGAGTACCCAAATGCTTAAAGCACATGCTTTTGTGTGTGTGTATGTGTGTGCGCGCGCGTGTGTAAGGTCCCTGATATTGTAGTTTCCAAGAGATTTACCATTAAGACCAAATAACCAGATTTCCTCATCAAAACTGTTGCATTGAGTTTGATACAGTAAATATTACCACTTGTTTTGCATCCATGCTGTGGTATTTTTTGCAATGTTCAACTAGTCCTTCCTGATCAAAGTTTTTCTCACTGCAGTAAGGACAAGGAAAGGTAAAACGATTTGGAACATTCCTGTAAAAAAGGAAAAAAAGTACATCATAGAAAAGTGAATTAAAATCCAGAGAGCCTGTGGCTATTCAAGGTCACTTGACAGAGGATACTTCAAATACAGACTTCTCAGAAATTAAATCCTTAGTGTACAGTATGCAAGCAAATTGAATTTAAGAACCTGTCTTCTTTATTAGTTACCAGATAACACTTTAAACAGCACAATTCTTAACACAATTAGCATTTATACAGCACTTATTCTTCGGCATCTACAAATATTAGCTATATCTAAGGATATACACTATTCCTCAAGTTCCTTTCTTCATTATATTTTGTAACACTTTAATAAGCACACAATTAAGTGCTATATGGGTTACAGTGCAGATTAACAGAGCAGAGCAGTTATTTCCTTACCTCAGACCGGATCTGAAATAATCTGCTTGGGCAATTTAAGTCAATTGAGCAGCATGCCCGTGCACTCAATTGCAGGATTAGGGCCTAGTTTACATCAATATCAGAGGATTAAATTAAAATATTGTGCAAAATAAGTGAAGAGCTAATACTGTTTTGCTTTCAGTCTCACTTGCTGGTGGTACACAGGTTCAATGCACTAGAATGTTTAAAACTAAATGAAAAAAGAAAACTTTTCCAATTAAAACCACTACTGTCTAAAACCTTAGTTTTGGACATCAGTTACCCAACAGCATCCCCCCTAACCAATCTGAAAAAGGAATGTGTCAAGAGGCATAGTCACCTGGTGTTACGAGGTGGTTCTTTAGTTACAGCTTTAACACCTTCCATTATATAATTCTGGTATTTTGAACAAGAAGCTGCATGACTACGCATCTTTGAGAGGTACATCTAGGTAAGCAACAGAGAGACGGACAGTTAACAGGCAAGGTTACTTTTCAATTAAAAATTCAAAAAAGGATTGTGAATAAACAGTAGAAGCTAGAAACAATCTATTATAGGAAGAAGCTTCATGTTCAGACAAGACTGAAGCAGCAAAAGCTAAATGTTTTGGCACAGGGGGCAGAACAGACAGCTATAAACAGAAGCTATAGGTTGGTGAAGCTATAACACTGTTCTGTTAAGGACACAGTGCATTGTATTGCCCAGGACAGCTGACTCCTTGTTTACCTGACCATTGTAATTGTTGTTTAATTTTCTCTTTAGATGCAGAAAACTACTATATCGGTTTTGTACTGAGTCAGTTTTCTAGATCTTCCCTTCACTATTCCCTGCAACAACAGGATCAAGTGGAAGTTGGCTACTTGTCAGATGATATACCCTAAAATGTACCCCATGGAGTATTATGCCAGGGACACATTAAGAGTGCCAAAGAAATGCAGAGTACAAAGGTTCTTTCCTAAACAGAACTTTAGTAATCAAAGTCCAGCTAGCTATCTTGTTCTGGTTAACATATTTACCCAGGTTAAACCACTATCATCTCCATTCATTCTAATAAGAAAATGGTTTTAAGTGTGGTTTTGACACCAGTGAGACATACCACTAGCTGCATTATCAAGTGAAGATCAAAGATATTTAAACATCAGTTAGGAAGGGTGGGATCCACAAAGGTGTTTAGGCACCTAAGTCCCAGTTTTGGCTCTATTGCAATACATAAAACTATAAATCTCTGTAAGCACCTAGATTTTCAGAATGAACGTTTCCTCGGCACCTATGTTTCTGCTTCTGGGCACGCACACTGCTGCCTCCCTCTAGGAGATGGACATCCATCTCCCACCAAAGCCCCAGAGGGGCCCACAAATGAGGCGAAGACAGGCATTCAGCAGTAGTAGTGCTGCTGCTGCTGCTGCTCACCTGCCTGATAAGTGCTTTAGCCACAGGCTAAAAGCTGCCTGGCATGTGGGAAACGCAGGTTTAATTCCCCCTCTCTGGCAGAAAAGGAGAAAGGATTGAACAGCAGTCCCCCCACCTCTTAGGAGGGCACTCTAACCATGGAGCTAGTCTCAATCTCTCCTGCCAAAGTTGCTCTGCTATTGATAAGTAATGAGTGAATGGAGTAGTGGGATTCAACCTGGGATCTCCCAACTCACAGGTGGATGCCTGCACCACCAGACTAGAGAGTAGTTCCCATTCTCCCTCTGTGTTCAACAACTGTTTAAATATTGAGACACAATACAACAGTCACTGGGCCAGAGAGAGAGAGAGAGAGAGAGAGAATGGGAATGACTGTAGTTCAGCAGGACGCTAAGCTAACATCAGGGCACAAAAATGAAACCAACCAGAAACAAAAGTGAAACTCATTGGGCTGTTACGCTGTCTTATGCTAAATTAAATAAAAAAAGCGAACAGCATAAAAATGAGACACTAAAAAAAATATCACATTTTATTTAATACAGAGGGGACTTTTAGTAACTATATATAGAAAAAGTATTTAAGGGACAGTGTCGTGTTAAATATAGTTTTAAATGCTTAATCTTTGATTCACCTTGAGGAAATTAACTTAATATTTAGATGCAGGATTATAGTAACTGTAGAAGTTTCACTCTTTGTACTCTATAACAAAGTAACAAAAGCTTATTAGTCTCTCTTATTATTTATAGAGCCCATCACCTGGTGTTATACAAGAAAGGTCCATCCAGCCCAGTATCCTGTCTACTGACAGTGGCCAATGCCAGGTGCCCCAGAGTGACTGAACCTAACAGGTAATGATCAAGTGATCTCTCTCCTGCCATCCATCACCACTCTCCAACAAACAGAGGCTAGGGACACCATTCCTTGCCCATCCTGGCTAATAGCCATTAATGGACTTAATCTCCATTAATTTATCCAGTTCTCTTTTAAACCCTGTTATAGTCTTAGCCTTCACAATCTCCTCAGGCAAGGAGTTCCACAGGTTGACTGTGAAGAACTTCCTTTTGTTTTAAACCTGCTGCCCGCTAATTTCATTTGGTGGCCCCTAGCTCTTGTAGTATGGGAACAAGTAAATAATTTTTCCTTATTCACTTTCTCCACACTACTCACGATTTTATTTACCTCTATCATATCCCCCCTTAGTCTCCTCTTTGCCAAGCTGAAAAGTCCTTATCTCTAATCTCTTCTCATATGGACCCATTCTAAACTCCTAATAATTTTAGTTGCCCTTCTCTAAACCTTTTCTAATGCCAGTGTTAGGGTTGCCAATCATCCAGGATTGTCCTGGAATCTCCAGAAATTAAAGATTAATCTTTAATAAATACTGTCATGTGATGAAACTTCCATGCATATGTCCAAACAAAACAGGCAATCCTAGCTGGTGTCCAATAATTCCTAAACTACACTGTTCTCATGAAGTACTAATAACTCCACTGAGGAAGAAGTACTACTTCCCTACTATTGGAAACAAAATGTATTAAAGTATTTTTCATACACAGAATTTCACATCTATAGAAAATACTACCCCTAGACAGTTTGTCTTAAGGGGCAGAGAGATTGGGTTCTTTATGAAAACTTCCTAATAAAGGTATAACAGAATTGTATTCACTTGTGTTTGGGATAGTCGCTTAAGACAGTTTTCACTTTGCACTGTATTTACAAAACAGAATTTACCCCTGCAGAAGTGCATGTAGCTCAGCAGCCATTGCATCTTCAGCTTAATGTTAACTGTCTATTTCTACTTGAAACCCACCTCCTAATAAAAAACAGCAGGCAGGGGAGAGGGAAACCTCTTAATGTTACCCTACACACAGTCCACGTGGATTATTTATCACTATTAAAGTTCTGATTGTTTATTCCCTAAAAAGCTGATGGGAAAAATATTGTATTTCAATATTAGCCATTTGCCTTTTTTCATGCTTTCATACTTTTTTATTGCAGCCATCACAAGTGGTTTCTGTCATTTCAATTTGCTTTTCCAAGTCCAGAGCTCTACTGCCAGGAGACAGGGTACTGCGGCAGACTCCACAAACTGGTTCAATAGGCTTCAGACATTCCTGCAGGCATGGAGTGCAAAAGCTAACATGGGAGAAATATGATTTGTAAAAATGCATGTTGTAGAACATGTTTGCACTGTCCCAATTAAAATACTCACAGACCTACCCTACTGGAAAGAGAAATCACAAGTGACAACATCCACTGACAAATAGCAACCAATGATATGCTAAGGGACAGTCAAGTCACTGTAAATCTAGTCAATTTAAAAGCAGTTTCAAGTCATGTCCTTGAGTGCTCTTGACAATTTGTGGTTTATGCCACATTTTTCTCTTTTCAAAGTTTCTCTTCACTGTTTCCAACACAGAAACCCACACAAACCAACGATTATAGAGCAAAGCTGACTAAAAGTGCTGTCAAACACAAAGTAAACAAACTGAAAAAATATTTTTTTTTTATCTTTCAGTTATAGTAACTTAAATGTAATTTGTAAAAATGTCCAACTATTCCCCTTGGATGCATACAGAGAAAAAAGGGGGCACAGCTACCTCTGCAAAGCCTTTTTCTTCAGACCCCAGAACTCCAAGGGGATGTACATTGTTCCTTCCCCTCTTTGACCCCATAAAGCTTACAGTACATTTCAGCTAAGAAAACCTCATGTTAGAAAATATTAACTAGAACATTTTAACTGACAATTGTGACCACAACTTTGCCCTTCGTGTAGAAAAGGAAAACTGTGCTTAAAGCTATGTAAGCAGATTGTGGTTAACCTTATACCCTCAGGTTAGAGCTGCCTATTTCCTCTTAGAAACGTCTCCTGAAAATTTTACTGGAACGGAGGGCATCTTGTCCCAGCAGAGACAGAACTGTAATTAAGTTTCATTTTAGTCGCGGCCAATCAGAGATCTTGTTTCTACCTACACCACCCATCTTGGCAGTATCCCACTCCTAGCCCCTCTGTCCTTTACTCTTATCACCCACATTTTATTTAGAGCTTCCATAAAACACTACTACACAGCAGATTAGTCCATACATCTGAAAAGAAAAAAAGAGTCCATTCACCACTTCCCCTTCACCAGCACACACTGCCTTCAACAAACTGCTTTGGTTTCTATTCCCTCCCAGGTATCATTTCCAAGAATCTGCCCGCCAGTTCTCCACCCTTAGAAATTCCCCGCACTCACTGTGCTCCACTGGGATTGTCTGCCAGCTACTCGAAAGCGATCCCAGTAAGGGCCCAATCTCTCAATCCTTACTCAGGCAAAGCTCCCTCCCGCCCCCCAACTAAATGACCGGTGGCTCCAGGGGGAGGGCTAAACCCCAAGGAAAACTTTCCGCGAGGGATCTTACAGTATTAATAGGCCCATTTCTCCTGGAAGGCTCAGACCCTCTCCCCCGCGCTGCGGAGTTTAGGGGGGCACAGGCGGCCCTGCACCGAAAACAGGCCCCCTAACCCCCTCTAGAAGCCCCCAAGTGCCGCACCTAGGCCCACCGTTCCCCATGGATCCCCGCCACTGCCCCGACCCCTGGCATCACGCAGCCCCCCTCTGGGTGCCAGACCCACCCCCCAGACCCGCGTCAGGCCATCCCCGGGGGTCCGCTCACACATGGCCGCAGGGGGCCCGCACCGGGCTCTCAAACACCTCCAGGCAGACGGGGCAGGTGAAGCGGGACAGCGGGTCCTGAAGCGCCGATCCCCCCGCGTAGCGGGAGCTGCTCTCCACCCCCGCCATCTTCCACCGGCCGCTCGCCAGTGCACTTCCGCAAAGCAGCCCCGGCGCTGCGACGGCGGCTCAAAGGGGCCGGCGCTTCGCCACGCCCACACGAGTGGGCAACGGGGGGCGGCCTAACGCGCACGCGCCACACGGAGGCCTTTCCGAGCCACGCCTCCTCGCCGCCAGGCCACGCCCCAGGGCGGGCCCAGTTTCTTCAAATCCGCCCATATTCAGTCACGCGCTTTTCTGCCCAGGGCTGAGCTGGGCGTGGCGAGGCCTGGGCAGGGCGAGGCGTGGCTAGTCCGTGAAGGACAAGCAGGGCCGGGAGCAGCCAGTCAGGACGCAGCAGGCAAGGGGCGTGGCCAGGGGTCAGAGCGGGGCAGGAGGTGACCGCAGTAAAGGGACATGTGGTTCTGGACAGTGGGCAGGGAAGTACCCAGGCATGGGCAGAGCACATAGGGTGTGCCTGGGGCAATGGAGAACAGGGGTGCAACATGGCATAGATGCAGCCTGCTATAGGTAGATTGGCCAACATTTCCTCTCCTTCCCTCTATGGGGACGTGGCATGACATGGGCCTTTAAGGGTTGCCACCTTCCACGGCGGAGGTGGCTGCATTTCAGTGATTCTCGGTGTACAGCTCATGCAGCATTTACTGTGGAGGCACTAGGACCCATGTGGCCTTAGGGAGAAGGTAACCCCATAAGGATGGAGCCATAGACTCCAGCTGGCAGCCAAAGCAGAGACCTTTAGACATTTGGAGAACTTCTTTGTTCTAAGTGGACATTCTCTGCCCTGTGCAGATTGGCTCTTCACTGTAACCATCCCTCTCACAGTCCTTTCAGGTCTGCTTTACTCAACACTTGCCCTTATCATCTTCCCTGCCGGTCCTCCTGCTCTTCCCTTTCCATTTAGCTTAGCTTTTCCTAAGTAGCTCCATTGTCTCCCCTCTTCCCCCTGGCACTAACATGTTTGTTACCCTCACGTTGTTCACTCAACTTGTGCGTAGAGTGACCATACAGCAAGTGTGAAAAATCGGGATGAGGGTGGGAGGTAATAGGAGCCTATATAAGAAAAAGACCCACAAATTGGGACTGTTCCTATAAAATCGGGACATCTGGTCATCCTGCTTGTATGGTGTACCCTTCCCCTCATCCCCTGTCTGTCTGGTCTGTTTCAGTTATAAACTCCTCAGGGCAGGAACCATTCATTACTCTGGGTACGTATCTTGCACAATGGGGCCCCATTCTTGGTTGACCTTTAAATACTATTGTAATAAACATGATTAATAATACTAATTAATCATTAAGATTCAGGTACTATATAAATGTAAGATTATCATAACTAGCATGAGAACACATCTTTCACCTCTACTGAAACAGCCTGGACTAGAAATGTGTAAGTGATACACAGGAGAGGGACCCTGAAGATAGTTAGAGACCAGGGTTGCACATATAGTCTAAGGAGAGAGTGGGGGGAACGGTTCAGTAGAATAAGTGGCTTCGGTTGAGATACTTCAGATTATGATACAGTACAGTGAATCTTTTGTGTTTAAGAGGAGCAGTGGGGGCAAAAAAACTAACCGGCTTCAAGATTGAGCTAGATGAGTTTATGTAGAGGATGGTAGGATGAGACTGCTTATAACAGCATATAGCTAATCTGCAACAGCAGTAAATATCTCCAAAGGCCAGGGATGGGACACTAGATGATGAGGATTCTGAGTTACTACAGATAATTCTTTCCCAGGTTTCTAGCTAGTGGGACTTGCCCACATGCAAAGGGTCTAACTCAGGGGTAGGCAACCTATGGCATGGGTGCCAAAGGCGGCACGTGAGCTGATTTTCAGTGGCACTCACACTGCCCGGGTCCTGGCCACCAGTTTGGGGGACTCCGCATTTTAATTTAATTTTAAATGAAGCTTCTTAAACATTTTAAAAACCTTATTTACCTTACATACAACAATAGTTTAGTTATATATTATAGACTTCTAGAAAGGCGTCTTCTAAAAATGTTAAAATGTATTACTGGCACGCAAAACCTTAAATTAGAGTGAATATTTGGGGTCAGGAAGGAATTTTCCCCCAGGTCAGATTAGCAAAGACCCTGGGCTTTTGCCTGAGTGCCACTTCAGGCAAATCAGTTGAGAAGCCAAGCTTGATCCAGCACGGTGGGGCTCAGGCAGGCTGCCTACCTGCTGTGGCCCCACGCCACTCCCGGATGCAGCTGGCTGCTGGCAAGTCTCTGTGACCCCTGTGGGGGAGGGGAGCAGCAGGTCTTTGTGCATTGCCCACACCCGGAAGTGCCGCTCCCGCAGCTCCCATTGGCCTGGAGCAGCAGGGATGGTGCTGGGGGTAGGGGCAGCACCCAAAGCCACCTTCCACCGCAGGGCCACAAAGACGTGCCAGCAGCCAGCCTCTTCCAGGAGTGGTGTGGGGCCAGGGCAGGCAGGCAGCCTGCCTGAGCCCCACTGCGCCGCTAACTGGGAGCTGCCTGTGGTAAGCGCCTCCTGGCCAGAGCCTGCACCTCGACTTCCTCCTGCCCTCTGCCCCAAGATTCTGCCTCCGCCTGGAGCCTCCTCCTGCACCAAACTCTCTCCCAGAGCCTGCATCCCTCACTACTGAACCCCGACCCCAGGCTCAACCAATGCATACCCAATAGCTGAGAATGTTACACTGATTTGTGACAATTCCTGAAGGATTTTGGATCTATAAACCACAAATGACATTAATAAAAAGTAAATCTTTTTATTATTCCAGTGGATTTTATGAGATTAGGTGCAGTGTCACCATATGACCCCTGCACCCAAACTCCCTCCCAGAGCTTTCACCCCTCACTCCTGGATGCCAACCTCCTGCCCCAAGCTCAGCCCAGAGCTCCCTTCCACACTCTGAACCCCTTGGCCCCAGCCCAGAGCCTGCACCCACTCCCCCACCCCAATACCAACCCCTTGCCCCAGCTTGGTGAAAGTAAGGGTGGGGGAGAGTGAGTGATGGAGGGAGAGGGGGAATGGAGTGAACAAGGCAGGATCTCAGGGAAGGGGCAGGGTAGATCTCGGGTTGATCTTAAATTCAAAAAGTGATCGTGTGTGTAAAAAGGTTGGAGACCACTGCATTGAATCATGATTTGAGGACTTCATTAACTCTGTCAGAGATTAGAGATCTATTACAGGAGTAGGCGAGTGCCGTTCTGTGGCCTGCAATGTGAAGGAGGTCAAACTAAATGATCATTATGATCCCTTATCATCTTAAAGTCTTTATGTGACTGAACAGAATAATGATAAACCTTTTTTAAAAAAATAAGGATCATTTCTTAACAAAAGTGGTAGCAATTTACATATGGGGCATTTTGCAGATACTGTCCTAACACTCTGTCCAACTAGGAAAGATTTAAGTAAAACTTTGAATGTTTCAGAATTACCATTTGGTTGGAAGGAAGTTATAGAGAGAGGAGTTGTGTGAAATGCAAATCAGGAAGACAGAGGGAAAAATACAGGAGGAAAACATATTGTATATGTGAAGCCAAATGTTTCCATTTATGTGCCAAATGATACTTGTCACTTATCTAGCAGAATTAGAAAATCAAAGCCATGGATACATTGCCAATGACAGAAGGTCTCTGTTCTTTTCTCAGAACTGTGCTCACAACACCCATATTAACAGCCCATGCATATCCATGGGTAGATTTCATCCTGAGTTTCAATATCTGAACCAGCTGCAAAGTAAAGATTAACTTGTAAAAGTTTTAATGTGTCAGATTCAAGCCCTTATCTTATGGTGCCTGACTCTCTGTCTTATAGTTTACACTTTGCTAACACCTTGCTGCTGCTAAAAGTGATATGGGCCTCCTGAAAATTGAATTCACTGAGTGCTCTATCAGATGGAGTCTCCTACCATATGTGGAACACAAGGCACTAAAGATGCAGAGAAAGAACAACTATAGTGTAACCATACCCTGAGAAACATTCAGAGTTGGTCTTGCAAAACACTCAGGCCATGGTTACACTGGCACTTTATAGCGCTATAAAGCCCCCACGAGCGCTATAACCTACTCCCCGTCCACACTGGCAAGGCACTAATAGCGCTATAACTGCTGAGTTATAGCGCTATTATAAATCCACCTCCTCATGGGGAATAAGGGCTGTAGCGCAGCTGCTGTAGCGCTACAGCAAGAATGTGGACACCCACTGCGCTACAAGTAATCTCTGGAGATGCCTAGAGCCATTTAAGGCAATTGACGTCTCTTCCCTTTGTTTTGAACTCGGCTGGAGGAATGCGGAAGTACCTCTTTAGAGTTTCTTTCTTAACTCGGCAGATAAGCAATGCAAATGTTTAAGGAGGGAGCCTGTGTGAAAACAAAGCCCTCTGTGAACGGAGGCTCACTGACAGGCTTTCAGAAAAACGGAAAAACCACTGTCTCTCTCCCTCCGCATACACACAACACGTCCCCCCTCACCCCCCTCGTTTAAAAAGCACGTTGCACCCAGCTGAATGCTGGGATACCTGCCCTAATGCGCTGCTCTTAATGCCGCATTAAGTGCCCCAAATGTGGCCATGCTATACCGCAGGAGCATCTGAGTGTGGACATACAATAGCGCTATACATATTACTGTATAAGGGGACCGCTATAACCTATAGCGCTATAATCTTGTAAGTGTAACCATACCCTCAGCTTCTATTCAGCTGTAAAACACACACATAGGCACTCACCAGCAGCAGCCTTAGAATCTAAACATTGTTAGTAGAACAACAAGCCTATTATGGTTCAAAAAATGAATAGGCTTGGATGTCAAAAATCAGATCCCTGAAAGCAGAATGTAAGGGAAATGGAGTTTGTTAGTTTCAGATTGATCTTAAATGAAACAAGGGGTAAATGTTCCTGTTACTAAAAACAAACAAATATTTTTAAAAATAGCTAAAGCAACAGAGTGTAAGTAATTGTAGTTGGCAGGCAGAATCTGCCTGGTTTTTGACATTAGCCTCAAGGCTGTAGGTTGTCCACATTTTATTCAT
>ML677360.1:15911001-15964025 GCA_007922305.1 Dermatemys mawii | reverse complement strand
ATGAATAAAATGTGGACAACCTACAGCCTTGAGGCTAATGTCAAAAATGGTTTTAGAAAAAGGTGGAGAACATGAACCTTAAAAGCTCAAAAACCAAAAGCAAACTAGCTATCCCACACACTTATTTTCACGTCTCATGGTTTGGGGTCCTGAACCATGCTCTTTGAATACATAGCATTGGTGGTGCATTGGCAATTTTAGAACCTTTAGCTCGCCCTCCTCTTTGGATCTCTGTGCAGCAAAGCCATGCAGCAACCACTAAACCAGGTCAAAACTTTAAAAGTATTCACAATATTTTTTCCACCCCTGGCCATATTCTGCCAGTTAAATCATCCACAGGTGGCCACCCGGCCCACGCTCAGAGACAGCATTTACTTTTCAAGGTGGATTCTGTAAGGTGGCAGCTTTTTCCTATTCTGAGGAGCTTATCCTTCATTGAGGCCTGGTCTACATTACGGAGTTAGGTCAATGTAAGGCAGCTTACATCAACCTAACTCTAAGTTTCTACACTACAGTGTTGCTCCCACTGATGTAAATTGCCCAGTACACCGATTTAATAACTCCACCTCTGTGAGAGACTTCAGTTAGCTCAATGTAGTTAAGGCAATGCAGTGTCCTTGTAGACTTTGCATTGTTCACATTGCCTGTTGGCTGTCAGTCTCGTGCAAGGCTGACAGTTGGAGTCAATTTCACTGCTGGTAGGCTCCTTGTTCTGGAGATGGGAGCCTAGCAGCACCAAGAATCCTGCCTACAGATGAGGCTCCCGGGGCTGCTGCTGTGGTGTGAAGAGCCTGTCAGCTCCCTGAATCCTAGCTCCAACTGGGCACTCGCAGGCTAGCTGCTGTGTTGCAGGGAACCTGCCAGCCCCATACTCCAGCTATGAGCCCTGCACCAGGCCAGCAGCTCAGGCTGTCAGCCCTGGGACAGAGTTGGGGAGTTCTCATGCAGTCAGTGCCCTATAGTGCCCCACTTCAGTCAATGGAAGCACTGCTGGTGAGAATGTGCACTATCGACAGAAGGAGCATAGTGTGGATGTGAAACACTTTAATTACTGCTGTGGCTGTACATTGACTTAAATTAACTAAATTTTATAATAGAGACAAGCCTTTAGCCCAGGGGTGGGCAAACTACAGCCCACGGGCCCCTCCTGCCCGGCCCCCGAGCTCCCGGCAGGTGAGGCTCCCCACGGCCCCTCTCCCACTATCCCCCTCTGCTGCAGCCTCAGCATGTTTCGTGGGCAGGGCTCTGGCCCATAGCTCCTGCCGGCAGCTTCAGCAGTGCTGCATACTCCTGTGGGGCAGCGTGTCTAGCTCCTGTGGGCCGTGCAGAGCCAGACATGCTGCGTGGCATGGTAAGAGGACTGGGGATTGGATAAGGGGCAGAGGGTTCCAGAGGGCAGTTAGCAGGGACAGGGAGCGGTTGGATGGGGCAGAGGTTCTGGGGGGCTGGTCAGGGGATGGGGGGGATTTGTACAGGTTTGTGGTTGTCCCAGGGATTTCTCAGGGGGCAGATAGGAGTCAGGGCAGTCAGGGGACGGGGGGACAGGTAGGGGGTGGGGTTTGAGAGGGCTCCTCAGGGGACAAGGAGCAGAGGAGCTTAGATAGGGGATGAGATCCCCCAGGGGTAGTTAGGAGGAGGGGTTTCTGGAGGGGGTGGTCAGGGGACAATGAGCAGGGAGGGTTGGATCAGTTGGAGATTCTGACTGGGCAGTTGGAGGCGGGAAGTCAGAGCGGGTCAGACAGGAGGCAGGGCCAGGCTGTTTGGGGAGGCACAGCTTTCCCTACCTGCCTTGGGCCAAAAAGTTTGCCCACCCCTGCGTTAGTCAGTGCCTCAGAGGCTGATCCAGCTGCACCCTCCAAACAAGGCTCCAGCTGAAGTACCTGGGACTCTAGGACCCAGGACAATCAGCCCCCTGCCCTCAGAGTTACCCTG
This sequence comes from Dermatemys mawii, assembly GCA_007922305.1. NCBI lineage: Eukaryota > Metazoa > Chordata > Testudines > Dermatemydidae > Dermatemys > Dermatemys mawii. Next base: position 15,962,093 of record ML677360.1, on the reverse strand, counting down.
TTATGACAAGTCCAGTTTTGTTCAGCAGCCCACCTCCAGCCTGGGCGCTGCTGGACCGCAGGAGGCTCCTCGGGGCAGGAGACCAGGACAGGAAAAAAACCCGCCAGAGGCTACTCTAGCCCTTTAAATCCCTCTCTATGATATCACGGCCTACAAGCGGCGCATGCGCAATCAGAACACGCAACCTTATTACGTCACTTCTTGACCCTCAACTGATTTGCTTCCGGGTTGTGACTGTTGCTGTTTCGATTCGGCTGCAGAGGGGGTATGCGGTTGCCTCGCTGGGGGATGCGGGGGACGGGTAAGAGAGAAGGGTGGAGATCTCCCTTATGAACTACGGCTAATGACGAGTCCTTCCCGAGAGTACTGAGCATGCGCCAAAGCTTTTCCGGGTGCCTGTGCTTCCCTGCTCGCTCCCACAGGGGTCACTTCCTGCTGCTTGAGGGAGGACGGGGGTCTGTATCCGGGGCACGGGCGGCTTCCTGCAGGCGAGCAGCAGCGGTGGCTGGTCGCGGGACCCGGTTTCCCGCCGTTGCGAGCTGTGAGTGAGGCGGTCCCAGCTGAGGAGAGCCCCGAGGAGGAGCAGGGCCCTGTCCTAGAGGCCCCTCTCGGGTCTCCGCGGGTGGCTCCTGGTCTAAGCGCTGCGGGTCCTTGGCGGCCCGGCTCTCATGCGCCCACCGGTGCGGGGTGCCCGGCCTGCCCCGCTGCGGGCCCCCGGGGTGCGGGCTCTGGGTTTCTCTTTCACTAGCCAGGGGAGGTTTGTATAGCGGCGCGGCCCCGCCAAGCACAGGTGCAGAAGGGCCCGAGAGACCTCGGGCTCCCCTTGGTCTTCTCCAGCCCCACTAATGCGGGGCTGAGAGAAGATGCCTCTAGGGGTGTAAGAATCTGCCCATGGAATTGGTCTGGAGAAGTTGTGTGTCTTGTATTGTGCAGGAGGTCAGGTGATCCTAATGTTCCCTTCTAGACTTGGGGTCTATGACGAAGATCTAATGCCACAGCGTAGTGTATACAGGCAAGGGTCTTCCATTGACTATCTCTTACACAGCAGGTTTTAAAAGGGGCCCTAAGGGTACATCTACACTGCAAAAATAAATAAATAAATCCCCCACTTACTCTCAACTGGCAGCAAGTCTCAAAGCCCAGTCAACAGACTTTGGCTCAGCTGCTGGGCTATTGATAGCTGTGTAGATATGCTGTAGCTCTGAAATCCGGAGGGAGGGGGCAAGGTTTCGGAGCTTCAGTTCCAGAGGGACTGGGAACATCTGTATTGCTACTTTTAGCTCTGTAGTCTGAGTCAGTTGACCGGAGCTGTGAGGTTTGATGCTGTGGTGTTGGTTAGTTGGTTTTTGGTTCTGGGTGTAAATGTATTCTGAAAGAACAGAGAGGATGGGAGCCTATGTACGAAGGCCAACAATATTTCTAATAATGTTTCCTCACTTTGTACCTGGCCCAGGAAGGCTCTGAGGCTGAATTAGCAGCAAAGTTGGCAGCTGATTATTAGCAGTGGAAGAATATTCCAAGAGAGTGCTCCCTTTGAATTGGCAACATGTTAAGTTAGGAGAGAGGAAGAGAGCTTGGCTACTCCCAAATAGCATACCATGGAAACAGGATTGAAAAGGATGCCAAGCTAAATCAGGATTTCACTCCATTAGCTGTAGGTTCAGAAACTGATTGAGCTCGGTACACTGGGTCAATTTATAGGTTCACTTGCTATTGGTTTAAAATAAAAATAGTTTCCTGCTTAACGAGACCCTGTTGTGTGAGCCTCTCAACCTCAGATTGCTATTCAAGGGATATGCCTGTGGATTTGTGGTAAAATTATTTTTCATGCTCCAGCCATATTTCATGCTCAATCTCTCAGTGTAATATGAAAGCTATGTTCTTGCTGTTTGGGTCAAGCAGTCCTCCTTATAAAGTCCTGATTCAAAGAGCTAATGAGTATTTTGAATGGTACCAGTTTGAATAGTTAAGAATTATGGCAGAAATAGCAGGGGGATTTTCTTCTGTGGGTCAGGGGATTTTTCTTGTCAGATGCTTCAGAAACTGTATTAAAGACCAATCTAAGACTGTGTGGGTTTTGTTTATTCTTAGTGGGACACAATTATTTGACTTCCCCATAGATTGGTTCTCAAAGCTGTTACATTTGTTTTAGAAAAAATGTTGACTTTCAGAGCAATGTAAATTCAGTTTTTTCTAATGTAATCACAATTCTGAGTGTGGTACATTTATTGTCATATGATTGTGTTTAGTGCTTGTCAGGTAGCTAGTTATGTCATTTGAACAGTTTTAGTACTTCTGAGACTATACTTCTTAATGGAAAAAATGCAGTTTATAGCAAACTGATGGCTTTGATTTAAGAGTGATACATGAATGTACCTGGTAGTTTTCTGTCTTTTAATAAACTTAATCATAATCTAGGATGCCTTAACATTCAAAAACATTTTTGTGTTAAGCATTTTGTTGTGCTAAAAATAAAAAAAAAACGTATTAAGTGCTGGTGAAAGCCTTAGAGACTGAAATCCTATTTCAGCCTCATAAAGGTGACAGCATGAGTAGCCGCATATTGTAAACTTTCCTCCTGGTGCTATGACTGTATTTCACCTGTACGCTAGAGTAAATGTTACTTGGGTTGAAAGGGTAGTAGCTGAATCTCTATGGGCCTTCATTTTTTTTGATTTCTGTGTTGCATCTTTCAGTGATGAAGGGGACAGATGTAGTAGTGGCTTTCTTTATGTCCACTAGGAACTGGACTAAGACTACAGCCCATAGTACATATGCAGGTTATCAAATAGCCATGAGATGTTACAACTTTCAGTGAGTGACTTGTGGGAAAAGGGCTTAATATTCCTTTACCAACCTTCTGAGCCAGGGAAAGTCATGCTATTCAGCCAGGTTTATTTGTGTACTGAATTTCTTATCACATACTGTAGCCATGTATGGTGGAAGTAAACTGTTGCCATCTCACACCTGTTAGAACCTGCCTGCTGATTAGTGAACTGCTTAAGTTAGGATTTTTCAGAGACTTAAACTGTAAATGTTGAGAGGTAAAACAAGAGTTCTCTCGAAAGTTGTTGGCTTCTGTCTAAGTCTTTGTATACACTGGCACTTTTGTTATTAAAACTTTTGTTGCTCAGGGATGTGGAAAAACAAACCCTTGAACAACAAAAGTTTCAAGGATGGAAAGCACAGGTGTGGACAGCGCTTCATCGGTGGGAGTCCTAGTGATGAAGCTACTGCTCCTTGTTGGATGTGGTTTTATTTTTGTCACTCGGAGAACTCTCTCCTGGCAACAGAGCAGCTACCGTGTGCATCTGACAATAGTGCGACTGCAGCAGCACAGCCACACCGTTATAAAGGGTGCAGTGTAGACATAGGCTTAGTTTGTCATATTTTGATTTTCAGACATGAGCTGGTGAACCCTGGTATGTCCACAAATGGCAGGTCATAGTGGAAGCTAGAGATGACTATGAATGTCACAGTTCATAAGATCTTTACATAGGACTTGCTTGTCTTTAGGGGACTTCCTAATCTTAATGCCCCGTTCATGTATCAAAGCTGCTGTATCATACAATTATAGAGATAGAGGTTAGGATATCTAATCCAGCTCCATTTTAGTGAAGGATTGTTCCTTGTTTTTTAGTCTACTATCCAGACTGGTTTGAAAGTCTTGGTTGATTAGAAACACTCAGAGCTCTTTTGCATAGCCTAATTATTTAATTTGGGCTTGTTGTGTGTTCACTTCCTCATTGTTGTATTCAGCATTACTTGGTGAAAGAATATTCTTGAATTTGGGACCATTGAAATTTCTGCCCTTTGTTTCTCCTTCATCCTCTCCCCTCCTCTCCCCCCCGCCCCGATCTTCTTCTTCCTTGACTTTTTCCTGATGCATCATCTGTCCAGCAGCAATTTTCATTCTCCCTCCACATCCCACTATGGGCTTCATTCCCATCTGCTAAAATGATCAGCAACTGAATAATTACTGATGGCATTTACATGGGATTAATGTGGGTTGGGGTGTTTACACTTTTGAGTCACTGTTTCAGGCCTGATTGCAGACTCAGAAAGACAACACTCCATTAACTTACACTTGGCTCACAGTTGGGAGGTTTTCACAACCATAAGGACTATAAGTATACTTTCTTTTAAAAATGAGAGGTTATATTCTGTAGAATCTGGATGGCATCGGCCACACAAATACTTCTCCGCTTCAGTAGCACTTGGAAGCCAATGTTAAGGGGTTACCTATATAGGACACATCAAGTCACTAAAGTAGAAACACAAATATTAATACACTTGTAAAAACTGTATGTAAAGAAGGTTTTGTACTACACCAGCATAACGGGTCCATGCAGGGCCCATACTAGCTGTTAGAAATAGAGATCCCAGCCTTTTGATGTAACTGTCAATTTCAGGCTAAAATCTTGGCTGTGCCAATTGCTGCCCACTGTCTCCTGTTCAGTTGCATGTAACCTCTTGCACAGTTGTGAGATGAGAGTCGAGCAGCCCCACCTTCTTGGCAGATTAGGATATATGCAGCTGCATATGATATCAGTAGCGCACAGAGGCTCACAGATAAGGTACAGATAGAAAGACTAGAGCGCTGGGCGGTCCAGTCCATGCAGCTAGAGAATACTGCAGCAGAAGTCCTGAGTTAAGGAGAAAGAACCTTTTCGGAGCAGTTTGTTTGTTTGTTTTTTGTTTTTCTGGAGAAAGCAAAATAACAGATTAATAAAGTATCTATTCTCTTCATGCAATTTAATTCATTAGGCCCCAGAGCAATGTAAACAGGTCACTTATGTTTTCATCGCACCACGCCCTTGCTTTTAGTCATCAAACCATTCTATTCTTATGGACCAGAAAGCACCTCTGTTCTCTTTAGGCTCACATGCACCTGATTTCTTTGGGGCTAGGGCTGTCTTGGCTCAAAGATCCAAATGGGACTTGGGGAAATTGTTGTGGACAAATTGCTGAGATTTAACTCCCAAATGTCTATATCAGTCCCTGGCATGGCTTTATTCTAGGATGCAATTGGAGAGGAGTTGTATGATGGCTGTGAAGGGCTCTCCATGGGCACCAAAAGACCAGTACATCTATTACACAGTTAGAGAAGCCTGAAGAGTTTGTGATTGGGATCCACTGCTCTCTGCACACTTTTACAAGCTCCTGTGGGTATGTGGAAATTACAGGCATGCTGGAGTAGTACAGCTGTAATGACTTGTCTTTGTTTTTTCTCTCTGTTCCAGAAGAATCATGATTACTGAAAACGTGTAGAAGGCTCAGTAATCCGCTTATTGCAGAATAACTATGGAAGGGACGAGGTAGCCACCCAAGAGGGAGCCAAAGTCCTATTTCAATGGATACAAAATATAAAGACGATTTATTTAGAAAGTATGTACAGTTCCATGAATCTAAACTGAATGCTTCTGACAACAAACAGCGCCCTCTTAACGATGAATATCTGCGAGTGGCAGCATCAGCCTTACTCTGCCTTCCCAAGATGGATCCCTTTTATAGATTCCGGTTGATTAAATTTTATGAGATGGCTGAAAATTCCCTAAGATCCTTGAAATCCTCAAATTTACGTTCTCTCCATAGTGCATTTGCTATGCTGGAGATAGTAGGAATTAATCTCTTTCTTTACCCTTGGAAGAAGGAATTCAAAACTATAAAGGTAAGAAGTCTGACATATGGTGGTAATACATTAGAGCAATGATTTGTAGTTTCATCTAACTTTTCCTAAGTGGTTTTTGCATTGCTGGAAGGTGACAGATAGAGAGAGGATTTCAGACTCCAGGACTGCCTATCCATAAAACAGGCACAACACAGGCAGAATCAGTGCAAGCTTCCCCCCCCACCCATTGGCCTACTGTTGTATCCTGACTTTGATGATGAGGGGAATACCACTAAGGTGAAGGGACAGTTGTCTTCTATGTTCATTCAATATTTTCACTTTGTCAGAACTGCTATTAGTTTAGCACTAATTGCAATGTATGCTGTTTTGTGAAGCGGACGCTTGTTTACGAGGAACTGGATTGGGAACCTCAGCTCATTTCTCACTGGCTAGCAAACTTCTTTCTTTGTTCCCAATCACATGGAGCCTTGATTTTTAATGTCCTTTCAAGTTCCTTACCTGTGTCAGGGTCTTTGTTTGAGACTGATAGTATTTTAAAAACCTAATATACTTCTCATCATCTGTGCTATTTGTTTAATACTTGGACATAGCTCAGCTTAGACCAGTGGTTCTCAAACTTATTCTGGCGGCGGCCCGGGAGTATGTCTGCATTTGGAGCTGCCGCCGAAATGCCGTCGACAGCTCACGACCCCCCGGGAATCGCCCTGTGACCGCCCTGGGGGTCGCAACCCCCAGTTTGAGAACCACTGGATTAGACCATGGAAGCAGACTAGTTAGCTTCTCTTCCGCTGCCGGTTTTGAGTCTGTCTTGTCTTTGGGGTCTCATTTGTATTGGTTCAAAGCTGCAGTGTTTGTGAGCACTACAGGTGAAATTTTAGATCCAGACAGAAAATTGTTTTTGAAAGTTGCACATCAAAATTTCTAATATAGCCTTACAAAGCATTTTTCTAAACATTAAGCTATTTGACAGTGTCCTTTACTGATTGCACAGTGCATTTTTTTTTTTTTAGTTTCTATTACATTTTGGGGTGGGGAGAAACTATTCCAGACTAGTAGGACTCTCTGTAAGTCTATTTCCTCATTGCACTGAAGTCCTGACAGGTAAGGTCTTGACTGTTCCAGTCTAGGGCACTTCTTGGGATGCTAACAATGTAGACATTGGTCATATATTGGCGTGCTTTTTACCACTGTGTACAAGGTTGACAGATTAAAATCATTTCCACTTGTGACCCAATATAGGATTTGAACTCCAGTCAGAGCAAATATCTCAGCTGTGTTGCACCACAAGGGATATTTCTTATGGATCCCTATGTTTCCTCATCCCCCACAAGCCTCTTTTTTTTAACTGTAGACTCTTGACATATAAAACATGACTAAGGTTTAAGAAAATATAGAATTTACCTTCCAAATCAAATACTGTAAACCATTATCCTCTTTGGAGTCAGTTTTGTCAGCAATATTGAAGACTGTTAGCTTTGCTCAGACTGAAATATTTAACTCCCTGCTACACCTCAGTTCAGCGTTGTGTTTAAAACAATGCTAATAAGTTTTGAAGTGAGATACTTGTGTCTTCATTAGCTTTTTGACACAGTCACCTGAAAGAAAAACTGTAAGCATGTTGTACAAATTGATTTGAGTGAACTCTCTGCTTTAAAATGTTATGATTAATTTTGGCCAGATATTTGCATGAAGCTAAGCTGCTCAGAAGAGAGGTCCGTTGGTTCCCAAAAATAAAAGATAAGTTTGGGACTGTGTTCCACAAAGTTGCAAATGATTCATTTGGCTGGTGGGTGTTTTCTGTCTGAATCAGTGAGCAAGTGCTCATTTAGTTTCTCAGGGTGATGAATCCCATAGCCTTGGATTTTTAGGAAGGAGAGTGTGTACCTAATTGGCCTTTGTAAAAATGGGCCTAGAACACACTTGTATGTACATATGTGTTGCATCCTATGCTTGTATTTTTAACTTCTTGTTCTTCATCTTGAGGGGTTTTCTGTCCTTAATAATTATTAGCATGTGAAGCACCTTTTATCTGAGGCACTTTGTAAATGAACATAATAAATGTTATGTCCATCACAGATAGGGAAGCTGAAGCACAGATTATTGTCAATGCTTCAGGACTGAAGAATTTTGCTATAAAATCCATCCCTTCCTGCAGGGGTGTGCTCCAAATATAAACTGTCATTTAAAAATGTTTCAGGTACTTATGGTATGAAGAAAACCTTTGAAATGTGAACAGCATAAACCAGTACAGCACTCTCCTCTCTAGTGTGCAAACATCCTGAAGTATTTGCTGAGATTTGAACTAACACCGTTCGCTTCAGTATATTTGAAATCAGATAAGATTTGAATGTCAACATTAACCATTTCACTGACTGCTTTAGCAGAAACATCCACTTAATTCTGTGATCTCGTGTTCCCAATTTGGCCACAACTTTCCAGATCATTAAATATTTAACTGTCCACTACCCACTTCTGAAACCTTTATCTTTTCCCCTCACAAAGCTTGTACAGTGCAGTTGTGTTGTAAATTCAATTTCTGGTATATTAAAACTGGAATACTTAGGGGAAGTGTAAAATAAACAATTTAATAACAGGAGGACTACATGCTGATCATATTGTCTTCAAATTTAAGCAAAACCTTCCTTTTTTGGATTTATCTGAAGCTGATGCAGAATTTTTGGTTCTGTCAAACAGGAGAGCTGCGGAATTTGGGTTCAGTTTTCGTGGAGTACATGTAGTCTTTGATTGTCATAGATTGATACCTATATTTTACCCAGCACTGTAGTGTCTGAGCATCTAGTCCACCATTGAGCTTATAACCTAACTTTATCCTTTATTTTCCCCATTCCAGACCTATACGGGACCTTTTGTTTATTATATAAAGTCCACACTACCTGAGGAGGATGTAAGACAGATTCTGAACTACATGGGGTATGTCCAAGAACTGGGAACCATGTATAAGCTCAAAGAGCTCGTTGATGCCATTCAAGTGAAAATGGTTTCATTTGAACTCTTTTTGGCAAAAATAGAGTGTGAACAACTGCTTGAAATTCACTTGCAAGTGAAGGATAAAGGTTATTCAGAGCTTGATGTCGTAAATGAGCGAAAAAATAGCAACGAAGATGTTAGAGGCTGCTCAGAAGCTATGAAACGGCGCACAGAATGCAAAGAAAACTTGAACACTTCTATGGCACGCATGGTTCTTCAGAAATCTGCTAGTGAAAGAGCCTCTAAAGATTACTTCAAGCCAAAAGTAAGCAAGCCGTCTAAATCTGTGGATACATATGACAGCTATTGGGAAAACAAGAAACCACCATTGATGACTTCACTGAGTCTCAGAAAAGAACCAATTTTGGTTGATACAGAAGATGACATTAAAGATGAAATAATACGTCCATCACCATCTCTTCTTACTATGTCAAGCTCTCCACACGGGTGTTCAGATGAATTGTTGCCAATGTCATCCCATCCCAATGGCATGTTAAGAACAAATATCCCCTACAACTCCTATTTTTCTGGTCAAGAAGACTTAGACTTATATACTGATCCTGAATCTAGAAGTATGTTAAATTTTAAAAGACAAGAAGCTAGTAAAGCTGATGTATGGCTAATAAGAAATGATGCCAATCCCATTTACCACAAACGTACGCATCTAGCCAAAGAGACAACTTCCCTCAAGTGCCAGAATTGTGGCATAGCTTGCGGCGCTTCTGTTTGCCAAAAGTGTGACAATCTGCTCATCTATAGGCAGGAATATCCAGCAGTGAAACAGAGCAGTTATTCAATCAAAACAGTTCCAAATGAAGGCTTGTCTCCTGGCTCTGCTTTAAGAGAGAAACCTCAGTATGCATTACAGACTCAGAGTCAAGAAAGAGCTGCTCAACTCAGTTCAAAATCCAAGCCTTCAGGCACCTTGCGCTGTGGCTTCTGTAACCGATCTGGAGCTGCAAACACATGCACGTTCTGTTCAAAAGTCTCATGTGATGCTTGCCTCAATGCTTACTATTATGATCCCTGCTGTAGAAAGAGCGAGCTACACAGATTCATGCCTAACAATCAATTAAACTATAAATCAACCCAGCTGCCCCACCTTGTTTATAGATAGACTTGACATTCTGTGTTTGAGGGGAGAAACAAGGGCTAAAAACACATGGAATTTTCCGATTTCACTGGTAACAAATATGATACTGACCTCTTTGTATATAAATATAAAAAAAGCAGATGTGTCCAGTTTTGGAAATACATTTCAATGATTAGCTGCCAGTTTCAGTTTTAGTGGCTTCACAAATGCTGCATATACATTAGAGTTCATGCTGCTACCATTTAGGTGATTTTTATCTGATAACTACTGTTCAATTTAGATGGGCGAAGAGCACGTTTTCCTTTAAAACTTGGCAGCTGTTGCACTTTAAGTGACACCACACCTTTGTTATTACATTGCAGTTCTTGCCTCACCCAAATAAAACTACATAAGACCATAAAATTAAGAAATTAAGCGCAGCATTTTCAGTGTATTGTGAAATCACTATCTGGTTTGATAGAGTAACTTTAAAATACTTGCAGGAAGTATTTGCAAATTGCTTGGTTGCCAAAAAAGACTAATTTTCGAAGAGTTTGGCTGCATTTCCTGAGCTCTAAAATGTAAACACCAGGACATTTCCTCTTCATATTTCTTCCTTCTCTTTTCCATCCTCCAAGATTTTATCTCAAGCTTATACAATCTGAATTTGAAGAGAGTTCTTGCTTTATTTCCTAGTGTTGCCAATATCCTACTGGTTTTTACTGTGTGGTATTTTTAAAAATTGAATCTGTATACATGTCACTTAAATTATGCCTGGAGTGTTGTCTTTCCAGCTGAGTACTGATTTTATTCATCTTCTGTTGCACATGTATTAGATCCCATTCTTTGTACTGTACATAGGTGATTTGGAAACAGTTTATTTTTTAATAAATAGATTCAATATGTTGAATTCTAAAAGTGGTAAAATCATTATGTATCTTTGAAGCCTCTCTGGGTTATTTGTTCAGATGGCTTCCCTTTGTTTTTTTACTTGTACTGTATTTCATGGTTTACTACAGTCACTGTGGCAGACTGATACTATTGGCTCAGAAAGAGTTTGTTTTCTTTGCTTCCTTCTTTAAGGAACCCAAAGCTCTCACTCAGGAGAGACCTCTCCTAAATTAATTGGCGTTTTACCTGAGTAAGGACTGCAGGATTTTGGCCTAAGTGCACATTTTTTTCCTTTATGCTTATGGGGACTATGTATGCATAGATCTACCCTGCATCTAAATCCACTGCAAAGTCTATAGCGTAGCTCAGCAGGTAAGGCAGTGATCTGATTAAAATTCAGAGCTTGTATGACTCCTATTGGAGTAAATCCATCAGTTGTAGAAGTGAATCAGGCACTAGAATTATTTATTTATTTGTGTGACTGTTGTGCCTAGGAGCTCTTGTCCTGCACCAGGATTCCATTGTGCAGAGTGCTGTACAGTTTGGCCCACAGACCATGTAACAAATTAAACTACATCTTCTATGGATAGACTTTAGTCTTGTGGGAAAAGAAAATTTGCAGGAGCCCCCCACCCCTCTTTTTTTTTTTTCTTTTACATTCAGACAAACTAGTTAAGAAAATATTAGGGAACTTAATCTGAGTATTGGAATCAAACATTTAAAATATCTAAAGTGTAAATTAATCCACTTTGCACTAAAATAATGTTTTTGAACAGTTTGTTTCTAAGTTGTTGTTTTTTCCAAATGTCCATTGACTGTATGGAAAAACATGCATGAATGGTCACCAATTTTTTCTTATTGCTTTGGGTTGAGGGGAATTAAATAGGTTAATATTGTAAACTTACTAAAATATTTTAGCCATAAGAGTGTCAAATACACAAAGGAAAAGGTGAAACTTGATTGTATAGAAGGCTGAGAGAGGCTACTCTGACTTGCATTAAGAAATAAAGTAAGTAGCATGTGGTTAGCTATCAGAAGACAAAACAAGTGACTGCAACTGAAAATGTTATAAGCAGGTATTATCTTGCTGACTTTGAAGGCTACGCTAGGGGTTCCTAAACTTTTTGTTGGTGTGACCCTATTTTAATGATTTTTTCCTGCCAGGACTCCAAATAGAAGGGAGGATGTCATTTTGTAGAACAACCTGGCATTCTCCATGCATTGTGACCTTGCTGCACTGTATGTGCAAGGGCATGTGGCATGGAACAAAATGGTATCTGTTCTCTGTTACCCCATGCACTGATGGTACATTGTGATCACAGTTTGGGAACCATTGGGCTAGGTTCAGTATTACTTAGGTGAATGATGTTAAGGTTTTAAAAACCTTAACGGCTTTTTTATAAATAAATAAATATATATATATATGTGTGTATAAAATAGAATACATGTAGATACAGTATGTATATAATGCAGAATTTAAAACAATTTTACTACTAAAATACAGTCTGTAAGGGTGGCTCTCATTTTGGTAGTTATTTTTTCTGTTAATCTTTCTAAAGTGTCACGCCTGTTTTGGCTGCTATACAATGTACCTTCTAGTTCACTAGTTCAACTTCCATATTGCTACTTTCACTACAGTAATTAACTAAAACTGTGATGCCACGTAACTTATACAGTGAACATAGCAGGGACTACTATATTTGCTTTAAAAAGGAAAAGTCCTGTGTTTATATCTGTTATTGAATACTGTAGTGCAAAACTGTGTTGAATTGCAAGTGATAATCATGCTCTATTTTTTGTGTATCTTACTGTATGAGGTTGCTGTGATTGAGACAGTAAAATATATGCTAACTTAAAATGCAGGTGTTTTTGCATCTAATTTCTGTTAAAACATCTGAACATATGTTTTGGAACCTTCTCTTAAAGGCCTGTGTCTTTATGAAGGGTGGGAGGAGAAAGTTGAGTGAATTTAGATGTCTCATATATGCACTTTGCACAAAAGTTTCTCATTTGGGCACTGACTCGTGTGTAAGTATATGTCAACCAGGAGCCTCAAGTTCATGAAATCCAGAACATTTCTCATTAAATGTAGACTCTTTAAAAAGTTTTTTTTAGAAACCTAGCAGCATGATTTAGCTTGGTCCATAATGTGAAGATTGTCATATTGCTTTCTAAGATCATATAGGATATACAGAGCAGATATGTATGGTATGAGATCCTCCTTTAATTTACTTTTCAGACTTGATTGACTTCACCATTATGAGGCTATAGTATGTGCTGCTTTTATAATCTTTCTGATGTACATACATATGCTATTGCTTTTGTGTAAAATAAGTGGAACTATTAACATGGGGTTTTTTGGCAGTTGAGTTGAGGTTGTTGGCTGCATCCTATTGGTTTTGGAGTAAAACTGTCTTCAGAATTCCAAACTAGATTGACATTGGGTTGAATACATTTCAAAACTATAATGTGAATGTTTTAAACCATTAGAAGTCCAATCCTGAAAACCCTTTATTTCCAAATCATTTGAGAAATCAGAGTTCCAGATGGGCCTGATCCTCTCAGACATGCAAGAAGTAAAACTAAAACATTCTTGCCATGGTTCATATCCTAGACTTCTGTGCACGTAGAGCTAATGTATTTCTAGTGCAAATAACAAAAATTTGATACTTTCTTACTGCCTGTCACTTTTGGTTATGGTTCAGTTTGTTTTGCTTCCTCCATTGCCTTGATAAAAATTAAGACACATTGTCAAGTAGTTTAGCTTGTATAATTTGCACTCTAAAGGTATTCTGTGGAGGATACAAAGGCATGAATTACTGGATCAGGTAATTTATTTCACCCTTTGCTCTGTGGTAGGTGTGAAGCTGAGGATCCTTAAGTGGTGGTTTTGTTCTGAAACCGTGAAAACCTATATGTACACTATATGGTTAAGATCTCACCGATGGTAGAGCCAGGGAACAGCTCCTTTCTTTGATAGGCTTAGTTAATAGATTTCCAAGCACGTGGTAATGTGTGGAAGATAATGCTCCTTAGAGCATCATAGAATCTTTAGGATAGGAATAAAGTCTGTGTTTGTACTGTGTGTAGCAACCCGGTTCAGATTGTTGGGGCCTTTGGGCAATAACACAACAAACTCCTCTAGTATGGCTTTACAACCTGTACTGTGGAGCAGCTAACAGCTACTAGTAGGCTTATGTGGCAAAGGGTGTGTGTCACCAGGGGAGGGAGGAAGCATGTACTTAACTCAGGTTATTAACCCCAGTCAGCTAACTCGGGTTAAAATAGCAGTGAGGACAAGGCAGCTTGGGTTAGCAGCTCGAGTTAGTCTGTAGGGGAGCCTGGGGTTGAATCGAGCTGCTAACCTGAGTTAAGAACACACACAACTTTCTGCAGTGAAGACAAACCCAGAGTCAGGGAAGCAACATGGAAGGTTGGGCTGCCCATGTGCAGCCATGAAAGTGAAATAAACTCTTGTGGAGTCATGGGCACAAGCCCTGACTAGTTCAGGGTGTATATGAGAGCAATGTGGGTGTGGAAGATGGGACCCAATTTAGAACAAAATAAAAATCTACTTCAGTGCTCACTTTAATTTTTAGTTGCTTGGAATAAAAAAGGATTTTTTTCTTCACACGTTAGGAATCTGGAAGTCACTGAAGCCTATATAATAGTTAACTCATGGCAGGTCAAACGTTAATTATCTTAAGTGTCTATTAGTTACTAACAGGCTCCTTTCTTGGCAGCTGAAGGCCCAAGGTCAGACTACTACTATTCCTGTAATTTTCAATCTAAGGTGCACATTTTCTGTGCAGTTTCTATCAAAGCAATTCCTGATTTACGGTGAGAATTCAGAATGTGTTCCGAACTGTTTCCAGAAATTTAGCAGTTTTCCTTGCCATGAGTTTTCAGCTGATCCCATTCTCAAAGACCATATCTTCAGTATAATGAGTGTTCCAGTTACTTGTTGCTAATTGATGCCTGCCCTGTTCCTTGCTTTGGAAATGGCTTACAAGTTCACTCTTCCTGGAGGAGACTTTCATCTTCAACTAGGGTTGCCAGCTTTGTAATATTTAAAAACCCGACACTCCAGCAGGAGTACCAGAGCCCCTGTACTCTCCCTCCCCCTACACATTACCAGGTTGTGGGGCTTTGTCCTCCTCCCACTGTGGTGGCTCTCCCCACTCCTGGGCATGTTCGGCCATACCTGGCAGTTGTCACAGAGCCAGCTTCTGGGGACAGGAGCCAAGCATGCTGGGAGGGGGGTGAGGGAGCGGGGATAGGGGAAGGCAAGGGGCGGCTCGGGCTCAGCTTAAAAAGAAATATTCCTTTTGGTGGAAAGGAAACTTTTGTCTCCCCTAAACAGGGCCCATTTTATTTGCATTCCTCTGTATGCAACAGGCTCTGTTTTAACTAAGAGTTCCACGCTACTATTGTAAACCACATTGCTGTTATCTTTCTGACTAGAGGCAATCTTGCACATGCACAAATTTTACCCTCTTATTTACTTTCAAATTAGGCTAGACCAGATATCGGCAACCTTTGGCCCATGATCTGCCAGGGTAAGCCCCCAGTTTGATTACTTGCTGCATCTGCAGGTTTGGCCAATCACGGCTCCCACTGGCCGCGGGGTCAGTGGGAGCTGCGAAAAGTGGCACAGGCCGAATGACGTGCTGGCTGCCTGTTCCTGCAGCCTCCATTGGCTTGGAGTGGCAAACTGCGGCCAGTGGGAGCTGCAATCAGCCAAACCTGCGGACCCGGCAAGTAAACAAAACAGCCCAGTCTGTTAGGGTGCTTAACCTGGCAGGCCGAGTGCCAAAGGTTGCCAATCCCTGGGCTAGACTGTGGGCTCCAGGAGTGATCTAGTTGAGGTTTGTTGCCAGCGGCATATGTAAGCCAAAAACTCGTAATCAAAATAGCTGCTACCAAGCAGCATGTCTAAAAGTAACAGCCTATTTACAGGACTCTAGTTATAATCAAGCTGAACCTCCCTGTAGAAGAGGAGGGGGAGAGAGAATCCCCACAAACTGCCTGGCCTACCCCACCATGGTCTGTGACATCTCACCCCATCCCTTGTGCACTATAGTAAGAAAACACTCTGTATTTGTAACTTGTGTGGTCCAGTACCTGCTAATCTACTAATATAGTAATTACACGGAGGATCTGGATAACGCATCAGTCCTTAGTGTATGCACCAGGAACACTATTAGACACCAGCACTGACACCCTTTCTGACAGCCTTGTAGGAAACAGTCAACACCCAGTCTTAGAGGGGCACATATTGAAGGCTCTCCAGTTGCTAAAACACACAAAGGGTTCAGCTCTCTAATGTTGATAAATACAACATATAGCTGCTGGATAAGGGAAAGGTCCCAAAGGAAACGCAAACTCCGTCTATCATAAACCTCTGTGTGTATGTGATTTGAAATGAAGAACTGATGGTCTCACTAAAACCACTCCTTCACTCAGGTATTATGTAATATTTTTGTTTAAAACGGGTACTTTTAAAATCCAATGAAGTCATTCAAAGAGGAATGATAGGTGAAGTGTAGAAAGCAACTGTTTAGATTAATAAGATTGTGTGCTTGCTTGAAGGAATGAGAATATTCTAATACTGTAATCTTGCACATCAATGTATATGTAATGTTTTTATGGTGGGCTGTGTCTGATTTAAAATGCCAGCTGTTACAGAAGAGCAGCTGGGTTAGTGATTGCATGCTCCTGTCCTTTATCAAAGAAGCACCTTCACATAAGACCTCTTTGCAGTAGCTTGCCCTAAGCCTTCAGTATCCACAGGCAGCACAGGAGCCCTCATGGCCTGAAAACTAGTCAATGTTTTGTGACTTATTCCATGTTTAAACAATCTCAGTCTTTTTGCTCTTTAGCATATATATACATAAATTACTCTGTTGGAAGACAGGGTGCTGCTAAGATTCTCCAAGAACAGGAGATGAGAAATGGAGAATGTTGCACCTGTAGATCATTTGGTCCAAATTGCATGAAGGCAATAATGATGAAAAGTTACCCTCTGATGCCTATGTGAAGTGAATTTGGTGAGTCTCAGCCTAGCTTCTCATTGCATGGACACTAAATAACCCTGTGACTTTGATAGACTACCAGTGTATATTCCCGGTAGAACTTCTCTGTGGCAATCTGTCACTGAGGGGAGAGAGAGACATCCCCCCCCCCCAGTAAACCTCACTTGTCCACACCAGGTGTCTGTGTCCCCTGAGTGTCTGGGCAGTGAATTTTTTAAAGACATTGATGTATTATCAGGTAGAGCCAGGCACATACGGTAGCATTACTGTGTATGGCCTAAATGCGTAGGGCTATAGAAAGCCTGGCGTAGAAGAGAAATAGTGTATTTTTTTGTAGTGGTGGGTGTCTCAACCCTCAAGAGACTGTGCTAGGC
Organism: Dermatemys mawii; assembly: GCA_007922305.1. Classification (NCBI taxonomy): domain Eukaryota; kingdom Metazoa; phylum Chordata; order Testudines; family Dermatemydidae; genus Dermatemys; species Dermatemys mawii. The sequence goes on along the minus strand of ML677360.1, from coordinate 15,945,101 downwards.
ATGTGTAACGCTTGATGCCTCTGGTCATGGCAGCCTGGGGGAAGGGCATGCCTGGTAGGTCTGTGGCCATGTGGATTCCCTGGCCACCAATAATACTATTTTACTCTGTGACCAGGAGCTGAGAGAGACAATGACGTTTTCTACCATATAGGTCTGTCCAAAGCCTATTTCATCAGGCTGTGTTCATGGGAGCAGGATTAGCTCTTTATGGTCCTAAGAGAACTGCTCAATCCCACTGTAAACAGTAAAATTTCACCACTTCCCCTTGGAAAACTGTCATGTTAGTAGCCAGGGCATGTTCCCATGTTGGTGGGTGTGCGGCTCAGTTATATTTTTCTGCATTGAGATTTTATATGAAGCAGAGACTCTTTCCCATTTCTCCTTAAGCTGTGGGCACCTGTTTGATTCCAGCATTTAAAATGAAGGACACTGGGGAGGACATCTTTTTCATGTCATTTTACAAGAGAAGATAGAATCCTTTGGCCATAATGGGCATCTGTAATCAGCTCTCTTGTGAGATGTGTCTGCAGAAAAGCCAAGTACTGAATGAGCCATAGAGACTGACCAGCTACAGATTGTCGGGACTGGGACAGCTTTGCTGGCTATCTGCATTGTGCTCAACTGAGAACCCTTTCCCAGGGGTGCTAGTGTCGCACCTCTCACCAGTACTAAATTCACCCAAATTTTTTTTAAAATCAAATCCTACGGAGGCAACTCCAGTATGCATGTCCTCTGCTTTTCTGGAAAGTAGCTATAGATGGCACTCTGGTATCAGTTACAAGTTGTGCACAGCAGTTTCCATGTTGAAGGCTTACAGCAGTGTGACCGTCTGATTTGGGGGAGTAATATCAGTTCTGGACAGTTTCTAAAAGGTACTTTTATTTGGTTTCTGCAGTGAATGAATTGCACAGTATGGACCATAATTAATAGTGGGAAGGAGAGAAATGTAGTTTAAGGAATGAGAACAGAATAACAATGACAACACAGTGGAAGCTTTACAAAGTAGGAAATATTGTTTCCAATGTGAAAATTAGAGACTTTAGAGGAAAAGCTATTGGAAAAATACTTTGAAATCAAAGAGATCTGATTTTCCTGAAAGCGCGCTCTCTCTCTCTCTCTGCTCATATTAGGTACTTGTGTATATTATAATTAACAGGTGCTAATCTCTCCAGACTCTCTTCTGTGCCTGAGACATCTGCATTAATGATTTAGGGCCATAAGATGTTGCCACACGTCCTCTCTTGCTGTGGCCCAAAGAGTACAGAGCAGGAATTCCTGTGGAGCTCCCGAGCAAGGTTGGTGTATGGTATTGACCAACTACCTGGTACTAGGTAGAGACCATCACTGTCTCTGTTCCCTTCCTCCACTGAGGATTTTGAACTTGTCTGTGCAGAATAGTGTCTTTCAGATACTTAGCTGAGGAGACATTAGAATTATTGAGAAGTTAACACACAAGCAGGTGCAGCTATTCTGCTCATCTCTCTCCTCACAAGGAGGAGAGGGTCTTAAGTAGTGTGGACAACCTTGTGCAGGCTTGGATAAATGTCACGCTCACCTCTATTTTGCCTCTGTGAACAGACAGGGATCCTGGAGACTATCATCTTTCTCCTTCCTTAGCCCTGGCGGTTTAAACTCCACAGGTCCCTCATCAAGACTTCATTGAAATCATCTCTGTCTTCCTTCCACAAGGTTAGCAGAGATCATTGCTAGGCAGTGCAAAAATGTAGACACTTTTCAAGGCTTTAAAATGTTCCCCTTTCACTCTTATTCCTCTGTGTTTGACCCCCAATATGTGAAACACACTGAAATCTCTGATCTTACTCTCTTTTGCTTGACATAAAATTCACGGGCATGCTTTAGAGATGTGCATACACAGACAGAAATCATCTGCAGCCTCCAAGCTGTGGTATTTGTCTTTGATGTGAAGATTTTACCAATTTGGAGCCTAGTTAATTTTAATGGTGCAAAATAGAGCATGACAAATGCATTGCTGTATGTACCACAGTGAGCACTAAGAGTTGCTAATAAATGCGGTAGTGTCCTATTTTTTTAAAAAAACTCTGCTTCATAAGGAGAGGGAGGTTATAGGTACCCGGATCCTGGGAGCTGAGCCCAAAAGCCTTTGGACCACGTTCAGCCCAGGTATAACTCCACTAGCTGCAACCAGGAATTCAATTTTCTCCTCTTGTTCAGTTCCTGCTGTGTGAAGTATAACTATGTTAAGTGTCACAGTATCCTACCTACTCTTGCAGACCAAGGTCTGACCATTACTATTGCCTTGTGTAAAGTGTGAGCACGATGTGGTGATGGGCACATTCAGCACCTTTGTTTCATTCAGATATAGTTACACCATGTCCTGTGCTGGGGATAGAAAACAATATCCATGTCCATAAACTCCCGGTGATGAAGTGGGAATTTTCTGTAATATTTTTATTAAGCCTAGACATGCCTCGGTTTCCCTCTGCATGTGGCATTGCTAACCAGGTGGGTGCAAAAGGGTGAACATTTGCTCCTGGAATGGCACAGGAGGGGTGTGTGTGTGTGTATCACCGTCCTGTTTGGAGGGAATGAATAGGATTATTAGAGCTGGCTGAAATCAGCCCAAATCTACATAGGGTCCAGCAAGAGAGAGACATGCCCCAACAATTGCACAATCAACACCTAACAGCAGGAAACCCCAGCAAGTGGGACTTGTGAATGAAGCTGAAAAACAAGATGGGCAGGTAAATAGAAGAAGGGTTTTTTAGGGCCTCGGGTCCCTGGACAGGGCAGACAAAGGGTGCAACAGAGAGAAACAGGTAGAGCCCATCACAGCTTGGCTGGCCCACGAGGGCACTGGTTTGACCAGGGTGGACTCTGTGTTAAGATTCTGTATGCCAGGTGACTAATAATTGGTTATCTTGCTTTGGGAAAGGTTTTCTGTGTCACTGTGAATACTCACTGAGAGCATTGCACCCTGATGGGGTAAAGTACAAGCCTCCTGCTGGAATTTGGCTTGGCTGGATTCACTCTAGGGAGCTACAGAGGAAGACAGGGAATGCTTGTGCCAATGGCCCAATCTGTAAACTCCCTAGTGTAGCCGCTCTAAGCTGACAGGAGAGAGCTCTCCCATTGATTTAATTAATCCACCCCAATGAGCGACAGTAGGTATGTCATTGGGAGACATAGCATTGTCCACCACCAGCGCTTAGGTTGGTGTAATTTATGTTGCTCCAGGGAGTAGCTTAGTCGCACCCGAGTGACGCATATTATACTGACGTAAGTGGTAATGTAGACATAGGACACTAGGCTATCTGCAGAACCACATGGCCTAAAAAAGGAACCAGGGGGCAGGAAGGGAGAGACGTCACAGGGTCTGATCTATGTCCAAGCCAGTCCTCTGGGAATGACCCCATTAGTGCCCCAGGTCCCAAGGACACACATGGTTCTAGAGGAGTAGGCCTGTGCCCTCCAAGACTCTGAGGCTATCAGTCATTAGGCCTGCGTTCTAATCTCAACTCTGCCATTGACTGTCAGCACAGCGTTGCGTATGTCATTGTATTTCTGTGCTTCAGTTTCCCCATCTGTAAAATGACAGAGAGTGAATGACCCCAGAGCAGGTTTGAGCTTTAATTTCATGTCTACAAAGCAGTCGGAAGTCTTTGAATGAAAGGTGCTATATAAATATCATAGTCTGAGGAGGTAAATATCATTTGCACACCTGTCTGACAGATATGGCAATTACCTGCAGTAACTGTGGGATATCTTCCTGTATTAGGTTTATGTATCATTGTGGGTCAGGGTTTGTATGTAATTCAATGGGGAAGGGGGATTACAGCCCTCCAGGAACTAAGAACAGTGCGGTTGGGGAGGGACGATTAGGCACCTAGCTTGTAAGGACTCCAGAGAGGTCCCACCACTTGATGAGACTAATGTAAACTGGTTCAGACTGGACCCTCCAGAGCCCAACAGGCAGAGAAAGGACTTCTAGATAAATAGGCTGAGTTTAACCTGCCCCTGGAGGGCCCCAATCCTTCCTGGGGAGGGTTGGAAGGATTTGGCCTATTGATGCAGTATCAGAGGAGTGAATTCTGGTAAGCTTATTAGCCTGCATGTACATTCCTTTATTGTTTTTATTATGTTTTCAATGTAATGCCTTCACCTTAAAGAATAAATGTACTTGCCTAGAAAGGACTGTGTGGTAACTTATAACTGGGCAATTACAGCTGCTCATCGCCTTTGAGGAGAAAGCGAAAACTCAGACACAGTCCTGTTTAGGTTGTATGGCTTGGTGGGAAGACAGGGAACTGTTCATCATGGAAAAACAGAAGTGAGGAGAGAGAGGGGCATAGGTCTCCTCCCAAGAGAGGGGATCGCTGAAGAACTGGAATCCCAGAGAGGGTGCCCTCAACCATGGAGGGGAATTGAGGTGCATTTGCTCTGATCTGTGGTGCTGTCCTCACTTTCATCTGCACACACAATCAGGCAGGGTCTCCCTACTGGAGGAGCAGAGGCTAATAGGTGATTCTGTGAGGAGATCTGCGAGTACTTAGACCTGTGTGCTTGTAAGAAGTTGGACCTAAATTCTGCCTCTAGGCTCCCTGGATTGTGTGGTACTCTGGTGCAGCAACTGGCAATTCCTTGGCTACTGTGTCTGTTTAAATATGAAAATGGAGGTTCTCATTCCATAAGATGTGACACTGAATAATGCATACAGTAATCCCCAGGTTACTTACTGATATCCAGTACAGTTTATTTGATGCTGTTCCCTTGTTTTCGATGTGCTGCTGATTTTGTATTAACAATGTGCAATGGACTCAAGTTGTCAAGGGGAAAAGGCGAGGTATGTCACATTTGGGGCTTTTGGTACTTAGGAAGCATGGAAGGCAGTTTCGGATTGTGAGTAGTCACACTACCTGGATGTTAGTGAAATACCTAAGTGGTGACATTTAAACAGTCATCTTTAGGCTTCAGAGTTTTCACTGGTGAACCGGACAGCTTACACATTTTAGAGATGTTTTGGGTTGTCTGCAAGCTCAGAGAGACTAATTTCAAATGTACATTAATTTAAGGCTTTCTGCGCAACTGAAGGCTAGAACCATAATTAATAAGAAAAATGAAGAGCTACAGGAGGACAGTTTTGCAGCCATAGAATTGCAGAATGCCTGGGGTCCTAAGACCCTAGGATACAGCAGAACCTCAGAGTTATGAACACCAGAGTTACAAGCTGACCAGTCAACCACACACCTAATTTGGAACTCAAAGTACACAATCAGGCAGCAACAGAGACCCCCTCCTGCAAGAAAAGCAAATAAAATACACTACTGTGATAAATGTAAACTGCTAAAAAGACAATTAAAAAACGATTGACAAGGTAAAGCAACTGTTTCTGCGCTTGTTCATTTAAATTAAGATGGCTAAAAGGTATTTTTCTTCTGCATAGCGGTTTTAAAGTTGTATGAAGTCAATGTTCGTTCAGTTGTAAACTTTTGAAGGAACCCATAAGGTTTTGTTCGGAGTTACGAACATTTCAGAGTTACAACCAACCTCCATGCCCGAGGGGATCATAACTCTGAGGTTCTACTGTACTCTGAACAAGCAAAACTACATGAAGTTCATCCCAGTAAGTGAACAAAGTACACTTCTTGCTGCAGGTTGTTTTATTTTGTTTATCCAGGAAGGAGCAAATCCTGTTCCAAGTACTCTGCCTGCCTGGCGCTGTGCCTCTCTGCAGAGGAAAAGGCTTCTCCAGCCTCAGGCCTGGAATAACTTTCATTTTCTTTGTATGTATTAGTATAGGGCTATGGATTAGCACTGACAGTGGTTCTCTGCAGGAAGCTGCTATAGCGATCCTGCCCCTTGCATGTGGTTCTACTGCAGACTGGCCTTTCCAGCTCTTTGGAAAAGGGAACAGGATTTGAAGTCTGTTTATTGGTGGAAGTATCACACTAATCATGTGTGAACTACCCATTGTACTGTATTTCTAATGCCCCCATAATTGTAGTGTCCAGACTCCAAATACAGAAATTACAACCTTGCATTCAGCTTGATGATAAGGGGACCCTGCTCTTCACCACTCCTAAACTCAGCCTCTGCCTCAAAGAATACTCACACAGTACTTAATGGCTTCTCTGTCAGTTTTCATGATCAAATGATGACTTTTGCCAAGCGGAGTGTTTTGCACTGTGCTGTATAAGTAGTCAGGCTTTAGCCAGGCTCACTCTAATCTCCAGGAGAGAGTTCCATTCCTGTTCTCTCCTCAGTGAAAATGTCCTGTTCCAATCTCCACTGAAACCTGCCCTCTGTCAATTCCCTTTTGTCTCATCACTGCAAGCCCAAAGCCTTGTGACCAGCCTTTCATTCTTCTCCCAGTGTGGTGGGACAAGAGATGTGTATTGTCAAGCCAACATTCATTCACAGCAATTTGATTTTGCTTTTCTTCCTGAGATACATCACTCTCAAACTTACCAGTGAAGAATTTTATTATTTCATCAGTCAGAATAATTTTCGTATGACCAGAAAATGGCTGAAGCCTGATATTTTCCTGTCAGTGTTGGCATTGTATATATTTCAGTCAAACCATACATGTGGCCACATAAAAACCAGTCTTAAAACACAAGTGCAATATCTGCTTAAAGTGACAGGATGAGTGAAGCACAAGTCTAATTTTTCTTTCATAACCTTTGCTCTCTATTTTTCCAACGTGGCTAGAAGTCCAGGTAAAGTTCATCTTCATCAGAAGGCTCTTTTGAAGAAACACTGTTAAATTTTTGTCATCTTTAAGGCCACACTCTGGTTTCTTCTATTACATTTTTTTCACAGAGGTCAGATTGCAGCTATGCAGCCTAAAGTCTTATCTACCTCCTGACTGGGCAGGGGCTAGGGTGACCAGATGTCCTGATTTTATAGGGACCGTCCTGATTTAGGGATCTTTTTCTTGTAGGCTCCTATTACTCCCAACCCCGTCCTAATTTTTCACACTTGCTGTCTGGCCACACTAGCAGTGGGAGTGCAAGCTTCCCCCACCAGCCAGCCTTGGCAAGGTATGCCAATGATGCCTGAATGAGAGGGGAATTCAGTCCTCAGCTTCTCCTCAGGCTGCTAACAAGTTGCCAATGGGTGGTGGGTTCTGTGATGGTGAATATTGATCCTCAGGAACTGGACTGAGAGCCATCACAATAATTACACACCTGTCACTAAACAACCATCTAACCATATTGTCTTTTAGTTATTACTGGTATGGCCTTACTTTGAAAAGAATCCATGGGCCTGATCCCTTAATATGCTAAGCACCTTCAAGTCCCAAAGTAGTAATTTGGGTTTCACACTGATAACTACTGACGCCAGAGCAGTTGCTCCCTGATTGACACTAGTGTGAGCGAGAAGAATCAGGCCCAAAATATTAATATGAGACAAAAGAATGCAATTGTTTGTTTTTAACCTAAAGTATAGAGTCAAGGAAATGTGGGATAGAAATATCATTCAGTTTGCACCTTCAGGACAGAGATAAGGAGAGGAAGTCAGTGGCCTAGAAATTCTTCAAAGGGAAGGAGGAGAAATTGATTTTAAAAACTGAGCAAGATACTGAAGTGGTATCTAATGCCTCCACATGCCTAAGTGAGTCTTTCCTGAAATACTCTCGTTCTGTGTTCCAAGTCAGAGAAACACAGTGGGTGTGAAGGGAGTTGACAGATTTCAAAGGGAATATTAATTAGAAACAAATTGACTATACATGCAAAGATGTATTTAAACCAGGATATTTCCGAAGGCAATTAGCTGTCGTCACACATTTGCTAAGAACTTGATAAGGTACTAAAACTGGTTGCATTCAAGATAAAAAGATATTTTTTCAAAGGTGCTCACTCCACTTGTGTCTGAAATGGCCAACCCTACTCTAGTTAACTGCAGAGATGCTGGCAGGGCTGATTTGTATGCCAGTAGCCAGAATGCTTTATGCTTGCAGCTACTTTACAGCAGAGCTGCTGTCTGAGTTACAGAAACAACCTGCTAGGTTTGGCAGGAAGGGGTCAGTTGTTTCCTGTGTGCTTCCAGCATCCAGACCCTGACTTTTTATTATTATTAGTTAACATGAAGTAGCAAAAGCTGGGTGCCAGGATGGGGGGAACCCTCTTGTTCTTGGTGAGGAAGAAGCTAACATCAACTCAGGTTCCCCCTCATCTTACACCAGTGCTGGGGGGTGGGGGAGGAGGAGTCCAATTAGTTGCTTTAAAAAAATGGAGAATGCCTGAGAGACAAGATGACTAAGTGTCCCATTTTGGCCAGGACAGTCCCTTTTTTTAAGCTGTCCCAATTATCCCAAATTTTTTTTTTTTTTTGGCAAGACTGGGCTGGCCCTGTGCATGTGAGCAGCAGGGGGGCTTAGGCTTATCTGTGCATGGGGAGGAAAGGGAGGAGTCAGGCTGGCCCTCGGTAGATGGCAAGTGGGCTCAAGCTGCCCTGTGCATGGGGCGTAGAGGGAGGCCTCAAGTTGACACTATGCGGGCAGCTGGCAAGGAGGGAGGGAATCTCAGGCTGGCCCCGTGCACTGTGCGGAGAGAATCTCAGGCTGGCCCTGTGCAGATGGGAGACAGGGAGGGCTTAGGCAGCTCCATGTAGGGGGTGGGGAGGGAGCCTTGAGCTGGCCCCTGGGGTATCTCATTTTCCCTTTGGGAAAATATGATCACCCTAAGCACAGGAAGTTTGAGAAAGCCATAGGTATTGAGAAAGTTGTTGTGCAGGCAGGTTGGATAGCTCTGGGGTTTGGTAAAGGACTATGGAGCCTTGTAGAATGACTTTATAAAGTATCAAAGTTGAAACATTATGAAATCCTAAATTATTCCCTTCATGCAGCCAAAACAAAATGTATTTGCAACTGGCACATTAGTGCCCATGGACTCCTCCATTTGAGGTGCAAATAATTTTTTGTGCATATAGTTTAGGAAAGCAGGCATGCCCCTTCATACACAGGGCGGGGCACAGATTCTGTTGGTGTACACAAAGGCAAGGCTTTGTTGACATAAATGAATGTGTAGGAGTAAGCACAGCTGCAGATATTCTGCTGATAATTAGGCCTTTAACTTCCTAATTTCTTCAATAAAGGACAGGAACATAAAACTGGGAAAACTCTTCCACAATTCTGTCTGGAAAAGCAGGCAGGTGTGGCTACCAAGGAGCCCCCACAATGCACAAAGGACATAAGAAATTGCAGAGCTAGGGAATGCTGTTTGATCACAGCACATCTGTTCCCTTTATGATAACACCACGTACCAAGCTATGAAAATAACACCCAAACTTTTCATTCTATCCCCACAGCTCAGACACCACCCTGTTGTGAAATAGCTGTGAACTGGAAGAGTATTGTAGGTAATAACACGTACATAATCACCAATGGTTTTTGTAAAGGGAAATCATGCCTCACCACTTTACCAGAATTATTTGATGGAGTGACAGTCAACAAGCATGTGGACAAAGGGGATCCCACTGGATATAGCGTACTTAGATTTTCAGAAGCCTTTGACAAGGTCCCTGACTAAAGGTTTTATCAGAGTAAGCTGTCGTGGGATAAGAGGGAAGGTCCTCCCATGGATTGGTAACTGGTTAAAAAATAGAAAACAAAGAGTAGGAACAAATGGTCAGTTTTCAGAATGGAGAGAAATAAACAGTCCCCTAGAGTTCTATATTGGGACCAGTTCTATTCAATATATTCATAAATGATCTGGAAAAAAAAAGAGGAGTAAACTGAGGTGTCAAAGTTTACAGACAATGCAAAATTACTTAAGATAGTTAAGGCCAAAGCAGACTGCGAAGACTTACAAAGACTCACAGAAGTGGGTGACTGGGGAACAAAATTGCAGATGAATTTCAGTGTTGATAAATGCAAAGTAATGCACACTGGAAAATATAATCCCAACTATATATATAAAATGATGTGGTCTAAATTAGCTGTTACCACTCAAGAGATCTTGCAGTCATTGTGGATAGTTCTCTGAAAACATTCACTTAATGTGCAGCAGAAGTCAAAAAAGCAAACAGAAGATTGGGAATCATTAAGAAAGGGATAGATAAATATCGTTGCTGCTATATAAATCCATGGTATGCCCACATCTTGAATACCGCGTGCAGATGTGGTCACCCCATCTCAAAAAAGATATACTAAAATTGGAAAAGGTTCAGAAAGGACAAAAAATGATTAAGTATTGTGACAAAGCTCTGTCCTTATCTTCGTGGATCCTGCATTCCCTGGCAGATTTTTACTAGCCTCAGCGGCTCACTGTGACCCTCCACGGAGCCCTTCTCTCTCTGGAGACAAGGTCACAGCCTATTGAGCCACTTTCGTCACAAGCCAGTGAGGAGAAGCTATCCTTCCTGGCACAGTCTCTGTTGTCTCCCAATCTCAGAGACTAATTAGGGGAGGCAGAAAGGGGGGAGCCCAGGCCCGCACTCTACTCTGGGCTCCAGCCCAGGGACCCTAATAGTATCAGGTAAGATGGTTGACTTTTTATCCACAAAACACAATTCAATTCCCTGGGCTACTTCCCCACAGCAGTCACTGCTTCTTCAAACTCCATTTCACCCTTACCTCAGGGCCTCCTTCCTTGCATATGATATGTTGTCCATCACTCAGTCTCACCAACAGCACCACTTCCTTCCACAGCTCACCTGACTAACTTGGAGGTTTTTATCTGGTTTCACCCTGTCCCTGACTGGCTTCAGGTGTCCCAATCAGGCTAGCTGTTTCTACTCCTTTCTAGAAGGTTCTTAATTGGCCCCAGGTGTCTTGATTGGCCTGGAATACCGTTTGTTTGGCTGTCCAGGGAACAGGGACCTGCACATCCTGAGACTAATATACCTGCCTTCCAGCACTCTCCTATATCCTTCTGGTCTGACTCCGTCACAGTATATAGAACAACTCCCGTATGAGGAGAGATTAATAAGATTGGGATTTTTTGCTTGGAAAAGAGATGACTCGGGGGGATATGATAGCGGTCTATAAAATTATGACTGGTGTGGAGAAAGTAAATAAGGAAGTGTTATTTACTCCTTTTCATAACCCAAGAACCAGGGGTCACCAACTGAAGTTAATAGGCAGCTGGTTTAAACAAATAAAAGGCAGTATTTGTTCACATGATGCACAGTCAACCTGTAGAACTCTTAGTCAGAGGATGTTGTGAAGGCCAAGACTATAATGGTTCAAAAAAGAGCGAGATAAATTCATGGAGGATAGATCCATCCATGGCTATTAGCTAGGATGGGCAGGGATAATGTTCCTAGCAGATGTTTGCCAGGAGCTGGGAATGAGTGACGGGGTGGATCAGTTGATGATTACCTGTTGTGTTCATTCTCTCTGTGGCACCTGAAAGTGGCCACTGTTTGAAAACAGGATACTGGGCTAAATGAACCTTTTGTCTGACCCAATATAGCTGTTCTTATGTTCTTAAACATTTCCCTTTGTATCTCTCAGCCCACCAGGCAACATGAATGCCTATAGCCTGTGTTGTCACCACCCTTTTGTTTGAACGGCAGTCTAATACCTGCTTAGTGTCAAGTTGTAATATACTGGCCATGCAAGAACTGTTACAGATATTACCATCTAGCTCACAGCTTGGCTAACAGGCTGTTCTAGGAGTTCTACTTTTACTTGAAGGGCTGGGATTCTAGTCCCAGAGCCTTCCACTCATGTATTTGTACATTTTGTAAGTACGGCTGGCTAAGAAAATTCCTACAATGTTTTTCCACAAGAAAATAAAATTGCTGATCTGTTGAAATCAAAGTTTTCTATGCAAACACGTTGATTTTGACAAAAATTTCATTTAAAAAAGAAACCAAGTGTTTCAATAATGTTGAAACATTCCATTTTGACCTTACTACAATGGAAAGATTTGATTTTTCATATGGAAATTATTGTTTTATGTTTATTTTATGTTAAATTATGTTACAATTAAAAAAAAAATCAAAGTCTGAATGTTTTTAATTTACCCAAAATGTTTTTTTAAATGTCATGTTCCGGGATATTTCTTGGGTTTGCTCTGATTTGAAACAAAAACAACCGGAGATGTCAAAATTTCCCATGGAATGGAGATTATGCATTTTGACCAGCTCTCTTTATACAGTAATGGTGTATTGGGTTGCAATGCAACATCCTCTTCCATGTTTGAAAGGAAGTTCCATGTACGTGTTTCCCTTCCACTAATGTTAATGGGAGTTATGTGTGTCTATTGAGGGAAGAATAGAGCCCTTAATAAGCAATTACACTGACTGCTTTTTAAAAAAACTGAAGATTCAGCTGACAGACACAAATAAGGAGCTTCCAGTGTTTCCAGGACTCTCAATTTTATTCCAAATCTTGGCATATTTGGTGATTTTCTTAAAGCACCAGCTCCTGGATTCTTGGGCTTGTGGAAAATCTCGATTTTCATTAAAAAAAAGTTTCTCGCTCTCATAGTTGAGGAGACAAGCTTGAAATAGGGACCCACGTGAATACTAAAGGCTCAGAAGCCAGAAGTCAATTGAAAAAAATGTATGAGCCTTAAGCCAAACTCATGATTTTTGAATGCATAGGACTGGCAATACTGGCCAAAATTTTTGAGTGCATATGAATTAGAACTTGGAAATAGGCCCCTCTCTAGTTTTGGCTCTAACCCATAACCATAACGAACATCAAAAGGATGGGGTTTGGATCCAAAGAAATGAATCAGAACTCCCTCCATGTGAAAGTTGGAAGGAGGTTCTGATTTTGGTTGTCTCTCATCAGAGCGAAGCTGCTGCTTTAATGCCACAAAGATGCTGCTTCAATACATGTATACTCAGGAAATTATAGACCGGCGAGTCTGACCTCAGTCAGAGGTAGGATTCTAGCGACATTAATAAGGGATGAGATCACAAAACATCAAGAAAACTATGAGTTGATTAAAAACCAGCCAGCTGGGCTTCATCACAGATAAATCTTGTCAAACAAATGTGGTGGGGAATTTTTTTTTTAAGGCAATAATGCACTGAGCAGAGCGGCAAGCGGGAAGTGATAGACACAGATTTCAGTAAGACATTTGACACAGGGAGGCACACTAGACTAATAGATAAGATTAGTAGGTACAGAATGTGCCTGGGAGATGGAGAGAAAAATATTACTTTGCTGTGCTATAGAACTGATCATGAGAAGATTTCAGAATGCTGCCCAGGCAATTAATGTAATCTCATCACTCTCTGTGGTAATTAAATATTATTTCTGTTTACAGATAGGGAAACTGAGGCACAGAGCGCTTATGCGACTTGCCCAAGGCAATACAATGGTGCTATGAATAAAACTGCCTGGATCCTTCCATCCAAAGATCTCAAAACACATAGTAAAAATTATCTAGTTTGTTATGGTAGGTGTCACTTTTATTTCTAGTCTTCCAAGGTGTCTTTCGTAGCATGTGTTCATACTTCCTGTGTATTACTTTTTTGGTCATGCAAGAATCTGGGTAAAGGGAGATGTGTGAGTAGCAGGAGAGTTTGCACTCTGCCTTGGTAACTGATGGGAAGTTGCTTCATGGGAACCTGGCATTGGTGTCAATCAGGCTGATATTCCTGTATGCTGTTTTTGACCACCTCTGTTCCAGGACTGGAAAATATGTGTAAATAAAAAATGTTATATTTAAGATACCCATATGCCTCATCCCTGATTTCTCCTCCACTGGGAAGTCAACTTGCAAGATCCTGAATATCTTCTACTACTTGACTGTGAGGCTACAATATCATAATTTTTACAGATGGGGAAACTGGGACGCAAAGAGAGAGAGATCAATAGAGCCAAGAATAAAATGCAGGATAGAGTCATGGCTCACACACCCCTGATTTAAAAACTAGACCACACTGTTCCAGACCTAGGAATAGAGCACTGGGGGCAGATCCAATGCAATCTTTACTCTGGGTTTGTTAACCCAACTTAAGAAATCTCTCTCTTTTTTCAGTGTAGACATACCCTAAAAGTTGGATACATTAAGTGCTTGATTGCTGCTGACTTGCATTCGCAGGTATTGTTAAGATACTGTAAAACTGGTCTGCAATTCCCTTCTTTAGAGCGGGGTTCAAGCTTCAAAATGGGATTCCAAATCCAAATGTAAAATTCAGACACCCAAACTCAGACGTGGTTTAGATTCAAGATTTTGGTTTTGGCCCATCTGTGGTAAAGTTAAGCAGTTTTCCTAGTTCCTAAGAATCTGACCTCTCAGAGGACTTGGGGCTCAGTCCTTCTCCCATTGGAGTCAATGTGAAAGGTACAAGCCCTTGGGGAAATATCTTTTACCCCCTTCATAATGTTATGGGTCTGTCTTCTTCTAGGCCTTGTATTTTTTCTGTTTTATTTTCTAAATGTAGTGGTCTAGTGGGTGACAAATGTGTCCATGTATCAATCCTGGATTGGCCCTTGACCTGCTTAGTGACTTCTGAACCAATCTGTGCCTTCCACACAGTGTTCATGAAGTGTGTTGATGATGGAAGATACTTTAGAAAGGCTCTCCCACCTGCCTTAGCTGGCATACTAACCTATCTCCCATCTGTAAAAATATAAAACAGTCAACAAGCTGACTCTCTCCTACACATTTCTGTCAATTCCACACTATTTTTGTTTAATGGATCAATTCTCTCTTTTCCATTGTATTTACTGGTAATTTATTTGCAGATTTTTTTTATTTTTAGTGAAGTATTCCCCAGGTTGGCATCCAGGGGCTCTTTCTCCTTCACTAATTATCCTTTTAACACACCACTGCTTATTTTTTATAGATATTTGCCCATAAAATACTTGATATTTTAAAAAGCTGTCAGCCTGTTGCTTACTCTGATCTATAAATCCCTGTGGAACTGTGCTGGCTACTGGAGCTCTTTTCATTGATTAACTTGAATGAATCTCAGCTGGATGTCTGCCAAGTATATCTTTAGTATTTCCCACTTGCCTGTGGCAGATCCTATTGAAAAGTCACAGGGCTGGTAAAGAGGGAGCTGCAGGCATGCTCAGAGTCAGGGGAAGGACAGGAATCCTTATCTGAGCTGATCCAAACATGTAACCTAATGGAGGTTTGGTCTGAAGGATAGATTAGGGTTCTAACGGCTAGTTCTACAGTGACTCCTCCAGTCGTGATATGCAGGAGTGACATACCCAGGATAATCTCCAGAAGAATAACAGAAAGCCTCATACTAGGAAACTAGAGAATCAGATAACGGCTAGTCTGTTTCTAGCTCTGTCCCCAACCTTGAGCAAGTTATTTCACTGTCCTTGAGCTCATAGTTTCCTGATCTGTAAAGTGGGTATAAGGACACATCTCCTCCTTCGTAAAGCAGTAACAATTCTCTGGTTAAGAGTGCTATATATTAGCATTACGTGTGTTCTAGCACTAATAGAGTGAGATTTTTTACTGAAATAAGTCTTCCTCTGAGGGGCTTGAAGGCTTCTCAAACATTAATTAAGCCTCAGTTTGAGTTAAAGAAATTGCATGAGCAGTGTTTAATGGCTGGAGAAATTGAGAGAGAGAGAGATTGTCACTTGCCAGAAGTCACACGCAAGTTTAGAGGCTAGAAGTAAGG
The DNA here is from genome assembly GCA_007922305.1 of Dermatemys mawii. Lineage (NCBI taxonomy): Eukaryota > Metazoa > Chordata > Testudines > Dermatemydidae > Dermatemys > Dermatemys mawii. Next base: position 15,929,564 of record ML677360.1, on the reverse strand, counting down.
TGTCCCAGTTCACAACCCCCTTGTTCTAACCACCATGTGTGCAAAAACATCCTAAGCGTGCTGCACAACAGGCAGCACAACACAGGTCTCTTTCAAAGGGCAGAAAGAAATGACTGTGTCAAATGAAAATGAATTAACAGCACAGGCGGAGGCTCACAAGGAAAAAGTATTTATCAAATAGTTCTGCAATGGTGATAAACATTAGGGGGAGCCTAATGGAGCAGAACTTTTAAGTGAAAAACTATGAGAGAGAAACCAATTTCAAGGTAATGCTTTTTATATTTATATAGCTTCAGAAATGAAACCTCGATTTTGGCTTTGGTTGATGGGTAGTGTTGCCCATCTGGACGATCCTCTGCAGACTTCTGTGCTTGGAAAACTAAGAAGCTGTTTGCTGTTCTTGGAGGCAGCTTGTTTTAATGAGGCAGTGTTGTCTAGAGATTAGAGAAGGTGACTGAGAGCCAGGAATTCTTGTGAACTAAACTAACCTCTGCCACTATTTCACAGTATGACTTTGGGTAAATCATTAACCAATCTGCCAGCCAGATTTTTAGTACATGTGCATGCAACTGCATGTTAAATGTGTACAGGCATTTTTTTTTGCACACATTATCCCAGTAAATAGCCGGTTGGATATGTAAGTGACTATTTACATGTGCAGTTGCAATAGTTATGCATGAAAAGGTATGGACATTTTTATATATGTAAAACATTGGCAAAGTGTGTATGCTCCTCTTTCTAATAACTAGTCTACTGTAAGTTAACAGGTTAATGCTACTACCACTAGCACCATCCAAAGGCTTTATTCCATTAGCTCATGTAATAGAGATTTATGCTGCAATGCTGAAGCCTAAATTCAAGCTGTGGTGATGACCCACACAGGTGATACTGAAAGTCCTTATAATGGTGAAAATAGCCCTTAGCTACCTACATCTCAGTGGGATTGTGATATTCTATTCAATAATGCTTTTATGGCATAGTGACACACTATATATGTGCTAAGTGTCATCATTACTGGCCCTGCAAGTAGGTGCAATTATCTTTTATCACTACTGGTCTGAACCTCCCCACAACATTGTACTAACCCAACATGTAGTCTAAATATAGGCTTTCTCCAGTACCCCAGCATCCGCCTGCAGGGAGGAGATAGTCGGCTGCATGTGGTAGCCAGCCTTTTGCTGCCTAGAGATATTGTCTGTATCAGAGGCAGCTGTTTGGCCCACACTCCAGATAATTAATCCTGGTTACCCTGGATGTAGTTCCCTCCTGATTGTCTCAGTGCTTCCTTGTATGCTGAATACACCACTGGCTAATTTTTCATTTGCCTGCAGGACAACCTTCCTTTCAGCTCAGACAATACAGACTCAGTCATGTAGCCCTGAGAGCGCAGCGCCGTGGCCCTGTGTTGCTCATGACTCCCCCCTCCTCCACCTGGCTGTCAGGACCTGTCAGGATGCAGTGCTATTTCTAGTCACTTGCACATTCACGACACCACCTTCCCGTCTGCATAACAGGCGTTGAGTTTCTTTCTCCTGCCGGAGGCCTCCCTGGATCTTGTGTTCCCACACGCATTTGCTCCACTCACCCTACTTCCCAGAGCCTCTAGCATCACAGGTGAATGATGTGGGGACTGAGGTCTTGTCTACTACACTACTGGGAGCTCTAATTCCTCCTCTCTCACCTCTTCCACACCTGTCGGGAAGGGGGGGGGGGGAATCACATCTCATACATTGTGAAGGGCAAGACCTACCCCCCTCGCCAGAGTCTCCATCTTCTCCTACTGACACAGATTGATGAGTCTGACCCATCTTTAGAGTGAATAGCTTTGCTCTCATGTTCTTTTGGATACAAAATCCCCAGTGTTCTTTCACTAGTCCTGGGTCCCTGTGCTTTGTCACACAGTGTTGTTGCCCTTGTCTTGATTATTGATGAGAACAGTTTGTAGTACATGATGCTTTATTTGGCAGGAATAAACTAGGTTTACATGACAGCGTGAGCGGGGAGTAAGTGTCCCTGTCCCCTTTGCATGGGATTGAGCAGTGTTCTCCCCACGCTTTGTCCACACAGCCTGGCACTGATTCATGGTTCTGCAGACAATTCACTCATTTGCATATAAACAAATTTTGTTCTTTGAGGCTTCACTACCTCCTCAACTTGCAATTTGCTTTCACACTCACGTTATGGAACATGTACTCACTCCATGGCTGTCAATTACACTTTGTGTAAGCTAAACCTTATTTCTCCTGCAGGTTCCCCTAATGACTGGTTTTAAACCTCTCTCGGTGGGTGAGTTGTGTGCTCTAATAAACAGATGATGATAATAGCTTTCTATCCAGGAGTCTTAAAACACGTTACAAGCAATACATTAATTCTCCAACAGCCACTGTGATGCAGGTTGTCATCAACCCATTTTACTGATGAGGAAACAGTCTCTAAGAGACTCAGAATTAGATGGTAAATCCTAGCCAGTCTCCTGCCACTGCAGAGTTATTTTCTGCAGAACATTGATCTGTGCTTTGGCCAGTTGAGTTTTGAATAGCTATGCCCTCGCTTTCCATTCCTCGTTACTTCCTTTTTAACTCATGTCAGGAGCTGTTCTAAGTTATCACAAGCTGTCTGGGCTGTTTATGGGCCACGCTGTGGCCCAGAATCTTCCCTTTCCCATCCCTGGCTCTGCACTAGCCTCAGGAATGCTCCTTACAGTGGGGCTTGCAAGAGGGAGCAATGTAAAGAGACATTGTTGGCCCTATGCTGCTCCTCTATCAGGGAAGTTCTTCACCCATCTCTTGTGGCTCATTTATGATCCCCCATAAGCTGTTAGAGCAGGAACCAGCATCAGCCTATTAGTCCCTTTAATCAGTCTTCATAATAAGTTCCTTAGTTCTTCCAGACCCATAAGCACTTTCAGCTTAACTTGCTCAATGTCACACTAGAATCAGAAGCAAAGACAGGACTAGAACCCAGGAGTTCAGGCTCCCAGACTAACCGTTAGATATCACTTCCTCTAAACATAAAATTACCAGCATGCTTGCTTAAAAAAAATCACCCCTCACATTAGTCTTTGTTATATTTTATAGCCAATTTTGTGTGTGAACATAAAAGGATGAGTGATTTAAAAAAAAAAACAACCTGTTACTGATCTTTCAATATTTGAAACAGGGTATTGCTGTAAATCCCAATTATAAATTTTGTATGAGAGATCGTTCTCCCATTCTTTGCAGCAAAGCCAGGTACTTGTAGCCACAGGAGAGATTTTTGTTTGTGGATAAGGTCATAATGAGACCAAAAAAGTGTCTTGTCTTTGCACGATATCAAACTGGGATTTTTTTTATACTGTTTTCGCTAGAGTGAAGATTCTTGATCAGCATTCCTGGTCTAGAAGTATTCTGTGTTGTATGGGGCTGGTACTTGAATTATTGTTTAGCCCTTTCTCTCTACTCAGGTTTCATAGTATACTATACTTTCCCTTCATCATTATCTTCATAGGCAAATTTCCTCCCTTTTCCACTTCTCATTCCCTAGTATCTGAGAAGTGAGATGGGAAAAAAGCCTTAGCACATTTTATTTAAGATCAATGATTTTAAGGGGTAGGTATGTTTTCAAATGTGGGAAATTTAAGTTGCATCTACAAGATGTGCACATACCTTCAGCAAAAGCACATGTGAATCAGGAGATGCATATGTGTTTTAAAGACTCCTATGAAAAATTAGCCATAAGAGTTAAAGTATTTGTGTGTGCAATCACAGTAGGTACAAATGATGCACATATGCAGTTACAAAATCCAGACCTCAATATTCAGTGTATTTAAAAGATGAAGCCTTTAGAGGTTAAAGGTAGAACAAAGAATTTTCAGCCCTGAGTTTTATTCTGATAATGATATCAAGTTTACATTTTCAAATCACTGTACAACAACAAATTAATGACCCCAACCCATCACTGAAGTAGATGTTATTCTCATCATACAGAAGAGTAAAATGAACCAGAAAGGTTAAGTGTCTTACCATGAGTCAGTGGTATAGCCAGGATTAGAACTCAACAGTACCTAGTTTCCAGCTCCATATTTAAGCTGCTGCTTTCTTTGAAGAACTAGAGTGTTCCTTAATGTTTCATGTTGAGCATTTTACTGATTAAACCTTTGAAGACTGTGTCCTAATCTTTCACTTGTCCAGTAGTCTACAAGGCACCAGGAAGGGCAAAAGTTAATTTCAAGACCTCCCACACAGAAAGTGTGCTGGTCTCTTGAGTTTTCTCATGGAAATAAAGGAGTTTCCTTTTTTAAAGGAAAACATGTGATCAGCTGAGTCTTTATTGATGTGAAGTTCTGAGCTGTGTAAACTCAAATTCATTCTTCATGTGGAGGGTTGCACAAGTATTCCTGGGTCTCTGGAAAACTTAGCTGTATTTGCAGAATGTAAGACTAAAACAAAACAAAAATCCTTCTATTATAAGGAAATTGTGTCAGAGAAGCATGGTTTTACTTAAGTTGCAAGTGTTATGGCTTGAACCATGCCTTTAATGCATCCATAGAGTACTATGCAAATCTATTGTGCTGTTTAACATATTAATTGTCTGAAAGGACCATTGTCTTGAAATGATGCAGGGTTTGCTACTCTGGGGCTAATTTTCATTTTGGGTATTGAGAGTTTCAGTCAACATTCAAATATCACAAGGTGAGTACATCCCTGTGCAAAGTATTTCTATGACTCTATACCTAGAGCAAGGAAAGCTATTGTCTAATGTCTAGAGCAGGAAAGTGGGATTCAGGTCCCTGTTCTGTTCTCTATTCTTCATTGACCTTTTGTTCATTAATTTCTCCATCTGTAGAATGAGAATACTAATTTACTCAAAGTTGAAAATGAGTTAGATGCTTGTTCAGCTCTGTGTAAGCACTAGGTATTACTCATCTTTAAATATGTTATTAGTGGTATAAGTAGGTCAAGCACCACTATAACATACTACATATGAGAGTGGCTGAAGTATCCTCAAGGTATAGACAGGGAAATAGAGCTTGAGCAAGATTAACTTGCTCAAGGTCACAAATTCAGAAGTTTCTGGCTCGGAGTCTTGTGACAAGGCCACTCTGCCACATGACCCTTTGTCTGGGGAGAATGTCACAGACAGCTATACATTAAGGCAGGCCTGCACAACATGCGGCCCGCAGGGGCTCACTGCGCGGCCCGCAGGGGCTGAATAGGGGTGGGGCAAGCCAAGCGGTGGGGTTGGAGGAAGCAGATGGGAGCAGAGCGAGCGCAGGGCTTTTCGGCCTGCAGCTGGTTTTTTTGCAGTAATATGGCCCTCGCTGCTTTCCGAGTTGTGCAGGCCTGCATTAAGGCAATAAAAGACCTTATATCCTGAACACATTTGTCCACACACTGCATGAAAAATCCCATTCAGATAAATAAGTGCACAGGCCTATTTACAGAATAAAGTAATAGGAGGCTTCATTTTTTTCCACGATTTCCCTAAAGTTAACAAAACAAGAATAAAGAAGCTACCATAAAACTTAAAACTGGTAAAATTTAGGAGAAAAAGTTGGTCTTGAAGGAGACTGAAGACTCAAGATTTTCATGAGCAAAGATGCACTCTGCGTTTTCACGCTGCAACCACATGCATTCCCACCAGCTACAAGCACATAAAACTACAGTGACATGTGACTACAATGTGTATTTCACCTATGATAATTCTGCAGGCTATTTGTGTTATGCTGAGAAGTCCAGTTAGACTCAAAATTAAAGCCAGAGTAAACAAGCCTGTAGCAATCATAGAGGGCCAAAGATATCATTAGTGATTAATCAAATACTGTTACTCATCACTAACAAACCATTAAGTAAATTCCTCACAGACATGGGAAATCTATAGATATCAAGCCAATCTCAGCCAACCTGATCAGCCACAATGTACAACCTTTTTTGACTTGTAGTGAATCAATGCTTTTAACAATGACTAAAGTGCTTACAAAGGATAACCTCATCTAATTTAAAAATAAAACATGTGTACAACCAAACCACTGAAATCCAATAAATTCACAAATTACCTCCCAGCCAGAACACTATAAAACCCCTTAATGCAATTCTGGGATCCTCACCTCCTCCCTCTTACACTAAAAATAAAAAGAACAAATCCAATAATAAACTGGGGAGTGAGGAGGTACATGGCACATGTAATAAAACCAGCACTAGCTGCCTCAGGGAGGGGTCAGTAACACATGGAAGCCAAATAGCATTTTTATACAGCTAAAATGGCTTGCAGATGTGTGCAATCCATGCACAGATCTTGCAGTTCAAGAGCTAGAAGCAAGGAACTCTGCCTTGCTCATTTAAGCAGCCCAGGTGGATTGAAATGACTGATTAATTCACTCTCTGAATGACAAAACCCATAAAGGCATGAGTTAGGACTGCTGTTTATTATAAAACCCTCTGCCATAAGGCTGCTAACAATCATTTTACAATGAAACAAAGTTTGAGAGAAAGTATCAGCTCCAGAATGGGACTCTTCCCATTAGAATATTTTTCATCTAGGGGACTAAATGGGTTCAAGGAATTGGTAATGGCCAGTGGAGCATCTGACCTTAAGACCATCAATACACATGTAGCATAGGTCACATATGGCACCAAAGTGTTACCATCTAGCAACTGTTTGGTGACTTGTATCCACACATCACCTAATACACCATAGTAAGTGATAGTAGGTGGCAGTTTCTAGTTGCAGCAGATTGTCTATAATTGTAGTTTTCAGCCTGTTAGCTACCTTCTCAGTAGAAGATTTCTCCTTAGGGAGCCCAGACAAGGAACCTTGCACTTCTGCTGTACCTGTTCTGGGAAGTGACTAGAGACCTTTAATCTCTATGGTTGCATAGTACACTCTATTCACTGCCAACATCCCCCTTGCAGAAAAGCAGAGCATAATATAGCTTGAGCTTCCCCAACAGCTATTCTGGCCCTGCAGTCATCTGCACCTTCTCATCACTCAGCTCTTTAGCCAGTTTACCCCAAAAGGCTTGGATTAAAAGTAACAGAGTCAATCAAACTGTAGTCTTATGGCTTCAAGCCAAGTCTTTTGCCCAGATCTGGCCCAGATCAGTAGTCCTTTTACCTCTGCTCTCTGGGGTCCTCACACCACTTTTTCCAGTGACTGGTGGGGGAACCCCTTTTCCCCCCTCTCTTCTCAGTTGCAGCCCAGGGAGCCTCTATTAAGCTGGCAAGGTCTGTCTATGCAGCTCCCCTACATTCTTCTAGAGATTTTTCCTACCTCAGCCATATATAGGTCTCCCTAACAGCACCTTTCTGGGCTCACCACAGAGCAACATTCCTCACCTTGCATCCCAAGGGTGCAAGCTTCACCCTTCCTTCAGGGCTGTGGTTTGCAGGATTCTCCCTGAAGTTCTCTAAAGAATCCAGATCCAAAGATACAGACTTAACACACCTCTGCCCTCACTGGATTTGAGTTTTAATCCTTCCTGACATACTGGTACTGAACTGAACACCACCTCCCTAGGCCCAGGGCTACCTCTATGGAGTCAGACTCCTCTTTCAAAACCCTACCACAGGAACTAACTCCCTCCCATCCCCTGGCTTTTCTTAATTCTCCTCTTTCCTGATTTCTACAATGCAGAGTACCTAGGGGAGTATGGCTAGCAATAGCTACTCCTCTATCTCCTTTCTCTTGTATCTTTTCACTAACTGAACTGTCTCATGCCTTTAAGGAAAACCTGATTCCTTGCCAGGTGGATCTGCTAATTGACCTCCTGACCACTACTCCTGATGCCCTCAAGTGGAGATTATCAGGCTCCTGTTTACTCTTTCAATACCAGTGGGGGGTTTGCAGCCTAGCATGGGCTGTCAAAACAGTTCCTTTCAAAGGTAACTGATTTTGATCTCCAGCACCTTTCCCCAGTATTAAATTCCCTGGGCCCAAGTCAGAGCAGGCTTAAAGTGCAACTTCACTGTAAGCAAAGAAGATACACCCATTTATCTCAGGACCTAGGAATTTATTGTGACTGTAAAGAATGATTTATGGAAATGAATTAATCAAGTAACCAACCTCAACCAGAACAGTGGGTGGCCAGATCCTCAGCAGGTGTAAATCATGTAACTCCATTGTATTCAGTGGAGTGATACCACTTTATACCAGCTGAGGATCTGACCCAGGGTGTCCATGTTCTGACAAGAAAGTTGAGTGACTGGTAAGAATCGTTCTCCCACTTTACCACTGTTATGGCTGGATGCCGAGGGTAAAGCATTTGAACCTTTTCTTGATGGACACAAGCTCCCCACCCAGGATCTTTCACTCATTGCTTCACTGAAGTGTCCAGCAGAGCATCTCTCCCCAACACATATAGTAGGCATTGCAGTGAACTACACTGCAGATTTCTAGTTTCTTATTCTGTTCAGTGGAAATGGTCCATAACTCTAGTTACAGCTGATCTGTTCACACCTGCAGCAATTTGACTGCAAAATTGCGAGGAACCAGTTCTTCAGCTGTGTCCTAAAGAAAGCCACATGGGGTCATATTCTGATTCTCTTATTCATGCTGGGTCATACACTACTCCAGTAATTCCACTGACGTCAAGGGGAGAATTTGTGAAATAAGATCAGAATCAGACCTATAGGGGCAAGGAAGACAACTGTTCATATCCTCCCCTTAGTGTTCATTGCACAGATAGGAGTGCACAGGGATCACGGAGGGCAGAGTTTAGTCCTTCATATTATTTCTTACTAAGAAATTCTAACTATTTACTTTTTTAAAAACAAAATAAGTTTAGATTCATTCGTAGATTCCCAGGCCAGAAGTGACCATGGTGGTCCTCTAGTCTGATTTCCTGTCTAACACAAGCCAGGGAACTTCCCCAAAATAATTCCTAGAGTAGATCTTTTAGAAAGACATCCAATCTGGATTTTAAAATTGTCAATGATGAAGACTCACTGTGACTGTTGGTCAGTTGTTCTAATGGTTAAGCGCTGTTAAAGATGTATGCCTTATTTCCAGTCTGAATTTGTCTAGCTTCAACTTCCAGCTGTTGGATTGTGGTAAACCATTCTCTACTAGATTGAAAAGCCCATTATTTAATATTTGTCCCCAGGCAGGTACTTGTAACACTGTAATCAAGTCACCCCTTAACCTTCTCTTTTTTAAGTTAAATAGATTGAGCTCCTGGAATCTATCACTATAAGGCATGTTTTCTAATCCTTTAATCAGTCTCGTGGCATTTCAATGAACTCTTCAATTTATCAACATCCTTCTTGAAATGTGGGCACCATAACTGGACACAGTATTCCAGCAGTGCCCACACCAGTACCAAATACAGAGGTAAAATAACCTCTCTAAACCTACTGGAGTTTCCCTTGTTTATGTATGCCAGGATTGCATTAACTTTTTTGGCCACAGCATCACATTGGGAACTCATGTTTCCTGATTACCCACCCTTTTCCCAGGATAGAGTCTCCTAACTTATAAGCATAGCTGATGGTCTTTGTTCCCATATGTATATATTTACATTTTGCCATATTCAATCAGATATTGTTTGCTTATGCTCAGTTTACCAAGCATTCTACATCACTCTGAATCTGTCCTCTTCATTATTTGCCATTCCTGCAATTTGTGTGTCATCTGCAAACTTTATCCGTGATGATTTTATGTTTTCTTCTAGTTCATTGATAAAGATGTTAAAATGTGTAGGGCCAAGATCTGATCCCTGTGGGACCCCACTGAAGCAGACCTTCTAGATGAAGTGACAAAGAGTCCTGTGGCACCTTAAAGGCTAACTAAAGTATTAGAGCATAAGCTCTCGTGGGCTAATACCCACTTCATCAGATGCATGCAGTGGAAGTGTCCAGGGGCAGGGGTAAATAAGAGGCAAGGGCCAGGTTGGAGATAACAAGGTTAGTCCAATCAGGCTGAACCAGCTTATTATCTCTAATCAGGGAGGATGAGCTACTCCTCTAGCAGCTGGTCTGGAGGTGTGAACACCGAGAGAAGAGAAGCTGCTTTTGTAGTTAGCTAGCCACTCGTAATCTTTGTTCAATCCTTGATTGATGGTATCAAACTTGCAAATGAATTGCAGCTCTGCAGTTTCTCTTTGCAGTCTGGTCTTGAAGTTTTTTTGCTGAAGGATGGTGACCCTTAGGTCTGTAATTTTGCGTCCAGCGAGATTGAACTGTTCTCCTACAGGTTTTTGAATATTGCCATTCCTGATATCTGATTTGTGTCCATTTATCTTTTCTCGTAGGGACTGTCCAGTTTGGTCGATGTACATAGCAGAGGGACAGTGCTGGCACATAATGGCATATATTACGTTGGTAGATGTGCAGGTGAATGAACCAGTGATGGTGTGGCTGACCTAGTTGGGTCCTGTGACGGTGTGCTGTTGCTGGTGAGAATATGCTTGAGGTTGGCGGGTTGTCTGTAGGCCAGGACTGGCCTGCCTCCCAAGGCCTGTGAAAGTGAGGGATCGTTGTCCAGGATGGGTTGTAAATCACTGATGATGCATTGGAGAGGTTTTAACTGAGGACTGTAGGTGAAGGCCAGTGGTGTTCTGTTGTTTTCTTTCTTGGGCTTGTCTTGCAGCAGGAGGCTTCTGGGTACACGTCTGGCTCTGTTGATCTGTTTCCTTATTTCCTCATGCGGGTATTGTAGTTTTGAGAATGCTTGGTGAAGATCTTGTAGGTGTTGGTCTCTGTCTGAGGGGTTGGAGCAAATACGATTGTACTTCAGTGGTTGGCTGTAGACAATGGATCGTGTGGTGTGTCTGGGATGGAAGCTGGAGGCATGAAGGTAGGCATAGCTGTCGGTAGGTTTTCGGTATAGGGTGGTGTTAATGTGGCCATCATTAATTTGCACCGTGGTGTCTAGGAAGTGGACTTCCCGTGTAGACTGGTTCAGGCTGAGGTGGATGGTGGGGTGGAAGCTGTTGAAATCGTGGTGGAATTCTTCCAGAGTTTCCTTCCCATGGGTCTAGATCAGGCCTGCACAACTCGGAAAGCAGGGAGGGCCATATTACTGCAAAAAAACCAGCTGCGGGCCAAAAAGCCTCGCCCTTGCCCCTTCCCCATCTGCTTTTCCCCCACCACCACTTGGCTTGGCCCACCCCTACTCAGCCCCCGCGGGCCGCATAGTGAGCCCATGCGGGCCGCATGTGGCCCCTGGGCCACATGTTATGCAGGACTGATCTAGATGATGAAGATGTCATCAATGTAGCGTAGGTAGAGAAGGGGCATGAGTAGACAAGAGTTGAGGAAGTGTTTTTCCAGGTCAGCCATAAAAATGTTGGCATACTGTGGGGCCATGCAGGTGCCCATAGCGGTGCCACTGGTCTGGAGGTATATATTGTCACCAAATTTGAAATAATTGTGTGTGAGGATAAAGTCACAGAGCTCAGCAACCACTTGTGCTGTGGCATCATCAGGGATACTGTTCCTGACACCTTGTATTCCATCTCTGTGTGGGATGTTTGTGTAGGGAGCCTCAACATCCATGGTGGCTAGGATGGCGTTTTCTGGAAGGTCACCAATGCATTGTAGTTTTCTCAGGAAGTCAGTGGTGTCACAGAGATAGCTGGGAGTGCTGGTGGCGAAGGGTCTGATTAGAGATAACAAGCTGGTTCAGCCTGATTGGACTAACCTTATTATCTCCAACCTGGCCCTTGCCTCTTATTTATCCCTGCCCCTGGAAACTTCCACTGCTTGCATCTGACAAAGTGGGTATTAGCCCACGAAAGCTTATGCTTTAATACTTTAGTTAGTCTTTAAGGTGCCACAGGACTCTTTGTCACTTCTGCAATTCCAGACTAACATGGCTACCTCTCTGATTCCTGCTAGATGATGATTCCGTGTTACAGTTATATTTTGAGACCTATCAGTTAGCCAGTTTGTAATCCATTTAATGTGTGCCATGTTAATTTTATATCATTCTAGTTTTTTAATCAAAACATCAAGTAGTACAAGTGAAATGTCTTTGAGAAGTCTAAGTATGCTACATCAACACTATTATCTTTATTGACCAAACTTGCAATTGCATTAAAAAAAGAACCTCTGTTCCCTGTTTCAGTATTTCTATTACTATGAATGATCTCTTGCTGTCTCAGTGGAAGCTGCCTCTGGAAACTTCCCAGAAGGAGATCAAGTGTCATAATGCAGAATAGGACTCCAGGTACGTAGCTGACATTTAAATACCTGGAACTTGCAAGGAATTTTCAAAATGATTGGAAAGTTAATTCTGTTTTCAAAATAAACAATTCCATATACATTTTTGCTTAAAAGGACACTGTTAATTTAAAAACCATGGTCCAGATCTTCAGCCAGTGTAAATCAGAATTCCTCCAATTAACTTAGTGGAGTGATGCCAATTTATATCAGGGTTTGGTCCCATATGTTGTACACAAACACATTTCTTGATATATTACTAATAACACTTTACATTGTTAAACATTCAAGAAGTGTAAAAGTCCAGGGTACCTGTTGCTAATGTGTGCTCTTTGTTTTGTTTTTACAACTCCCTCAGCTTGGACACTGAAAATCAAAGAAGCCACTTTTGCTTTTTTGTAATCAATTTCACCTTCAGATCTCAGTGCTGCAGTGTTTCAGTCTCAATTCTCTATGGGCAAACTTATTCTTAAAAAACTCTGTTTTCACTGGAAATTTTTTAAAATGTGGAAATGTTCCTATTGGTCTTCAGCTTAATAAAATATCATTTTAATTCAAATTTTAATTTTGGATTGAATGTTAGTTGGCACTGTCCCTTTAAATTAATGTTTACCAAATTAATAGGACTGTACAACAACTTTGAAAGCCCCTCTTTATACACACACACACACAAATAGTCTGTCCTTTGTGGTACACAGCATCAATAATCTCTGAAGGTGGATGGTAGCTCTCAGCATGATTATCAATTATGTGTTTGTTATATTTGACACAATTATTTTCATAGTGATTTACTCATCTTCATAGTTAGACATAAGTATTAGAAGATCTTTTATATTGTATTGGAGTCTTCTTTCAATCAGTCTTTGCAGTTGAATTGTCTCTCAGACACCTACTGCGTCACAGTAGGGCTAAAAACTAAATTAACTCTCCATCACACCAATCAGGTATTTGCTTGTCATTTCCCCCTGAATCCTCTTAGGCTCCTGCCATTGGGGAGCTCTCTGTTTTTGACAGAGGGCATCCTTCAACTAATCAACGTTCAACAGTTTCTTAACTGTCAGCCAGTAGTTACTTCTTTAAGAATCCATGAGACTCAGCAGCAGCCTGCTTCCCACCTCTGAGTAAGTGGCAGAATGCCTGTTCCCCTGAGTGGGCATTTGTAGACACGTCCCTATAATAACCTGAGCTGTGGTGATCTAATAAATAGCTCTTCACATTGGCGGGCTTTTCTAATGGTTAGGAAAGGGGACCAGGAATACAGAGAACTGAGCTATATTTATGACTTTGCTGCTAACTCGCTGAGCCACTCTGGACAAGTCACGTCACTCCTCTGTGCCTCAGTTTGCCTATTTGTAGAAGAGGGATAATGATACTGGGACTGGGTTTATAAACCCTGTCCTGCCAGGGAAGGGGCTTGGGAGGCTCCGTGTGCTAAAGTATCTATGCCCCTCTGGCCCTGCCAATCATGCATGGTAGGAACCCCAGAAGTAAGGTGGCACCTCAGACATTTTTGCCTTGTAATTGACCCCAGGAGGGGCTTTGTGTGTGTTGTTCTGAATGTTTGCTCCCCCACATCTAGGAGTAAAGTAAAATAGCCAATGAGGATGGAGCCAGAACCAGGACTAAGAGACGTGGAAAATTCTGGGATGTCTGTAGAACTCAGCTCTGGCAACTTCCCTAATAGCTCTCTGCTAGCATAGCTCCATCCGAACTGTGCTACCAGGATCACCTGATGGCCATAGCTTCCCCATGAATCCTGGAGGCAGGAAAGGAATAATACATTCTTGGGCTGTATTAATTTTTTTCAGATATCTTCCCCTGGGCTGGTGAGAGAGACTATGAGCATTCTCCCAATCCTGCCTTCAGCCAGCTCCCTTCTGCCCCTTCCCACCCTAGCTCCTCTGCCTTTCCCCATGTGGACAATGGACCACATGGAGATCCCTCTGCAGGGTCTGAGAAGAGGGTATTGAATGGTGCCTAAGGGGCACCTGAACCACCCTGTCATGTGAAAGGGTTGAAATCTCCCTGTGGAGAATCCTTCTACACAGGACTAGCGGGGGATGATGTGGTCCTACATCACACTGCCTTCCCCATATTAAAGCACAGGCTACTAAGCCCATAGTTCTAAAACTTTTTTTGCCTGCCACACCAAAATGCAATTAATGGGACCCAGGAACCAAACCTAATTCTCCCATGTAGACCTCTTGCTACAAGTTTACTGGGCCAGCCGTTGCTTGGTGTCCTTTAAGGGTCTTCTATAAGTCCAAGGTATTGACCTCTTATGTGGGATGTTCAGAGCCCATTTGTTCAGGAACTGACTTCCCCACTGTTCTGCCTTTGTATTAAAAAGTTAAGAAAAAAGGCTGTTATTTCAGCTGGGAGATTTACAAGGTGAGAATAAAATTAAAACCAACACACAGTTGTTCTGAGGTGGTGAAAGGTGACACCATTCAGAATTCTCCTTTTTCCAACTGAACACTTGATAGAAACATCTGGTAGATGTAAAGATAAGGACCAGGTGAGACAATCTGTCTCCATGCCACTTCTCTTTGTCAGTATTATATAGGCCTACAGCCATGTGTCCCAGTGCCCTAATGCCAAGATGGGGCACTGAGATATTATTATCCCATGTGGCATTGGCTCTCATAAGCAAGAGGAGGGTGACAGGGAGAAGTTATCTTCATCAGTGACATCTTTGTGCTGGGGGAAACTGTTTCCATTGCTATCATGGATAAGATGGATTCTGGGACCAACTATTTTTTCTGGATCAAATACGCAGACATCTTTACATCTTTACAACACCCATGAGGTAGGGAACTATTCGCCCCTGAGGAAGTGAGGCACAGGTGTGTGGCAAACCACGCTGTCACAGGGAAGCAATGAGAGCCAGTAATTGATATCTGATCTCCCAAGTACCAGGCCAGTGCTCTGTCTACTGACCATCTTTTCTACATGCCCATGCAGAAGCTCTGGTTCCAGGACTTGCCAGAGCTTATGCAAGTCCTGGAACCAGTTTAACCAGAAAAAGCAAGTGAGAACTTGCTTTTTTCTGGTTAAACTGGTTTCCGAATGAGTAGTGTTGGTGTTAGCTCCTGGGATTGGTAGCTGTACTGAAAGAAATGGAAAGTCCTGCCAGAAATGTCTCCCAACATCTACATGAGAGCCAAGAGGCTGGTTAATTCCTGTCCGCTTTGTCTTATTCATTCAGTAACCTCCACCACCCTGTGTTATTTCACAGAAAGTGCCTCTTTAAAATCAGCTTTTTGACTCAATCCAAGCTAATTCAGTTTAGTATACTTCAAACACAGGAGACTTGGAAACCATACAGATAGGCCCAGTATTGTCTACTGTTGCCACTTGCTGCCTTTGTGAATGTGACTTACTTGATAATAGCTTCATTATCAAATTTGCCACCCACAGTATCAACACTTTACAGGCATGCACAGCTGTTAATGTTGACTAGGCTGATACCTGTGGAGCTTCTTTCTCTGTGGCTTGCCCAAGTTCCAGCCCTCCAGATTCCAGCACATGCACCTGCCTATTTTTCAGACATATGGCCACATCTTCCTCCTCATTAAACCGTTCTGCTGGCTCACCATTCATTTCAGGATCCAGTTCAAATCTGCCTCCCATAGTTTTTTTCCCCATTCTGAGGCACAGACTAGTTCATGTCACAGAGAAATTCAGCAGAAGACTCAAGAATGGATTCCAGGAATCCTCACTTTCAGGCTCTGCTCTAACCTTTTAACTACTTTTTAAAAACATGTAACTAGTCAAGGGCAAAAATACCCACTCATAGGTAGCTGCTAGACAACTAATGTAGAGCCTGACTTTAAAACAAGATGGATGCGCAAAATGGATGTGCAAAGCCACTTAGCCCATAATAAAGTTGAGCATCTGACCAAAGCAGGGTATATAACCATTGGCTTTGACCGCAAGTGTCTGCAGCATATGAGAGGGTATAAAACTTCAGCTACAGCAAGACAGTGAGGAACCTTTACTAAATAATCTGAAATCTGATCCCACCTCACTGAAGTTCATGTAAGTTTTGCCATTGACTTAAATGGTAGCAGGTTTACAACTTTGCTGCTAAGTGGCTTAACGATAAGGTTCATGTCTATATTTGATATGGGAGTGGAGTTCTCCAAATTGTACATTCCCAGTCTCAAACTGTAACATGCTTGGTGAGTGCTTTCTTGTTTACACTGTCCCAGTTGGCACCCAAAGATGCTCATACTGGGACAGTTTGCTCTGTGGATGTGTGATGTGCTGCTGCATCTTAGAAGAAATATGGCCTCATCTAGTGTTAGTTTTGTAATATTTCTAACATCCCAGGATATTTTTCCATCAATGGAGGATTGTTCCTCCTGGGACCTATAGTTAAGTGCTCAGCTCATCTTTTGTTTACTTAGAAGCTTAAAAATGCCTTTGGTACACAAGCCAACATAGGCTATCGGCTGTGTCTCCACCATACACAGTACTCTAGTAACGAGGATGGCTCAAGTCTATTTGGGAGGGTTTGCCTACTTAGGAACTACTCGGTTAGCTGAATTCCTTAAAATAAAGTCTCAGTTAAAGATTCCATTATTTGCTTTTATATGGTGGAAAAGAGAAAGTAAAAAGAATGTAACAGTCTACAATTTAAACACAAAAATCTAGGAAATACTCAGATAAAGTTGCCTATAACTATTGTCCTAAATCTTCAGGAAAAAATATACATGCAGTTGCCCATGTGCACACACACACAAAGACAGCTTAGCAGGATGTTAACAGATAATTTCTGTAAATCAGAATCCATATCTTAGGACAGGCTTGTGGGTCATGCATTGGACTGGGACTCAGATGATTTCAGTTTCCCTCTCTGCCACAGATTTTCTGAGTGACCCTGGGCAAGTCACTTTATTACTCTGTGCCTCAGTTCCCCATCTGTAAAATAGGGATAGTATTTCCATTCTCACACTTTTTGTCACATTAGGCTCTTTGGGTCTACAATAATCAGAGGGGTAGCCGTGTTAGTCTGGAATTGCAGAAGTGACAAAGAGCCCTGTGGCACCTTAAAGACTAACTAAAATTTTAGAGCATAAGCTTTCATGGGCTAATACCCACTTCGTCAGATGCATGCAGTGGAAGTATCCAGGGGCAGGTATAAATAGGTAGGCAAGAACCAGGTGGGAGATAACAAGGTTAGTCCAATGAGGCTGAACCAACTTGTTATCTGTAATCAGGGAGGGTGAGGTGTTCCTCTAGCAGCTGAACTGGAGGTGTGAATAGGGAGAGAAGAGAAGCTGCTTTTGTAGTTAGCTAGGCATTCAAAATCTCTATTCAGTCCCAAATTGACTGTGTCAAATTTGCAAATGAATTGCAGCTCTGCAGTCTCTCTTTGCAGTCTGGACTTGAAGTTTTTTTGCTGCAAAATGCTGACCTTTAAATCTTCTATGGTGTGTCCAGTGAGGTTGAAGTGCTCTCCTACAGGTTTTTGAATATTGCCATTCCTGATATCTGATTTGTGTCCATTTATCCTTTTTCGTAGGGACTGTCCAGTTTGGCCCATGTACATAGCAGAGGGACATTGCTGGCACATAATGGCATATATTACATTGGTAGATGTGCAGGTGAATGAACCAGTGATGGTGTGGCTGATCTGGGTCTACAATGAGTATGAAGAAATACCTAACAATGGGGTACCAAACTTAACAATGGCCTGTGAGGGTATGTCCGCGCTGCAATAAAATACCTGCGGCTGGCCAGGGTCAGGCTGGGCTACAGGGCTATAAAACTACATCATAGACATTCGGGCTCCAGGATCCTCCCACATGGTGGGATCTCAGACCCTGGGCTCCAGCCTGGCTGAATATATACACTGCTATTTTACAGCCTCAATCCCACAAACCAAAGTTGGCTGACTCTGGGCAGCTGCGGATGTTTTACTGCAATGTGTTTCTGGAGTACAACTAATAAAATCTATCAGATGATAAGGGCCGGTGCTTCTGTTTATCATGTCGTTTAGTGCATAAAATATCTTCTCCTAAGAGGACTGTTTCTAGACTGTGTCTAGCATGCTGTGCAGTTCACTGGATTTTGCGTACCTTTGGAAGTGCAGTTTAAGAACCCAAATCTCTCTAAGCTGACAACATTTACATTGTTTGGAGCTTTGAATAGGAACAGCAGGATTTTTGAAATGGCTCCCATATCTAATTGCCCCGCAAAATACAGATCTTCATGCAGCAGGAGGCACAGTACTGTAGGGGTAAGTGATGGTCGTGACTAGGGATGTGCCGAGCAGGGATGGGCCGACTGCTCTGAACGAAGTTGGCCCTAATCTCAGCCCAGCTCAGCAAGGGACACTGTCGAGGAGTTTCCCCGTTCGGATTCTTGGAGAGTCCCGTGGCTGGCGGCACGGGCAATGGCGGGGGGGGGGGGGGGGGG